>CANSZD010002926.1:287500-913718 GCA_947648045.1 Beta corolliflora | reverse complement strand
GTGGATTTCCAGAAGTAAATAGTGAGAAACATCATCCCCCAAAATTATACTCACTAGCGATAAGGGTTTAGGGAAACCGAGCAAAAGGAAAAAGTTATTTCATCAAACCGCACACGCCCGCATACAATGACTTTAGGTTACGTGATAAATCAAAGCACTTATATCCACGATGATTTGCGGATATCCCAAAAATACACAAGGAGTAGATCGGGCTTGTAATTTATTTATCGGAGTGGACGGAAAAAGAGGATAATACAAGGCACCCGAAAACCTAATGTGAGAATAACAAGAGTGGGATGGCCAGTTGATAAAGAATTTTGAGGGGGAGACTCATTAGCTAATAATTTACTTGGGAGAATATTAAGGAGGTATGTTGCACATTCGAAGAGCATGATGCCAAAAGGAGGGTGGCATGGATGCATGAATAAGAAGAGTTCTCATGATATTATTAATGTATCGTATTTTTCTTTCCTCGCTCTTCCATTTTGGGAAGAAGTAATGAGGACAAGATAGACGCAAAGACATGTCATTAGACTCACAAAACTTCCAAAAGGAAGTATTATCAAATTCTTTCCCATTATCACATTGGATGCTTGTGATATTACGCTCAAACTCGGGTACGAATATGGATGCATGAGGGCGAAAAATTGAAAACACTTGGGATTTAGTAGCAACGGGAAAAGTCACTAGTGGGCCGTGCAATAATATCAAAAGGCACATAATAACGATGTCCTCGACGAACTCAAGATAGGAGAGGTCCAAAGATCACTGTGCATAATATCAAAAGGCATAACAAAGAGGTAGAAGAAGAAGAAATAAAAGGCAACTTAATATGCTTCCTAAGTACACAAGATTGATAAGTAGTAGATTTAGAGGAACTATTACAAGCAATCATTTTATTTTGCCGAAGAGTATCTAAAACCGAGGCTCCCTGGGTGACCTGGACGGCCATGCCAAAGAGAGGATGCAAGACAAGCAAAGATGAGAAAACTTGAGTTGGGATCGGTGGGAGTAGAGAGAATCGGGTACTATCACATCTCATTAGCCTATGTGGTAGGATGGGGCAGAGAGAACTCGGTACTATCACATCTCATTAGCCGTCTCCCGTCCCGTAAATCATGCAATTTAAAACCCAAAAGGATCAAAGACTACGACATCGTTACGTAGTAAAATTCGAGGACCCACACTAAATTTTTAATGAGTTCGGGTGCAATGTAAGATACGGCTTCGAGAGACAAAGCGTGGGTCTGGGGGAAGGTAATAAAGCATGCCCATAACCGTGAATTGGAATTAATTGACCACTACCAACAAGAATACCATGATTTTTGCTCATATTAATATAAGACGAGAGATTACCTTGTACGGACGCCATATGAGACGTCGCCCCAGGTGTCCATACACCGCCGGGGATCCTATTGAGAGAGAGACATGGTATGCATGGCGCACTCAATATCGCAGGAGCCCACCGAGATGCCGCGACATGGTGCTTGCCGCTGCTCGGGTATTGGGCCCAAATGCTAGGTTGTTGTAGTCCAGCTTTGTCTACCCTAAGATTGAGCGGTATGGACAAGGAGGAAAAGCCCAAGGATATCGCATCCACATCCAAGGGTGTCGGGACGGCATCCGCCGACTCACCACCAAGGCTAGGCGGACTACCCCCCGGCTGATGCCGCGCCAAGACCGCCCGACCACCACCACAAGTGGTCTGACCACCACCACCACCACCCGCTGGTCTGGACCACCACCACCACCATGATTTTTGTTGCTGCGATGTTTATTATTTCGCCCCTTGTGAGATCCGCCACGACCTTGATTGGGAGGACGGCTATCATACGCTCACGTCGACCATAGAGCAAAGAACCACCATGGCATCATCACCACCAACAATAGCCTCCCTCATGCTAGCTTCTTCCAATGCTAACATGGAACGAACCTCGATCGTAAAAAGGTGGCAGGAGCTTTTGTGACGAACAACCGAGGCAACCCCTCAAAAGGTGGAGTGAGGCCGCCCACCATGCGAAGCACCAAACTAAGATACTTAAACAGAGCCCCCACATTCTTCAGCCTTGATCGGCAAGAGTTTTAAGTTGTTGGCAATATGCGGAGACCGAGGAAAATCCTCTTCAAGTATGTATTATTAAACTCATGTTCCAAAGCAACGGCTCATGAGTTCTCATTGTCTTGAAACAAATCGCGAAGACGGTTCCACAAAGCCATGGCCGAAATATCGGCTTCAATGACGGTGTTCAAGAGGTCGTCGAAATTGTAGAATAAATCCATCGAACAACAAAGAAAGATCCAAAGTATCCCATAGTTCTTGCTCATCATCGCAAAGAGTGGCTCGGTCATACGTGGCTTTCCCATCCTTAGTTTTTGGTGGGATAATATGATGAAGGACTTTGGGGGATCGACAATGGACTTTAATAACTCCGTCCAATTTGCATATTGGACATTTTTCCATTTCAAGTGTGATGGGAACACGGGTCTTAATGTTCGAGACCGCAAGAGCAGTGATGAATGGAAGAAGAGGAGGATTTGTTTTCGCCATGTTGACGGAAGAAATACGAGAAAGGAGATGAAGAAGGTAACGTGAGGGTCATGGAAGGGAAAATAGATCAAACCCTAGCTCGATACCATGTAAGAATGTAATTCCGTGCCTTTCTCATTCCATCTTTTTGGTCAATATATACAATATCATATGAGTTACATAATGCTATAATTAAGGCTACAAGTTAGGCAACTATATATACAAAAAGTCAATATAAAATATTCTTCAATATTTCATAATCTATCGTAGATAATGATTCCTATTTTTTAATACTTCAATGTTTTTCATGTTAGGGAACTTCTCTATTACTTGCATTATCGACATTTTTGACAATTACAAACTCTTTTTCACTCGCTAGCACATTTGTTTCTCTATCTCCTTAGTTTGTGCATATTTCAACGTAGCGAGTATTAAAAATCGAGAGATGAAATATTAAATTACTTTTAAGAAGATGAGTGATAGTCATTACCGTAAAACTAAAATGGTAATAATTCCCTCGTCACACATTCATTATCTCATTCCATGGGATAAAGTAGACCAGCACCACTCTACCACCTTCATTATCTTTATTTTTTCATCTATATTCCCCTCAAACACTACCCCTAATTTAATACGTCATTTTTTATGGGAAAATAAACACGAATCGATAAAAGGGGTGTAGATTATGGGTGTAAATGATGGGAGCCGAGCTTCGAGCTCGACCTAGATCGATTCGAATCGTTAGCATTTCGAGTCGAGCTCAAGTTGAGTTGAGCTCACTAGCTCGAATCAAGTTTTGACAGAGCTTGAC
The DNA here is from genome assembly GCA_947648045.1 of Beta corolliflora. Classification (NCBI taxonomy): domain Eukaryota; kingdom Viridiplantae; phylum Streptophyta; class Magnoliopsida; order Caryophyllales; family Amaranthaceae; genus Beta; species Beta corolliflora. The sequence continues at coordinate 910,380 of CANSZD010002926.1, read as the reverse complement.
CGAGTAGATCTCGTGGTTTGTTTGCAAGTGTCTCGGCCTTGAAACAACCCTAAGGTAGAAAAAATGTTAAATTTAGGTATTTTGCTATTGATAATGGGTACTCGAGCTTCTCACAAGTTTTCGAGTCGAGTACGAGTTGCTCAACTCGACTCGCCAACATCTCGAGTCGAGCTCGAGTTCGAGCCGAGTTTGACCGAGTCGATCCGAGTAGCTCGCGAGTCTCATCTCATTTACGCCCCTAGTGTAAACTTTTTTAATTGATAGATAGTATAAAAGTAAGAAAAAGGCTAAATACCAAATCATTTGGTACCAAACATAATAGTATATCTATGTTTTGCCCTTTTTTTCCGTGATGTGCACACACACGTTTGGATGTGCAAAAATATACATTTTGTATGTACAAACATATATTCGTATATGCAAACATACTTACTGGATGTACAAGCATAATTCTTCAATGTGCAAACATAATTTTTTGATGTTCAAATATGCATTTTAGATGTACAAACATAGGTTTTGGATGTGCAAACATAGGCATAGAATGTGAAAATACATATACATTTTTGGAAGTGCAAATTAAACATAGGCAATTAAATGTGAAAATACATATACAATTTAGATGTGCAAACATAATTTTGGATGTGCTACAGTTTTTAGATGTGTAAATATAAGTTTTGGGATGTGCTACATAGTTTTTAGATGTGCAAATATAAGTTTTGGATGTGCAAGAATTGCTATTTAGATGTATACTTGTTAGTCGAAACCAATAAAAGTAAAAAACTATTGAACTTGTTCCCAAGACCGAACAGCCAGAAATTTCCCGACTCAAAAAGTAAAAAAAAGAACGAATTCGATTGAGAAAAAGGGTATCAATGAAGGTCCCACATTTTAAGAGATATGGAAAGAAAGCACGTGCGAGAGGTAAGAAGGCAAAGGACGCGGGCAAGCCAGGAGGAAGAATGTGTAAATTGATAAAACCCTCTGGCAATTTTCCATCTCCAAGGAAAATGATATGATCTGCTATAAAAGATATTCTTGATTCCCCCTCGGGGCTTCACTCTTACATATAAGTACCAATTATCTATCAAGTTCACAAATTATTAGAATAGGCGGTCTAATTTTAACATAAAATTTGACAAATCTAAGCTTAGATTTTTCTAACAAGCCCATTCCATTTCACTTCCGACCCAACACTATCCTAGTCATCCTCTCTCTCCTTCCTTTATTTTCGATTCTCGAACTACAACAGATAATTTCAAAAATTATCCGACACCTTACCGAATGCATTAAACTAGTCACTAAATGGATTAAACTAGTCACCGAATGGGTTAAAGAAAGTCCTTACCGAATAGATTAAACTGGTCACGAAATAGATTAAACTCGGTCCCTAAATAGATTAAACTAGTCACTATATTAAAAAAGGTGACATGTTCTCTTTTTATATTTGGTTAGGCCGGCCTACTTTTAAATTAAAGTAGACGGCTCTCTTTACAAGACCAACTAATTGAAGATACAATTTTTTGACGGATGGTATTAGGAAGATGATCAAACTCGTAATGGGTTAGAGGCTTAGAGGAAACAAATGGTATTGCATTTATTCGGGTGCATAATTAATTTATCGGATTTTTCATCATATAATCCAACAATTGTTTTATTCATCATATACCCACAATATTTCAAAATTCACCACATATCCTTTAATTTTTGTATTCATCATATACCCACAATATTTCAAAATTCACCACATATCCTTTAATTTTTTGATAATTAACCATTTGTCTTGAATGATTCACGACTATCAACTTTTTTTGATCATTAACCCCGATTCCATTACTAAACCTCAATTAATCCTTACTTCAATCATTTACCTAACAGAATAACATCGAAACAACACCCAAGGACAAAGAAGAAGAAAGAGAGTATGGAGGAAAAGTGATAAAGAGATCATTTGTGAGATTTTAGTAATGGTCATTTAAAGTTAACAACTCAAATAAGGGTAATTAAGGCTTGATAACGAAATTAGGAGTTCATGACTAAAAAAAGTCGACGGTCATTAATGTTTCAAGTAATATGAGACGAAGGAGGTATAGGCGTATAGGTTACTAATATGATTGTTATACTAAAGATGAAATAATAGTTTTACAAAAGAAAGATACTCATTTTATATGAAAATAAAAAGTTTGATAAAAGGCGCTATCGACCCGCACTTTCGTAACCATATCCCTAACCGTGACTTGTATACTCCCCGAACCTCACACGACCGACTCGTATTCGACTCAACCCACATTTATCGAACATGAAACCCGGCTTACCCGATCCGTTGAACAGTCTACATCCAATGTGTGCCTTCATTTCTATCTCCCTCCGATCCCTTCTCTTTCTCTTACTCCAATAATACAATTGGAGTACCATCTATCAATAAACTTTTAGGGAAAAAAAATAAATCCTAATTCTTCTATACATTTTTTACTAGGTACATTAGTTATGTGTTGAGTTTAGCCCTATTCTGGGGGATCCCAAGTGTAAATGAGAGACGCCCATACCCCTAACCTCACTCCCACCCCTTTATACTACCTCTGTTTGTTGTTACACTTTCGTTTTTAAGATCATTTCTATTTAATTGTTACACTCTCACTTTCTTCTTATATGGAAATATGTCACATCAATTTTATACACTTTTTCTACCTCCATACTACCTCTTATTTTTTAGTTGCACCATTTCGGCTTTTTCACATTTGCCGGGACGCTTCTTTGAAAGTTAATATCTCTTATTGGGTGTAAGTAAAAAAATTATAAAAAGATTTGAATATTTGGAATTCTCACATTAAGACGAATCTAACAAGACCCCCACTCGACTATGTTTTTTCTTATATAATGATTCGAGATAACTTAACAAAGTTAGTTGATGAATAGTGTTAAAAGGCAAATGGTGCAACTAAAAAAATACTCTGAGGTAGTATGTCGTATCACCCATTTTATTAATCCACCGAAAACCTTCTTACTTCCCCATTTTTCTCTCTCTCAATATTTAAATGGTTTTTTTACATTTTTCAAAAATTAGATATGCTTTTGTTTTACTACTCTCATGTTTTTTTCAAAATTGTCTTGGTTCTCCCCAAAAAGTGAATCACTACAATTATTTGTAAATGAAGGAAGTATATGACTAGAGTTATCTTTTAGGTTGGAATCTTGTATCTCTTCCAAGTTCCAACCTTATAATCAAGTTCCCTTCATGTATATTTATTCCGGTTCTTTCACCAAATACCCAGGACAAAAAAATTTATTCACCAAATACCCCTACATTTTCAAAATTCACAGCCTACCCTGACCTTTAAAATTTCACCACATACCTCCACGACCTTTGGGCTCAGCCCAAAATGCCTTTTGAGCAACGGACGTTAGTGCTCCATTAACTAATTATCTAATTAACTCTAAAAACTCTAATTAACCCTAAAAACTCTAATTAACCCTAAAAACCTAATTAATCCAAAAACAATAATTAACCCTAAAACCTAAGTAACCCTAACCCAATCTCAGCCTTCACTCCCCAGCCTCCCCCTCCCCAGCCCCCCACGCAGCCCCCCTCCCCCCGGGCAACGCTCCCCCTCCCCCTCCCCGCGCCGCAGTCGCTCCTCCCCCTCAACTCGAGCCAAATTCTCTCATCAAATTCTGTAGCTTGAAGATTGATTTAACCAAAGGGTTGTTGTTGTTTCGTAGCGGCGCGAATTCAAAATTGAATTGAGAAATTATTGAGCTGATTTGATTTTGATGATTTTGGGTTTGGTTTTTGTTGACCAAATGATTGAATGTGAGGTGATTAAATTGCGAAAAACAGATGATGTGAGCATTTTTTCCAGTGGTTTTTCGAATCAACGAGGGGTGGGGGGAGGGGCGCAAAATCGATGGGGGTGGGGGAGGGGAGGGGGAGAGCGAAGGGCGAGGCTCGCGGCGGGGGATGGAGGGTGGCGGGCCGGGGTTGGGTTAGGTGGGGCGGGCGAGGCTGCGGGGAGCGGGATGGAGGGTGGGGGGTTGGGGTTGGGGGTGGTGGGGTCGGGGGGTGGGGGTTGGGTTGGGGTGGTGGGCCGGGGGTGGTGGGTGGAGATGTTGGGAGGAGGTGGTGGGGCGGTGGGGTCAGCGGGTTGTGGAGAGAGTTAGGTTGACTCGGGTTAATTAGGTTGACTTAGGGCTAATTAGGGCGAATTTAGGGCAAACTTGTAAATAAACACTAACGGAGGACTAACGTCCATCAACAAAAGGGCATTTTGTGAATTTTTTTTAAAGGTCGCGGGTATCCGTGAATTTTGAAAAAAAAAGGGGTATTTGGTGACTAAATTTTTTTGTCAAGGGTATTTCAATTAAAAAACCGATTTATTTTTTTACACTTTTTCTTTTACTTTTGAGAATAATGATTATATGACATTTACGATTATTTTATTTCATATTCTAAAAGATATTCGAATTAGGTTGTTCATTATTGTTATGCACTAGGTATAAATAGATCTTTTTATGAAAAGAGACGTGCAATACAAATCCTTGTACAATTTAAGTGCACAGCTACCTAAGGGAACTTAAATGTTGATAAAGTATGTCAAATTATTATGAACAAGAAAATGGTGAATATATACAACTATCAAAGGGATCATTATTGATTTGATGAATTAACAATTACTTCCTCCATTTCTAAATACATTATAAAATTTCCCGTTTGTACACTATTCAATACGCTACGTTGCTCCTTCACATCTTTAATTATGTACAAGTAAAAATTATAAACCATTGATATTATTTGTAAGTGAATATAAGATTAGGTTGGTAGATAAATAGTGGTTACTATGTAAATGTTGTGTGTATTTAGAAACATAGAAATTACTCCCTCAAAAAAAAAACATAGAAAGTACTATATCTAAAAAACTAGCTACAAGTAAACTAAGATGAACTTTCTTCAATCTTGTATCTCTTCCAAGTTCCAACCTTATAGTTGCGATTCCTTCATGTATATTTAGTCTTTTGACACTTTTCTTTTACTTTTGAGAATAATTATTATATGACATTTACGATTATTTTATTTCATATTCTAAAAGATATTACAAAATTAGGTTGTTCATTATTGTTATGCACTAGGTATAAATAGATCTTTTATGAAAAGAGACGTGCAATACAAATCCTTGTACTATTTAAGTGCACAGCCACGAAGGAACTTAAATGTTGATAAAGTATGTCAAATTATTATGAACAAGAAAATGGTGAATATATACAACTATCAAAGGGATCATTATTGATTTGATGAATTAACAATTACTTCCTCCATTTCTAAATACATTATAAAATTTCCCGTTTGTACACTATTCAATACGCTACTTTGCTCCTTCACATCTTTAATTATGTACAAGTAAAAAAATTATAAACCATTGATATTATTTGTAAGTGAATATAAGATTAGGTTGGTAGATAAATAGTGGTTACTATGTAAATGTTGTGTGTATTTAGAAACATAGAAATTACTCCCTCAAAAAAAAAACATTGAAAGTACTATATCTAAAAAAAAACTAGCTACAAGTAAACTAAGATGAACTTTCTTCAATCTTGTATCTCTTCCAAGTTCCAACCTTATAGTTGCGATTCCTTCATGTATATTTAGTCTTTTGACACTTTTTCTTTTTACTTTTGAGAATAATTATTATATGACATTTACGATTATTTTATTTCATATTCTAATAGATATTACGTAATTAGGTTATTCATTATTGTTATGCACTAGGTATAAATAGATCTTTTTATGAAAAGAGACATGCAATATAAATTCTTGTACTATTTAAGTGTGCACGCCACGAAGAGGCCTCAAGAACTTAAATGTTGATAAAGTATGTCAAATTATTATGAACATGAAAATGGTGAATATATGTATTGATTTGATGAATTAACTATCACTTCCTCCATTTCTAAATACATATAAAATTTCCTCGTCTATACACTATTCAAGACGCTTACTTTGCTCCATAACATCTTTAATTATGTATAAGTAAAAATTATAAACCGTTGATATTATTTGTGAGTGAATATAAGATTAGGTTGGTAGATAAATTGTGGTTACTATGTAAATGTTGTGCATATTTAGAAACATAAAAAGTACTCCCTCAAAAAAAAACATAAAAAGTACTATATCTAAAAAACTAGCCACAAGTAAACTAAGATGGACTTTCTTCAATTTTGTATCTCTTCCAAGTTCCAACCTTTATAGTTGCGATTCCTTCATATATATTTATTCTTTTGAGAATAATGATTATATGACATTTACGATTATTTTATTTCATATTCTAAAAGATATTACCAAATTAGGTTATTCATTATTGTTATGCACTATGTATAAATAAATCTTTTTTATGAAAAGAGACGTGCAATACAAATTCTTGTACTATTTAAGTGTACACGCCACGAAGGGCCCTCAAGAACTTAAATGTTGATAAAGTATGTCAAATTATTATGAACAAGAAAATGGTGAATATATACAATCAGTCAAAAGGATCAATATTGATTTAATGAATTAACTATCACTTCCTCCATTTCTAAATACATATAAAATTTCCCGTCTATACACTATTTAGTACGCTATTCTCGCTCCTTAACATTTTTAATTATGTATAAGTAGAAATTATAAACCGTTCATATTACTTGTGAGTGAATATAAGATTAGGTTGGTAGATAAACAGTGGTTACTATGTAAATGCGGTGTATTTAGAAACATAAAAAGTACTCCCTCAAAAAAAAAACATCGTAAGTACCATATCTAAAAAAAAATAGCTACAAGTAAACTAAGATGAACTTTCTTCAAGAACTCGCTATGCATAACCGTAGTTGTCATTAACTTCACGTTTTGGTTCTCATGTTTTAACCTTCTTCCGTTAAAAAAGTTCTTATGTTTTAACCTTCTTGCGTTAAAAAAAAAGTACTCATGTTTTAATGATCATTTGTTAGCCTATGTCAACGATATATTTTATAAGGATAATATCCTCTTCCTCCACTTATCTCCACCCTTGAGCAAAGACCTAATAAGAATGATGATACAAAGTATAATTTTCTTAAGATTAACCCTTTTTTTAGGAAAAAGGTTAACCTTTTTGTATATTACTACGATAACACTAAAATATAAACAAATATAAAAAATTGAGAGCAAGGGATAGCTCAATGGTTAGAACATCTCTCCCAGTTATAAGAGGTCTTAGAATAGATTCTCACCATTGCCAAGTTGGGATCCCTTTTACTCTCCTCAATTTGTCAAGGTTTCTCCTTACCTAAAAAAAATATAGAATCTTAATATACATCGAAGAAATATATAGATTTTATTATAGATAAAAAAATTACACCTATTAATATAATCAATACTTTTAAGGTAGTCTTTAAAAGGGTAGGCGTAGTAGAAGTTCTAAAACAATTTATAATAGCTTAATATTAAAGTGGACTTAATATTTGCAAAATTACCAGATATGGTACTTTGTAGTTAAAATCATCTTTGTATCCTCATATTGCATCAAGTGTCGTAACTATTTATAAGTGATTTGTTGTATACATAGATTTTCAATACTAGCTTTATTTAGAGTGTGTATTGCACAAATTTAAACATAGCATGTTTTAAAATTGGAAACTTTACCAAATGCAAAGATCCAATATAATATGTAGTAACTCAATGAATTTGATTATATATAGACTGCATACTTTCTCCGTTCCATATTATTCCTGCTTACAATACTTGTCAGGGGACATAATTTTACATGATAAATTACTATATGATTATCAATGTTATTTTATAGAAATTTAGATGTGATAGGTTTTAGTGGATATCATTTTTTATTGGAGGGGAGAGAGTAGCTGGTCATGCTTAAAAAGCAAAAAAGATAAAAAAAATAGTGGTGTCATGTAAAAAAAAAGTGTAAGCAGTAATGGGAGACGATTGAAAATGAAAAGTGTAAAAAATATATAATGTAAATGGTGAGAATAAATACACTATAAAGACAAAATCCATGTCTACAACGTACTTTTTATGAACAGTGAATTGGCATTCGTTATGCATATATTTGAGTTTCTTTGCTGTCAAAACTACATATATCATATAGTTCTGAAAAGAAACCATGAAGGTAACACATTTTTGCAATGAAATTCTTATACTTTGCAATATTAAAGGATTTAAAGCCAATAATAAAAGGAGGTTTATAGTAAAGCATATAAGATCCCCAAAGTTATATCTAAATTCCACGTTTATTACAATGGAGTATGACGTACGATAATGAAATTTCTAAATAGAAAGAGTAGTTGGGAGTGGAAAATAATCTTCATGAACATTAGTACGAAACTTTTCTCAAGACTACATATAACTTCAAACCACTGCCATATTGTTATCATTTACCATATGGTTTGTAAACTCTAAAATGTTGAAATCAATAATTTGATATCTTAAATTTTGTAGGCAATACAAACATGATGTAAGAAGAATAGGTAGAAATACCATATTATTGCATACAAGTCCGGGAACCGTATTCGAAATTCATGTTGGCTGCCGCAAGGCGTAGGGACGCGGTGGTCCAACTAGTCTTTTAAAAATAACATCTGGGCACCCAACTAGATGGGTCGATTTCTGGTCCAACCGGGTTTGATCCACTTATTTTTGGTTTTCTCGGGTTCCGTCATATTCTTGTTTCAGGTAATAATTTTGTATTTAGGTTAATAGGTCGCTTTGGGGTCGGGTCAAAATTTGTCAAAACTAAATAGAACATACAATATAGGTAAACAATGGGATCGAGTATTACATTTTGTTTGATTTTGACTTTTCGAGAGTTAATGAATTGCGTAAACAATATTGTAAATCTTTTTCAAGTCAAAGTATGTTAATCAATTCGTACAGTAGAACTAATCATACAGACTAGTCTTAACAATGACAAAGCTATTTAAAGGGGAATTCATAGACTGAATATACTGGTATGCTAGAATTTTTATATTTTATTATACATCAAGTTGGACTACCGGGCACCTAAGCCGTTAATATTAACATAGCTACAGAAAGTATTGCCTATAAATACATTCCTGAAAATTTAGCAATCATCACAACACAAAGATTAGTTCCTAATCTCCTACAACATATCAAGTTAAAAGAAGAAAAGCTTAAGTTCTTTCAAAAGCAAGCAAATTATAATGGAAAGTGTTCAGGATATTAGGGATGCACAAAGAGCTGTTGGTGCTGCCTGCATTTTAGGAATAGGAAAAGCACATCCTCCACACTTTATCTATCAGAAGGATTACCCTGATTATTATTTTAGGGTTACAAACAGTGAGCACAAAGTTGAGTTGAAGGAAAAATTCAAGCGCATTTGTAAATTTTTTAATTTTATTCACTTTAAATACAATCACTTTCCTCCGCGTGTAATTATTTACACCATCCATCCATGCGATTTTTTTATTTACAGTCTCCCAGATTCATATCCGACAGGCGACAATCATTATTATTTGTATAATTCTAGAAATATATACTTAAATAAATTAATAAATATTAACTTCATATGTTAAGTTTCTAACTTTTCTCTAATAATAATGATGAAGTTTTAACATATATACGTAAAACTCCTAGTGAAAAAAGAACAATCAAAGTTCATGATTTTTTTTTAGGGGAGTTGTTGAGCTTTATTTGATTATAGAAAAGGAAATATTGCAACTGATTTCGAAGGGTAGGAACATCCGAACATGGCAATGGTGTAAGTGCGTAACCGTCTAGCTACTTGTGCATACAGTGTTGCATAAGTTCATACATATGTTAAAAAAGAATATTACATCACCTAGTTAATCAACCACAATATCCCCTTAATCAATCTTTATATACTTTTAAAGTATCTTTGTATATAATGTATATCTGATCATATAATTAACAGGTGAAAAAACAATGATAACGAAACGACACTTTTTATTGACCGAAGAAATCCTCAAGGCAAATCCAAGTATGCTAACCTACGGAGAACCATCTCACGATGCTCGACGTGCAATGACAATAGACTATGTACCCAAATTAGGTGTTGAAGCTGCCGAAGAGGCCCTCAAAGAATGGGGTCAACCAAAATCAAAGATCACCCACCTCATCGTTTACACCACATTAGCTTTGTCAATGCCCGGCACGGACTATGAGATTGCTAAGCTCCTCAAGCTCGATCCTCTCGTTCACCTGGATGGTTCTTTACTTGGTGGGTTGTCATGCCGGCCCCCATATCCTCAAACACGCGAAGGATATCGTGGAGAATAATAAGGGGGCTCGCGTTCTTGTGGTGTGTTCGGAGATCACGGCTGTCAATTTTCATGGTCCTTCAGAAAATCATATTGACTCACTAGTTGGACAAGCTTTATTTGGTGATGGGGCCGCAGTGTTGTCGTGGGTGCGAGATCCGGATCCGTCGATTGAAAGACCGCTCTTCCAACTCATACATGCCATACAAGCTACTATTCCAGATACTGCTGGTCCAGCATCCGAGATTATTGAAATGGGTCAAACATTCCATCTTCGAAGGGATCTTCCATTTTTTGTTTCCAAAAATGTGGAAGAATGTCTGGTTAAAGCTTTTAAACCAATTGGAATTAGTGATTGGAACAAGTTGTTTTGGATTGCCCATAATGGAGGCCCCGCAAAGATTCCGATCAAACCGAAGCTGAGCTCGGGCTAAACAAGGACAAACTCGAGGTGACTAGGCATGTCTTGAGCGAGTATGGGAATATGGCTAGTGTCGGAGTCATAATAATGATGGATGAAATGAGGAAAAAGGCACTTAAAGAAGGAAAGGCTACAACTGGTTTAGGGTTAGATTGGGGTGTAATGTTTGGGTTCGAACCTGGTATGACTATTGAGACTCTTGTCTTGCGTAGTGTGCCTTTGGAAGCATAAACTTAAGGCATATTGCATGCAATATTACTTTATAAGGTTGATTATTTCTTATGTTTCCTTTTGGAATTTGTTTTTCAACATTTATTTCCATTTATATTTTACTCCTATAGAATTATAGGAGATAAAACAAATAAAACTTGGATATGCTTTTAATTTTTACCAATATGTCATCTTTGAAGAATATTTTGTATTTTTATTTACCTTGCACACTTTTTATCGTAATAAAACAAGCATATGATTAAATTTGTATTTAGAGGTGTCAAGTTCTACATTCAAGAAAAGATAAATGAAAGGTGTGAGTTTCTGACCTGTGTCGTGATACTGGCCGAAATAGATCAGACCCAATTTTAACCCAAGAAGTTGTGAGCCATAGGGCATGTTCGGCAGCAGCTTTTGAACTAGCTTTTAGTGTTTTGATCGAGTCAAAATACTAATTAAGTGTTTGGTATGGTAGAGGTTGGAGTAGTGATTAGAGTTTCAAAAGTAGTGTTTAGATAGCTTTTGATAAACGTTACAATCTATAACGTTCAAAAGCACAAAGTAGCATTCCTCAAGTTTTTCTTTTTCTTTTTAAAAAAAATATACAAGAAATTCCTGAAAATCTCAAACCCCCCCCCCTTCTTCATCGACTACAATGAATGTAGAGGAAATTCCAAAATTTTCTTGCAAAAGTTGTTTTAAGTGAAAATCACCTCTTGGGTTGCTTGAGGTGAGAAAAACATGGATTTTTTTTGGTAAAAACTACCTTTTTTTTCAAGTTATTGGAATTACTACCTTTGTTATTTTTTTTTAAATTTAACCACCTTTGGTGTTTTAAAAATTAGAATATTGCTACCTTGTAACGGTTGTCGTCAAAGTTTTCGTCTAACCCTAGCTCCCCTTTTCAATGATTCAATCACTGATGAACACTACACATGTAATCCATTGTCGGTAGTACGATGAACGGTGGGTGTGTGCTTGTTGGAGCTGACACTGAATAATATGACACCAGATTGTATGTGTGCTTGCAGGGGGGGGGTGAGGTGGGGTGAGGTTGGGTGGGGGCCGCTCTTTGGGGGTGAGGTGGGGACCTGCAGGGGGTGGGGTCGGGGGAGGTGGTGGTGGTTAGGGTTAGGTCATTAGAGTTAGAGGGTTAGGTTAATTAGGGCATTAGGGTTAGGAGGTTAGGGTGGAGGGAGGGTTGATTAGGTTAATAGTGGCAAAGTCGTAAATAATGACAACAACAAGTTAACATCCTTTAGAAAAAGGGAAAATGGTGAACGTTTTCGAAAACTCAGGGGTATATGGCGAATATTTAAAAACATTTAGAGTATACAGTGAATTTTTTAATTTGTGGGGAGTATATGGTGAAAAAAACGTTATTATTGTGCATATGTATAATTCTTACTAGTTTCATGCATATACTACTGCTTAGATGTAAATAGAAGCGAGTATGGAGAGTAGTGAAGAACTAGTTAGTCTGGTGATTCAGTTACTTCAAGCAGATCTATGCAAATATATAACTGCCCATCAAACCCACCAGCAGGACCACCAACAATCATTTCTCAATACTCATCGCTAGGGGTGAAAGTTCGTTGTACGGTTTGGATTTAGGCCTAATCCAATCCGATCCAAACAAAATTTGGATTTTAATTATCCAATCCAAATCCAAACCAATTAGAGTATGAGTCCAAACTAATCCAATCTGAATTTTCAGACACTAGATTGGATCCAATCCGATTTATCCAATTTTTTAAAACTCTGTTTTTCCGATGAAATAAATGTGGCACGAGTATCAATATAAAGTGTTCGATAATAAAAGTAATTTATACGAACCCACAAAAATTCATTAATAAACTAATAAGTCATACTAACTCATTATTCATTACAACAAAAGGTTCAATAACAACATAACATCAGGTTCAACAACACATCAGGTTCAACTTTATAGAAGCAAGTTACGGTTTTTTGACTTTTAGGGGAAGAGAAGGGCTGTCGGACCATTTGAGTTTTTTTTTTATAAAAAAAAAAGCCAGTTAAGCCCAATCATAAATATAAAATATAAGGCATATTTACTATTTGGTTATTATGGATTTTTGGATCCAATCACCCTCAATCCAATCCAATCCTAAAATCCGTTTTTTATAAAATTCTCAATCCGAATCCAATCCAAACATATTTCGAGTGAATTACTAATTCGGTTTGGATTGGATTGGATTTCGATTTTTATCCGAATAACTTTCACCTAACTCGCTTTTAAGCCTTTAGTATTTAGTAGACTACTAAGTCCTAAACTATTTTAGGCTAATTAGCGCTAAAAGGAATAAAGCTACAAGCTTTTGGCTATTAATTATCTTGACCTTCAGTCATTATTTTATGTCTGAGGATCCCAATATACATTGACGATTCTAATAAGGGGTAAAGCAATCGAGTTGATATTGAACTCTATTAAAATCTCACTTCCCTACCAGCTTTCCTGTTATTGTTCCATGAGCCAAACTCAAAGAGCATATACTAAGAGAGTAAGAGGTCCAAGCTCCAGCCGTGGGCTCGTGGCTTGTGAGTTGTGACTGGAGTTTGGCTCTGATGCTGAGTACGAAACTTACAGGTACATTGCATATCAAGTATCAACCTTTATTACACTAAGAGAATAAAAGAAGGCTTTGACATTCGCTTCTCCTTTCTAGGTACTTGCTGTACGATCATATACAGTGGGTACTTTTTGTTTTGGTGTTGAAACGGTGGCGGACTCATAGATGTCCATCAATAAGTGAGTGGGCGTCCGAGACTGGAAGTCTGCAAGAGAACAAAAGTAAACTACCCTCGGGGGGATGCGAGGAAACCCCCTCCGACGCTCAAGTAAGTATGTGTCCGAAAAGGATTTAGAGAGAGAGAGATAGAGAGAGAAAATAGTGTTTAGAATGTACTTGCAGAATAGTACCATTTGGCTAATTATAGGAGTACTGTTCATCTGACAGGATGCGTAATCCTTCGACACGTGTACGACTAAGATGAGTCTAACCGGAGGAAAGATTCCCTTATTTTGTCTTTACTGGTGGCCGCGAACGCCATCTCGGACCATAATCAGGAGTGGCTTGGTTCATCTCGGTATGGTCGCATCCTAGGAGATTCATGTCGGCCACGAATAGTGTGTCCGATAGTGGACTTGGGTAGTACCCATACAACTAGCCCCCCAGCATCATTGGGGGTTGTGACTGTCATTGATGTTGGAATGTGGACGCGAGTAAACTTTGCATGCTGATGAGTTTTTTCTTTTTCTATCGCTATTGCCACGTGTCGGCTTGGGGAGAAGTACAAAATTCGAAAAGCATAATCATTATCTTTTTCAGAAATCCCGCTCATTTTCCCTTCTTTTTTATTTAGGGTAAGCCTAGTGAATGACACTTGTCGTGCATCAGCGAGAGCAATTGAAAAGCCCCTTTCATCCTAGTCGTCGATCTCTGCCCTTATAAAGCGAAATCAGTTTTATTTTCCTTTTTTGCTCTTCATCTTCAACCTTCTTGAGTTTTATCTGGTTTTTCGATTTCTCCAAGAATTTCAGACCTTCTTTTTCTTCCCAAAATCTTTGCTTTTTGTCACCAAGTTTCTCCAAAAGTGTTCTAAGTTATTATTCGTTCGTTACTTTCGAAGAATTTCCTCATTTTCACCCCTTTTTCTTCTGGGTTTAATCAAGGGCTTCGTTCAAAGCTTTCAACTTTTCCGGGGGATTTTTGGTTTCTCCGGTGTCGCTTGCTTGGGAATCCTTCACCCGCACTTTTAGAAACTTCACTGCGCTTTTTCGAGGGTTCGTTTGATTTTTCGGTGAATTTTCCGGCGATTTTTCTTCTCAGGTACCTCCTCCGTTCCCCTTTTAGCTTTCTGTTTCTTTTCTTGCTTAAAATTATGTCGGACCGTTCAGATAGTCAAAAGTCCATGAGTGATAACTTCCTGTCTGAAAGCGACCCTTCCTCTCCCTCTTCCCTTCATGGCGGACACAGTTCATCTACTTCTAGTCCTAGGGAGGGAAGAACTCGTCTACTAGTTGACTTGCCATTAACCGCCAACAGGGATAGGGAACTTAGGTCTAAGTTTCTTAACGACCGTTCCACTCCTGAACAAGAAAACTCGACTTCCCAATATTTGTCTGCGAGGATGAGTGGTGATAGATAAACTTTACGAGAGTTGAGACATCAAATCTTAGCCCATCGGACCCTTAAGAACCCTCCACCTGACGCTGTTCCCGGAGTTGATGTCCAGCCCTTGAGGGAACATGCTTGGCTGGATAATTTAGCGGACACAGGGGTCGAGGTGGCGGAGGATTTTTACGACCGCCTTGCTCGTGATGTCGGCCGTACTCATCCTCCTATTGTTGATTTAGGTTCTGATAACGACTCCATTGCCACTATGGATGAATCTCAAGACTTGGTCTACTCCCGCCGTGAGCGAGATGCCGACCCTTCTACCTCTGGACGAGTGCAAAGTTCTCGTCCCACTACTGAGATAGCCTTGGGTGAGAGCTCAAGAGCAATTCCTGATTCTCGGCCGGAGCTAATTCCTGACCGGGATGATCTTGAACATTTTGGAATCTGGTTGCCAGCGGATTATAGCAGCGGTTCGAGAACGGTGGCCATTTGCAAAACATGGCGGCAGCATGCCATTAACCTGGATTATTGCCAGGTCTTGGAGAAACTATATGCCTTCCCGGCCGAGTATAAATTGGTTATCTCGGACAAAGGAGCCAAAGTAACTGATTGCCCGGCAGGGCATATTGCTATCTACGCCCATCATCTGGAATTTGGGATGCATTTTCCTTTGGACCTTACCTTAGTGAAAATTTTAAAGGCTTTTAACATCTGCTTGGCCCAACTGACTCTCCTAGCCATTCGAAACTTGATCGCGTACATCTGGGTATGCCGCTTCAAGGACTTCCCTGAAACGTTGAACCTTTTCCGTTGGTTCCACTGGTTGAAGAGGAATGGGTCCACTGAAAAAGGATGGTAATCTCTGACATCGGTTAGGAATAAACTCACTGTCTACCCAAAGTTGACCGGGTTAAAAGGTTGGCAGCCCGCTTTTTATTGGGTGAAAGTTCCGGACAACTTCCCTCTCCGCCGTCATTTTACCAAGCCGGTTACCCGTATGGAAGATGTATCCTCTTACGGTCTATCTGTGGCTGAGCAGGCGGCCTTTGATTAATTTGAGTCCGAACTTGGGACTATTGTTGTTGACGGCGAAGAGGTCGAGGAGAGAATTCCTTGTAAATGGCTCCCCCATGCTAAGTACATTATAGGGAATGAGCCCTTATCGACTTTATTTCTCTGCCAAACTCACCCAGAAGGTGTGTATTTTGACTCGTGGTCCGACATAGGAGTTTGTTACCTTGCTTTTCGTTGACTAATACAGTATTAATCATTATCGATTTTATTTTTGCAGGTCCTAGCAGCTTAGATCTTGAGGAGTTGGGGCTTGACGATAATCTGAAACCAATGTCTAAAGCTCCTAAAGACCCTGTTTTCGACTACGACATTGTTCACGGCCTAACTGGAGGTCTTCACGGTGTCGATCGTGGGAGCGGCGGTCGCAATTCTGGTTGTGCAAGTGTCCGACGTGCCGGTCGCACTCCTGGCCGTGCTCCCGGTCGTGGGGACCAGGACTCTCCGCGGCCTGTGGTTTAGGTTCCAGTCCGCCGTGGTGGCGGGACTGTTGGCCAGAGGCGGCCTCGTGAAACTGCCGATGTTAAGGAGAGCCCCAGTAAGAGGCAAACTTTGGATCTCAATGCTGCTTCCGAGACTCACAACATGGACTCCGCCATCAATATCCCGGATAAGAGTCCGGTCCGGGAGTCTGCCCCTGTAATCAATAGTATTTCTCCTCTCAATGCTGCTATTGATAGCATTGGGACGGCATTGGGATCTGGTTCTTCCATGCGCCAGAAGATTTACGATGTCCTTAGTGCTCCAAACTTCTTGTCGAACCTGGGTCCGGGATTTTTTGCTAGGATCCATGAGTGGATAGAGCATATGGAAATAATCCTTAGTACTGCCGTGAAGGCTGCATTCTCCCGTCCTCCCACTCCTCCGGGGAAGATTTATCAGCCTAATTGGGACGTGAGGGAGGACGAGTCCTTATTTGCCGACATCCCAGCTAATGGCGGTACTCTTGGTTACCGTCTTTTGAAGGGCCTTCAGTTGCCCATTGATTGCCCGACCGATAAGTTAGTGGTTCCAGCGGCCCAACTTGCGCATGACCTGGCAGTGGTAAGAATCTCTTTCCTTTGCGAGAATTTTTTATTTTATTTCATTGCATTTTTTTTAATCTCGTCTTTTTAATGCAGACTTACAACTCCGCTATCGAGCTTATTGAACAATTTCTCCACTACCAATCACTGTCCGACAGCTACAAAAAATCTTTGGATGAGCTTCAAAACCCAGTTTGATGCCGCCCATGTTCGTGCTGATAACCTACAGCAAGATCTTGATGCTAAGAAGGCTGCAAAGGCAGTGGATGATGTGGAGTTGACGGATCTGCGGGTTAAGGCTGGCAAATTGGAGTAGGTCGAGAAGAGATCGACTAAGCTGGAGGCGGCCTTGGAGTCTGCTAAGAGTGAAATGATTACCGCTGTTGCGAAGGCCAAGAATGATGCTGGCCTACAAGTTGTGGCTGACTTCAAAAAATCTGAAGAATTTGTCGGCCTGCTGAGGGAGAGGCACGACGGAGGCTAGGTGGCTGCTAAAAGATGTGTGTGGCACAGCCATCCTTCCTTTAACTGGGCGGAACCCTTCACACGTGTCCTCTCGAAGGTGAACCCTTCATCTGTGAGGAGGACGTGATTGCCAACGTCCTTCCTGTCATCCCAGACAAGGAGGTGCCACTCCCTTGATGTTTTTGGCGCCCATATCCGGGCTCCTCAGTGGCGTCTAATAAATGTTAATCTTCTGTAGTCCAAATTATAACTTTGAATTCGGCCCATTTTGGCATGTAACTTGAATATACTGCTATTACAATTACTGTTATGGATTTTTGATGCCTGCCTACATTTTTGCCTGTAGTTGGCCGCCAAGCCAGTAATTCATAATGAAATGTTGCCTTTATGTATTTTCACATGTTTGTCCGTTTTTATTTTCTATTGATCTATTACATGAACTTTTTTGCCTGTCATGTGGCTGATATATTTGGCTTGGTATCTAGCCTTTAGGACCTGTTATATGGTTGTTTTTATACTTGGCCTGTTATTTGGCCGTTAAGGCCTGTCATAAGGCCGCTTTTATACTTGGCCTGTTATTTGGCCGTTAAGGCCTGTTATATGGTCGTTTTTATACTTGGCTTGTTATTTGGCCGTTAAGGCCTGTTATATGGCCGTTTTTATACTTGACCTGTTATTTGGCCGTTAAGGCCTGTTATATGGCCGTTTTTATACTTGGCCTGTTATTTGGCCGTTAAGGAATTTACTGGGATGCAATTTGATCATACATATCATATACTTTCCTTCTCGTATCATAAAACAATGAGATAATTAATGGGATGCTAACAGAAGTTTGTATTATTTTGATGGGGAAAAACAGTGGCTCTCGGCCGTGGTGGCGGGACTGTTGTCCAGAGGCGACCTCGTGAAACTGTCGATGTTGAGGAGAGCCCCAGTAAGAGGCAAACTTTGGATGTCAATGCTACTTTTGAGACTCACAACATGGAGTCCGCCATCAATATCCCGGATAAGAGTCCGGTCCGGGAGTCTGCCCCTGTAATCAATCGTATTTCTCCTCTCAATGCTGCTCTTGATTGCATTGGGACGGCATTCAGATCTGGTTCTTCCATGCGCCAGAAGATTTACGATGTCCTTAGTGCTCCAAACTTCTTGTCGAACCTGGGTCCGGGATTTTTTCCTAGGATCCATGAGTGGATAGAGCATAAGGAAATAATCCTTAGTACTGTCGTGAAGGCTGCATTCTCCCGTCCTCCCACTCCTCCGGGGAAGATTTATCAGCCTAATTGGGACGTGAGGGAGGACGAGTCCTTATTTACCGACATCCTAGCTAATGGCGGTACTCTTGGTTACCGTCTTCTGATTGCCCATTGATTGCCCGACCGATAAGTTAGTGGCTCCAGCGGCCCAACTTGCGCATGACCTGGCAGTGGTAAGAATCTCTTTCCTTTGCGAGAATTTTTTATTTTATTTCATTGCATTTTCTTTTAATCTCGTCTTTTTGATGCAGACTTACAACTCCGCTATCGAGCTTATTGAACAATTTCTCCACTACCAATCACTGTCCGACAGCTACAAAAAATCTTTGGATGAGCTTCAAAACCAAGTTTGATGCCGCCCAGGTTCGTGCTGATAACCTACAGCAAGATCTTGATGCTGAGAAGGCTGCTAGGGCAGTGGATGATGTGGAGTTGACGGATCTGCGGGTTAAGGCTGGCAAATTGGAGCAGGCCGAGAAGAGATCGACTAAGCTGGAGGCGGCCTTGGAGTCTGCTAAGAGTGAAATGACTACCGCTGTTGCGAAGGCCAAGGATGATGCCGGCCTACAAGCTGTGGCTTACTTCAAAAAATCTGAAGAATTTGTCGGCCTGCTGGGGGAGAGGCACGACGGAGGCTAGGTGGCTGCTAAAAGATATGTGTGCCACAACCATCCTTCCTTTAACTGGGAGGAAATAGAGACCGCTTTTGCGGAAGGCGTTCACACGTGTCCTCTCGAAGGTGAACCCTTCATCTGTGAGGAGGACGTGATTGCCAACGTCCTTCCTGTCATCCCAGACAAGGAGGTGCCTCTCCCTTGATGTTTTTGGCCCCCATCTCCGGGCTCCTCAGTGGCGTCTAATAATTGTTAATCTTCTGTAGTCCAAAATATAACTTTGAATTCGGCCCATTTTGGCATGTAACTTGAATATACTATTATTACAATTACTGTTATGGATTTTTGATGCCTGCCTACATTTTTGCCTGTAGTTGGCCGCCATGCCAGTAATTCATAATGAAATGTTGGCTTTAAGTATTTTCACATGTTTGTCCGTTTTTATTTTCTTTTGATCTATTACATGATCTTTTTTGCCTGTCATGTGGCTGATATATTTGGCTTGGCATTTAGCCTTTAGGACCTGTTATATGGTCGTTTTTATACTTGGCCTGTTATTTGGCCGTTAAGGCCTGTCATATGGCCGCTTTTATACTTGGCCAGTTATTTGACCGTTAAGGCCTGTTATATGGTCGTTTTTATACTTGGCCTGTTCTTTGGCCGTGAAGACCTGTTATATGGCCGTTTTTATACTTGGCCTGTTATTTGGCCGTGAAGGCCTGTTATATGGCCGTTTTTATACTTGGCCTATTATTTGGCCGTTAAGGAATTTACTAGGATGCAATTTGATCGTACATATCATATACTTTCCTTCTCGTATCATGAAACAAGGAGATAATTAATGGGATGCTAACAGAAGTTTGTATTATTTTGATGAGGAAAAAGAGTGGCTCTCGGCCGTGGTGGTGGGACTGTTGGCCAGAGGCGGCCTCGTGAAACTGTCGATGTTGAGGAGAGCCCCAGTAAGAGGTAAACTTTGGATGTCAATGCTGCTTCCGAGACTCACAACATGGAGTCCGCCATCAATATCCCGGATAAGAGTCCGGTCCGGGAGTCTGCCCCTGTAATCAATCGTATTTCTCCTCTCAATGCTGCTATTGATAGCATTGGGACGACATTGGGATCTGGTTCTTCCATGCGCCAGAAGATTTACGATGTCCTTAGTGCTCCAAACTTCTTGTTGAACCTGGGTTCGGGATTTTTTGCTAGGATCCATGAGTGGATAGAGCATAAGGAAATAATCCTTAGTACTGCCGTGAAGGCTGCATTCTCCCGTCCTCCCACTCCTCCGGGGAAGATTTATCAGCCTAATTGGGACGTGAGGGAGGACGAGTCCTTATTTGCCGACATCCCAGCTAATGGCGGTACTCTTGGTTACCGTCTTCTGAAGGGCCTTCAGTTGCCCATTGATTGCTCGACCGATAAGTTAGTGGCTCCAGCGGCCCAACTTGCGCATGACCTGGCAGTGGTAAGAATCTCTTTCCTTTGCGAGAATTTTTTATTTTATTTCATTGTATTTTTTTTTTAATCTCGTCTTTTTGATGCAGACTAATAACTCCGCTATCGAGCTTATTGAACAATTTCCCCACTACCAATCACTGTCCGACAGCTACAAAAAATCTCTGGATGAGCTTCAAACCCCAGTTTGATGCCGCCCAGGTTCGTGCTGATAACCTACAGCAAGATCTTGATGCTGAGAAGGCTGCAAGGACAGTGGATGATGTGGAGTTGACGGATCTGCGGGTTAAGGCTGGCAAATTGGAGCAGGCCGAGAAGAGATCGACTAAGCTGGAGGCGGCCTTGGAGTCTGCTAAGAGTGAAATGACTACCGCTGTTGCGAAGGCCAAGGATGATGCCGGCCTACAAGCTGTGGATGATTTCAAAAAATCTGAAGAATTTGTCGACCTGCTGAGGGAGAGGCACGACGGAGGCTAGGTGGCTGCTAAAAGATGTGTGCCCCACAGCCATCCTTCCATTAACTGGGAGGAAATGGAGACCAGTTTTGCGGAAGGCGTTCACACGTGTCCTCTCAACGGTGAACCCTTCATGTGTGAGGAGGACGTGATTGCCAACGTCCTTCCTGTCATCCCAGACAAGGAGGTGCCTCTCCCTTGATGTTTTTGGCGCCCATCTCCGGGCTCCTCAGTGGCGTCTAATAATTGTTAATCTTCTGTAGTCCAAATTATAACTTTGAATTCGGCCCATTTTGGCATGTAACTTGAATATACTGTTATTACAATTACTGTTATGGATTTTTGATGCCCGCCTACATTTTTGCCTGTAGTTGGCCGCCAAGTCAGTAATTCATAATGAAATGTTGCCTTTATGTATTTTCACATGTTTGTCCGTTTTTATTTTCTATTGATCTATTATATGATCTTTTTTGCCTGTCATATGGCTGATATATTTGGCTTGGTATCTAGCTTTTAGGACCTGTTATATGGCCGTTTTTATACTTGGCCAGTTATTTGGCCGTTAAGGCCTATCATGTGGCTACTTTTATACTTGGCCTGTTATTTGGCCGTTAAGGCCTATTATATGGTTGTTTTTCTACTTGGCCTGTTATTTGGCCGTTAAGACCTGTTAAATGGCCGTTTTTATACTTGGCCAGTTATTTGGCCGTTAAGGCCTGTTATATGGTCGTTTTTATACTTGGCCTGTTATTTGGCCGTTAAGGAATTTACTGGGATGCAATTTGATCGTACTTAACATATACTTTCCTTTTCGTATCATAAAACAAAGAGATAATTAATGGCATGCTAACAGAAGTTTGTATTATTTTGATGAGGAAAAAGAGTGGCTCTCGACCGTGGTGGCGGGACTGTTGGCCAGAGGCGACCTCGTGAAACTGTCGATGTTGAGGAGAGCCCCAGTAAGAGGCAAACTTTGGATGTCAATGCTGCTTCTGAGACTCACAACATAGAGTCCGCCATCAATATCCCGGATAAGAGTCTGGTCCGGGAGTCTGCCCCTGTAATCAATCGTATTTCTCCTCTCAATGCTGCTATTGATTGCATTGGGACGGCATTGGGATCTGGTTCTTCCATGCGCCAGAAGATTTACAATGTCCTTAGTGCTCCAAACTTCATGTCGAACCTGGGTCCGGAATTTTTTGCTAGGATCCATGAGTGGATAGAGCATAAGGAAATAATCCTTAGTACTGCTGGCGGGGGTTGGATGTGTCGTTGTGCACCGCACCCGGCCAAAGATAAAATTTCTCCTACTCTCTTTTACACTAAGCTAGTATAATGGAAGTAGGGGTCGTATCCACAGGGAAACAGGGACGAGTTTAATACTTAGCGTGATTCAAAACCTTGATTAAGCTAAGGGCCGAGAAACCTAATAATAATAACAAAGGGGGGTTTCAAGTAGATTATAACTAAACTACAACTAACTAGCATATAAACAAGATGAGAAATCAATTATGGAAAGATCTTGAATCCGATTAACATCCACTTCAATTCATTATCGATCCTTGAACCTCCACTCTAATTATTTCCATAATTATCTATTGTTGAGAATTAATCTCGCATTCTCCTTATTCTTAGTTGAATAGCACGATCAGCGTGACTATAAAACCCTAACTAAAGGATAACCTAGTCCGATAGCGTCTAAGTTCAATCCAATAGCAGCAATAAACACAGAGAACCAATAGACCTGCTAACGTCATACAAGCGATAAACATTCAACAGTTGATTCAATTTCCCCAAGAAATAACCAAGACAATCTGCATCTAAATTACTCCCTAGTTTGCTACCAATTGATAAAAGAATAAAACAATCCGATTCTATTCTTAAATCTAGCATTAGATTAATTACACAATCAAACTAGTAACGTTCCTAGCATAATTATGCAAAAACCATAGAAAGCAATCATAGAAATTAAACCATAATCAAAGAAACTAAATAGAGAGGAAAGATCTCACAATAATGCTTGAAGCTCCATATTAATCTCGTTTAAGAACGGTTCAAGCTACAATCGGCATAGCATAAGCCAATCCCATAATTGAAATCTACAAAACTAAACTAGAAAATAAAAACTAAAAAGAGAAGACAACAAGAGAGGAGTGGAGTTTTGGAGACTTCCTCTCCTTGTGGCTGCTGCCCCCTAGGTCCAAAAATAGAGTTTAGTATTTATACTAAAGCTCAGAAATCAGCCGACAATTACACCGACCTAGGGGTCGCGAGGTGCGAGTCTGGTCGCACCGTGCGAAGAGTGCTCTGTCTACCGCACATTTGGCTGGGCAAAGCAGGTCGCACCGTGCGAAGGATCTCGCGAGGTGCGAGCAAGCAGGTCGCGAGGTGCGACCTAGCTCGCGAGGTGCGAGCGCTGGGCGTGCTATGGGCGAGCGCTGGGCGTGCTATGGGCGAGCGCTGGGCGTGCTATGGGCGAGCGCTGGGCGAGAGCTGCGCGATGAGCGCTGGGCAGTGAGCATGCGATGCGGCTGGTGAACGTGCACGCGAGAGCTGGGCGATGATGCCGAGCTTGCGGTGCACGAGAGCTTGGTGATGCTGCTGTGCTGGCTTGGATGCTGGGCTTCGATGATGCCGTGCTTGGGCCGCTTCGTTGTTGAGATGGTGCAATGCTATTGAGCTACACCTAGGAACACTTCCAAGTATATAACTCAAACCCATTTTACCACAAAATCTCGAAACACATGACACTAACACTAATTATCTCGTATAATTCCCAACTTCCGCTAAGGGCTAAGTATAATACAAATGTGAACAATTATGATCAAAACCTTTAGCGAAGTGCACCCAAAATAACGTACATACACCGTATAACATGAGCGTATCAAATACCCCCACACTTGAACTTTACTCGACCTCGAGTAAACTCAAAAATGAGAAATACCAATTAAATCATCACCCAAATTATCAACACCAACCTCTCTCTCCACCAACTACATCATCATCATCACATCTTAATGAAATACGCTCAAAACCTAAACGTAAGGGATAATGACTCTCCCACACTTAGATTCAAGCTCACCGAAATATATAAAGACGTAACAACAACAATAACCAAAGAACGACAACCAAAATGTGAGCTCAAATCCTGAAGGATCTCAAAGGAGTTGAACTCACTCAAACGCCACAATCAAAATGACAGCTCGCCTAAAACCTCAAAAGATAAACTAAAACTACTACTACTACAACTAATTTAGAATAGCAAGCCATGGAACAAAGACAAAAAGGTATAAATTCCATGCTTACTCCCAAAAACAAACAATCAACCAAAAGAATGTGAAAGCCAACTTTAAATAGATCTTCACAAAACAAAGGATGAATTCACTAACCCAACCCGAAGACACCTTCCGCCTTATGACACCAACTCCGGCAAATGAGTTTTCCAAATACAAAATTCTCTCTTAATCTCTCATTTTGCCTAGGAGCCCTTTCGGGTTTTCATCCTAGCTTCTCACATTTTTTTTTTCATCTCACCATCTTACCCGCTCAACTAGCTCTTTTTTGCATAGGTCGCCCTTTCGGGTTTTCGACCTATCCGAGCCCCCAATTTTGCCCGAGTCGCCCGCCCTTGCGGGTTTCAACTCAACGGGATTCTTTTCATCACTTTTTTTTTTTATATTCTTTTTTTTTTCATTTTTTTTTTTCATTTTCATTTTTTTTTTCAAATTGAAAGTAATAAATACAACATAGATACATGAGAATGAGAATACCCTCCCCCCTACTTAAACTACACATTGTCCTCAATGTGTCGACAATTAGAAGAAAAAGTAAACTGAAAATGAGGGGGAAATTTGAAAATCGGGTAAATCGAAGATCGAATGCTCAAAACTCATGAAAAGCAATCCGTCAAACTCAAACTTCTTAACAACACCAACTCAAATCTCATAAATCAACTCACAACCCTCTCCCTCGAATCACTCAAACAAATGACAAATTCAAATTTTGTTTAGATTTTTGAGATTTGCTCCTAGCTCAAGAGATCGAAAAGATACATTAACAATCTCAATCCTCTAGTGTTACCAACTCCTAGCTATTGAAGTCCTCCCAACGGGTTTTCTTTTGTGGATTTTGGTTCCAAGCGGATTAAGATTGGTTGTGGATCTTTTTTAGTGGGTGGGCGGTGGGTGAAAGAAAATTTGTTGTGGTGGTGGAAATTTGATGAGAAAATAAAGGAAAAGAAAGAAAATAAAAGGGGTCTCGGGTTGCCTCCCGAGAAGCGCTGTTGTTTAAAGTCGTTAGCTCGACTTAGTACCTTAAGCTTAATCATTGGGATTGTGCTCCATGTGTGACAATGGTGGTTCCATGTCAATCTCCACTTCAAGTACCTGCAAAATTGATTGAGAAGAACTCTTGCAATGCATCGTTAGTACCTAGCTTACTACATCATGGTTGAGCATATAACATCAGATTATATCCAAAACCTAGCATTAAGTCAACAACAAACATCAACTAGTAGTACTCCTAGCTAATCCAAGTCATGACCATTAATATAAATGTTTAAAGCTAGACAATAACCAAGATATAGAGTATGAGTCAATCAACCATTCCCAAGAGAGTTTAAGCAACAAGTTCCATGCTTCTTGTCCAAAATACAAAAGTGAAATACATAGAGCTCAATGGAAGATGAAAACTAGAAAATAAAACAAAAAGGGAATTCTTTATATGAGTGGCCAACCAAAAACAAAGAGCACAAGCAATACCATCCAAAAATCACGCTAAATACAAACAAGTAACACCGTTTCCCCGGCAACGGCGCCAAAATTTGGCGGAGGTTAGATGTGTCGTTGTGCACCGCACCCGGCCAAAGATAAAATTTCTCCTACTCTCTTTTACACTAAGCTAGTATAATGGAAGTAGGGGTCGTATCCACAGGGAAACAGGGACGAGTTTAATACTTAGCGTGATTCAAAACCTTGATTAAGCTAAGGGCCGAGAAACCTAATAATAATAACAAAGGGGGGTTTCAAGTAGATTATAACTAAACTACAACTAACTAGCATATAAACAAGATGAGAAATCAATTATGGAAAGATCATGAATCCGATTAACATCCACTTCAATTCATTATCGATCCTTGAACCTCCACTCTAATTATTTCCATAATTATCTATTGTTGAGAATTAATCTCGCATTCTCTTTATTCTTAGTTGAATAGCACGATCAGCGTGACTATAAAACCCTAACTAAAAGATAACCTAGTCCGATAGCGTCTAAGTTCAATCCAATAGCAGCAATAAACACAGAGAACCAATAGACCTGCTAACGTCATACAAGCGATAAACATTCAACAGTTGATTCAATTTCCCCAAGAAATAACCAAGACGATCTGCATCTAAATTACTCCCTAGTTTGCTACCAATTGATAAAAGAATAAAACAATCCGATTCTATTCTTAAATCTAGCATTAGATTAATTACACAATCAAACTAGTAACGTTCCTAGCATAATTATGCAAAAACCATAGAAAGCAATCATAGAAATTAAACCATAATCAAAGAAACTAAATAGAGAGGAAAGATCTCACAATAATGCTTGAAGCTCCATATTAATCTCGTTTAAGAACGGTTCAAGCTACAATCGGCATAGCATAAGCCAATCCCATAATTGAAATCTACAAAACTAAACTAGAAAATAAAAACTAAAAAGAGAAGACAACAAGAGAGGAGTGGAGTTTTGGAGACTCCCTCTCCTTGTGGCTGCTGTCCCCTAGGTCCAAAAATAGAGTTTAGTATTTATACTAAAGCTCAGAAATCAGCCGACAATTACACCGACCTAGGGATCGCGAGGTGCGAGTCTGGTCGCACCGTGCGAAGAGTGCTCTGTCTACCGCACATTTGGCTGGGCAAAGCAGGTCGCATCGTGCGAAGGATCTCGCGAGGTGCGAGCAAGCAGGTCGCGAGGTGCGACCTAGCTCGCGAGGTGCGAGCACTGGGCGTGCTATGGGCGAGCGCTGGGCGTGCTATGGGCGAGCGCTGGGTGAGAGCTGCGCGATGAGCGCTGGGCAGTGAGCATGCGATGCGGCTGGTGAACGTGCACGCGAGAGCTGGGCGATGATGCCGAGCTTGCGGTGCACGAGAGCTTGGTGATGCTGCTGTGCTGGCTTGGATGCTGGGCTTCGATGATGCTGTGCTTAGGCTGCTTCGTTGTTGAGATGGTGCAATGCTATTGAGCTATACCTAGGAACACTTCCAAGTATATAACTCAAACCCATTTTACCACAAAATCTCGAAACACATGACACTAACACTAATTATCTCGTATAATTCCCAACTTCCGCTAAGGGCTAAGTATAATACAAATGTGAACAATTATGATCAAAACCTCTAGCGAAGTGCACCCAAAATAACGTACATACACCGTATAACATGAGCGTATCAACTGCCGTGAAGGCTGCATTGTCCCGTCCTCCCACCCCTCCGGGGAAGATTTATCAGCCTAATTGGGACGCGAGGGAGGACGTGTCCTTATTTACCGACATCCCAGCTAATGGCGGTACTCTTGGTTACCGTCTTTTGAAGGGCCTTCAGTTGCCCATTGATTGCCCGACCGATAAGTTAGTGGCTCCAGCGGCCCAACTTGCGCATGACCTGGCAGTGGTAAGAATCTCTTTCCCTTGCGAGAATTTTTTATTTTATTTCATTGCATTTTTTTTAATCTCGTCTTTTTTATGCAGACTAACAACTCCGCTATCGAGCTTATTGAACAATTTCTCCACTACCAATCACTGTCCGACAGCTACAAAAAATCTTTAGATGAGCTTCAAAACCCAGTTTGATGCCGCCCAGGTTCGTGCGGATAACCTACAGCAAGATCTTGATGCTGAGAAGGCTGCAAGGGCAGTGGATGATGTGGAGTTGACAGATCTGCGGGTTAAGGCTGGCAAATTGGAGCAGGCCGAGAAGAGATCGACTAAGCTGGAGGCGGCCTTGGAGTCTGCTAATAGTGAAATGACTACCGTTGTTGCGAAGGCCAAGGATGATGCCGGCCTACAAGCTGTGGCTGACTTCAAAAAATCTGAAGAATTTGTCGGCCTGTTGGGGGAGAGGCACGACGGAGGCTAGGTGGCTGCTAAAAGATGTGTGTGCCACAGCCATCCTTCCTTTAACTGGGAGGAAATGGAGACCGCTTTTGCGGAAGACGTTCACACGTGTCCTCTCGAAGGTGAACCCTTCATCTGTGAGGAGGACGTGATTGCCAACGTCCTTCCTGTCATCCCAGACAAGGAGGTGCCTCTCCCTTGATGTTTTTGGCGCTCATCTCCGGGCTCCTCAGTGGCGTCTAATAATTGTTAATCTTCTGTAGTCCAAATTATAACTTTGAATTCGGCCCATTTTGGCATGTAACTTGAATATACTGTTATTACAATTACTGTTATGGATTTTTGATTCCTTTTTTGATGGCTGCCTACATTTTTGCCTGTAGTTGGCCGCCATGCCAGTAATTCATAATGAAATGTTGCCTTTAAGTATTTTCACATGTTTGTCCGTTTTTATTTTCTTTTGATCTATTACATGATCTTTTTTGCCTGTCATGTGGCTGATATATTTGGCTTGGTATCTAGCCTTTAGGACCTGTTATATGGCCGTTTTTATACTTGGCCTATTATTTGGTCGTTAAGGCCTGTCATATGGCCGCTTTTATACTTGGCCTGTTATTTGGCCGTTAAGGCCTGTTATATGGTCGTTTTTATACTTGGCCTGTTATTTGGCCGTTAAGGTCTGTTATATGGCCGTTTTTATACTTAGCCTGTTATTTGGCCGTTAAGGCCTGTTATATGGTCGTTTTTATACTTGGCCTGTTATTTGGCCGTTATGGAATTTACTGGGATGCAATTTGATCGTACATATCATATACTTTCCTTCTCGTATCATAAAACAAAGAGATAATTAATGGGATGCTAACAGAAGTTTGTATTATTTTGATGAGGAAAAAGAGTGGCTCTCGGCCAATTACATCAAAGAACTAAACGTAATACTTCTTTAAAACGCTAGCATTCCAACAATTTTTAAGCTCAATGCCGTCCATTGTCTTCAGAGCAAATGAACCGGGACCAACTTCTTTGGCTATCTGATATGGCTCTTCCCAATTGGCTGTAAGTTTCCCTTCTGTGTGATCTTTTCTAGTAGCGGCAGTTCTTCGCAGTACCAAATCTCCGAGCCCTAACGGCCTTTCCAGAACCCTCTTATTATAGGCTTTGCTGATACGATCCTTATATGCTGCAGCTTTAAGTTCCGCTACCAACCTTATCTCTGGTAGGAAATCTAGATTCTCTCTCAAAGCCTGATCATTACTCTCTAGATCTTTGTGCTTGATCCGATAGGACATTAAGCCAACTTCTACTAGTAATACTGCTTCCGTCCCAAAGGCTAATTTGAAAGGACTTTCTCCAGTTGCTTCCTTTTCAGTTGTTCTGTTAGCCCATAATACTGCTGGGACCATGTCGGCCCAAGCCCCCTTGAACTCATCCAACTTCTTCTTAAGAGCCCCCAAAATCTATTTGTTCGCGGCTTCAGCCTGTCCGTTACTTTGCAGATGGCACACGGCCGAGAGTGCAAATTTCGACCTGAACGCGGACAGGAAACTCTTGATTGGTCGACAATCAAACTGCGCTCCATGATCAAAAACTTTTGCAACTGGTATTCCAAACCTTGTCATTATGCTATGCCAAATAAACTTCTTGACTTGGTTTGACTTCATCTTTGTTGTCGGTTCAGCTTCGATCCATTTCGTGAAATAGTCGATACCAACAATCAAAAATTTCCTGCCGCCTGTAGCCGTTGTAAACGGCCCCAGGATATCCAAACCCCATTGTGCAAATTGTATCGGACATAGTATGGGTTGAAGGTCATTCGTGGGCCTGTTAATGATGGGGCGAACTTTTGACACTTATCATATTTCTTGACATAACTTTACGCGTCCGCCAGCATACTCGGCCAGTGAAACCCAGTCCTCAGAGCTTTCAATGCCAGTGCCTTTCCACCAATATGGTTCCCGCATATTCCTTCATGATTTCTTCCAATATTTTGCCGGACTCCCATGCTGTTGCACACTTTAATAACGGCAGACTGAAGGACTTCTTGTACAGCTCATTCTGGTAGATGACATACCAACTGGCTTGCTGCTTTAATTTCCTAGCTTCTATAGCATTTTGAGGAAGTGATCCCGTCAGCTTGTACGCCACCAACTCACTGAACCATTCACCCTGCTGATTGATGGTGTTCACAGTCACGATCTTCTCGGTAATGCTTTTTTCTTTCAGAATTTCTACCATGACTGATCTCTCTATGTTCAAAGAATCAGAGCTTGCCAACTTAGAAAGTGCATCTGCTTTGGTGTTGTCTGCCCTTGGGATGGCTTGAACTTCGAAATGATCCAACTGGGCTATCATTTCCTTGGCCTACTCGACATACTTCTGCTTATTCGCTTCTCGGACCTCAAACTCTCCTTTCAACTGCCCATTGACGAGTTGCGAGTCCGTTTTCAGAGATACGCTCTTAGCAGCAGCTATACATATTCTCAATCCAACAATCGCGGCCTCATACTCTGCTTCATTATTTGATGCCGGAAAGGTAAACTTGATGGTGTACTAAAAAACATTTCCTTCCGGGATAGTCATCACAATGCCAGCCCCTGATCCGCTTTCGGCTGATGAGCCATCTACTTCCAACATCCATGTTTCCTTTTCGACCTGCTCCTCTTCTTCATAAGATGCCTCTACGATAAAGTCCGCCAATGCCTGCGCTTTTATCGCGGTTCTAGGCTTGTACTGGATGTCGTACTAGGACAACTCAACTGCCCACTTCAGAAGGCGCCCTGAACTGTCCATCTTTTGCAATGCTTTTTCTAGAGGTTGATTTGTCAAGACATGAATGGGATGACAGTCGAAATACGACCTGAGCTTTCTCGCAGCGATTATTACTGCCAACGCCATCTTTTCGACCAGTTGATGGCGACTTTCCGGCCCATTCAAGATATGGCGGCTGACAAAGTATATCGGTTGTTGCCTCTTCTCCTTCTCGACCAACAACACGGCCGCGACAGTTTTCGGCGAGGCCGAGATGTATAATTGCAACGTATCTTTTGTCTCTGGTCGAGAAATGGTTGGAAGTGTTTTCAAATGTTCCTTGACCGCGACGAAATCTTTGCTCTGTTCTTCTCCCCATTCAAACTTTTTATTTCCTCTCAACAGTGACAAAAAGGGTAGGGCTTTGTCGACCGACTTTGAAATGAAACGGGTTAACGCAAACATCCTTCCTGTTAACCTCTGTATATATTTGACACCTTTTGGTTCCGACAAGTCCATGATTGCACGAACCTTGTCCGGGTTGGCATCAATTCCTCTCTTACTGGCCCTGAATCCCAGAAATTTTCCTGCTCTCACCCCAAAAACACACTTCTTTGGGTTGAGTTTCATCTTGTACCTTCTCAAAGTATTAAAAGTCTCCTTTAGGTCGTCAATGTGTTCGCAGTCAGTCTTGCTCTTGACGATTGAATCGTCCACATATGCCTCTATATTTCTCTCCTTCTGGTCCACGAACACTTTGTCGACCAACTTCTGATACGTGGCTCCAACATTTCTTAAACCAAAAGGCATTGCTTTATAGTTGTAAACTCCACAGTCTGTGATAAAAGCAGCTTTCATTCTGTCGGCCTCCAGAAGACGGATTTGGTGATACCCTGAGAATGCGTCCATGAAACTTAATAGCGCATGGCCGCTAGTAGAGTCCACCAGCTGATCAATCCTTGGCAGCGGATAGCAGTCTTTCTGACAGGCTCTGTTAAGATTTGTAAAATCTACACACATCTGCCATTGGCCAATTGCTTTTTTCACGCACCATAACGACATTCACCAGCCATTCTGAGTAATCTTAGCCGAAAAATTCCTTTTGTTCTGATTGACGGGACGGATAGCGTTGTCGACATTCAAACGATGAACCATCACGGTCAGGTCGATCCCTGGCATCTCATCCGCCGAGAACGCGAATACGTTAGCGTTTTTCTCGTAGGAGAGTCACCAGGTTGATCCTGGACTTTGGGTCCATGTCCGTACCGACAACCACCGTCCTTTCTGTGTCGTCCGCCAACATTTCTTGCTTAGACTCACCGTCAGGTTTGGGCCTTGGAAAGTCATCTAGCCGAGTTTCCAGTTCTTCCATCGTTATTTCCATGGCATCTTCATTTCTTTTCTCTAACTGTTCCTCCTCTGCCATTGCTTTCTTTTTACCTATTTTCTCTTTTCTTGTTGGCGGACTCAAATCTTCTACAGGGATCCTTCGTGCCGGCTGTTTTGAACCCTTTAAGTAGCACGACTTAGTTGTCTCTTGATCTCCTCTGATCTTTGTTGTCGTACCCTGGATGGATACGTACAACATTGTTAGATGATAGGTGGATACTACTCCTTGAACGTCATGAATGAGTAGCCTTCCTACTATGGCATTGTACGCTCCCGGTACGTCTACTACAAGGAATTCTGCCATTATATCCCTGGCGTCATCGTTCTCGCCAACTCTAACTGGAAGCTTTATAATCCCTTCAGGAATTGCCGACACCCCAGTGAACCCTATCACCAGGTAACGTACCAGCTGCAAATGCTCTCGTCCAATCATCAACTTCTCAAAAGTTGAAAGAAATAGGATGTGGGCATAACTTCCTCCATCTACTAAGATTCTGTGAATCAAACAGTTTGCCACTAGTGGATCATCATGGGGGTATATCACATGCTTTGCATCTTCTACCGAGAATGACATGACCGGCATGACTGGTGGCTTCTTCCAATGGCAACTCTCATTGAAATTTACCTGATGCGGGAACTCCTTCAAGCTAGCCTTGGCCCCACTGACACTTCCGCCATGAATTGGGCCGCCACTAATCACATGAATCTCTCCTATTCGAGACTGGACATTCTGATCCCTAGACTTTACCAAGTCACCTTCACTTGTTTGAACTTTGTATTGAGTGAAATACCCTCTGCGAATAAGATCCTCCAAATTATCCTTCAAGTGCCTTCAATCCTCAGTTACGTGGCCGTGATCTCCATGGAAATCACACCACTTAGTCTTGTCACGGTTCTTGTGAAACATCTTTCTTGGCCGTTGCGATTTATCACTTTCCTTGTTCATGGTGAATATTTGTCCCCTGAAAGTCGTGAGCTGGGTGTACGCATCAAACTTATCTTTGCGTTCACCCCTCACCCGGTCACCACGCTCTCGGTCATTGCCTTTTTTGACCATGTTGGATTCCTTCCTTTCATCTCGGCCACGATCACTGTCGCGACCCTTGTACTTCCATGACTTGTCCTCTTTTTTCTTATCGGACTCACGATACTGACTGCTAGCTGCCATGTCAAATTCTTCTCCTCTTATGAAATCATTTGCTTTTCCAAGCACTGGCCCTAGTGATGTGAAAGTCTTTCAGCCGAGATAGCTCCTGAATGCAGATCCTTCTCTCAGTCCCGTCATCAAGGCTAGGACCGCTACATCCTAATGTAACCTAGGATTGGATACGGCCTCAACATTGAAGCGCCCAATGTAATCCCGGAGAGACTCTGCTTCTCCTTGTTTGATTGACAATAGTTCCCCAGTAGTACGCTCAAGGCGCCTATTGCTCACAAAGTGAGTACTGAACATAGATGAAAGCTGAGAGAAACTGGATACATTACCAGGTTTGGGACTCTTAAACCAAGTCTGAGCAATGCCAGTGAGAGTGGACGGGAAAAACTTGCACCAGATAGCATCCACTTGTGTGTACAGATACATGTGCCCTTCATAGGCTGCGACATGATCGTCGGGATCTGAGCTGCCGTCATATTTGCATGATGGCATTTTGATTCTCGACATCGAGTGATTCATAATTTCTGGCACGAATGGAGAGAATTTAGGCTTGATTAACAAATTTCCGCCAGCCGAATAGTTACTAACACCATTGGTGTTGTACTCTCGGTAGGAGCGACTTTGATTCTCATCTTCTGAATTATTAAGATCCTCGGTTTCCAAGACAGCCTCCTCATATTCTGGGTCATCAATTTGTCTCTCCATCTGGCGTTCCTCTTGAGTAAACGTACGCATCCTCCTTAATGGCGTACCGTCAACGTTTCTACCGGCCATAGCCAGTGAACGTTTACGGTGTTGAACGTCTCTAGCATTAGGAGCAGAAGTGTTATTAGGCTGAGGAGTGCCCGATAACATTTGGATGAAGGACACTACAGTTTGCAGTTGTTCAGGATAGAATTGACTCAACTGAGCCAAATTGAATGGAATGCCACCAGTATTCACCTGAGTTACATTGTTCTCAAGAGTACGCTGGTCGTTATTGCTCTCGGACACATTAGGGTTGAACTGCGGTGCACCGATAGGTCCGGTGATAACAGGTTGAGAAGACCCTTGGCCGACTTCAAATCCGGTGGACCACGACTTGAGTTACCGGTTTATCCATGATCGCTTCCACGAGAGATGGGAGGCCCCTCCTTCTAGCGCCAAGTTGTTTTGGTGTTGAAACGGTGGCGGACTCAGAGATGTCCGTCAATAAGTGAGTGGACGTCCGAGACTGGAAGTCTGCACGAGAACA
This sequence comes from Beta corolliflora, assembly GCA_947648045.1. Lineage (NCBI taxonomy): Eukaryota > Viridiplantae > Streptophyta > Magnoliopsida > Caryophyllales > Amaranthaceae > Beta > Beta corolliflora. The sequence continues at coordinate 875,383 of CANSZD010002926.1, read as the reverse complement.
AACGTAAACTACCCTCGGGGGGATGCGAGGAAACCCCCTCCGATGCTTAAGTCAGTATGTGTCCGAAAAGGATTTAGAAAGAGAGAGAGAGGGAGTAAATAGTGTTTAGAATGTACTTGCAGAATAGTATCATTTGGCTATTTATAGAGTATTGTTCATCTGACAGGATGCGTAATCTTTCGACACGTGTACGACTAAGATGAGTCTAACCGGAGGGAAGATTCCCTTATTTTGTCTTTATTGGTGGCCGCGAACGCCATCTCGGACCATAATCAGGAGTGGCTTGATTCATCTCGGTATGGTCGCGTCCTAGGAGATTCATGTCGGCCACGAATAGTGTGTCTGACAGTGGACTTGGGTAGTACCCATACACTTTTATTTGAATTAAATGAATTGAGTTGAGAAAATTCATGCAGTCATGTATGGCGTTCGTTCAATTTGACTGGAAGTTCGTTTTTTCATAGGCAATAAGATCATACAATAGTAATTTGCAATCCATAGGTTTAGTACCGGTAAAACTGATCTAGGTTGCCTAGCTGAATGACTCAATATAAAACACTTCGATTCGTGATTCGATTTCGAGACACAAGTGTAGATTTGAATTTTACTAGATACCCAATATGATATGAACTTGACTCGAATCAGCCAGTTTCGAAATACATTTATAACAAAATAAACCTGACTTGAAAACTCCCTAATTCTTAATTAATCAAACATTAATGACACTCATTAGAAAAGCATCACAAAATTTATATTTTCATTTTTTTTTCATTGGAAAAATTTTACATTTCATTGTCTCATTACTCCATCCGATTCCTAAAAATCCTCCCTCTTTTACTTTTCACACATGCCAATGCATAATTTTGGACACTAATTTCTCTAATTATGTATTTGTAAAAATTATAAAAATTAGATATTTATAAAGTACGTATTAAGACGGATTTAACAAGATCCCACATGACTATATTGTTTCTTATGTATTATTCTTTTATGATCAGAGTATGTTTTACTAGATCAAATTATCCAACGTGATTGCCACCAATCCTAGTGGTATTAAAATTTTGACAGCCTTGACTTGTTTAGCATATCCTAGACGACAAAAAAAAGCAACTAAACCACTATTTAAGAACAAAGAAATAATATGATAAGACATGAAATCAACGACAAATGTGATTATGCGAATATTAAAGTAAAATAAATGTCTAAATCATAATTGTTTTGAATATTATGTGCTTTGAATATTTTTTGGTGGTATATTAGAAAACAAATAATATATTTATTACAAAAAGTATATATATTCATATATATAAGTAAGTATATAAAACTCCAACATAAATAATTATTGGCATATTATTATTGTGATAATTTCAATTCTAATATACTATTTTATTGATTAAATGTATTACTTAATTATTACACTAAATATACTATGTTTATTGATAATCTTAAAAAATATATACATCACATATGGTTCGAATTGAGCATAGCTCAGTAAGTATGGACATAGATAACACTAAATTCACCGATAGGACAATCCACGTACCCATTTACAGTGAGTCACCAATAGTGAACATAAAGTTGAGCTGAAGGAAAAATTCAAGCGCATTTGTAAGTTTTTTCATTTCACATTTCCTCTAGTAATGTAACCTATAAACAATTGTGTTGCCCAATAGAAATTTTCCATATTAGTTTTTGGGATATTAAAAAAAACATTCCTGTTACTTCTATACCCATTAAAAAGCCACAAACCTTGCTACTATTCTTAGGAACAGTCCATTGACGATTTCGCCCTCCACTCACTTTCTCATTCACTGCTCTGCCCTTACTCTGCCTTTCACCTTCTTTCTCTTTCCTCCCGATTTTTCCTCTGCACCCTCCATCTTCATTCTTCAACTTCATTCTATCCATGAGTTGCCGTGGATTGGAACAAAGTCTCTCTCCCTTTTCTAGGGTTTTCGACGCATCAATTTCATTACTATTGCTTGCGTTTTCTCTCTCCTCTTTAACTTTGTTCGAATTTTCCACTTTTGAGGTCACATTATCAGCATCGATTTCTAGGGTTTCGCCATTGATTTTCTACAGGATCGATAGTCCATATTTCTCTAACAATGGAGGATGAGGATGAACAACAGGTCAGCTTTTCCTCTTTCTCTGTCTTTCACTCTTCTCTCTCCTGCTTCTCTGTGACTCTTGACTCTCTCTCTTCTCTCTCCTGTTTCCCATCTTATTTCCTCTCTCTCCTTCCATTCTCTCTCTTTCTAATCCTAATTTTTGTTTTTCAGAAATGGATGAAGTAGTTGACGTCTGTACCCAAAGACGGCGATTCCGAGGAAGTTGATCTTTCCCAGGTTTCTCCTTTACTCTCTTCTTCTACTTCTGATACTGTAACTGTTGCTCACTTAATTGCCGAAAATCAGTATGTTAATTTGAAATTCAAGAGAAAAAAACAAGGATAAAAACTACATCGATACTGACTACAGGAAATTAAGAATGCAATGTTCTTTTCTGCAGAATTAGTATGGTAATTATGCATTTTTTTTACCAAAGATTACTGGGTATTTTTTTTTAAATATCAGGATTTCAATTTGGAAATTAGTTGATCTCTAAAATTTTGATCTTTGATTGCAAAATTAGGCTGAATTTTTTAATATCCATTTCTGGTTTATTTTCAGCTCTCGGGAAAAATAGCTTCAAAACTAATGTGGTTGCTACGAAATGGGAACCCGCAAAGGTATTTCTGCTTCATTTTTTTTTACTATTAGGAACTCTTAATTTTTCCTGTGTTGATGAAAAATGATACATAAATAAATATTAGGGTTTCAAATGAAACTAAACCTTAAAAACTCTTACATTTCAATTGAACTCTAGGATTTCTGATCAGTGATTAGTTTCCCGAATAATTTTGAGATTTTTCCAGTATTTGCATCAAATATTGCTAAGTTATGGGTGTTGTTCATCGTGATATTAAGCCAGAGAATGTTCTTCTTACATCCTCAGGAAGGTTGTAACTTGCAGATTTTTGCCCTGCACTTAGGATTGTGAATGGTAAGTGGGCACTTAAACTAAACTAATAATATGATTGATACTGCTTTTGAGAGTATGCTATAATAAGTCTTTGTTCTTTGCAATTGAGTCATCAGAAGTTGCATTTAATTTAGCATGACTTTCAGCTGGCGTGACTTGTGCATCTGAGTGTATTTCGTGTGGTATCACCGTAAGGTATCAAGTCTAAGGTCATGATGGCTGCTCATCAGTTGGACACTTGGATGAGATTTCTCATGCTTTCATATGGTTGTAGCAAGAAGAGGTTGAAAGTCCAGGTTTTTGTTAGTGTGATTGTATGCTTTTGCCTGTGCAATGTGCTTGTCAATTATATTTTGTTCCCTTAATCTGTTTGCTTATAGGCTGAAACCTTCTACCTTCACCACTCTTTCCTAATCATTCTTCTGAACAGGTGCACACGTACGTTTACACACTCAAAGAGATAATTGTGTGGGGGGTTGGGGGAGATAAAAAGAGAGAGAATAAGAAGAAAGTTGTTATTGATTTTTTCTCTCTGATGTCTTCATTCAGGTTATAGCCTGTTTGGTGTGGTTGGAACTCCGGCTTATGTTGCTCCAGAAATTTTGACGGGTGAATATTTGGAAAAGGTGGATATCTGGAATACTGGTGTGCTTCTTCATACTCTTTTGCTTGGTGTTTTACCCTTTCAAGGAAGCTCTTTGGAAGCTTGTCTTGAGTACATCAAGAGTGTGGATCTTAACTTTGGGAAATGTGTTAGCTCAAGGGAAATGTGTTAGCTCAAGGGAAATGTGTTGGCCCAAGAATCATATACTGCACTATGCTGTGATAACAACGTCTGCAGCTTTAAGCGCTTTGATACTGCGAAAGATCCCTTGGATCATTTTTTTCCTTGGTGCCAACATACCGGTAAGTCCTATACATCAATGTGCATCAAAGCAGCGTTTTAGATACTCGAGTTCCCATATGATTTTTTTGGTGTGGAGGCTTGGTTTTTAGGGTCTGGAGGGGCAATTGGGGCAAGGGGAGAAGTAGGTATCATGATGAAGAGGATATGCATGAGATTGACTTGAAGTGTTCCTTTTAGGTCATATTTCCTGGCATATTTAGCTTGAGCAAATTTGTGTCTTTAGTTGTCAATTAATTATGCATGGTTATCATTCTTTTTATGAACTATTAAGGTAATCCTGTTAACGATGCTTTCAGAGCAACAATAATAGGAAGTGGTTTAAGAAGGTTCAGCGAGATTGGAACATTCTTCAAAACAACCTCCCAGGTTTATTGGCCTGTCATTGATAAGTTCTCACAGTCTTATTCTTATACGTTAATTGATTTTTCTAAGCATTCCCTCATTCCCCTGCAGATGGCATTTATGTACGAGTATTTGAGGATCGAATGGATCTGTTAGTAGACACTCAATCCGTGTCCGAGTAACATAGATTGTGGGAGCTTATGGAACACCCTATCAAGTGTTAAAGTTTGCGGGGTAAAAGCCATGTTTTAGATCAAAATTTGCCCATATGAAATACTTTAATCCGGGTTATCAAAACTTTAACCAACTCGCAAATGAAAGAGTTGGAGAGATGCTAAACACTCAAATTAACATACCCCAACCTCAGATACATGATGGAAGTGGAACCTACAAACTGGGTTCTCAACTTACAATGATGATAGTGAAGGACTAAGATTGAGAGAGAGAGAGGGGGAGGGGGGAGAGACCGAGAGAGAGAGAGGAGGGGGGAGAGGACTGAGTGAATAGGGATTAAGTGAGGCAGATAGAGTGATTAGAAGAGGGATAACGTTGAGAGTAATGTGAGTTTATGGATTTAGAAGGGGTAAGTGAGACCTATCCCTGGGCGTAAAGTGAGAGAAAATGGGAGAGTTACAAAAGAAAGTGCAAAGATCAAAAGAGAAGCAAGGGAGTATTTTGATTGTACTATACATATGCCATTGAGTTAATGTCATTTACAAGTTACAACATTGTGTGATCTTCATCTATATGACTAAAAAGGCGAGTAGAATTGTATTTCATTTTCTTTCCCTTCTTTGTTCTTTCTATAAATTTTATGTCTGAGCTCTAATGGGATCATAACTTTCCCATTTGTTAGATTAGGGTGAGTTATTCCTTTAATACACGTTGCTCATATTGCTAATATATTTTGAGTTTGAGATTCAAATATTTCCTTAGTGATTTTGATGTTATTTTGCGAACTTCATACGGGGGTCTTTAATTCTGATAATATATCAGGAGGCTATGCGTCAAGCAAATGGAGGGATGCCTGTCATTTTACAGGAAAAGTGTAGCTTGACTGTTGTGGGTCGCTGTGTGCCTTCATGTGAGAATATGGATCGTATGGACATATCTAATGTGGTTGATGATGACAACAACCTGCCCTTGAAATATGTTGAGGCCTTTTCGGTCAATGGTGAACATACTCATTCAGCAGTTCCTAGAAATTCAAGAGTTCAATGTGTTGAATATGAAGAGTTATTAGAGCAAAACAGGCATCCTTGTCCTTACAGCTCAACTTGGATCCAGCTTGTGCATGATGCTCACAGTTATCTTTCCATCGAGATATGTTGGATTCCCAAATAAGATTATCTGTGTTGGAATGGGGAATTATTGTCTCAGGCTGAACTCCACGTATGTAAGTCCTCCTATCTTCTGTTGCTTGCTTAATAAGATGGATGCCATACGTTAGAGTCATTTATTTTCTAGCCTTGAAGTTTTCAGGTTATGATATATGAAACTCCAAGATACGGCAGTCATCATTTCGCTATAAACTCTTTTAGTTCCAAGCACATAAAATGTCCAACCTAAACGACCCAAGTGGATTGATGAACTACATTACAAGCCTCAGATGATAGACTTGGTAAGTTTTGTGAACATTTATTGTGTGTGAGCATGACTGCTGAGTATATTAGGTTCATTGTATTGTTATATCTGTCAAACTGCAGGACACAGTTATTCTAGCAATTAACTGCTCTGCTGCTGCAAATATGTACTTCTACAAACATCCGGGACTCCAAAGATCTTCTCGGCTATTAGTGTTATACATGTAAACTTTATCCGGTACTTTCTGTTTTGTTCTTGTATGATTTTCATCATTCAAATTCTATTTTTGTTGATCATCTGAATATATATTATAGGTTTCTTGACATTATTTGGAGGTTATGGGCGACTATCGTGGTCACCTTTTCTACATTTCTCTTTTTCGTTCTTCAGTTATTCAACAAGCTTACATAATGTGGATCAAAATTTTGGATGTGCACTGTGTTAGTAAAAGTTTCCAGTAACACCTGCAGAAATATACAAGTTCGATGTCACCAGATTCTGTATTGGCCAATCATCCTTAATGAAACAGGCCCGAGGTAATTACCGTGCATAATGCTGGTGTTGTCTTTGCTAGGTATTGTGAACTTAGACTTCCTTAATTGCTTGTGCATTTATTCCGAGAACAATTTGCTTATATGGATTTCACTCTTTAGTTATATGGATGTTAGAACTACTTTTAGTATAGATTGGGACTTAGATGAATTTAACATGGTTGTTCCCCAATCAAAGCGTGGGAGTTGGGACAAGAAATGTTGTGCTTATTATGGAGAATATTGGCTTCACAAAACAGAATTTATGTGACGAGAAATTCTTATCTCGTGTCTTTATTGAAGATATTTATGTCCTTCCTCCCTTCTATTGAGGTAAAACATTATCGGATGCTTCATTGATGGCATATAGCTAGCAAAAGTACCATGGCACAGCCAACTAATAACTTGAATCATTATTAGTCATCATCTTTAATAGAAAGCAACTCAATTGCATAGACTACTGTACATATCCACAAACTCATTGTAAAACCATCCAATGACCTACAACTATAAAATAAAATCAGAAATACAATATAATAGTATTAAGACTATTAACCCAGTGACTTTGTGTGATATCTAGCAAATTAGCTTAATTGGGTGAAACATGTCTTATTGATTTATTTGTAACAATATGCCTACTAATATGTTCTTTTTTGTTCTCTCCGTCTCATGTTTTTTACTTAGAGATGCGAGGTTTATCAAGCTATGCTACACGTCAATATGCCTACTAATATGTTCTTTTTTGTTCTCTCCGTCTCATGTTTTTTACTTAGAGATGCGAGGTTTATCAAGCTATGCTACACGTCAATGCACATATTAGACTTGAGGTTCGCCTACTCTCAACTTCTTTAATCTATCTGTTAGAGTATACATTATTTTGTTGTATTCCCGATGAACAGTTATATGTTAATGGATAATATCTTGCTGTTTTTGCTTTTATATTACTATCTGCTGGTGAAACTGACTGGACAATCTTATGCTATCTTGCTTTTACTTTATTCAAAAATATGAATTTACGCTTTTTAATGTGTGAGATGAGTGAAGGTAGTTTGCTGATGTGGGTGGAATCAGGAGTAGCAGCCAAGAAGGTGATGGAACAAGAATGGGAAAAGCGGAGGGTCGTCCCTCCTTAACTAAAGCGAGGCTTAAGCCAAAGTCTTTCATTTCTATCCAAATTATGTGATGGAGAATTCTAATGGCCAAGTCAAGTGAAGTTACTTTAAGAGAAACAAATGCTAAAAAGCGAGGGGCATCTGCTAAACAAACCTCAAGTGGATCATCATTTTCAAGCACTGAGCATTCTGCGGTAAATTTCATTCTTAAGAGTGGAGGTTTATGATTGCATTTTTTAGGTTTTAGTGCTATTTCTGACTGTAGTTCACCTTTGCCTTTTTATTTATGTATTAGTTCACTAAAATCTGGTTTACAAATTGGTGCAGAGCAAGGATGAGCCTTGCCTTAGTGTGTAATACTGTAATCGTTCCTGCATCTTTTAGGTTCTCAATATCTCTATTTGTAGGAGAAGTGAAGTGTATTAATAGAAGGTCTTAGACAGGGGAATCTTCCCTCCTCAAATTGATGTTTTTGGCAGAGCTCTCAAGTCGCAGGTCTGCACATATAATGATAGAATTGTTAATTTTACCTTTTGATTTTGTTTTGCGACATTTCTACTGAAATATAGAGCCATATAGACAATTAGGATGGAGACTGGAGCGATAAGAAGGGAACTTGGATGTTTATTGCTCAACTGTCGGAATTTTCCATGTATGTCACTTTGAGGGTTGGTGTGGTTACCGATCTATATTGAGTTTGTTTACTTTGTCTTGAGCAAATGCTTCAGCCTTCAGAAAGAGAATGTGTTCAATTTATTTTATTGAATATTTTATTGGGAGGTTGAAGTTTAAGCTAAGTAAGATAACTATCAACTGCATTAACTTCTGTTGTGATAATTTTCCTTCTCTTGCTGGAAATGCTTTGTGTTTGAGATGGTCTAGATTCCCTAGATTGACCAAATTCTTTGAGAGATGATAGCACAATTTTCACTTACAGCCTGCAGTAATGAACTTCTCTGCTTGCCAAGTTTTCCTTTTTAGAAAAGATTGGGGAGAAAACATCCATCTAAAAACCATTCAGTAGCAAAAGCCTTAGTTTTACACTTCTGCCTCTTTAAGTAGGCTGTGTATTTTTATGCTTGATCGATGGCCTTTCTGTTCATGCTGACATCTTTCAAGAATTGAGCAAGTTTAATTTGTTATTTTTGATACTTGTTCAGCTAAAGTAGTTTGACATTTTAAGTAAAATCTTAAGCTGAGGTGCTTTGACTGTTTTGAAGTATAATTATGGGGACAAGATTTGTTGCAGGTATTGATAAGTTCATAATAATGTTTCAGTGCCATTTGTATAAACAATTGAACATTCTGACGTCTTTAACACCAATCCATCTTTCAATTCACCTAGCTGGGGTGGTTATGATTTCTAATTGTTCTGGGCTTATCTCTTGATTTTTGGGTTTACCTTTCACTGTCTTTAAAAGTTCACTTAAGTGTTGTATATCACTTGCACGATATTGCAATAATGGCTTTAGCTCTACTTATCATAATAAGGTATCGTTGCCACTTGCCTACTTCCAAGCAAAAACTTTCAAGTCTTTGACATAAGTTTTCTGTTGTATATTCAGTAAGTCAGATCCTGAAAGTTCAGATGACCAAAGCAAAGTGGCGAAATTGTCTATGAGGAAAAAGGGAATAGGATCTGAAGCTAGGGCATGACGTATAGCTAATACTGACACAGACCTGCAGTTGTTAAGTAATGCTGAACGAGATAGATTGTTGCAGAAACAGAAGAAGCAGAGGCTGAAGGGACGTGAAGATGATGTATGTTGTCGTATTGTCTTTTATCCATATTTAACTTGTAGCTCTCTAGGAAATATGAGTTTGTACACTATTTTATCCATGCCTTGTGCTCCTTTTTTCCCCCTCCCCCATCTATTGTCAATTACTAGAGAAAATTAAATTTTTAGTTGAAAGTCTTTCATTGAAGTGTCTTAACCAGTGAGTTATGTACTCCTGTCCAATGGGGCAAAAGACAGGGCTAAGAGGGGATGGGAACATATCGTTGCTCTTATCGGGTCATTGTCCTTTTTTCTTCTTTATTGAGTCATTGCTTGTGTCTGTGTTTTGTTCTGTCTTCATAAGCGCTGCACTGCGGTCCTTGTCGTGTCTAAAAATTGTTGGTACTTGACACGTCATTTATATGCATGTGTTGTGCAAGTATATGCGAAACTTGAGCAGTTTAAAAGTTCAATTGCTTCAAAGCATGTTGAACCACTTGGCAAATCTGAAGGTGGAAATGGTGAAGATTTATCAGACTGGAAAACTGTCCGCCTAAAATTTGCACCTGACCCTAAAAAGGTTATCTCCCCCCAACCCTCTTCCTTGCATTACTACTAAATTTGTTTTCCCCGGTAAACACAAACTTTCACTTCGCCATGTGAAATCAGGAAACAAGCTTCCTTTAAGCAAGAATCTGGAATAACCTGATGGACTTCTCACTTGAATCAAAGGTATGATGTAGATTTCTTAGGAAGTTGAAACTCAAAACTTTCTACAGTTCTTCCTAGAATAGTAGTTGCCTCTAGGAATTGCTAATAAACTATGCATTTCATGTGAAGTTATGGTAACAATCTTGAACGATCCAGGGATACTTTCTTAAAGTTGATGCAAAGATCCCCCTTGCAATCCTAAAAAATGCGTCATTAATTTTGTTTGAAGGTGGCAGAGGTGCATAGGACAATACATTAGGTAAAAATAATTTTGAGGAAGGAAGGGGGGGGAGCTTGGAACCTAATGTGGTACAACCTAGGTCTTACTTTTATCAATAGGGTAAGATGTCATCAGTTATTATTTTTTAGTCTATGAAAATCCCAGATATTGGCGTACAAACTTGAATCTTTTTCTCCAGCATTGATATCAATGAGACCAGACCATCCTCTCGAAAACATGGGCTGCTTGTGCTGCTATATAAATTAGTTGATTATTGTTGATGCTATGATAAATATAAACATATAAGCATGCAAATTAATACATTAGGATTTGGATTTTGATTTGGATTAGAAAATAGTAGAGGTTTGAGAAGAAGAATGAAATCGGGGAAGAGGAGATGGAGATAGACTGAAAAAAGAGGGGGGAAAGTCTGAGAGAGAGCTTAGAGAGAGAATTTTGTTCAATTTCATAATGTGTTTCAGTTATATTTTTTAGTCTCTAGCATTGAAGTTTCTTCTTTGTAGCTTAGGAAGAGTAAGATACCACCTTTGCCCTCCCAAACTCTCGGAATAACTTGCCTAGCCTTACTTCCTCCCAGTTTTCCTCCTCGAACCATCCATCTTCATTCTTCATTCTTCATCCTCCTCCCTAACCTAGATAGTTCCCCTTCATTTTCTCTCTCTCTCCTCTCCTCTTCATTTCGACCCGCCGCCTCATGCCGTCCTCTTCCCTCCATTCTTCATTCTTCAAGCTTATTAGTGATTCCGAAACCCGTGATGCCTGGAGATATCAAATCCATGGCTTCCACAACTTCATTTATCATTTTACTTGTTGAATTCCCCGATTTTTTTTTTTGTTTGTTGAAGTTTGTAGTGATTTGAGTGAGATACATACTTCATGCCTACGAAAGAGGTGATAAGTTTTACTTGTATACCGGTCGAGGGCCTTGCTTGTGAATCGCTACATTTAGGGCATTTGGTCCCTTTCACCAAGTACTATACTTCTTTACCCACTCTCTTTATTGTATATTTATGTGCTTTAATGTTAAAACTCCTTATCATTCCTCTTCTTAGATCTTAGTTTTCCCATCCGGGTTCCTCCAAACGGTGTGTCTTCTCTCTTTTTTTTTTACCTTTATCTCAAATGAATTTTGGGTTTTTGTTTGATTCCGATGATTAATGTTTGTGTTTATGTTTTTGTTTATGATTGATTCAAGAATCCTAGATTGATACATACACGATCCGATGTCCCTCAATTGAATTGACAATACCCCACTTTTGGTTGATCAGAATTATTATTGGGTTCGGCTCATTTCTCATTAAAAAGGTGATTTTTTTGGGTGTATTTTATCGATTAGTTCGTTATTTTGGATTAGTCTCATTGAATTGGTGATTTTATGAGTTCGGCAATTTGAATTTGGTGATATTGATGTAGAAAGGGTGAATTGTTGCATACTCTCGAGCTAGAGCTAGAGCATACACTTCCGCCCGTTCTTTTGACAAAGATGGAGAACGAGTTTGAGACAATTTCCACAAAAGGGAAGCATTTGACTTAATAAAAATGCCATGATATGTTATGTGAAGATGGTGTTGGAAAGCTTCGCTCGTTTAAAGTTTATGAAGACTATCAATAGGACTATGATGACAATGGTCCTGAGATTCCTCTGAGCCCTTGTCGTGAAGGGGAGGAATTGGATCCAGATTATCATGCTTTCCTATTATTGCGCAAAGGAACTCAAAATAGTTCCTCAAGTTTAACATCTTCCTCTTGTCTTTTACTTTAGTCTATGTGCTTATCTTTGTTTAGGCTTTTGTATTTTAATGTGTTCATCGATTAAATTTGGTTGTTTTGTGATTACTTGCATTTTCTTACTCCAAATCGTTGTTATGAAAAGTAGAAGAATTGGCTGAATGTGAACTTTATTCTGGTGAATTTTGGTTATTTTTGGGTCCGAAAGTACAAATTTAGTCTTTGCATTGTTGTGTGGGTCGCTATAAGAATGAAATGCGAGTGTCTTATTGCTTTGTGACAATGCTTGGTATCCTATCTTTTATTGTTCGTTGCTAAATTCTTGTTGAATCGGGGGGTCCTTGTAAGATACAATACCAAAATAAACCCTTATTGATTACCTTCTTCCACCTTTTTATCTCTTAGTTTAGATTTACCCGATGTCGGTTATACAACTAGGTTGTTCCACTTAATTCGAGTAATATCGAACCTGGTATGGGGAGTACAAAAGCAAGTTGTTATTTTGAGAGTACCTACCCCTTAAAATGTAGCATCATTATTAAGGGGAATTCGCCAAAGTTGCCGTTTCTCCTTTTTCCTTTGGGATAGACCTTTTCGTATTCGCCATGTGGGATACATGGATATGCGTGTTCAAGAAGATGCGAGTGAGAAAGCTCACGTCTTTTCCTTTCCGACAAAGTTGTTGTTGAAAAGAGTTGAATGTGTCTCAAATTTGAGTTCTACTGATTTGCTCATAAGCTTGTTTAAAATTACCTGGTAGTATGGCCATGATGTTGACTTATGCAGAGCCTCTTTGATGGTGAAGGTTTTATGTATACTTATGCCAAACTTTATTAAGCTTCAGATTTGCCTTAAAATTCAAATCTAATGTTTGCGGCTGACTCAATGGGTAAGGGAATATTGTGATTAAAATTTTAAATTGTTTTTGCCTTTACTCCATGAAGAATGAAACAATTATGTCTTGCACAACATGACAGTAGATACTACTAGGAAACAGTTGCTATGTGCTATTGTTATATTCTTTGTGCTAATTTTACATTGCATCCCTACAAAACCAGTTGTTTTGTGCTACTGTTACATTCCACAATTAACCTTCTTTGTGCTATTGTTACATTAAATATCTGCATTGTACTAATTGCTTTGAAGTTGTTCTACTTCTTACCCATTTCTTCTTTCTAATTTTCTCTACCTCCTTGTAGCTTTAAAACTGGCCCCAGTAGCTATTGAACGGAGAAGAATGCAGGATCATCACCTTCTCCATCCTTCATGCTGCCCAAAACGCAAGAACTCCTAATCTTGTGGCTTTTTTTGGGACTAGGCGGAGAGATACACAACTCTTAAATTAGTACGGTGCTTTGTTTGTAGGTGCTATGTGTAAGTACACGCTTTTTTGGGGTACCCAATAGAACTTGAGCAGCTACTTCTCTTGTTTGTAAATGTGTAACAGTCTAACTAGGTGATGGTTTTGGAAACTTAGAATTATGAATTTCAGTGTTTGCACCTTTTGGCTCCAAAAATATGATGCTTCTTACAAGGTGTTGGTTTTGTAAAACCACCATTTTACTTAAATCAATTATGCTAATGCTTACATTTAGTTATTCATCACCATTTTCCTTAGAAACTTCGGGCCCTTGCACTAACAAGGGTTATATACATGTTATAATTATTAAAGAACATAGGAAGTATTACATTAACCAAACAAAAATTAAAATACTTCGTGCAAAATTGAAGAACGATCAATTGCATTTCATAAATTGTGTAAACTTTGGGGACCGTGCTCTTACAATTACTACTCTCAACAGATACATGTTTGTGTTAAACTTTGAGAGGGAGAGAAAGAGGGGGAGAGAATTAGGGCGTTAGAGGAGCATGTTTAATATTCATTGTATTATATGATATACTTTCGTCGTTATTTTGAGGAAGATAGAGAGCAAGTTTGAGATAGTTTTCACAAAATGGAAGCATTTCACTTAATAAAAATAGGGGAGTAAGCACTTGTAGGAGAATATATTCATTTGAGTTTCGTTTTGGAAAAAAATGATGGTAATACGAGGAAAGGGGAGAATTAGTGAGAAGGATAGAGAAGTATAGAAGAGGGAAGATGAGCGAGAAAGTTGAGAAGGAGATATGAAGTGTTAAGAGTAAGGAAAAATAAGAATACCAAAATGAGAAAGAAAGAGTGGAGTTTGGGGATAAGAGTAGGGCACGTAGTTTTAGATGATAATTTGTTGTTTGGTTATCAATTGTTATTTTATTGAAAAAGTAAGATGTGATAGAAGTTAATAGGTAGTAAAAGTAGTATTATTTTATTTGGTGGAGAGAGAGTGTGGACCAATGGTTAAGTTGGTAGTTAGTAAGAGTGGTATTATTTTATTTGGAGGAGATAGAGTGTGGGCCAATGGTTGAAAGGTAGAAAGATTAAAATAATAGTGGGTCATATCCAAAAATAGAAGTGTAAAGAGTATTCCAGGACAAATACAAAAGGAAAGTGTAAAGAAAGTATTCCTAGGACGAGAGGGAGTAAATTTTAGGAACAATGGACTTACTCTTTTGCCCCACTTCTTTTCTCTACCAATGAAGCAAACCATTTGTCGATGGCTTCTCTAACCAATAACTTCCCTAACGATTTCTTGATTGTGAGTGTGGTGTTTATGTTAATCTTTACAGCTTGTTATGCTTCTCATTGGAGGAAACTATATTTGAAAACTATTTATGATCTGGAGAAAGGACGGTACATAGTGACATGATTAATAGGTGATGTCATAATTCTTACTAAGCGAGAAATCAATTCCTTGCCTTGTCGGCTACAGAACGAGGGAATCAAATCAATATGTTATACTCAGCCCCTAATATAAATCTTTCACCAAGGTATCTTGGCGACGTGGCTGTGGGATCGGAGTCGAGTCATGACAGACGGCTTCCTTAGAAGGTAATTAAGATTAAGAGTACATTCTTCCGACCGAGGAGGAAGAGAGTTAGTCCCGAGACTTTACGAAATAGCATTTAGTACATCCTCATACTTTGCATGTATATTATTACTTCTCCATGTAAAGTAGGATGTGAGCAAAAGTCGTCTTGGTGCTGATCTTAGTACCTATGGTTAATTGAGTTGATACTTGATATGTAGTTCTAGAACTAAGCTAAACTGTAGCTTGCAATATTTGGAAGGATTTTTTGACTTTAACCACCTTATAAAATCACCATTTTTAAGATAACCACCTTATAAGTTAATTGTTTTAAATAACCACCTTATATGACCTAAATCCTTTTAAATACCTACCAATCAACAGATTTCGTCAAGGAAATCATCCTCAAAAAGGGTTTAAGAACGATTTCATCACCTCCACCTTTATTCACTAGAATGTATTTAAGGTTTAAACCCTTATTTAAGACCGATTTCTTGGACGAAATCGCCAATTGGTATGTATTTAAAGAGATTTAGGTCATATAAGGTGGTTATTTAAAACAATTAACTTATAAGGTGGTTATCTTAAAAATGGTGATTTTATAAGGTGGTAAAAATCAAAAAATCCTATTTGGAATGCAGTTGTGCAATTCTTTGAGGAGCATTTTATGAGAAGCTTGCACTTGCTATCTAATTACTTTCTCCTCCTAACTACCAAGATCGCATACATGCTTTGGTTTTGATAAAATCAATTATGCTAATACTTGCATTTAGTTATTCACCATCATTTTCGCTACCTTGGGGGACGCGCGTGATAGCGCGCGTGCCAACATCTTAGTTATAAAGTTTTATCATTACCCTTAATAAAAAGGAAATTGTCATAAGTTTCTATTAAGAAATTACAAGAATATGGTACATTTAACATGAGAAATTCACATAAGTTAATGCATACCAAAATTAATAATTATCCATTATCAAGACTAATGGAAGTGGTACTCATATGACAGTTATAGTTTCTTCTTTTTTTCCCCTTCTTTATAAGCTGTAGTTTGTAGAGGTACGAGAACTTTCTTGCATCTGCCCAATAAAGTTTATCTTTCATGAACTACATGTATTGAACATCCAGCAGGGTAGAGTTGGTCATGGCCTCCCTATCCTCCAATTTATGTTTTCATTTTTTCTTTATATGAAATATAGGCTTATATTTTCCTCATAAATGAATTAAGGAGGATTTTTTTCCTTCTAATCAAATAGAGTTTTATCACCCTTTGTTCACTTATTGTAGGAAATAAGTTAAGCTGCTAGCTAATAAGTTTAGATAAGTCATATGTAAAGTCGATAAGTTCTTATAAGTTAAGGCCAATAGTTTTAGATAACTTTAGTTGAGTGATAATAATAAATACCCAAGTTAAAATGAAATTTAGGCATCTATAAGTTCTTATAACATATATAACAATAACACAAGGACATTCTCGAGGGTGCGAAAAACCCTCCACGTATTTTGCAACCAAAAATAGCTTGCACTAACAAGGGTTATATGCATATATGCTATGCTATCTAATTACTTTATCTTCCTAACTACCAAATTCACATTCTTTGATTTTGTTAAATCAATCATTATAATACTTGCATTTAGTTATTCATCACCATTTTCGCTACCTTGGGGGGACGCGCGCGATAGCGCGCGTACCAACAACTAGTTAGAGAAAATTCCTATTACCTTTACTAACTTAACTTATATAGTGTTTGTGCTTTGTTATAAACCCCTCTTTTAATTTGTTGTTGTTTCAGTCAACACTATATATTACAAACTCGTCTACTACATATGAATAAGAGTACTATATATAAATGTGTTACATGTAATTTTGATATTTAGTTGTTAAAGTGATTTATTGTTCCTCGCTTGTTCATCGCTTGAGATCTGTTAAACTAAATGCCAAATAACTTAACTTGGCCTCCATGTATTCTTATATTATCTTTATTTATGATGAAATTGATCAGGCGAAAAAACAATGATAACAAAACGACACTTTTTCTTAACCGAAGAAATCCTCAAGGCTAATCCAAGTATGCTGACCTATGGAGAACCATCTCATGATGCGCGTCGTGCAATGACAATTGACTATGTACCTAAATTAGGTGTAGAAGCTGCCGAAAAGGTCCTCGAAGAATGGGGTCAGCCAAAGTCCAAGATTACCCACCTTATCGTCTACACTACATTAGCCTTGTCAATGCCTGGCACGGACTATGAGATCGCCAAACTCCTCAAGCTAGATCCCTCCGTTCATCGGATGGTTCTTTACTTGGTGGGTTGTCATGCCGGCCCCCACATCCTCAAACATGCGAAGGATATCGTGGAGAACAATAAGGGGGCTCGCATTCTTGTGGTGTGTTCGGAAATCACAGCTGTAAACTTCCATGGTCCTTCAGAAAACCATATTGACTCACTAGTTGGACAAACTTTGTTTGGCGATGGGGCCGCAGCTGTGGTCGTGGGTGCCGATCCAGATTTGTCGATTGAAAGACCGGTCTTCCAACTTGTACATGCCATACAGGATACTATTCTTGATACTGCTGGTCCAGCATCCGAGATCATTGAGATGGGTCAAACATTCCACCTTCGAAGGGATCTTCCCTTTTTTGTGTCCAAAAATGTGGAAGAATCTTTAGTCAAAGCTTTTAAACCAATTGGGATTAGTGATTGGAACAAGCTATTTTGGATTGCCCACAATGGAGGCTCTGCAGTGCTTGATCAAACCGAAGCTGAGCTCGGGTTAAACAAGGATAAACTCGAGGTGACTAGGAATGTCTTGAGCGAGTATGGGAATATGGCTAGTGTCGGAGTCATAATAATGATGGATGAAATGAGGAAAAAGGCACTTAAAGAAGGAAAGGCTACAACTGGTTTAGGGTTAGATTGGGGTGTAATGTTTGGGTTCGGGCCGAGTATGACTATTGAGACTCTTGTCTTGCGCAGTGTGCCTTTGGAAGCATAAACTTAAGGCATATAGCAGTCATGCATGCAATCAATATTACTTTATGAGGTTGATTACTTCTTATGTTTCCTTTAGGATTTTTTTTTCAACATTTATTTCCATTACTCTTTTAGAATTATAGGAGATAAAACAAATAAAACTACGATATTATTTTAATTTTTACCAGTATGTCATCTTTGAAGAAATTTTGTATTTTTATTACCTTGCACACTTGTCGTAATAAAACAAGCATATGATCAAATTTGTATTTAGAGGTGTCAATTTCTACATTCAAGAAAAGATAAATGAAATGCGTGAGTGACAAAGTGATAGGAGGCACAAAGCAAACTTGGGGTTTTCTCATTAATGTGAAGGAATATATATGATACAGCAATCCTCAAAGAAGAGAAAATCAAGGAGAATCATATCTTCCCTAAGAAGATAAGGTAACATATAACACCCCCCCCTCCCCCTCAAGTTGGAGCATGGGGAGCACAAATGCCCAACTTGACATAAGATGATCAAACTGAGACATGCCAAGAGCCTTGGTAAAAATATCAGCCAACTGAGCTGTAGTAGGAACATAGGAAGGAGCAATCAACCCATCCTTGATGGCATCACACACAAAGTGACAGTCAACCTCAATGTGTTTTGTTCTCTCATGAAACACGGGATTTTGAGCAATATGAAGAGCAGACTGACTATCACAAAAAAGAGGGATAGCCTTAGGATGATGAATCCCAAGACTCAACAGTAAACCCTTGAGCCACTTAAGCTCACAAGTAATAGCCGTCATCGAACGATACTCAGCCTCTGCTGAAGATAAAGAAACAGTATGTTGCTTATTGGTCTTCCATGAAATAGGAGAATGACCCAAAAAGACAAGCCAACCAGACAAAGATCGGCAAGTGATAGGACAAGCCGCCCAATCTAAGTCACACCAACCCTGAAGAGTGAGATCACTATCAGCTCAAAGTAAGATGCCATGGCCAGGAGTACCTTTCAAGTACCGAACGATGCGAACCGCGACATCCCAGTGAGCCACTCGAGCCGCCTGAAGAAACTGAGAAAGAATGTGGACCGAATATGCCAGGTTCGGACGAGTGACGACTAGATAGATAAGCCGCCCAACAAGACGACGATACCGCTCCGGATCGTCAAACAAAGCACTAGTATCATGACTGAGGCGATGATTTTGCTCCATAGGGAAACCACATGGCTTTGCGCCCGACAAACCTATCTCAGAGATAATATCAAGGGTGTACTTCCGTTGACAAAGAAACAAACCAGAAGTACTGCGAGCAACTTCAATGCCCAAAAAATACTTAAGAGGACCTAAATCCTTCATTTTGAAACAGTCACTGAGATAAGCTTTGAACAATAAAATAGCGACGAGTTGTTGCGCGTAAATGATGAGATCATCCACATACACTAATACATTGAGCTGAATAGTACCATGAGTGAATGTGAACAAAGAATAATCAGAGTAGGATTGTGAGAAACCACACCCTTTTAAAGCAGTGATAAGTTTTGCGAACCAACACCGAGGAGCCTGCTTGAGCCCATACAAAGATTTGCGTAACCGACAAACAAGATTAGTGTCGTCGAAGCAAAACCGGGAGGAAGTTTCATATAAACTTCCTCTTCAAGATCACCATGTAAGAATGCATTGTGAACATCCATCTGATGAAGCTCCCAATGCTTGGAAGCAGCAATGGCAAGAAAAGCACGAACAGTGGTCATTTTTGGGAGCAAAAGTTTCATTATAATCGAGCCCCGCCTGTTGATCATTACCAAAAACAACCAAGCGAGATTTAAGACGCTCAATACGGCCATCAGAATGATACTTGATACGATATACCCACTGACTCCCCAAAGCTTGTTTGCCTAGATGAAGCGGTTCAAGAGTCCAATTACCATTATCCTCAAGAGCTTGAATTTCAGTTTGCATAGAAGCTCGCCAACTGCATCCTTCATAGCCTCCTTAAAAGAACGGGGTTCCTGCTGAGAAATAAGAGCTGCAAGAAACTTCCGATAATTTGCAGAAAAATTGTCACAATTTATATAATGTGCTAAGGGATAAGGAGTACCTGAAGAAGAAGATGAACCGGAGGAAGGAGAGGACGGAGAAGCACTTGGAGCAATAATGGTATGAGTAACATAGTCCTTTAAGCGAGTGGAAGGAACCTTAGGACGATGGTCGCGGCCCAAGCAAGGATCAGACTGAGCATTTGGAGCTGAATCGACCAAAAAAGAGCTCGTAGATGGGGCGGACACAAAACTGGGCCGAGATAAAGGAGGGGCTAGATCAGGCGAGGAACTCGTGGAAGATGGGCCTGGAGAAGGTAGCGGAACTGGGTCAATGGGCCTGATGCTGGATCAAGGGAAGGCGCATGAGAGCACGTGCTGGAAGGAGGGGGAAAGGAAGTTGGGCTAGACGCTGGAGAAGGCCCATACGGAGTTAAGGAGGATTGGGTTGGGGATGGCAATGAGTGTTGTGAAGAAAGGGAAGGAGATGGGCTGTTGTGGGAAAAGGGGCTATGTTGTGGAGATGAGCTTTATTGTGGAGAGGAGCAATTGTGTAGAGATGGGTTGTTTGGTGGAGATGGGCTATTTTGAGGATAAGGGGTGGAGAAATGTGATTTTGTGGTGGACTGAGTACAACGGTTTGTGGGGGATTGTCATAAGAGGAGGATGCTAATGAATAAAAATCATCGAAATCACTATGGATGTCAGAATTAGGAGTGAGCAATGGATCATTAGAGATATGTGTTTCAGTAGGATGAAGAAAAGCAAAAGTGTGTTCATCAAATTTAACATCACGAGAGACAAAAAATTCCTTAGTCTCAAGATCATACAATTTCCACCCCTTTTGACCAAATGGATACCCAACAAAAACACACTTCCTACTATGACTAGCAAACTTGTCACCCTTGGTTTTTTTATTATGAGCAAAAGCAAGACACCCAAGAACACGAATAGCATCATAAGAAGGTAGACGACCAAATAAGCATTCAAAAGGAGATTTGCCTTTGAGTAACAAAGATGGAGTGCGATTTATCAAGTGAGCAGCAGCTTGAAAACACATTCCCCCCAAAAATAGATAGGCAAATGAGCTTGAAATCTAAGGGCGCGAGCAACATTAAGAATGTGTTGGTGTTTGCGTTCTACCCTCCCATTTTATTCTGGAGTACCCACACAAGATGTTTGAAACAAAATGCCAGAAGCAGAGAAATAATCAAGTAAGCAGCAGAATTCAGTGCCATTATCACTTTGAACAATCTTAATAGTTTGAGAAAATTGGCGTTGAACCATAGCCACAAAAGACATGAACATAGAAAATACTTCCATTTTATCAACTAAAAGATAAGTCCATACAGCTCTAGAATAATCATCAACAAGAGTTAAGAAATAACGGGCACCACTAGATGAAACATGGCGATATGGCCCCCACAAATCACAATGAATTTTCTCGAAAACACGAGAAGCCTTATTATCACTAGAAGGAAACTTAGTTCTAGAATGTTTAGAACGAAAATAAATCTCACAATTAGGATGCAAATGACCCTTATGATGGCAGAGAGGAGGAAGTAATTTTACAATGTTTTCAGAAGGATGACCGAGACGTTGATGCCATAAGTCAGAAAGAGAAGAATCAAAAGTGATAGAATTATTGCCTACAAAGTAGTAAAGACCATCCTTCCTACTCCCCATTCCAATCTGCTCCTTCATGGGGTATTGAATAACACACATAGAATGAGCAAATTAGACAACACACTGCAAATCATCACAAAGTTGAGAAACGAAAAGTAAATTGCAGCTCAAATTAGGAACAAAAAGGACGTTCTTAAGAATGATTTTGGATGTTAAACAAACTGAACCAACCATGGTAGACAATACAATAGCTCCGTTGGGAAGACCAACAGGGCAATCAAGCGGTTTTGAATCAAACAACCATGATTGAACTCCCGTAGCATGATGAGAGGCACCTGCATCAATAATCCACAGTTTATTATCAAACTCACCATTTAATCAATTGACAGGAACATTGGAATTACCAAACATGCCCGCCAAGGCATTTCATTGCTCGGGAGTGAAGAGAGATGCATTAGTGTTACTGCTGCCCGGACCCACAGAAGCAGGATACGGTCCAATGAGGCTGCTGGTGGCAGCATTAGCGCGGGCTGGTGCGCGACCACGACCCACCCCTCCCTTGTTCTTCTCGGGATACCCATGGAGCTCGTAGCAATGAGCGACACCATGGCCCGTTTTCTTGCAATGAGTACAAGTGAGATGGGCCCAACATGAGGCTGATTCATGGCCTGTTTCACCACACTCACCGCAAACAGGTCGAGCAGTAGACCCACGCCCAGCATGCGCAGGAGCACTAACCGAGAAACCGATGACCTCAATCGCACCCGACTTGTCAACAGTACCAACATGTGAATGTCGAACCCTCTCATCTTGGATAGCAAGATGATAGGCTCGGTTTAGATTGGGAAGAGGTTCTATGGACAGAATGTTGGTACGAAGTTGAGCATAAAAATCAGAATAGAGTCCCATTAAAAACTCATGTAATTTGGCGGTTTCACGACGTTGAGTATATAAAGCAGACACATTACATTGAGTAGATCAAGGAAAAATAATAGGGGGTTCAAGCAGATTTAGTTCTTCCCATAAGGCATTAAGTTTGCCGTAATAGGTAGCAATAGACATAGTTTTTGTTTGCTCACAACGTGAAATTGAAGATTTTATTTGTTGAATTCTAGGACCATTGACAAGAGAAAAACGTTGTTGAAGATGATTCCAAAGGCTAGTAGGTTCACTATATTTGGTTAAAGTACTCTTTACCTCATGAGTAATGGTGTTGGTGAGCCATGAAACGAGCATAGCGTTGATGGTGAGCCAATCCGATTCCGTGCACGGGGGTTCCGGTTGGGAAATAGAGCCATCAACAAAACCGAACTTGCGGCGAGCAACCAAGGCAAGTTTTATATCTGCTGCCCATTCTGCATAATTGTCGTGTGTAAGCCGAGTTGGAGTAATGAAATCATTGGGACGATCTTGTGGTCCAAGGAAGAAAGGAGATGAGGAATCAATTTTTTCGATTTTTGTAACACTCGGCTTTGGAGATTCATCGCCAGTCATGGCGGAAAAAAATGGTTTTTGATGAAAAATTTTATTAACCAGCTCTTGATACCATGACAAAGTGATAGGAGGCACAAAGCAATATTGGGGTTTTCTCATTAATGTGAAGGAATATATATGATACAGCAATCCTCAAAGAAGAGGAAATCAAGGAGTATCATATCTTCCCGAATAAGATAAGGAAACATATATACAAGAATATAAGATGCCTATATTATCTTAACAGTGAGTTTTCGACCTGTGCCATGATACTGGCCAAAACCAACCTGGATCAAACTCAATTATTACCTGAGAAGTTGTGAGCCATAACCGACCTAATACTATTATCTAGTGGTTAATGTTGGTACCTGGACACTTAATGAACGTGCTTATAATACAAGTAGACTCGTGACCGACCAAGCAAAGCTTGGCCTAGTGGTAAAGGTTTGGCCTCATGACTTCAAGGTCATGGGATCAAACCCCATCAGGGGTTGTTTGGGGGTGAGGTTTTCCTTACCATCCCCCCTCCCTCGCAATAAGTCTGACCTACAAAACTTACTGGTTAAACCTGTGCGAGGTGCCAGTTCAGTAGGGTCCTTCATCTTACAAAAAAAAATGTAGCAGACTCTTGACCTGTACATAGGGGTTGATATGATTGCGGAAACTTAATGTACGAATTGTTTTTGGTGTTTTATAATTATGGACGAAAATAAAAAGATAGGCTCTTGTTCCCTCGAGAACTAGAGGATCTCTCACTAACCTCGACTAGGAGATGCACACAAACCTCGATTTGTATGTTCTTGGTACGACGACCAAATATTCAATGCACAAGCATTCGAATAACTCAATAACAATTCAATACACAAACTGATTTTCTTTATTAAGTTAGGCGCCTATTTATAAGGCTAGGAGCAACAAACAACCCTTGCTCTCCAAGGCTCTACATCACACGCCCCACTAGTAGCAAATTAGGAAAGTATCCTCCCTTAATTCTAGCCTAGATTCTAGCTAAATTTGATGAAACAAAAACTTAAGGAAAGATATGCAATACTTTCCTTAATTACATCAAGAATCACACGGCCACAAGCTGCCCCTTGCACGCCACTCCTAATCTTCCAACTTAAGGGAAGTTTCCTAAAATACAACCATGACAACCATGACTCTAAAGCATCGAAATAATCTAACATTTTTGGACCTTATTACAACTGAACTTTAATTAAAAACAACTCAACTATTGAATTTAACTAACGTAACTAATAAACATAAATGAAGACATATTTTTAGTCACATGTAAAACCTATACTTTAGGAGTAAAGCAAAACCATGCAACAACCTAGGAAAGCGATTAAACATAGCTTGATGGAGCATCCATGCACGCATCATACTCCCCTTCTTCAAAGAAACTTGACCTCAAGTTTTGTCAAGGCAAGGAACAAGGTCATTTGCACCCAATGTAGCACAAATTCCATTTCCTAGCAGCACCTTATACGTTTCATACCCAAGTTTGTTAGCAACTTCACATGGCCCTTCATCCATTGGTTCATCATGCTGGTGATTAATGTGGAGCTTTTGTGCAGCCAAACATAGTCTCCAACATCCAAGCTAGTAGCATGGCGCATATGCAGCAAGTTATTGCGCCTCTCCTTCTTTGTTGTAGGCACCTCGAGCACTTCATTCCTACACGAACTTAAGCAAGTATGAGCATCCGGAGGAGCAGCATCCAAGGATTTGGGTAAAACATCCCCAAGAGTCTCCTTACTAGGCGTTTGAACATGTGGAGGGGGTAGTGGTTTCAAACCAATTCGTTCTCCATTTCATAAGAACCGAACAAATGTTGTCCCGGCCATGATGAATCACACTCCTATCCCACTGCCATGGACGTCCAAGAAGCAAAGAACAAGCCGTCATTGGTACCACATCACACCAAATCTGTCCATGTATCCTCCAATGCGAAAAGACACAAGTCACTACTACAAAAATGGCCAAAAAAACTACCTATAAGAGACCGGTTGGGTTCACTAACCTGTTTCTTAAATATGTGAAACCAGTTATTCTCCAAAACCGGTTTCTTAAGTTCAACTAGTTAACTTATTAAAATAGTTGTTGAGAGATAGGAAACTACTTTTAATTAAAGCCGGTTTCTTTGATTTTTTTTTAATAATTTTTTTCCAATATAGTACTGCTGCTACAGGAGGTAGATTTCTTATTTCTTTTTCTTTTTTTCTCTTTCTTTTTGTGGGGAAGATACAGTTAATGCGCAATTAGATTAAAATACTTCTATTAGATAGTTGATATTTTTTTCTAATACTCCACTTATGTAGAATGACGCTGCCAAGTGCCAAGTGCTAAACCCATAACCGCTAAGCGCTAAGCAGCCTCGCCCTTCGTACGTCCGACAGCGGCGGTGGCGGCGGCAACAATTACGAACCCGGCGAAGTTCTCCGTGCTCCTCCGTATTCTCGCCCAGGTCGGTATTCTGATTATTCTGGTTCGTTTTCCCCCTTTTATTTCGCCAGATCTAATTTTGCTCTACGGTTTTCTATTTAACCTAATCTGATTAGGATTGTTGTCTTCAACGAAATCTGGTTTTGTTTATTTTTAATGATGAATTTGGTGTTGTTTTGATCTGTGAATTATGAAATTTGGTTTTGTATGAATTTGTATTCATATTGTTTTAATTTTTAGACTAGAGTACTGTGTGGTAGATTATTGTTGTCGTCATGAGTTGCCGCTTCCTCAAACACACAAATTCAAACATTGTGTGAGAGATACAACAGGTGGTTATTGACTTCGCTGCTTCAATTGCATCATTGTGCTCCTCCCTTTTCTAGTCTTCATCACTTTCGTGCTCAGGGTGAGTTCCAATTCTTTTTCTTTCTTTTTAAATTCTAATTTGTAAATCTCTATATCTTTATTCCCCAAATCAAATCTTTATCAAAAAGTGGTTTTTTCCCTCATTTTGGATAGATTAAACCAGAGAACGATTCAACGAAGTTGGTTACCACTTACCAGGTACGATCTATATGCTAACCAACTTCGTAATTTAGTTCAGGAGGTCCATTAGATTACATATAATTAATTTGTTTGGCAAGATTATGTGGATATGCTGCACTGGTTTTAATTGTCCAGCGAAAGTATTAATCTTCTTAGTTTTATGTGATCATGAATGGAATGAATAACTCTGTAATTATTATTTCTTTAGTTCAGATTAAAACTTTGGAAGTTTGTTGCTTCTTTGGCATTGTTTTCTGTGTGAACTGCATCATGCAATGGGAAACATACCATGAACATCCTAAATGTCTCCAGTGCAAAAATCCATTTGATACTCTGAGTGTTCATCATGCGCTTGAAGGAAGGTATTTCTTTGAAGCCTTTATGTATTGGTAAATTTCCCCCCACCCCACTGCCACCGAAAAGCATATATACTTAGTTTATCTCACTTATAGTACATCCACTTAGCTATTTTTCAGTTCTGATTTTGCTAGTTTATCTCACTATATCAACTTGTTCTTTATTTATGCATAGGAAGCTTATAAAATTTATCATAGTTCTAATTATAATTATTTGATAATATCTTGTAGTGCTTTCCTGGAATTCTCAAGACTTATTCGCAAGATGATTGACAAGCTAATATGTGGGTGACATATTTAAACAACCAAGTATAATACGATGGAGATTGAATACGACGACAATATGGATGTGGTCAAGTTTAAATTGTACATATTATTAGTTATTTTAAAATTTTAATTTTAGTAGGCATTATATCATTAGATTGTAGAAACTTTACTTTAAAGACATTGAATATTGAGCTTTGAGAGAGATGGTTTTGGATATATATTAAATGCATCAATTTTTTTTTTGACATGATGAATGGAGCAAGCAAGAACTTATTTCAATATTATTATTGCAGCTATTTATAATTTGTAAAGAAAAAAAAAGTGTATATAAAACATATATATAATGTATATATACAATAATTTGTTTTAATTAAAAAAATATAATAAATCTAAGAAACCGGTTGCGATCAATAACTGGTTTCAAAGGGTGAAGTAAGGAGACTGGTTTTAGTTGTCAGCTGGTCTCCTATCCTCTTTACATATTACAAATACACTTTGTCTAAGAGACTGGTTCTAGCTGTCAACTGGTCTCTCAAACAAATAAAAGAAACCGGGCATTATAACCGGTCTCCTAACCTAGGACACCTGTGAGATGAAGAGCGGTTGTAATCCGGTTTCCTAGGTCATTTTTAACCGGTCTCCTAAGCTTTTTTTTGTAGTAATGAGTGCTTGTTTATTAACCTACACGCCATTAGTAGCATCTAACCAACTCAACTTATATGGTCTAGGGTGTGGTTGAGTAGGTAAACGTGCATCATTGACCATAAAAACAGCACAAACATTAGTACATGAGCCACTATCAACAATAACCGAAAAAGTCTTACCATTGACGAGGCAACGTGTTTGAAACAAGTTTTCCCTTTGCTCTTGCTCGTGTGAAGTTTGTGGAGTAGCCATTAAGGTCTTGCATAAGATCAAAGTTCTATGATCCGTTTCAGCCTCAAACATTGGAGTTCCTTGCCAAAAATTATCGTTCACCACATCCTCCATCGTTTCCTCCTCATCATCAAACCCAACAGCAGCTATGAGAACTTGATGATCCTTCACCGACACAAAAACTCTATTTGGACACTCCTTTTGCAAGTGACCGAATCCCCTACATTTGAAACACACATCCTCTCCTTCATGGTTTGCTGCCCTTGTGTCAAAGTTGGAACCTTTTTTTGAGAATTAGTTACATGGCTAGATGAAGATGCACTCTCAAAGTTTGTTTTTGTTGTTGCATCCCCAACTTTAATTCCATCAAGTTTTGTTGTCAAACCACCACTAGTCTCTTTAGGTTTCGGTTCTTGTTGTCTCTCAACCTTCTTTGCTAGCAAGCACAAATCATCAAACGTTTCATAGGGATGGAGTTCCACAAAATCAGCAATTTTCTTCTTAAGGCCTAAAAGGAATTTGGCGGATTTTTGTTCATCTTCCTCCTTACAGTCACACGCCAACCATAGCTTCTCAAATTCAGAGATGTATGCTTCTATACTCAAGTGGTTTTGCTGTAAAGAATTCAACTTTATGAAGAGTTCTTGCTTATAGGTTCTAGGCACGAATCTCTTCCTCATCTTGGCACGTAAATCTGTCCAAGTTGCTAACTCCTCCTTCCCTTCTCTCCTACGCCTATTTTGAAAACTATCCAACCAATCACTTGCATACTCCGTCAACCTCAAGATAGCATGATCAAAACGTTTGTAATCACCCATGGTTTTATGATCAAAGAGACGAGTCATGCACCTTTCCCAATTTCAAAAAACGAATCTGGACCCTTTAGGCCATTAAAATCGGGAAGATCTCTAAGTTTGATGCCCTAATCTCTCCTCCCTCCATTAGAAAAAGAACCACCAGTAGAGTTTTGTTTCAAAATCGTGACTTCACGAGTTAAGTCAAGCAATTTCTCATTAATGAAAGTCAATTGGTCAACCAAAGCATTCTCAACGGATTTGTCCCCCATAGGATGCACGAGTACAATGGACAAAACAAAAGGAAGAAAGAAAGAGAAGAAGAAAAAAAATTCGGAAAACTCACCTTAGGACTGAAATTTTGAGGAAAATTTCTTTGGCTCTTGATACCAACTGATATGATTGCGAAAGCTTAATGTACGAATTATTTTTGGTGTTTTATAATTATGGACGAAAATAAAAAAGATAGGCTCTTGTTCCCTCGAGAACTAGAGGATCTGTCACTAACCTCGACTAGGAGATGCACACAAACCTCGATTTGTATGTTCTTGGTACGATGACCAAATATTCAATGCACAAGCATTCGAATAACTCAATAACAATTCAAAACACAAACTGATTTTCTTTATTAAGTTAGGCGCCTATTTATAAGGCTAGGAGCAACAAACAACCTTTGCTCTCCAAGGCTCTACATCACACGCCCCACTAGTAGCAAATTAGGAAAGTATCCTCCCTTAATTCTAGCCTAGATTCTAGCTAAATTTAAGGAAACAAAAACTTAAGGAAAGATATGCAATACTTTCCTTAATTACATCAAGAATCACACGACCACAAGTTGCCCCTTGCACGCCACTCCTAATCTTCCAACTTAAGGGAACTTTCCTAAAATACAACCATGACAACCATGACTCTAAAGCACCGAAATAATCTAACATTTTCGGACCTTATTACAACTGAACTTTAATTAAAAATAACTCAACTATTGAATTTAACTAACTTAACTAACAAACATAAATAAAGATATATTTTTAGTCACAAGTAAAACCTCTTCTTTAGGAGTAAAGTAAAACCATGCAACAACCTAGGAAAGCGATTAAACATAGCTTGATGGAGCATCCATGCACGCATCAGGGGTGTTCAGGAAAACCCGACCCAGATACCCGCTGACCCGACCAAAAAAAGTCGGGTCAAAATCAGTTTTTTTGGGGTTCTGTCGGGCCGGGTACCCGACCCAGGAAAAACAAGAAAATCCGGGTCGGGTAATGGGCCGCAGTTACAGTGGAAGCGGGTACCCGGTACCCGGTTGGAGACTTTGAATCTTGGGATTTTCGGGCCAGCGCCACAAACAACAACAAACAAGTACTCCCTCTGTCTTTATTTAGTTGCTACATATGCTTTTTCACAAAGACCAAGGAGAGAGTGGGGGCCCATGGTACAGAACAACAATTAAGCAAAAAGCAAATGGGTTTAAGCTTGTGATTAAACTGATTTAAGTACATAGATTTAAGTCCAAATTTAAAGCTTCTTCTTCACCATATAGATCTGGGCAAGCTTATTCAACAAAATCAGGAAAATCTTCTTTACCCAAATCTGGAATACATTCAAAAATATTAGAAAAAATTCTGAAAAAATGAAAATCTACGAAAATAAAATCTGAAAATTGAGAAAATCTAAAAATATAAAAAATGTTAGAATCTTGAAGTTAAAAATCTGAAAATATAAAATCTGAAAATTGTGAAAATCTAAAAATTTTGAAAAAAAAAATCTACGAAAAAAAATCTGAGAAAATGAAAATCAACGAAAATAAAATATGGGAAAAAAAAATATCTACAAAAAAAATCTGAAAATTCTGGAACTCTAAAAAAAATCTGGAAATTTGGAAAAAAATTTCCATTTTTGAACCTTACAAATCCGGATCTGGAAATAATACGAAAAATTTAAAAAAAATATGGAAAAAAAGTCACCTAGATGTGGAAATAATACGAAAAATAAAAAAAAATATGGAAATATAAAATCAAAATCAACATAAATAAACACTAAAAAAAAGAGAAAAAGAGGAATTTATACCATTTTTGGGCCTTACAAATCCGGATCTTCAATCACCCAAAACAAGAGTTCCACCTTCATCCAAATCTTCATGAACTTGAATCTTCACCCCAAATGTTAAGAACCCTAAAAATGGTTAAAATGGGCATCGATCTGTACAAAATGATGTAGAGAACGTTAGATTGAAGTTGAAAATGCGAAAATCAAATAAATAAAAGCAAGATCTGAAGTTAAAATTCATCTAAGAGAGAGAAAAAATTCTTGCGAAAATTAGAAATTCGATTTTGAAACAAAAATGGTGCAAATGGGTATTGGTATGTGCAAAATAATGTGAGGATTATTAATTTGAAGTTTAGAAAACAAAATTCGAATTAATGAAATCAAGATATGAAGATGAAGTTGTGTTTATGAGAGAGAAATAGGTGGTGCAGAAAATTAAGAGAGGAGGAGAGAGAGAATTGTTGACAGTAGATTAGAATGACAAAAATAAGGGTAAAGATGTAAATAAAGTGTAGGTTTCATATACCAAATATAGAAATATGTAGATATGTAGCAACTAAAAAGAGACCCCTCTAAATGGCAAAAACGTAAAGAACTAAAAAAAGACGGAGGGAGTATACAACAGAGCCTAATAGCCCATTACTCCATTAGGAAGTAGGAACCCTAACGTCTCTCTGCCATTTTGCAATTCGCACTCCTCTCTCTCTCTGCCATTTGCATTCACTCATTCAGCGACCACCTATCAGAAGGAATATGGATGCTGCCTATTATTTACCAGATTTAAGCAATTTCCTTTATAGTGAACAATTTGCTTCTTGGACTTTGATTGAAGGCAGTCAGGTAAGTCCCCTGTCAAGAGATTGGATGACAAGTCCACATAATTAAGTGCACCATTGCAAGATACAGTTTTAGAAAGCACTCCAGTGAACTTGTTTCCTGCAATGTTCAGATAGTTGATCGAGGGTAGAAATAACAATGATACAGGAAATGGGCCCATAAATTTATTTGAAGAAATGTCCAGCTTTTGGAGCTGATAATATGAACTAATTTCAGCAGGGACAGTATGAACTAATTCGGCAGTGGCTAGTGGAGTAGTAGTGGCCTAGTCAGTGTATTGGCAAATTGAATTTGGCACTTGGTTGGCACTTTGGCAGAATGGCAGTAGCTACTAGCTAACTAGCAACTTTGATTTATTTCCAATATTTTCCGTTAAGGAAGTGCACTTGGATGGCAGTAGCAATTTGGCACATTTTCGTTTAGGCTTTAGTTTAGGCTTTAATTGGCAGTGGGCCATTGTTAACATTTTTTTTAAAAAGGAAAAACAAGTCGGGTACCCTATGACCTGATCCGGAAAAACCGGGTACGTCATGGGGCCGACTCTTCAAGTACCCGAAAAGCCGGGTACCCAGTTATGATTTTATGAACACCCCTACCTGTATATACATAAGGTTTGAATAAAGTTTAATTAAGAAATACTACATAATCCCCCCCCCTTCGTCTCATGAATAAGTATCAACTTTTCGTTTTCGTTGCATGAAGGACTATTCACTACATACACTTTCCACTCGTGGAAAAAGATATATCATACTTTTATCATCCTTGCATATTGGCCCACCCTCTATTTCTTATCCAAGCTCATTATTTAATTCCTTTATAATATAATATATTCACACTCTCTAGTCTATCAAATAATGTAAGGAGAGCTAGTGTGCTCAACTTCTACACTTTCTCTCAAATTTGTCTCAAAATGTCTATTTACAGTAACAAAGTATTTATTTATTGAACGAAAAGAGTAATAATTTATGAAAAATGATACTCCCATCAGGAAAAAATATGACAAAAAATACTATAAATTTTGACTGTAAAAGCTCAATAATATAAACGATTGAATATTATTATATGTGTAACCTTGCTATAAAATCTTCAATGTGTTCGTCAAAAAAAGTTAATGTGTACTATTTTGGATTTTAATTTTTTCATAAGTTTTCTCTTAATACTCACTCGGTTTCTTTTTGTTCATCCTATCTGGAATTTTAACACTATTCACAATTACAGAGAATCTTCTAAATTTTGTCCAACATATAATAAAAAAATATAGTCATGTGAAATATTGTTTGATTCATCTCAATGTGTACTCTTATTAATATTCAATTATCATAATTTAAACTAATAGGAAAGGAAAGATATTCAGGTCACCAAAGACATTGGCAAATGCACACCAAAGAAAGAAAACAAAATAAATGGAGAGAACATATGGTTAAAATATCACTCAAAGGCAAATTTTGAATCAAATACACAATTTAATATGAACCAATAAAAAAATTATATATATAGTTGGTCCTGTGAGAGACCGTCTACTTTTAATTTAAAATTAGACAACGGCCAGCCTCAATATTAATAAGAGAATGGACCACATTTCTCAATAGTGACTAGTTTAATCCATTCAGTTCTCACAATTTTTAATCTATTTAGTGACTAGTTTAATCCATTTAGTAACTAGTATAATCCATTTGATAGGATTGTGGGTCTGTTTAAAAAATGGTCTTCTATAGTTCGAGATTAAAAGGAAAACAAAGAAAGGAGAAGAGAAGGGACAACTAGGTTGGTGTGAGATGTCTAGGGATAATATTGGATTAGAGACTTAGAGATGAAATATGCTTACTAAGATAATGTAGGTTTGAGTTTGTCTAATTGTATGTTAAAATTAGACCGCTTATTCTAATAATTTGGGACGAAGGTAAAGGGAAAACAAAGGATCATAATGCTTTCAAATGAATTTAGTATGTGATTGCCAGTATTGTCCTTTCTCTCTTCCGCATCCCAACTCAATACCTAGTATTGGTAATTTCATTTCTATTTTTGTTCCTTCATTTATTTCTTTAATTAGCAAATTAATGATTCCACTATACTTCCCTTTTTGTTATGATTCGATCATTCAGCATTTTAGGTATTTTGCAGATACGATTCTTGGAACACTAAATTTTCTTTTGTTAACAATTGTTGGTAACGTCGAGATGTACTGGTTGCGTGAGTTAAGGGTATGCGATTTAATTTTCTCAATCAGAAGCAATTTGTATCCAGAATTAGAGTAAATTATTGGGTTTAACTGTGAATTTGTGTTCGTTATTGGACTCTAGTTGCGTTGCTAGGTACAACCGTACAACGACTATCCTTTAATTAGAGCTAGGTATAACCCTCAAGTAAAAGTAGGAGTGGCAATGATGCGAGTTGAGTTTAAGTCTAACCCTAACACTAACCCTAACCCTAAAACCACTCTTCCTAATCTTTCTCTTCGACATAGTTCTAATCCACGCTCTATCATCTTACCTTCTTCTAACCCTATCTCTCCTTCTCAATCACTTATGGAAGACTACATATGTGATCCATTGTCGGTGGTACGCTGATGGTGGGTGTGTGCTGGTTGGAGCTGACACTGAATAATATGACACCAGATTGTATGTGTGTGATTAGTGTTTCGCCTGTGCTACTATTATTTTCCTCCATGTTACTTTCTGTGTTAATCCATGATTTTTGTTTCAAAACTGGTCTCGAGCTTCGGATAAAAGAGGTGCACCTCTACTATCAATTCATCTATCATGCTTAAACCTATATTATTCACTAGGATTTGTTTTCCAAATCAAGTTCTTATTTCTGTTTTATTTATTTGAAAAAAAAAAACAAAACCGAATTATTTATTATATAGTTAGGTACAAAAAGTAGTTTGTATAACTAAATTATAACTCTAGGCTTATCCAAACTATACGTTTCTGTGAATAATATTATTCGTTTAGTAAAAATACTTTCAACCTTATTCTTTATATTTTCTTATTTATAAAATAACTCCTAAAAATATGGAGTATTACAATTACAGATTATATTATATGGTTCAATTGTGTCGCACGTGTATGAAAATTATGTTGAACGGACCAGTTGGGTTGTTTTTTGAAGCTGTTTGGTTCAAAAGTATGGAATGAAATCAACATATCATATAACTAATATATAAAGTAGAGTACAAAAGCCAGCTCACGAGGTCGCGACATTTGGCGTCCTCATTGGACACCATTTGTCGTGCCGTAATTGTCATGTCATTTTAAAAAAAATAGAGTTACAAAGTAATAAAATACATATATATATATATATATATAGAGTTTAGGATAAGAATATTTAGTGGTTGTTTGATACATACAAGAATTTAATTGTTGTGGGAAGTTACAATACATGGGAAGTTTATTCCCTCATGTAATTCCTAGGAATTTACTAAAATTGTTTGGTTGACATCAAGGAATTTGAAATTCCCAAGAATTTCGAATGATCAAGGGGGGAGTGGGTCAATAAATTCCTACGTTTTGTGGGAATTACAAATTCCCAGGAATTTTGAATTCCCCATTTTTCTTACTTCCTGCTAACCAAACAACTGACCAGTTCAAAAATTCATGGGAATTTCCATTGCATGTGTTTCTTCCCGCATACCAAACAACCACTTAGAGTTGGGTTCACAATGAAAAGCATAAGTATAGTAGATCGATTATAACTTTGAATATATAGTTAGGAAAATTATAATTTTTGTACAATTGGATAATGTTTAAAACTACTTTAAAATAAGATCCATTTATACAATATTTAAAATTTTATAAGTAACGTACAAAAAGAAATATTGACTATACTAACGTATTAAAGTAACAAACTACAATTAGAATTAGAAAATCAATTAGAATTATGAGGTGCATGGTGTGTTGAAGAAGCAACGGTATGGGAAAGTTCGAAAGAGGACTGTGGTAGTGACGAATGAGAAAGAAGTACTAGTGTCCTTTCAGAACAAGAAAATCGGTGTACTTGAGAAGGAAAATGAAAAGCTAAAAGCCCAGGTTCAACAAAATAACTTTTTTGTCAAGAGTCTTGTTGGAAAATTTTCTCAGCTTGAGGGAAAAGTTCGTAGAGGAGAGGCTTCAATGCAGCTTCTAGATAGTGCACAAGCAGCCTTGCGAATACCAGACGAAGAGGTATGCATTCTGATTTTAGCTACTGTTTATTTGTTATCTGACTTTAGTCTTAGAATCTGGCTAGAACTAGGGGTTTGCAAAAAGATCTCCAATTAGTGCACTCTCATAGTTGGAAAATGGTTGCTATTGTAATATTGTAATGATGCTAGCCTGTAATGAGTAGTCTGTAGTTCGAAGTAATGGGTTTATTGTTGTTGCTCTTGTTGTTGGAGAAGAAGGAGAGTTGTTGAATATTACGAGTTTACAAATCACAAGTAGTGTCCTAGTGGGTTGACAAGTAGTGGGTTTGATTCAAACATGATGTAGAATATGTAATTGAGTAATGGAGGTAGTAACATATGCATATTCAAGGTAACAAATAATATATGACAGCAGGTACAACAGGTATAAGCCCATTTATAACTGTATCCGAAAATTCCCTCCTCCACATGCAAAATTATATAGATACAGTTATGACTTGTGATACATAACTGTTTTCTTCAATTGCTCTTCTTACCAACTTATGTAGTGTATCTTTTCTTGAGCACAATATTTGAACTCAAATGATATGTTTATATATCTACTTATTAATTATATTTTGTAATTTTTTTGAAGGTCGTCGAGATTGATAAAGGCACAACAAAAGAATGACGGGACACTTGCACTTCAAATTAAATCTTAGTTATTAGCTTTTAGGGCTTTAGTTTGGATTTACTTTTGTTTTTCTTGCCTTTAGTAGATACATTTTGAATTTATATTATGTTTATGGTTTGGACAAATATATGTTAGGATTTTTAGTACTTGAGCTTCAAATTAGATTTTAATTAGTTGGCTTTTGGGGGGTTTTAGTTTGGATTTTTTTTTGTTTTTCTTGCCTTTAGTAGATATACTTTTTGAATTTATGTACTATTGGACAAATATTTGTCAGGATATTTATTAAAAGTACGGGTTATATAATGTCATTGTCAATATTAATTTATTTAATTCTAGTTCATTGCCATTTTAATTTCTATATTATTATATGGATAAGAAATAATAATAATAATAATAATAATAATAATAATAATAATAATAATAATAATAATAATAATAATAATAATAATAATAATAATAATAATAATAATAATAATAATAATAATTGGAAAAAATCACACAATCTCGACGCTTTTTTGAGTCGAGATCTTTTATTCATTAGCATTTCTAGATTTACATATAATCATTTTCACAACGCTAAAAAGTTTCGCGAACATATAGTGGACACCAAAAAGAGCCTATAAATGAGCGTCAGCACTTTTGGAGATAGCAGCTGACTCCTCTATTAGGGACGACGCTTTTTTTGTATGCATACGCCAAAAAGCGCCGAGGTTGGCGACGCTTTTAGGCATCCAAAAATCACGACTCAGTTTTTCTCGACGCTTTTTGGGTGCGTCGAGAGGAAAATTTTCGACGCTTTTTTGGCGTTGAAAAAGTGGGTTAAAAGCGTTTCAAAAACACGGGTTTTGTGGTAGTGATAATAATAATGATAATAATAATAATAATTATTATTATTATTATTAAAATAATAAAAATAATAATAATAATAAATATAATAATAATAATAATAATAATAATAATAGTAATAATAATAATAATAATAATAATAACAATAATTAATTAAAATAATAATAATAATTATATATAGATATAAATTAGATTTTTAAACTTATTCGTTTTTCTGTATTGGCTGTATAATAAAAAATATATATATGGCTTAGATTTAGATTCATTAAAAAACAGGACTTGTAATCTGATTTTTTTGTCATCATTACATTAATTATCTATATATCCGAAGTTTTGAATTTGAATGTTAGTTAGCATCTTAATTAGCCGACTCATTTAAATAAAAACTTGCAATTGGTGAAAAAATAAAGAGGACTCAAGATTGATTGGCTAGTTTGCAGGACAAGCAACAATGATTCCCTTCCCTAACTTGTCCTATTTAGACTAGATTACGGAATCATCATGATAGAACCATTATCTTGTATATCCTATTTCTCGTAGTTGTAGGATTAATACTTGTATATAAAAGCACCAAAGGCACATATCCACAACATAGAATACTACCTCTTTCCCTCAGGGGCGGATCCAGGATTTTAATAATGGTGGGGCACCAAAATAGTCAACCGAATATTATGCAAAAATTCAAAAAAGATCCAGAAATACATAAAATCACCCACAAAAATTATTTTTATTTAAATCACAATCTAATATTTTTTCTATATAAACTACTACAATTGTTCTCGTCGAGTCTTCATATTTTGAAATCCGCAATCAAATAAAAAAATCAAGTAAATTTTATATTAAAAATAATAAAGTCTAATATTCAAATAAAAAAATTAAACAATCTCATTGTAATTCAATCAAGAATGCAAGTACTTCTAGTAAATTTGAAACAAAACGAAAAAACGAAAAAGAAAAAGAAAGATTGAACATACAATTTGCATCAGTGCGTGATGGCGAGTTGCGTGACTTGCGTCTTCTTGTCTACTCCCTCTGCTTTTTTTTATTTGCTACATTTGATTTCTTGGGAATGAAGCCACTACTTTGACCGATTATTTTGATTATTTTATAAGTAAAAATATAGTCATGTGTGATCTTGTTAGATTCGTCTCGACGTGTAGATTCATAATATCAAATTTTTATAATTTTTACTTAAGCGAAATAAGAGATATTAAGAGTTAAATAATGCTTTGAAAACCGTGCAAGTCAAATGTAGCAAATAAAAAAAAGCAAAGGGAGTACTACTCTACTGTTGCAATTCGCAAAGCTGAATTGTTGTTCTGAAGACTTAACACTCGATGGCAATGTCAGGCTATTTTTTAGGTTTCACTTTTTAGGTTCAAAAAGTACCTTTTTTTAATCTTTGACAGGTTAAAATAATATTTTGGGAGAGTGGGATTTGTGGAAACCAAGGGAGTCCGAAAGCCTGACGGAAGGCGTTTTTTGTTTTTTTGTTTTTACTTTTCTTTAACTAGTTTTTTTTTAAATTAATGGTGGGGCACGTGCCACCCAGGACCCCAAGTGGGTCCGCCCCTGCTTTCCCTACGTCCTAAATATTTTGAGCTCATTCTCTACAAGTTTTCACTCTAAATCTCTTTCCTTTCATCTGCATTCACCGCCCACACCATCAAGAACACCACTAAGACTACCACCAGTATCAACAGTACCCTATCGCACCGACGACCATGACCACTTCTCGTGTTCCTATCGGCTTCAAATTTCGACCAACAGTTCAAGAAACTCTTATCAAATATCTTAAACCTAAAATTTTTGGTGAAATATTACCTAAGGATAATCCAATACGCGAAGTGAATATCTATAGTTGTCATCCATCTGAGCTATTTAAAGATTTGGAAGACGACGATGAATATGAAATCCAACGCTACTTTTATACCACGTTAGAGAAAGTTAACGAGAATGGAAGAAACTACATTCGAAGAATTAAAGACGTTGGTAAATGGGACGGGGAGTATCCAAAGAAGATCCTTGACGCTCATGGCGAAGTAATAGGGTTTGATAAATATTTTAAATTTGTACCAGAAACAAAAAAAGATAGTGATAAGACAAAGGAATGGAACATGCATGAGTATTCTATTAAACCAGAACTTTTACCGCAAGGTATTGATGAAGAAAAGAAGAATTTGGTAGTATGTCGAATGGTGATGATAGTGAAGGGAAATAGCCAAGCCAAAAACAAGAGTAGAGTGATTCGTTTGAGCAAAGCACCGCTTCTTTCTTGTAGTAACGCCGTCCCGAATATGATGATGATGCATCCACCGCAAATAAATTATGTCTTTACTGCTGAACAAGATAAAGAACCACCATTGAAGACACAAGAAACCACCATCGAAGATCATGCAATAGTGTGTTCTTCTGATTTGAGCAGAAATATCGTCGGTTCATCTAATGGTAGTGAAGGCTCTAGCAATATGGAAGGCATGGGCGAACGTATCGAGTTACATAATTGGTATGGTAATGGGTTCCAAAATCCACCCATAGGTGATGCTAGTAACGCGAATATGATGGTGATGCATCCACCGCAACTAAATTATGTCTTCACTGCTGAACAAGAGAAAGAACCACCATCGAAGACACAAGAAACCACCATCGAAGATCATGCAATAGTGTGTTCTTCTGATTTGAGCAGAAATATCGTCGGTTCATCTAATGGTAGTGAAGGCTCTAGCAATATGGAAGGCATGGGCGAACATATCGAGTTACATAATTGGTATGGTAATGGGTTCCAAAATCCACCCATAGGTGATGCTAGTAACGCGAATATGATGGTGATGCATCCACCGCAACTAAATTATTTCTTCACTGCTGAACTAGAGAAAGAACCAACATGGATGACACAAGGAACCAATGAGATAATTATGGATAATTCGGAAGATAATGCAATAGTGTGTTCTGATTTTGGCAGCAATATTGTCGGTACATCTTATGGTATCGATGGGTCTAGCAATATGGGAGGCATCGACGAAGGTATCGAGTTATGCAATGCCAGTAATGGTTATGATAATGGGTTCCTAAATCTACTCATGGGTGATGATAGTAACGCGAATATGATGATGACGCATCCACCTCAAATTAATTATGCTCAACAAGCGGAAGAACCACTATGGAAACAAGCAAGTGATCAAATAATTGTCGATAACTCGAAAGATCACACAACTTGTTCTGATTATAGTAGCAGTGTCGATCAATCTTATGGTGATCTTGGCTCTAACAATATGGAAGGCGTCGGCGAGGGTTTGGAGTTATATAATAATGGTTATGATTATGGGTTCCAAAATCCACCCATGGGTGATGATAATAACGTGAATATGATGATGATGCATCCACCACAAGTGGCTAATGTCTTGGCTGCTCAAGAACAGGAAAAACTGAACCAGTTGGAGGCATTCCTTCTAAGTAGTGACTAGCTAGCTAATTAATTTTCTTCTTCTTCTTTTTTTATAAGACTAGCTAGTTAGATTTCAGTTAATTAGCAAGTTAATAATGTGGATTTGTTTAATATTTTCTAATTTGTAGCATGCAACAAATAAGGTACTGGGTTTGTTTAATAAACATAATTTAATTTAGTTGAATTCTTGTTTTGTGGAATATTAGGTAGTGATCGAGTAACATCTAAGTTATGCTCCTAAGTTATTATAGCTAAATTTAGTTGTCAGTTATGCACTTGTTCTATACAAAAAGCTTCTTATGTAAGTAATGTAACTAGTCTATATAAATTTAGTAGAAACCGATACAACAATAATATGCAAAATTATCCATCTAAAGAAGGAGAACAACTAGCTAACATTTAGCTCAATATCATCTACAA
Organism: Beta corolliflora; assembly: GCA_947648045.1. Taxonomy (NCBI): domain Eukaryota; kingdom Viridiplantae; phylum Streptophyta; class Magnoliopsida; order Caryophyllales; family Amaranthaceae; genus Beta; species Beta corolliflora. Next base: position 834,802 of record CANSZD010002926.1, on the reverse strand, counting down.
AACAATAGTGTATATCTTTGTGTTTCCTTTTATTTGTATGCACTTTCTCTTATCTCTGCATACTTATTGTATGTTATACTAATTGTTTTAAACTTCAAGTTCCATGGAAGTCTGTCAAATTCTAATATTTGGTTTTGACGACTTTCATGCGTTTTCGATTTACATATTTATGTTATGTGGTTGCCTGATGCCTTTTTACAGCAGCTGATATCGCGTAATCTGATCTGATGCACTGTAAAATCCATTGTTGGATGTGCTTACTGCACTTGTTTTTTATGATTAATGGATCAATTCCATCTTCATTGTAGTTTTCTTTAATTTGTTGTTCATTGGTATTTGGTTGGTGATTTTTTAATGCCAATCTCACCTACTATCTCCTGACCCAAATGTCCTGTTTTCTTTCATCTTTAGTACAATAGCCTGTTTAAAATCAATTGTTTGGTTATAATGTTTCAATGCATGCATGGAGGCTGGTGGCATCAAAACAAAATAAATGGTTTTGAAATTTAATTTGATTCATAGCTTTTTTTGGTTCAGACTCTACTATCGCTTCTCCTTTCTAGGTACTTGCTGCAGGACCATACAGTGGGTATTTTTATTTGAATTTAATGAATTGACTTGAGAAAATTCATGCAGTCATGTATGGCGTTCGTTCAGAGAGATGATGCACATACACTTTCGGTGTATGTGGGGGCATACATCTGGCTGGATGTATGTGTTCTACTTAAAATGTATACATTTTATATGTATTCTTCTTAAAATATATACGCATTCTAAAAAAAAATTACATAAACTTACAATCATTTTTGAACCCGTTTTGTTATTCAACGATATTTGAATTTACATAATACATAAACGATTGAAATATTATATTTCGAATTGAATTTTATTACATGGTAAGGATGAAAATATAACATTATTTTTCTACAAACAAATTAAATAATTGAAAACGACAGAGAAAATTTAGTAGAAAATCAATAGTAGAAAAATGGTGAAGATGAATAAGATGAAGCTAATATATGAATAATCGAAGAAAAAAAATTACAATTCTTTTTTTTAGTTTTAAACAAAGGATTCATACAAATCGAACAAAGAAAATTTCATAAAACAGATTTTTTAAACAAAGATAAAGATCAAATCATTAAAAACAAAACTATCTCGTCGAAATATTGTAAGTTTATAATATTTTTAGTAATATTATATATCTTTTTTTTTTATTTGGTAAGATGAATAACTTGTGGCCGCCCTCGCACGGGGCCGAACACGAGTAATATTATACTACCTCTTGTTTCATATTAATCTACACACTTACACTTTTCACGCATGCCGATGCACTACTTTGAGCCTTTATATCTCTAATTTTGTATTTGAAAAAAATATAAAAAGTCGATATTCTAAAACTACAGATCGAGACGAATCAAACAAGACCCCACATGACTATATTTTCTCTTAACCATAATTCACAAATGATAGTCAAAGGGAAATTTGTGAATAATGTCAAAAGTGAAAGTGTAACTATTAATATGAAACGGAGGTAGTATATCTTAGTAGTAACATGTACACAAGATATAAATTTTAGTAGTAACACATACACTTAGTGTATGTGTGGTGTGGCCAACATACACCCAATGTATATGTGTGGCCCACATATACTCAGTGTATGTGTAGCCTTTGCCGTTCGTTCAATTTGACTAGAGTTCGCTTTTCAGAGCCTCGGAGGCAATAAGATCATACAATAGAAATTCACTAATTTGCGATCCATAGGTTTAGTACTACTGGCAAAACTGGTACGGGTCGTCACTCAATATAAAAGACTTGACTCGAGATTCGATTTCAAGCCACATGTTTAGATTTAAATTTTACTAGATACCTAATATGATCTGAACCTGATCCAAATCAGCCAGTCTCGAAATAGATTTATAACGAAATAGACCCAATCTGCTGAAAATGCTCTGATCTTTAATCAATCAAACATTCATGACACGCATTAGAAAAGCAAAAAAAATATTTTTTTTTCGTTTGGAAAATTTTATCTTTCATTGTCTCATTATTATTATTTTTTTATCAGAGTATGTTTTACTAGACAATTTTTTTCTTTGTCAGTTATAGATAATTTAATCCATTATTTTAACTTTTAAATTAACATGTTTTTTTTTTGTAATTTTTTTAATTTGAAATTAACCCAACCAAAAATTGATCATACCCAACTTGATCTGAAACTTGAACTTCACTCATATCTGAAAGACCTAACCTAAACCAAACACCATAAATCTAAACTTCACCAGAACTTTATTAGGCCTAACATGATCCAAATCTGACACAAACTTCACTGAAACCTGATAGACCCAACCTAACGAAGCTGGATGCAAAAGCATGACATACCCAAAAATGACCTAAAATCAAATTACCCTAACTCTATTGCCAGTTTGCCCCCCATCCTAGTGGTATTAAAATTTTGACAACCTTGACTTTTTTAACATTTCATGGATGATAAAAAAGCAACTAAACCACTATTTAAGAACAAAGAAATAATATGATAAGACATATGAAAACAATGGCAAATGTGATTATGTCGATATTAAAGTGGAGTCCGTTTTTGAAGAGACGATCTCACGTTAACACTCACGTGAGACCAGCTGATGTCATGCTGACTTCACGCGTGTGCATCAAACTAGCAGCGGAATTAATTAAGCGCTTGGACCTATTAGTTATGCTAGCCTTAAATTGCTTCTGGATGAATTAGTTAAGCGTTGAAGTATATCAGTTTAACGCTCAAGTATATTAGTTAATCGCTGAAGTATATTAGTTATATCATTCAAACCATATTATAACACATTTTATTGGCCCTAATTTCAGTATCATGCATTAATCATTCTCTCTTTCTTCTCTAATCCATCGAGACGCCCTAAAACCTGCATTATTTTCCTCCTTCATTCTCTGTCTACAACTTGAATTCGTTTTTTAATTTGAGTGTAAGTAAAATATTTGACCACGAGTTTGCAATGACAATTTCCATAAACACTTACTTTGTTGTTGTTTCACATGACAAGATCTCTATCATGTTTGAAGTGAAAGAAGAGTTTGACACAGATCCATCACAAAAGGTAATATATACCGCCCATGATCAAACGATAACTTGCACTTGCAAAAACTTTGAAGAAACGAGTCAAATCACTTTTGGTACCGAAAATTTAACTTTTGCATTTGAAACTTTAACTTTTTATATGAAAAACATAACTAATACCTAATTGTTATTAGGATTTTTTGACTTTAACCACCTTATAAAATCACGTTTTTCAAAATAACCACCTTATATGTTCATTTCTTTAAATAATCACCTTATATGACCTAAATTCTTTTGAATACCTACCAATTGACATATTCTGTCAAGGAAGTCATCCTCAAAAAGGGTTTAAGAACGATTCCACAACCTTCACCTTTATCCACTAGAATGTATATAAGGTTTAAACCCTTCTTTAAGACCAATTTCTTAGACGAAATCTGTCAATTGGTATGTATTTAAAGAGATTTAGGTCATATAAGGTGGTTATTTAAAAAAATGAACTTATAAGGTAGTTATCTTGAAAATCGTGATTGTGAAAGGTGGTAAAAATCAAAAAATCCTTTGTTATTAGTTAATAATTTAATTTTAATAGTTAAATAACATGATGTAAAAGTTATGCTGCCAAGATTGTTATTGTACGATAATTGGGATTAATGCGGCTTAACCGTTTTGGTTTGGTCAGGCAATATATATATATAGAAGAATAATACAAGAGTCCTTCCTAAACATAATTACTACTCTAATACACTCCCTCAATCTTTACGAGGGGCAACAACGGAGAGATTGGAATGATGTTTGACAAATAACTCACTAGAAAGACCCTTAGTAAAAATATCCGCAACCTGCAATGTAGTAGGAATAAACCGGACCTTCAAACCACCCTTGGCAACCATCTCACGAACAAAATGATAATCAATATCAATGTGTTTACTACGATCATGTTGAACAGGGTTTGCAGCAAGATATGTAGCGGAGACATTATCACAGTAGAGAACCACAGGATGGCGTAAAGAATACCCAAGATCGGCAAGCAATTGACGAAGCCATATAGTCTCAGCAGCCGTGTAGGCAACGGCGCGATATTCCGCCTCGGTAGAAGATCGGGAAACAGTAGGTTGCTTCTTAGAACGCTAGGAAATTAGATTTCGGCCAAGGTAAACAGCATAGCCAGTAGTGGGGCGCCGACTATCAGGGCACCCTGCCCAATCAGCATCCGAATAGGTAACAACAACACTCGGAGAGTTGGAATGATGTAGAAAGAGACCATACTAAAGAGTTCCCTGCAAATATCTGAAAATTCTTTTCACGGCATGAAGATGAGTAGTACGGGGAGCATGCATAAAGTGTGACACCATATTAACAGCATAAGCAATGTCAGGACGAGTCATAGTTAAATATTGTAAAGCACCAACCATACTACGATATTCCGTAGGATCAGCAAGAAGTTCTCCATCTAGCAACGACAAAGTGACTCGTGAAACACTATGTGTTCGAACAGATTTAATAGTATGAAGATGAAACTTGCGCAACAAATCTGTAACATACTTATTCTGAGAAAGAAAAAGACCCGAAGGAGTACGCAGAACTTGAACACCTAGAAAATAGTGAAGATCCCCCAAATCTTTCATAGCAAACTGAGAGGATAACACGGAGATGAATTTGGTTACAAGAGAAGAACTAATGCCAGTAAGGACAATATCATCGACATAAAGGAGAAGAATAATCAAATGACCCTTGTAACGAAGAGTGAACATAGACGAGTCAAAACTGCTGCACTTGAAACCAATAGATAATAAGAAATTGTTGAAACTCGAGAACCAAGCTCGGGGAGCTTGTTTCAAGCCATAAATGGACTTACGCAAACGACAGACATGATGAGGTTTAGAGGAATCAATGAACCCAGGAGGTTGTCACATATAGACTTCCTCATGCAAAAAACTATGAAGAAAAGCATTTTTAACGTCTAATTGACGGATAGTCCATTTAAAAGTAACAGCAATAGTGAGAACTAAGCGCACAGTAGTGGGCTTAACTACAGGACTAAAGGTTTCAAAGTAATCAATACCTGACTGCTGATGGTTACCAAACACAACGAGTCTAGCCTTGAACCGCTCCATAGAACCGTCAGAATGATACTTAATCTTATAGACCCACTTACATCCAAGTAAGTTACAACCGTAATTGCGAGGCACTAATTCCCAAGTATCATTATTTATCAAGGCCACATATTCATCCTTCATAGCTTGACACCAACGCGGATCTTTTGAAACATGTTTATAGTTAGTAGGTTCAGACTCCATAACATCCGTTTTTAAATTCATGAGAGTGCGTGGCTTAGTGATGCCGTCTTTGAGACGGGTGACCATAGGATGACTAGGAGTGGACACGGGGCGCGGGGCTCGACAACGGGCGGTGGGGAAACAAGACCCGGCGAGACGACGCGGGGGGCGGGGAGACTCAACTACCACACTCGACACAACAGGAGACGCAACAGGATTAGGGGACGCAATGGGCTACACAACCGGAGAGGGAAGGGCACACGGGTCCCTGACAGAAGTTGATACGAGAGGGGGCTGAGGCACCGTGGGGAAGCACGGGAGGGTGCGGGAGACCCAGTTGCGGGAAGCGGCGGCGATGGCGAAATAGGCACCAAAGACGATGCCATAGGCAACGCAATGGATGGAGAAGTAGCACAAGGGGAAACAACCATAGGAGACCATCCGGGAATAAAAATAAAAGGAGTAGTGTCGGGAGATGTGACAGACGAACTCGGTTTGGAAAGAACAAGACTACGATATGGAAACTTTTCCAGTTAAGGGGTCAAGACACATATAGCCCTTATAGTTTGATGCATAGCCAATGAAAACACATTGTTTCGATTTTGGTTGAAGTTTATTGATGGAAGATCCCAGAAGGAGGGAAAACAGGCACATCCAAAAGATTTTAAAAACTCATAGTTAGGGGGACGCTTAAATAATTTTTCCTAAGGGGATACACCACCCAAAACTGTAGAAGGTAAGCGATTTAGTGTATAAATCGCGGTGTAGGACGCATCAACCCAAAATTGAGCAGGCAAGTCTGAATGAATCAAAGATGTACGAGCCATTTCAATAATGGAGCGATATTTCCGTTCAGCAACACCGTTTTGAGCTTGAGTGTGGGGGCACGATTTACGAAATAAAACGCCAGACTCACGAAAATGATTTAGTAAGGGAGTATTATCAAACTCCCGTCCACCATCACTTTGAAAAATTTTAATCTTGCAATTGAATAAATTTTCAACCATCTTTTGGAAACTCAAAAATTGCGAATAAAGATCAAATTTTAAACGCAACGAAAACAACCATGAGTAACGAGAATAATCACCAACAAAAACTGCATAATATTTATAATATTGATTCGATAAAACAGGAGATTATCAAAGATCACTATGTATCATATATAAGGGATAAGGAGAACAATGTGTAACCGGTTCAAACGGTAAACGATGAATTTTTCCTAACTTGCAATGAACACAATCGTCATGAAAAGGAGAAGTACAAGAAATACTTTTATTGGAACATAAGTTTCCTAAAACTCTAGCAGAAGTGTGACCAAGCCGAGCATGCCAAATATCACCGGACACCTTAGTAGCTACAAGAGCAGGAATGGAAGACGCGGACTCAGAGCCATGCACAGGTGGGTGAAGAGGGTAGACACCATTTTTACTAGAACCCCGAAGGAGGACCGCCCCTGTTGTCTTGTCCTTAACACAAATAGAAACAGCGTCAAAAGAGACGACACAATCATTATCTTGACATAGTTTATTTATGGACAATAAATTATGTTTCAGACGTGGGACATGACACACAGATTTTAACTCAAGAGGACGACTCGATGTGGGAATTTTTAAATGGCCAATAAATTATTATTTCCGCACCACCTTTCCCTTTACCACCTTTCCCTTTACCACCCTTGTTGCGGTTGTTCTGTCGGCCTTAGGCGCACCACCCCCAGAATTCTTACCACCCGTACTGGAACTAGTGGATGAAGATTGAACAGTCAAAAGAGCATGATGAGAAGCCACAGACTCATCGCCAGTCTTAATAGTTATTAAACGTTGCTCGTGAAGAAGCAACTTAGGGCGGAGATCATCAAAACTCAATGCAAAGGGGTAGTGCAGTAAAGTAGTCACAAGGTGATCGTAATCACGATCACCATCCAAACCAAACAACGTATACTGAACAAGATCATGGGAAGATACAGGGCCCTGAATAGCAGCTAAAGAATCAACAATGATCTTGATTTCACGTAAATAAGCATCCATGGTTTGTTGTTCGGTTTTCTTTATATGCGTTAACCGAGCTCTTTAATTCCATAGACCTAGCCATACTAGCATTCATAAAACGTGTTTTCAAATGAACCCAAATCTCGGAGGCATTACTCAAATCATGAACATCGAGTCATAACATCGCGGGATAAGGTAGCATAAATCCACAATCTAATAGTCGATCAATACACAAATAATCATAAAATAGAGGATTAGGAGGCGAGATACCTCGCTCATCGGTAATATGAGCCGACGGAACAATGTATGTGCACGCAACAAAACCAAGAAGGCTGAGAGATGAGAAGGCAGAGTGAATTATGTGTGCCAAGTGAGATAATCTTTAGGCGCTCGCAAGGCTGAACCGTGACCGAGATATGACACATTAGGGGCGGAGAGATCCGCAAAGGGGCCGCAGTGTCGCCGACGTGTAGGGCTGCAGGGACGGCATAGCAGTAGCGTAGGAAGGTTGAGGGAAAACCTGAAAAAACCCAGGTGGGCCTCCAGAGTGCCGAGAAGTCGATGCTTCTCCAGAAACAGAGGAGAACCTCGCACGAGGCAGATGAGAGAGGGCACCATAGGGGTTTGGAACCACCGTGGACGGCAAAGAAACGCCGGATGCGAACGACGGCAGAGTGGAGGAGGGCCAAAAGGCCGCGTGAGATGGCGCGAAGCCAGAAGGAGCAGCAGTGCCGCTCAAGAAGCCGAGAGAGCCGAGAGCCCTGGTGGAGATCAGGGCAGCAGAAGATGGGATCGACTGAGACACCGGTGGTAGGCTGCTCTGGGGAACCGGAGTGACCGGTTCAGCCAAGGTCGACGGCAGACCGAAAGTAATCGGCGGCGGAAGAGACATGGCGGGAAGAAAAGTAAAAAAAATTGAGAGAGAAAAAAAAATTATCAAAAACCTAGGGCTCTTGATACCATGTACGATAATTGGGATTAATGCGGCTTAACCGTTTTGGTTTGGCCGGGCAATATATATATAGAAGAATAATACAAGAGTCCTTCCTAAACATAATTACTACTCTAATAGTTATGTTTTCATGCATTGAGAATCATGCATATGCATTCAATCACAACAATACCGCATAGGTACATGTGCAAAAAGGTGGACTAAATTTGTAAGAGCGAAGTGTGGAAAAGAGAAATGGATAGGAAAACTCTGGAGCAGTTATAAACAATGTAACCCCATGCGCGATATGAAACCGAAAGAAAGTTCTACAATAAGTCATGATAATGAAGATGCAAGAAAGGTACTGCAAGAAGTCTACAAGATTACTGTTGCAAGTATAACCAAAGACTTAACTGCAAAACCAATTATAGAAGAACAATGCTCATCAAGTACAACTACATTGGTTATTTTAGACTCCAATCGTGCAAAAACAAATTAAAGGGAAGAAGTGTAAGGAAGAAAAGTAATTTCAAGAAGACTAAAAAACAAATTCCAAGAACCAAACTGAAATTGGTACAATTACACTAAATACTAGGTTGTTTTAAGTTCTTTTTTCAGGTTATCTTTTGTATTTGACATTTTAGATCTATAAAAAAGTTATTTCTTCATTTATATTGGAAACTAAATAATGCTTAATACTATCTTAAATAATTATAGAAAAACACTAACTAATGTACTGGATATGTTAACTAAAAGATAATGTAAGTCTACATATAGATTACCAGCTCTAAACTATTGTACTAAAATACTTAACTAATTCGCCAAAAATATTAACTAATTCACCAAAAAATATCATCGTGAGAATTTGTGATACGTTGTCCGTTTTTGAAAAAATATCTCTTGGATTTGGATAGGTCTCACGTTAAGACAAACGTGAGACCATCTTTTCCAAGAATTTGTGTCGTAACAGAAATGTCTAAATCATAACTGTTTTAAATATTTTTTGGTGATATATTCAAAAAGAAGTATTTATTACAAAAGGTATATATATTTATGGAAAATTTGCTAAAAAAAACCTTTCACGAGTTCATTTTTGCGAGATGAAACCTAAGACCATTTTCCAGCGTTGACCATCTCAATTCCAGCGTTGACCACCACCTAGGCTGCGGGGGAGGGGGTTGCGGAGGGGGGATGGACCAAGGGAGAGGAGAGGGGGGTGAGGGAGGGAATAAGGGAGAGGAGAGAGGGTAGGGGCGGAGGAGGGGTTGGGGGTTGCCGCCCGAGGGGTGGAGAGAGGGGTTGGGGGATCTTTGGTGGGGGTGGGGTTGGTTGCGGGTGGTGGGGGGGCTGGGGTGGGGGTGAAGTGGGAGTTGCGGGGGGTGGGTGGGGTGCTAGCGGCGGGTGGTGGTAGTGGTGGCTAGGTGGTGGTCAACGCCTGGAATTGAGATGGTCAACGCCGGAAAATGGTCTTAGGTTTCATCTCGCAAAAATAATTAAACTTTTGGTTTGTTTTCGTAAAATAATTAAGTTTTTGGTTTGTTTTCGCAAAAAATGCTTTATAAGGTTTTTTTTCGCAAAAATGAACTCGTAAAAGGTTTTTTTTGACAAATTTTCCTATATTTATATAAAAAAGTAGTATATAAAACTCCAACATATATATTGCCATTGTGATATTTTCAGTTCTAATATACTATACTTTATTAATTAAATGTACTACTTATTTCACTCAATATGCTACTTTTGTTTATATTCTTAAAAAATATATACACAACATACGGTTATGAATTGGGCAAAGCTCAATAAATACCGACATAGATAACGCTGAATTCACCCATGGGATAATCCACATACACATTTACCAGTGACCACTACAAATTGAGAATATAAAAAGATATAAACTTTTAAATTATGTCTAGTAGATAATTGTCTGCTGCGTAGCCAGACTTTTCCCCATAATGTAACTTGGTCATTTTATTTTGAAGTTGACCAACTGACAAAATCTACAAGTTCCGCAAGTGTAACGCTTGTGTTCAACTCTTCATACTATAAAATATAAGCATGGCGTTCGTTCAATCTGATTGGATGTACATTTCAAAGAGAACTATAAGATCACGCATTAGTAATCCATAGTTTTCTACAACCTCAATTTTCTAATCACAAAGAATTCCAATAACAGCACCTAACCTCGTTTTTAAATATCATATGCTACGCTGACGGTTGTCTATATATACCTTTGCCTATACAAACATTGTTCATCATCACATCAATCACATTAATTGTAATAATCTCACTTCTTTACAAACTAAACCAGAAAAAAACTACGTTAATTACTCACAATCAAGCAGAAAAAATGGAAAGTATTCAGCAGATTAGGGATGCCCAAAGAGCTGTTAGTCCTGCCTGTATTCTGGGAATTGGAAAGGCACATCCTCCCAATTATATTTATCAAAAAGATTACCCTGATTATTACTTTAGGGTCACCAATAGTGAGCACAAAGTTGAGCTGAAGGAAAAATTCAAGCGCATTTGTAAGTTTTTTCATTTCACATTACCTCTAGTAATGTAACGTATAAAAAGTTGTGTTGCCCAATAGAAATTTTCCGTATTAGTTTTTGGGATATCAAAAAAAAACATTCATGTTACTTTAGAGAAAATTCCTATTACCTTTACTAACTTAACTTATACTTCCTCCGTTCCAAAATAAGTGAAACACTTGTCTCAAAAAGCTCTCACATAAATGAGAGAAGTGTTTCACTTATTTTGGAACGGAGGAAGTATAATGTTTGTGCTTTGTTATATTCCCCTCTTAATTTGTTGTTGTTTCAGTCAACACTATATATTACAAAATCGTCTACTACATATGAAAGAATGTACTATCTATAAATAATGTGTCACATGTAATTTTGATATCTAACCCTTAAAGTGATTTATCGTTCCTCGCTTGTTCTCGCTTGAGTTTTGTCAAACTAAATGTCAAATAGCTTTACTTGGCCTCCATGTTCCAACATCCCACCTCCCTAGGCCCCTACACCCCCCAATCTATATTTTTTATTCTTATATTATCTTTATTTATGATGATATTGATCAGGCGAAAAAACAACGATAACAAAACGACACTTTTTCTTAACCGAAGAAATCCTCAAGGCTAATCCAAGTATGCTGACCTATGGAGAACCATCTCATGATGCGCGTCGTGCAATGACAATTGATTATGTACCTAAATTAGGTGTAGAAGCTGCCGAAAAAGCCCTCAAAGAATGGGGTCAGCCAAAGTCCAAGATTACCCACCTTATCGTCTACACTACATTAGCCTTGTCAATGCCTGGCACGGACTATGAGATAGCTAAACTCCTCAAGCTCGATCCCTCCATTCATCGGATGGTTCTTTACTTGGTGGGTTGTCATGCCGGCCCCCACATCCTCAAACATGCGAAGGATATCGTGGAGAACAATAAGGGGGCTCGCGTTCTTGTGGTATGCTCGGAAATCACAGCTGTAAACTTCCATGGTCCTTCAGAAAACCATATTGACTCACTAGTTGGACAAGCTTTGTTTGGTGATGGGGCCGCGGCTGTGGTCGTTGGTGCTGATCCAGATTTGTCAATTGAAAGACCGGTCTTCCAACTTGTACATGCCATACAAGCTACTATTCCCGATACTGCTGGTCCAGCATCTGAGATCATTGAGATGGGTCAAACATTCCACCTTCGAAGGGATCTTCCGTTTTTTGTGTCCAAAAATGTGGAAGAATCTTTAGTCAAAGCTTTTAAACCAATTGGGATTAGTGACTGGAACAAACTATTTTGGATTGCCCATAATGGAGGCCCTGCAGTGCTTGATCAAACCGAAGCTGAGCTCGGGCTAAACAAGGATAAACTCGAGGTGACTAGGCATGTCTTGAGCGAGTATGGGAATATGGCTAGTGTCGGAGTCATAATAATGATGGATGAAATGAGGAAAAGGGCACTTAAAGAAGGAAAGGCTACAACTGGTTTAGGGTTAGATTGGGGTGTAATGTTTGGATTCGGACCTGGTATGACTATTGAGACTCTTGTCTTGCGCAGTGTGCCTCTGGAAGCATAGACTTCCAAAACCCAGATAGCTTGATGGTCTTGCATGGAATCCATATTACTTTATAAGGTTGATTACTTCATATGTTTCCTTTAGAAATTTGTTTCACATAATAATATTTATTTCCATTTATATTCAACTCGTTTAGAATTATAAGAGACAAAATAAAACTAAGATATTCATCTATTTGTATTAAAATGTCAACTTTCAAAACATCATGTATCTTTTTTACCTTGCGTATATGTGATCATAATAAAACAAGCATATGATTCGTTTGTAACCACTTATATTTGATTGAAGACTACAATTTTATTTTTATAGGATTGATGAATAATTTTTTTATTTCTTGCTCCTAAGATATTAAATATCTTATTATACGTAGTTTTAGTTGAGAAAGGGGTTGTAAATGCAACCTCCCCGCTCCGTGTGAAGTTTAGTTAATCAACAACTTTTAAATGTATTTTTGTTACTCATAAGTTGTATGACTGTATCCAAATTCAAATTGATTCTTTAGTGAGATTAAAAGGAAAACCTAAATTATATTAATTGAAAACAAAAGACAACATTAAACAAAAAAATTGAAATGTGCAAGAAATTATCTCCAATAACTTACTATAATGAAGAAATTGGGATTATTACACTCCATCCCCAAAGTTGAAATGAAGCAAACTTAAAAGTTAAAACCATACTAGTAAGGGAGGCTAACAGTAGTGTTATATTTATTGAAATATTTGCTTCACATTAAAGTTATTGTTAGTTAGTTACTATATTTTAGGAACATGAGTTGTTATTTAGTTGTGTTAGTGAATTTTCTATTTGACGAAGTTATGTGTTAGTGGGGTAAAATGTGGACCATATATGTTTTCACTTACTTTGTTTGTTAGTTGCATTCTTCTAGCTGATTAGTTTCATTTGTAAAGGTTATTTATATGAGCCTAGTAATTCAATTCTAAGTTACCAAGTAAATCAACCGATGAGTTTCTTATTCGTTGCAGTATATTTTTTCACTTTTCTTATTCTTAATATATTCAACACAGTATCAGAGCTAAAATGATCTAAAGGGCTTGTGAGGTACAAACACATATAAAAAAAATTGAGAATTGAAACTTCCTATCAAATGGCATCAAGCAATTTTTCTCTTCCTATTCCCATATACAATGGTGAAAATTACCACTCTTGGGCTATAAAAATGAAAACTTACTTAAAAGCTTTGAGTTTATGGGATGTGGTAAAGAATGATGCTACTCCCTCCCCTCTTTTAAACAATCTCCCGAAGCCCAAACAAAAGATTATGAAGAAGACATGGCAAAGAAGCCAAGGACTTCTCTTGCTTACATTTGTCATTGTGGGAAGGGATCTTCACACTTATAATGTCATGTGAAACTCTGTCCTAAAGAGGCGTGAGAAAAACTCAAGGAGGAGTTTGAAGGCAATAGTCAAACTAAATTAATGCAAATTTTGAATTTCAAAAGGGAGTTTGAGATGCTAAGCATGAAAAAGTCTGAAGGTGCCAATAGGAGTAAGGAAACCGCATGATGACTATTGTCGAGTCAAATAAAGCTACCTGGTGGTAATTTTTCAAGTCAAAGAGTAGTAGACAAGCTTTTAGTAACTCTTCGGGATAGGTTTGAAACCAAAATTTCTGCTCTTGAAAATTCAATTTGTCTACTTTAACTTTTGGATAGTTGATCAATGCACTCCATGTCGTTGATCAAAGTAGGCAAATGATAGGAGAAAATGATTACTCAACCAAGGGTGAAGAAGCTTTTTTGGCCCATACTTCTTGTTCAAAGGGGAAAGGTAAACTTTCTCAATGTGGTGTTTGTAAGAAGTTCGATCATGTATTAATTAGAATGATGAGTTCTCTTGCCTTTTGCTTGAGTTGTTAGGTTGTAAAATTGATTTGTGCTTATACAATCTTACTTAATTAGCAAAAAAAAATATAAAGAAGTTCGATCATGAGGAAAATGAGTGTTGGCATAAGGGAAAACACAATGTTTCGGATGCAAAAATTTGGGCATTTGGCAAAACATTATGTATCACAAAATGAAGCACAAGGAAACATGGCACAAGTAGCCTAAGAAGAAATATTATTTAGAGCAATGGGTGAGAAGTGCACCGTGATGCTCGGAGAGAAGTGCTCCACAGATAAAGAGTTGGTGAGAAGTGCATCAAGAAAAGTTTCATGGTGGGAAGTGCATCACATATGAAGGCAAGTACTTTATGAAATCGGCAAATGTTCAAGACCAATTTTGAAGCAAGGGGTGTGTTGGAATATTTGCTTCAAAATTACTTGGTTAGTTAGTTACTATTTTTTAGGAACATGAGTTGTTAGTTAGTTGTGTTAGTGAAATTTCTATTTAAATAAGCTATGTGTTAGTGGAGTAAAAACGTGGACCATGTTTCCACTAACTTTGTTTGTTAGTTGCATTGGTAATGACACGCATATCGAAAGTTTGGAAAGTGGGCTTCGTCCAACTCATCTAGAAAATAATTAAATAATAAGGGGGGTGAGAAAAGTCACAACACAATTGGAATTCAGTTTTTAGTCGACCAATCTGTTCCCATGTTGTCTATGATTATGGGTAACTCAAAAAAGAACGAGATCCATCGCAAAAGAAATGAATCTTCTTCCTCGTAAGGAATAACTCTTAATTAAGCCAAAAGGCTAGACTTAAATATCAACTTCTTTGTTCTTCTAGCTAATTAGTTTCATTTGTAAAGGCTATTTATGTGAGCCTAGTAATTCCATTCTAAATTACCAAGTAATCAACCGGTGAGCTTTTTATTCGTTGCACGATATTGTCTTCATTTTTCTTATTCTTAATATATTATAATAGTGGATACCGAAGGGTATATATATAATATGATGTAAATCTTATTTTAATATAAATAGCATGGCAGGGCTACCTTGTAGGGTGAGCCGTCATATTATTCACACATGGTATAAAGAGCATAGGTTCTCTCTCCTATTCTCTAAAAATCACGTTTTTCTTTTCACCCAAATCCCTAATTTTCTAAAACTCCCACCTTGTGTTTTAGATGCTCGCAATGGATTTCCCCCTCTCACCTCTCGTTGGACCATCGCCGCCGACATCCCCGGTGTCCGCCGCCACCTCTTCCGTCGGCGCGGCCGGACAGTGCCGCTCACGCATGTTCTTTGTCGAGGCTTCTCTCTTGCCTCGACTCAACAGCAACCCGCCACTCCCATCTCCTCGCTTCCGCCCACCTCACTGGCTGTTGCTGCCACCATGGCTGATCGTTTTCCCGCACCCTTCACGTGGTCCCCCTCTGCCCCAATTTCCCGGTGACTCTTTAATCCCCAAGCTGACTCTGCTCAGTTCAGCAACCCCACGCCCACATATGGTGGTCCGACTTTTGCTCGCACGCTCGGTTCTATGTCTCACTACTCCACGGCACCATCGCAAGCAGGCCCTCCTCTAGTTTTTTCCTCATATGGTCCTTCTCTCTCTCAACTCAATACTTCTGTCATCTTTTCTAACTCTAATGTGAAGAACATTGTGACTACTGTACTTACTACTGTTGAGGATTATTTGCCGTGGCGCACTCAATTTGAGTCTTTTTTGGTGTCACATAGTTTATTGGGTATGGTTGATGGGTCAATTCCGATTCCTGCTATGACTATTTTTGATAATCAGCATCGTGAAATTATGAATCCAGAGTATTTTTATTGGTTAAAAATTGATCAAAACGTGAGTTGGATTTTTTCCACTCTATCTAAGGACATGCTAGTTGAAGTACATGATGTCAAATTTGCCTATAAATTGTGGGAGCGTCTTCAGATTCGTTTCATGTCTGCTAGACTTGCTCGCTCCATGGAGTTAAAACGAATGTTACACAACATTGAAAAGAAAGAGAGTCAAAGTATGGAACAATATTTAAGGGAAATCAAGGTTATTGCCGATTCTTTGGCCGCCATTAATTCTCTTGTTGCTCCTCATGGCTTGATTCAACAAACTATTTCTGGACTTGGTACTGAATACAAATCCCTTGTCACTGCCATTACTCACTTTCCCGGTACTATTACTTTTGATGATCTTCGGGCAAAGTTGTTAGTACAGGAACAACGTGTCAAGCATCTTCAAAATCTTGAGTCCACTTCCAGCACACATCAAGCCTTTGCTGCTACTACTTCCTCTTCAGGAGGTTCCACTCCTCCATCATCCTCCACCTCTCAGACTCAGCAACAAAGTCGCACCAACAACCACCGCAACAACAATCGTGGTGGTCGTGGTTGGCATGGCAACTCCATGAAAGGAGGAAGAGGTCGTGGTCGTGGTAATAATGGTCACGGGGATCGCATAATTCCAACCCTTCCACCCAAACACAGAACCCCTAAGGTACAGTGCTATGCAATTCGGTTATGTCATCTAAAAGTGTTGTGGCTCTTTCATCTCGTGTTACTAACTCTCTATCTACAGGCAACTCATCTGTTGAGGAGGTGTTTGGTACTAATACTCCTCCTATAGTATGTCAAATTTGCTTCCATCCAGGTCACTCTGCTGCTTGTCCTTCCCGCTATGCTCAGACTGGTCCTTCCGCGCTTGCTGCCCTACCTACAGGTGAAACCAATGAGTCGGTTTGGTATCCAGACTCGGGAGCCTCTAATCATATGACCAGCAATGATGGTATTCTTTCTTCTAAATCTCCTTATTCTGGTCAAGTTTCTGTAAAGGTTACGAATGGTACTGAATTTCTCATACATCAAATTGGCAATGTCACATTAAATTCAAATAAAAATGCTTTACAACTCAAGTCTGTCTATCATGTCCCTAATCTCAAATATAATTTGATGTCTATTCAAAAGTTGTGTCGGGATAATAATTGTATTGTTAGTTTGGAAAAATCTCATGTTTTTGTTAAGGACAATCTTACGGGGGAGGTCATCCTGCAAGCTTCCAGTAAGGACAATGTCTACCCAATCATTACCACCACTCCTCCGGTCAAGTCTCCTATTGCTCTTGTGTCAATTTCTGCTCCTGGTCCTGTTTGGCATCGTCGTCTTGGTCATTGCGGTGATAGAGTGTTAGGAGCCCTTCAAAAAATAAGGCCATTGTTAGTGCCACTAGTTTTCTTCATGACAGTGTTTCCTGCCATTTAGGCAAGTCTAAACGATTACCTTTTCACGATGTTATTCACTCTTTTGATAAACCTTTGCAATTAATTCACTCGGATGTATGGCAATCTCCTGTTTTATCTAATATTGGTTTCAAATATTACGTTTGCTTTATTGATGACTACTCACGCTACACTTGGATTTATCCTATGAAACGCAAATCTGAAGTTTATACTCATTTCAAAAATTTCCAAGCTTTGGTTGAAAACTTATTTGAAACCACCATTAAATATTATCAAAGTGATGGAGGTCGGGAATTTGATAACAAACCTTTACTTGACCACTTTGCTGCATGTTGCTTTTCGCGAATCTTGTCCCGATACTCCTCAACAAAATGGTGTTGCCGAGAGGAAGCATGGACACTTGATTGAGCTTACACGCACACTCATTGTTGATGCGATGCTCCCTCGCTCAATGTTGGGTTGATCTTGCCTACACGACCACTTATATCATTAATAGATTTGCCTACACCGATCTTAAATGGAGCTACCCCCTATGAAAAGTAATTCCATAAATCCCCGGACTACTCCTTCTTGCGCGTATTTGGGTGTGACCAGTTTTCCGACTATTCCTTCTAAATCGTCTAATAAATTGTCTCCTAGGTCTATTCGATGTGTTTTTCTTGGGTATGATCCTGGGTATAAAGGGTATCGTTGTCTCAATCCTCTCACTGGTCGTGTTTATGTGAGTCGCAATGTCCAATTTTATGAGTCAGTTTTCCCATATCGTCAATTGGTCTCTTCTAGTCCATCTATGTCTCCTCATGCTCATGATTCCGATCCGTCTCTCCTGGCTCTTCCATGGGTTTTCCCTAGTGATCCACATCCACTCGGACATTCTCCATCACCACCACCACCGGTGCTTCCCCCTTAGGTTCGAGCCATCCTCCTGCTGTCCTAGACACTCCCCCTGTCACACCCGCTGTCCTACACACTCCCACAGCAGCTTCCATTCTCACGCCTGCTGACATGTGCACTCCTTCGCACTCCCCTGCTGGTGTCCTTTCCCCCACACCTACTGCCTCATATGTCCAATGCCCTCCCAAGCATTCGACTGCCCCTTCCCTAACAGTACCATCCGACTGCATGCCTGTGCATGCGAGCCCTGCATCCCTAACCATGTCAGCATCGCTTCCTAGTGCGTCAGTCACCAGTGCCAATGAGTCCTCCCCTTCAGCCGTTGTCTCTTCCGGGTCTACTACGTCGGTCCCTCTCCCGCCAAGTGTGTCCACTAACGTTCATCCTATGCTCACTCGAGCTAAAGATGGAATTTTTAAAGTCAAGAATATTTTAAGTCTTAGTACAGTTGTGCATGATCCCGATCCCACTTGTTTTTCTAAAGCTAATAAAGATCCAAAGTGGCGTGCCGCCATGGCGGATGAATTTAATGCCTTAATTGCTAATGGAACATGGGAGTTGGTACCATTTAATGCTCGAAAGAACTTGGTTGGCTCTAAGTGGATTTATAAAACAAAATATAAATCTGATGGTTCAGTTGAGAGGTGGAAGGCTCGGTTGGTTGCACAAGGTTTTAACCAGCAAGTTGGAGTGGATTTTTCTGAGACTTTTAGCCCTGTTGTTCGATCAACCACTGTTCGATTGGCCTTATCTCTTTCTATATCTTTTGGTTGGGTTATTTGTCAATTAGATGTTAAAATGCCTTTCTCCATGGTTATCTTCTTGATGAAGTTCATATGAAACAACCTGCTGGTTTTATTCATCCCGAGTTTCCCAATCATGTTTGTCGTCTCAAGAAAGCTATCTATGGTCTCAAACAAGTACCCCGTGCTTGGTTTCACCGGTTTAGTAGTTTTTTTGTTACAACAGGGTTTCTTTTCTTGTCAATCTGATAACTCCATGTTCATTTTTCACCGTGGCAAGTTTATTGTTTATCTTCTTCTTTATGTTGATGATATTATTGTCACTGGCAATTCTTTCCCTATCATCTCCAAGTTCATTTATATCCTTGCCTCCCAGTTTGCTATGAAGAATTTGGGGGATCTTCACTATTTTCTCGGGGTCCAGGTCGTGCGCACTCCTCGGGGTCTTTTTTATCTCAACATAAGTATGTGTCTGATCTTATTCGTAAATTTCATCTGCACAGAGCTAAACCTGTTCGCACTCCCCTTCCCTCTCGTACCACTCTTTCTCTCACTGATGGTGAGTTGCTTGCCGATCCGATAGAGTATCGTAGTATGGTAGGGGCCTTACAATACTTGACTATGACACGACCTGATATTGCATATGTTGTACATTTAGTATCTCAGTTTATGCATGCTCCCCGTACGTCTCACTTGTTGGCTGTTAAGCGTGTTTTCAAATACTTATAGGGTGCATTGCAGTATGGTCTGTTGCTTCTCCCTACGAAGAATTTTTCTTTCATTATTGCTTACTCAGATGCAGATTGGGTTGGGTGTCTTGACAGCTCTCGCTCTACTACCGGGTATTCTTTCTTCCTAGGTGATAACTTGATCTCCTGGCGTTCTAAGAAACAACCTACGGTGTCTAAGTCTTCCACTGAAGCAGAATATCATGTTGTTGCTTATACAGTATAGGATACTATTTGGATACGTTCTATTTTTGCAGAGTTGGGTTTCGTCATTCGCGCCCCTGTTCGATTGTTTTGTGATAATGTGTCTCGCATCCTATTTGACGACTAACCCCGTTCGAGCATGATCGAAGCAAACACATTACCATTGATTATCATTTCGTCTGCGAACGTGTTGCTCATGGCGATCTAGTTGTTAAATATGTTCCCACTCATTTACAAATTGCTGACATTTTTACTTAAAGTTTGTCTAGTCAGTGGTTTGAGTTTTTATGTTCCAATCTGCACATGGTTCCCCCTGCACGGATTGAGGGGGTGTAATATTGGATACCTAAGGGTATATATGTAATATGATGTAAATCTTATTTTAATATAAATAGCATGGCGGGGCTACCTTGTAGGGTGAGCCGTCATATTATTCACACATATTCAACAACCTTGTTCATAAAATTTCTCTTAAGGCCCATGTTTAAGAATGCAACTAAAGGGCTATTTTGGAAGTTTTACATAGAAGTAAAGAACCAGTTGGATAAGAAAAGAATGAAGGCTAAGATTGATAAAGGTGGTCAGTATAAGTGTATAACACTATTCTAACACTAATTAAGCATACATCTTGGCACGCACAAAAAGTTTGCCCTTTTCAACTTTCTTTGATCATTTTTTTGGGGGGGGATGGGGAGAGAATTATCAGATTAACTTTGTTCTCATCAAGAAAAGCAAAGTCCAAGTAAATGTGGGTGCTTTACAAATGCAAGCATAAAACCCAGTTTTTTCCCCAATTAATGGAGTTTCCACTTGTCAATGATTAATTGTTTCTATAGTATGAATTGTGACTTGTGACGACGATACAAAGATGCTCAAATCATGAATATGGCTTTTTTTGCTGCTTTAGTGTGGAATGAGGTACTTAGATGACTGATAAAGCAAAGACCAAGATGCCAAATGTTGGGAGTAAAAATCAAGTATGCCCAAGAATTTTTCCTCGTAGAATCTAGCACAGCCATTGTTTAGTAGGCAATAAGCAAACCAGAAATATTTATCATAATTGCACTCTTTCAGAAAAAATGTTGAATGTTTAGGCTTATATATTTATCATAATTGCACTCTTTCAGAAAAAATGTTGAATGTTTAGGCTTATACAATAACTAGACTTGTGCTCCATATCTTATATAAAATGGCATATTTCTTTGTTGAAAAGGATACTCTAATTTTATAATTTAAAAAGTAAGATATCTCTAAGAATTGATTATAAAAATTATAAAAATTAATTGCAGATTAATATGAGTATTATGTAAAGATTATCTATAATTAGTAATTCAACTACTCTCCATACTATCCGAAGATTTTTACTAACATTACATAAAGTGTTATGGAAATTAAATATTATATGTGGTATATGGAAGAGGCTCCAAAAGTGTCAACTCCTGAGTATATATAATTAGAAAAGTGTTTGAACATAGAGGAAAGATATGGGGTTAATAGTATCAATTTAGATTGAAGTATATTTGGGTTGAATTATAATCAAGTAATGAGTTATTACATTTGGTTTTGATCTAATTTAGGTCTACACAAACTAGGTCATTTTCGAGTTACTCACCAATTTGCCTATTGTGATAAACAACAAAATAGATATCAATCACGTATATTACACTATACTAACCTCGTCTTAGGTTATTAGGTCATGTAAATTATGATAGAACTCATGTTTAGGTTGTTGAATTTTGGTCTGATAACCTAGTACAAGTCTGTTTTCCATGTCTATCTTTACTTATTGATTAAGGTAAGAATAATTCTAGAAAAAAAAGTTGAATCTAGTAAAATTCTACGCTTATATACGACGATAATTAGAGCTGTTTTTTAAAAACAAATTGCCAATTAAAAGCCCCTTATTTTTATACAAATATGTTGTCGTTGACTTTTTTATTTCATTTCAATCTATCAAAAACCCCTCTCTGTATAGCAATCTAGTAACCAGGCCGAACAAGTTGCTATAATTAGTAAATAAGATACTACTCTATTTAGCCAGCATTGGTATGCAGTGGCTTTCTAAATTCTTAGTGTTGTCCAATAAATAAGCTCATAATTCCTTCAAAGAAAAGCGAATAGCTTTTTTATTAGTTTAGTACAATGATATTCCTTTTATTGATTGTGTTTATCAAGTTAGAATCTCTCGACAAGACATTGTGTGCCTCTTCATTACTTGATACGGCCCATACACCATGTAATGTCACTACTAGTGGAGTAATAACAACAAACATACCACATACAACGCCATCATAGAGCTTTTCCTTGCAAGTTTGAAGCAAGTATTCTACATGTGTGAAATGAGTTCCCTCACCATGATCTCCTTTGTTATCCGATTATCCTCAAATAATACAATTCCACTCTTCATCTCACTTTACTTCAATTAGCTAGTGTCACGAACTTGCATAGTTGCACGTACTTGTTAATACACAACTTTGTAATATAGAGTTGATCTTCCGGTAGGAAAATAAGAGCTATGGTGTGGGATCCACCTCACCGCCACCACCTCAGTGACGCGACACCACCCACCGCTGCAACACCATTCGGAAGCAGGCCTCGTGTCGTAGGAGATGTCGACATCGATGCTAACATGGTGATCATCCTAGCAGTTTTGCTATTTGCGTTGTTATGTGCTCTTGGCTTGAACTCGGTTGTCCGATGTGCCCTCCGATGTACAGGCCGACATGACCACCACCACAACCACAACCACAGCGATGTAGGGGCCCTCGGTGGGGTCTACGTAAGCGCGACCACTCGAGGGCTTAAAAGGAGCACCATAAGGCAGATCCCAACAACACTTTACCATATTACTTCAAGTGGTAGGACGGTCAACAATGTTATGTCCACGGAATGCATGATATGCTTAGGAGAGTTTATAGAAGGAGAAAATATAAAGGTGTTACCAAAATGCAAACATGGGTTTCATAGTAAGTGTATTGATACTTGGTTGCTATCTCACTCTACATGTCCTACGTGCCGGCAATCTTTATCAGAATGGGCAAGAAATGGTGCTATTGTGGTGTCAATAGGACAAGGAAATGGTACAAATTTCTCTACGAATGAGGTAAATAATGGTGATGATGGTGCACGAAGAAACTAAAGAGAAAAAAAGTGTGGCCATAAGATTAGTATTAATGGACCGTTATTCAATCTTGAATTGCCCAATCTCAAGAGACATGCATGATGGGTAAGTTAAAACTGTGATTTACTTGGTGGTTTTATATGAATGAACCGCTAATTTTTAATCTATATGTCTCTTAAAATTATTGGGAAAATTTCTCAATCTTGGAGCGTGGGCAAGAATTTCCTAATTGATATGAGTAAAGTGAGATTTTTTTGTCAGAAACAACTTAGACAAGTACTCTGACGTACCATAGTATTGCTCAATTGTCTTGACATGATACTGAATTTTTTTGATTAGCTACTGTGTAAATGTATAAGATTGTAACACCATGTACATATAAATGTATCTATACCTATTCTCTATCAAACTATCAAGAAACAGGAAGTCCACCCAATGTTTTTTAAAATTTGGAAATTTGCTCAATTGGAGTTGACTTTTTATCATTGGAAATCAAACCATTTAAATGAGCAAATGAGTTGAAAATAGACTTAATTATACCCATTTCTAAACCTATTGGGGAACCTAAGAATTTTTCAATTGGAAAATTATATTTGCATTTGTGGTAATTAAAGCTTTTGAATCAGAAAATTAATTCTATATGCGTAATGTATATCATTAATATATAAATAATTCAAATACTTTTTGACTTTCTCCTTATGCTAGGATGTTATTTGGTCATATGTAGAAAGTTCAACATACAAGTCACAATTTATGTACTGCCTCTATTTATTATTGATTTACACAATTTGACTTTCACATATGTCAACGCATGACTTTACAAATATATGTAATTATGAATAAGTAAAAATTATTTATTAAAAAAATAGCTCTTATATATATAGGGAGATGAAATCTAACAAGATTTCACGTGACTATACTTTTTCTTCATGTATAAATCACAAATGATGATCATAGTAAAATATATGAAAAGTGTCAAAGTAAAATGATAGATTAAAAGCAATAGATGGAGTCAGGCCCTATTCTTTTGGACCGAATTAATAGAAATTTAGTTCAATTCTAACAAATTCAATTCAATTCTGTTCAATTAATTTCCTCTTACAACTTTAGTTCATTTTAGTTTAGTCCAGAAGAATAGGACTAAGAAGTATAGGGTTATCCAATTGAGCGGGTCATGATTAGGCGGTACTTAGCTTGGACCAAAACAAAGTGTACGCGAGATATGAATTTGACTATTAACATTATTCAAGTTATATATTCGGACATTTTGAACCAGGTTTGTCGTTAAGTGCCTAGGTGGTATATGAACTAATGCATGAAGAATAATATAGATTTTATAAACCCTGCTTTTGTTAAAAAAAATAGGATAATATAATTTGCTTTTAGTGTTGGCATAAGCATTTTGAATAGCAAAGAACACAATAAGTCAATAAGTGCACGGATTTCAATAAATTGAACATACTAAACCATCAAAAACTAAAAGTTGCTCTTGTTGAGAATCGGCAATATGTGAATGCAGATAGCTCCACCTTCCATAGGCTATAGATTTGTGTTCAAATCTCATAAGGAAGCAATATAATGGATAGGATCATAGGAGAGTATTTCTAGCTAGTGTTTGGACCTCGAGTTGCATCTTCAACTTTATAGCTCGAAGAAAGTAGCTCTTGATACATCCCAATACATTACAAGTTTGAATATACTCTCTCTAGTTTTAATTAGTTTACCTACTTTTTTTTGGGTTAACCTTTAATAGTTTACCCACTTCTTCTTTTTTCTTTTTTTAGAATGATCCGACCAATTGTCTATTATTATATTTAACTTCACGCTCTACTTTTCTTGGCCCACAACATTAACTTCAATACAGTATGACAATAAATTAATGGTTTGTCTTTCCTTCTATGATCCACAGACCTATTTCTCCTAAAATTCTAATGGGTAAACTAATAAAAACTAGAGGTAATACATAAGAATAAATGAATGATAACAATTCTTTAAAAAAAAAAGAATGATAACAATAGGACCAAACCAACACCTAACTAGTAAGTCAAAAGGTGTAATACATGCCTTATGGGCCAAGTTTATCACGCACCCGGAATAGCAAATCCAGTCCGAGGATAATTAGTGATATCAGCCCAATGTTTAACTAGTAAGGTAGTTTGGGCCGGCCTTACTTGAACAGGATCTATTCTATAATCTATCTTCTAAAGGATCATAGTATTACCTCTATCCATGAGTGAAGTTGAAGTATACCATAAATTAATTGTATTCTATCTTACTCCCTTCATCCAAAGTTCTACTTATTTGTTTTTCACCTTCATCAAGACACAATTTTAAGTATTAGTATCTTTAATTTTGTGTCAATAAAAATTTCGCAATATTGATATTTAAAAATACATATTTAAACGAATATTATAATATCTCAAGTGATAATGTTTTTCTTTACCTAAAAACTACAAAAATTGTAGTCATATTTTTTCAATTTACATGATGGTAAAATGTAGAAGTTATTGGAATCAATCTAAGCTTATTTGAACATATTTCAACTTACATGAACTTATCCGAACTTATTCAATTTGATGTATGTGAACTTAATTTGATCTATCTAAACTTAGTCTTTCCTTAAATAAATCAAAAAAAGTTGAAAATAGCACTATCATCCTGGAAAGGAGAAAAATCGTTGCAACTACTATCAATTCATTCCACAATGGAATATATATGATTCAGGCACATGTTTTGGGCCAAATAAATCCAATATTACCTAAAAATGAAAGCTTGAAATGACACCAATCATATAAACAAAAGATGAGAATCTTGCAGATGTTATTCAGAAACAAAGAGGACATGTATTATTAGTAGATGAGAAATCATAAGAAATCCCACCAAACCAATAGTTTTCTACCAGTTGCTAAACAACAGAGATCATAAAAAACAACCTAAAAAGGAGCCTTTATACCATCGGCATTACACTACATTACATTTACTTGGATAACTCAGCTGCAAGATTGTTAGCCAAGCACTCAATAGTTGAAGGAGTCACTGACCTGCTTCCTCCTAAATACCATTTCTTGATCATCTCCACCACATTCTTGTTCTCCACTGTTGTTTTCGATTCTTCTTTCTCATCTGTGGTTATAGCGATCTGCCAAAAACTTATTGTCAATAAATTTCAGAAAACTCGGCCAGTTTAAGGCTTTTAGCTGGAATATCACGGAAACTAGTCATATTCGCATAGAAAATTTGCAATTAGACCTATCAAAATTGACCATACACAGTCTGATCGAAGATAACCCAACTAAGACTGACTTGCAAATTTAGAATAGAGTGAATGTTCTAAAAAGTGTGTTTGAAGATGCACTTCAAACGTGAAAACTAAGATCGGTAGACTCAAACCCAAAAAAAAAAAAAAAAAAATCAACATAAAAGTTCCTCTAACCTACAACCTCAACTTGACCCAACCAAGTAAAACCCTTCCAATTTAAGTGATCGTCTCAATAGCCCACTGAGAATTGGTACGCCCTCCATGTTTATCAAATAGGGACATTTTGCCATTTGTAGGTGTTTTTTTTTTTTAAGATTGCGAGTTGGGACGTTTTACTTTTACTCTTTTTTTATTTCTCCTTAAATGGTAGGTTGACTCACCTAATCGATGAGCAAAACAATAAGTTCATGCAGGCCAACCTTTGTCTCTCACTTCTTTTAGTCTCCTTCTAACTAGCCTTTTCAATTTTTCCATGTCCAAGTGAAAAAGCAAACGCCCCAATTGAAATGAAAAAATGGGAGTAAAAAATAGCGCTTCAATTCCGAAAAATTAGATTGATCCTAAAATTGACTAGATCACATAGAGACTTTGAATGGTACAAAAGGTAGCTCCTCTTTTCCCCTTTTTTTTCTAGCAAAAGTTTGTTTTGCACCTCTCCTTTGCAGGAATCAATTGCTACTAAGTACTAACATTATTTATAATCGTTGAAGGGTAACTGGTAAGGGCATGTTTTTACCTCAGCTGTGCCTGAAGCAAAGAAGCTGAATGTGAAGTAAGAGTTTTTCTTAAGGTATTTGGTGGGGAAGAACTCAGCAACCTTCTCAAGGGCAGCTTCTTCTTCGTCTTCGTACTTGTCAACGGCTGCCAAACGGTCCCTTACTGAACCCTCCAGCTGCGTGCCCAATTGCGAAGCTTTGATCTCCTTGATCACCACAGCTTTAATAACTGATTCTACAGGTGCTGTACCAAATACACACATTAACCAAATCAACCTACATTAGCATTATTCAGAACTTATTTAGGATGTGGTATATAAAGATATCATTGCAAACAATTTCTGTTACTCTCTTTTGCATGTTTTTGGGGGTATATTTACCTGCTGCGAGAGCATCAAAGAATTCATCGTCTTCGGCGAGCTCCTTTCCTGATTTCCCTTTCCATTTCTGCAAGTGTTGTACCACTTCCTTCTCCAAGTAGACTCCAACTGCTGTGAACTTTATTTGTAGATAGTGAATTTCAAGTTCTGTGCAACCTGTTGAGACCGAAATAGAATGTTCACTAAACTACTAAATTCATGCAAGAAAAGTGTAGTTACATGGATTTTATCATTTACAAATTTGTATGCATCCTAATCCTATTGAGACCAATTTTTCATGTTATTCGTCACTTGCAATATTTTCAATAGGTGACTTTGTCGATTGCAATCTTCTAGAAAAAAAAAATATTGTAATTTAAGACCCAATAAGCAACTTCTATATATTTTTGATACCTCTATTTTCTCATTCTGTGATGGGTGTGGGCCGTGTGGTAATCAATTGACATCCTTAAATCTACTTACACTTTTTTTTTCCTTTCCTTTAATCAAGTTAAAAGTAAATATGATTCATATGAATAAATTAAAACCAAGAAATTGAAAAAAAAAAGTTGTAATTTAAGACCCAAAAAACAACTTATATTTATTTTGATTTTTTTCTTATTTTCAGGTGGGTGTGGCCATAAATTCACTACGTTTTTCCTTTTTTAGTCAAGTAGATATGAATAAAACCAAGAAAAACCCAAAAAATATCACCGGAAAACCACAAAAGGTATAAAAAATAGACAAAAGTTATGGGTCTTAATCTACAACTTTTTGACATTCACATGTTCAAACTATTGTAAGTGACAAATTTTCCTTCCCTATTTTTTATTTTAGATTTTAGAAAAACTGAATGCTGAAAACTAAAATGGGTAACGTACACATTATTATTGATGAAGTTGTATCCAACTAACTTGTTGCTTTCAAAAGAATGAAACTTCATTTAATAGTTCATTTTCAATGTGGCATTTTGCATTACGTACAAACAATTTTACCATAAGAAGGCTAGGGATTATGAGTTTGTTAGATTGATGAATGTCTTGTTTAAACTTTGGACTGTATCATCCCATGAAATTGAGTAAGACTTTTGGATTGAGTGATAAAGTCGAAATCATCCAGGTTCAAAGTTGTTTTTCTTCAAATGATCTTTCATATATAATGTAATCAAGGAAAAATGTCTTACCATAACCCAATAGCGATAGCGGTTTGGTCAATGTGAATTCGGGAGCAAAAGCAATATCATCCACCATTACATCGTTTCCCACTGCATTAAGAGATAAATCTAGTTATTGATTGTGTCTACTTTGTCCAAAAAAAATCCCACTCTAGTTTTTTTGGCTACAAGAAAATTAACTAAAGATCATCCTACTTTTGGCTGGAAACTAAAAGTCATCCATCAAGAAAGCTTTACTCTGAAACTACAACAATAACAATGTTAAAGGCACAAGTATTTTGTACGGACAACAAATTGATCTCCCGTTGTATGTAGTACACAAAAATTTCTCCTACACTCACTTCTATATACTTTAAAGTCCCTCCATCCAAGATATTTTTGACTCGGCCATCTTAAGAAAAGAGAGTCAACTTCACAAGACAAATGGGTCACCTTAAAACTATATAGCAATAAAGAAAGTAATCCTTTGAACTCATCTCTCTTCTTTTATCAATATCGGACACTGACATATATTGTGCGCTATACATCAAAGTTTCAACAAAAGGTAACATCTTTTGTCCTCCCACTTACTAGTATTTACTTACTAATTTGTGGTTCACTTTATCTTATCTCTTTCTTAAAATGTGTGCCCAAACTCAAAAAAAAACACGTACATAATTGGAATCAGAATTTGAGCCCAAAATTTATGATTCATAAGAATAATTTCATAACTGATGATCAGTTAACTTTTGGGCACAACCTTAATCATATCATAAACATCCAAAAAAAAAGTTGATCATACCAAAATTTAAACCAATGAGTCAAATAAATATAGGAAACAAGAAAGGAAATTACTTACTAATTATCGTTGAAGAAAAACCTCCTGAGCTAAGCTGAAACAGGGGAAAGATTGAAACAAAGAAAGAGAAAGAGAGAGTATTGAGTATGAGGAAATGAGTGAGAGTTATAAATACAGCGGTACCTAACAATCAAAAGAAGTGGTAGGTAAGCTTAAGAGAGGTTGAAGTTGTGTGCACCTTGCTCAATTCAATTCACTAGTCACTAAATTCCTGTCAAATCTTTTTCTTTCTTTATTTTGGAGCAGAAAATTCTAGTCAATTTTAGTAACTTTTTTAAGTTGGTTACTTCGTTAGTTCGTCTAGCTGAGCCGCCAGGCTTGATACTAGTATACAAAACTTCAATTTTTGCCACAAAACTCACCAATTTTTTTATAAAAAAATGAGAAATTTTCACCTATTTTGTTTTTTTGTTTTTTTTTTTTTTTTTGACATCGCACCTATTTTGTTGGTGGTCTTAACTCTTATTAATGTGGGTCCACATACAATTATCTTTTCCTTTTTTTTCTAAAATGAGTGATTAAGAACAATTTTGTAGACGAGATTTGATTTCAAATCTTCGGTACCACCTCCACAACACACAAATATCTAGGATAAAGAGAATAAGGATTGTTCTCGTATATATTTAGAAAAAAATACTTGGCGCACGATTTGTTGGCGAACACAATTATCAATGAGAATTCTTTAGATACAAATCCTCTATCTTTAAGGGACATTATGAATGATCAAACCACATTTTGTTCTCTTTTACTATTTAATATTTAAACAAAATAGATTAGGGTGCGTTATTTTCACCTGAAAAACCCTGAACTGAACTGAACTTATCTGAACTGAACTTTTTACACCTGATTGCACCTGATTCAATTTATTAAACCTGATTGGAACTTATTGGACTTGATTGGAACTTATTGACCTGATTGGAACTTCTTAGACCTGATTGGACTTGATTGAAATTTCTTAGACCTTATTGGACCTGATTGGAGCTTATTTGACCTTATCTGACAAAAAAGTTGAATAGTTGATGAGTAATAACATAAATATTACCCCTAACAAATACTATCCCTCAAAATTTATTATGACATAATAATTATTAAAATTTATCTTCCGAAAAAATAGTAATTATTAATTATCTCTTATGATTAATATTTTAACAAAAAAAAATGATATTCTAACAAGCATTTAGAGGTCGTAAAGAAAACAAAACGTGGAATATGCTAGCTTCTTGCTCTTTTGATATACTCTTGAATTTAAAAACGGTCCTCGACCAAAGGGAAAGTTAGAAAATTTTAATTCTCGACATTCTTCATTACGTGCTACTGTTGAAAGAATTTTTGGTATACTAAAAAATAGATTAAGAATGATGCCGAAGATGGGTGATGGTTACTACTTGACTATCATCGTGGCAACATGCACGCCACATAATTTTATTCATTACATGATTTAGGAATTCCAATTTCGCAAGTAGTTGAAAACATGGAACCAAGAGTTGATTTAAATTTGACTAATAACAATACGAGAACAAAGAATATGGAGATTAGTCGGGCAAAAATTGCATAGTGTTGGTGAAGAAAACGTATTGATTTAAGAGGAGGATGTGGAAGATGAAGAAAGATACTCCGATGAAGAAAGACATTTCGGTGATGATAATGAAGCAATCAATTGATAACATTTATATCTTTCATTATCATTAGTAATGAAAACATGTTATCTTTAGTTATTTGAAGACGAATATTGCAAAATAGTATAATTATGATGATTATTATTGTTAACCTTATTTGACCATGATTATAATTTTTTCTAATAATAACATAATCAACTAATAGTAATATGAATAATAAAATAGTAGATAATAATGCACATATAATACTATATAATTATAGTGGTACTTTAATTAAAATTTTAATTTAAATTTATTAATCATTGACTATTTGGACCTTATTGGAACTTATTAGACCTGATTAGAATTTATTGCACTTGATTGGAACTTATTGGACCTTATTGGAACTTTTGACCTGATTAAACCTGATAGAAACTTATTTGAACTGGACTGATTGGACCTGAAACTTAATTTTTTAAGGTGAAGATAATGCAGCCTAAGTATATGTATAACAGTCAAAGTCTCATAGTGTAGGGTTGTAAACTTGTGATGTACTGGTCTACTCTACTGGACTAAATATTTGGAGGTTTTGTTCTCTTTTACCATTTAATATTTAAACAAAATAGATTAAGTATATGTATAGCAGTCAAAGTCTCATAGTGTGGGGTTGTAAACTTGTGATGTACTGGACTACATATTTGGAGCAGTCAAGATTCATAAAAAGTGGCTTGCATAAAATAACATTGACTGTCATCGATTAACTATCAGCCATTTTTTGAAGCTGTTAACTTGGTCAGTTAGTTGAGTCATGCATTTGATTAATTTCAGAATAAGAATAAATTGGTATACTCCATCTATCTGTACGAAGACATCCAATATAACAAAATGAAATATCAATATAATATCAATATCAACTATCAACCATGGTGTACAAGTGTGGAGAATAATTGTGTTAACCTGATTAGGTTAATCCTGGCATTTAATATATATAGTGTTTATAATACAGACCTAAGACTATGAAAAGTCCCTTCTATCCTTTTACATACAATATTACTCTAAAACACTCCCTCAATCTTTACAAGGTGAAACAACGGATAGATTGGAATGATGTTTAGTAAACAAATCAGTAGGTAGGCCTTTAGTAAAAATATCAGCAACCTGAGACTGAGTAGGAACATGTCGAACAATAAGACCTCCCTTGGCAACCATTTCACGAACAAAATGGTAATCAACATCAATATGTTTACTTCGATTATGATGAACTGGATTAGCAGTGAGATAAGTAGCAGAGACATTATCACAATACACAATAACAAGTCGTCGAAGAAAATAGCCAATATCAGCAAGAAGTTGCTGGAGCCAAATTGTTTCTGCAGCAGTGTATGCAACTGCCCTATATTCAGCTTCAGTGGAGGATTAAGAAACAGTAGGTTACTTTTTCGAGCGCCAGGAAATCAAGTTCTTCCCAAGAAAAACCGCATAACCAGTAGTAGAATGGCGAGTGTCAGGACTCAGGACAACCCGCCCAATCTGCATCAGAGTAGGCAATAACAACAGTGGGAGAACTGCTGCTATGTAATAAAAGACCAAACTCCAAAGTGCCCTGCAGATATCTGAAAATTCTTTTCACAGCATGAAGGTGAGTAGTACGAGGGGTATGCATAAACTGAGACACCATATTAACAGCATAAGCAATATATGTGTAACACCCCGACAATTCTCTCTTTTCAAAAATACCTTTTTAATATAAAATACAGAGAATTATTGATACGCTCAAGTTATACGGTGTTTTTATTATATTTTGGGTGCTTTTTGCTAAGGGTCTTGATCATAATTGTTAACGTTTGCGTTTTATTTAGCTCTTAGCGGAAGTTCGGAATTATGTATATTAATTATAGTTAAAGTTGTAAGTTCCGAGCTCCTAGAAGCATGAGTGGTTGGAACAACTCCACAACATCGTTGCACTAGCCAAGCACCGCCGCAAGCACTAAGTCCGCCCTGCCACTCACGTCGCCCAAAGAAGCTCAAGATCATCGCCAAGCCAAGGCCCGGCAGCCTAAGCCAATCCCGAAGATCATCGCCACCAAAGCTGCGCCAGAAAGCCAAGACAACCTCGTGCTGTGCCGCCGCTAGCAAAGACACGCTCGTCGCACCTCGTGATGAATCTCGCGACCCGCACTGCCAGCAGCGATCAATGCAGCTCGCTTCCCGCAAAGGAGCTCGCGACTCGCGAGCCCTGCCTTCGCACCTCGCGAGCTAAGTCGCGACTCGCGACCCTCTTTTTCCCAGCCAATTTGTGCGGATGACAGTGAGCTCGTCGCACCTCGCGATCAGTCTCGCAACTCGCCACGATTAAGTCGGTTTGGGGCCACGTTTTGTGCGGGGTTTAAAAGCCTCCTAAAACCTATTTTCTTGGGGAGGAGGAGCAGAGCTGAAATGGAGGAGAGAGAAAAAACACTCCTCTCTTAATTCTCCTTCCTCACTTTTGTTATTTTTCTTAATTTTCTTAGTTTTCTTAGAGATTTCAATGTTGGATTTGGTTTATGCTATCGGATTGTAGCTTGAACTGTTCTTGAAGAAAATTAACATGAAGCTTCAACCGTTATTGTGAGATCTTTCCTCTCTATCTATTTTCCTTGATTATGGTTTAATTTCTATGATTATACTTTATGATTATTGCATAATTATGCTAGGAACGTTACTAGTTTGATTGTGTAATTAATCTAATGCTAGATTTAAGAATAGAATCGGATTGTTTTATTCTTTTATCTATTTGTAGCAAACTAGGGTGTAACTTATATGCAGATCGTCTTGGTTATTTCTTAGGGAAATTGAATCAACTGTTGAATGTTTATCGCGTGTATGACATTAGCAGGTCTATTGGTTCTCTGTGTTTATTGCTGCTATTGGATTGAACTTAGACGCTGATCGGACTAGGTTATCTTTTAGTTAGGGTTTTATAGTCACGCTGATCGTGCTATTCAACTAAGAATAAGGAGAATACGAGATTAGTTCTCGACAATAGATAATTATGGAAATAATTAGAGTTGAGGTTCAATGATCGATAATGAATTGAAGTGGATGTTTATTGGATTCAAGATCTTCCCATATTGATTTCTCATTTTATTTATATGCTAGTTAGTTGTAGTTTATTCATAACTCTTTTGAAACCCTCCTTGTTATTAGGTTTCTCGGCCCTTAGCTTAATCTAGGTATTGGATCCCGCTAAATATAAAACTCGTCCCTGTTTCCCTGTGGATACGAACCTTACTTCCCTTCTACATTTAATTGTAAAAGAGAGTAGGAGAAATTTTATCTTTGGTGAGGTGCACACGACAAATCCGCGCCCACTAAATTTTGGCGCCGTTGCCGGGGAAACGGTGTTACTTGTTTGTATTTAGCGTGATTTTTGGATGGTATTGCTTGTGCTCTTTGTTTTTGGTTGACACTCATAGCACTAACGATGCATTGAAAGAGTTCTTCTCAATCAGTTTTGTAGGTACTTGAAGTGGAGATTGACATGGAACCACCTTTGTCACACATGGAGCACAAGCCCAATGATTAAGCCTAAGGTACTAAGTCGAGCTAACGACTTTAAACAACAGCGCTTCTCGGGAGGCAACCCGAGATCCCTCTTTATTTTCTTTCTTTTCCTTTATTTCTCATCAAATTTCCACCACCACAACAAATTTTCTTTCACCCACCGCCCACCCACTAAAAAGATCCACAACCAATGTTAATCCACTTGGAACCAAAATCCACAAAAGAAAACCCGTTGGGAGGAGTTCAATAGCTAGGAGTTGGTACAACTAGAGGGTTGAGATTGTTAATGAATCTTTTTGATCTCTTAAGCTAGGTGCAAATCTCAAAAATTTAAAAATTTGAATTTGTCATTTGTTTGAGTGATTCGAGGGAGAGGGTTGTGAGTTGATTTATGAGATTTGAGTTGGTGTTGCTAAGAAATTTGAGTTTGACGGATTGTTTGTCATGAGTCTTGAGCAGTCGATCTTCGATTTGCCCGATTTTCTATTTTCCCCCCCATTTTCAGTTTACTTTTTCTTCTAATTGTCATCACATTGAGGACAATGTGTAGTTTAAGTAGGGGGGAGGGTATTCTCATTCTCATGTATCTATGTTGTATTTATTACTTTCAATTTGAAAAAAAAATGAAAAAAAAATGAAAAAAAAAATATTAAAAAAAAAAGTGATGAAATGAAACCCGCTGAGTTGAAAACCCGCAAGGGCGGGCGACTCGGGCAAAATTGGGGGCTCGGATAGGTCGAAAACCCGAAAGGGCGGCCTATGCAAAAAAGAGCTAGTTGAGCGGGTAAGATGGTGAGATGAAAAAAAAAATGTGAGAACCTAGGATGAAAACCCGAAAGGGCTCCTAGGCAAAATGAGAGATCAAAGAGAGAATTATGTATTTTGAAAACTCATTTGCCGGAGTTGGTGTCATAAGGCGGAAGGTGTCTTCGGGTTGGGTTAGTGAATTCATCCTTGATTTTGTGAAGATTTGTTTTGGCTTTCACATTCTTTTGGTTGATTGTTTGTTTTTGGGAGTAAGCATGGAATTTATCCCTTTTTGTCTTTGTTCCATGGCTTGCTATTCTAAGTTAGTTGTAGTAGTAGTAGGTCATCTTTTGAGGTTTGGGAGAGCTGGTAGTTTAGTGTGTCGTGAGCTGACATTTTGATTCTTGTTGGTGTTGCTGGTTAAACTTGTTGGTGTTGCTGGTTATTATTGTTGTCGCGTCTTTGTATTTTTCAGGTGAGCTCGAATCTAAGTGTGGGGGAATCATCGTCCCTTACGTTTAGGTTTTGAGCGGATGTTGTTAAGATGTGATGATGATGATATAGTTAATGGAGAGTGTAGGTTGGTGTCGATAGCTTGGGTGATGATTTAATTGGTATTTCTCATTTTTAAGTTTACTCGAGGTCGAGTAAAGTTCAAGTGTGGGGGTATTTGATACGCTCAAGTTATACGGTGTTTTTATTATATTTTGGGTGCTTTTTGCTAAGGGTCTTGATCATAATTGTTAACGTTTGCGTTTTATTTAGCTCTTAGCTGAAGTTCGGAATTTTGTATATTAATTATAGTTAAAGTTGTAAGTTCCGAGCTCCTAGAAGCATGAGTGGTTGGAACAACTCCACAACATCGTTGCACTAGCCAAGCACCGCCGCAAGCACTAAAACTGCCCCAGCAGCTCACGTCTGCCCAGCAAGCTCAGCATCATCGCCAAGCCAAGCCCAAGACCTAAGCCAATCCCAAAGATCATCGCCGGCCCAAAGGCGCCAAAGAATAAGACAACGGCGCTCGTGCTCGCTGCTAGCAGCACACGCTCGTCGCACCTCGCGATGAATCTCGCGACTCGCGACCCGCACTGCCAGCAGCGATCAATGCAGCTCGCGACCCGCGAAGGAGCTCGCGACTCGCGAGCCCTGCCTTCGCACCTCGCGAGCTAAGTCGCGACTCGTGACTCGCGACCCTCTTTTGCCCAGCCAATTTGTGCGGATGACAGTGAGCTCGTCGCACCTCGCGATCAGTCTCGCGACTCGCGACGATTAAGTCGGTTTGGGGCCACGTTTTGTGCGGGGTTTAAAAGCCTCCTAAAACCTATTTTCTTGGGGAGGAGGAGCAGAGCTGAAATGGAGGAGAGAGAAAAAACACTCCTCTCTTAATTCTCCTTCCTCACTTTTGTTATTTTTCTTAATTTTCTTAGTTTTCTTAGAGATTTCAATGTTGGATTTGGTTTATGCTATCGGATTGTAGCTTGAACTGTTCTTGAAGAAAATTAACATGAAGCTTCAACCGTTATTGTGAGATCTTTCCTCTCTATCTATTTTCCTTGATTTTGGTTTAATTTCTATGATTATACTTTATGATTATTGCATAATTATGCTAGGAACGTTACTAGTTTGATTGTGTAATTAATCTAATGCTAGATTTAAGAATAGAATCGGATTGTTTTATTCTTTTATCTATTTGTAGCAAACTAGGGAGTAACTTAGATGCAGATCGTCTTGGTTATTTCTTAGGGAAATTGAATCAACTGTTGAATGTTTATTGCGTGTATGACATTAGCAGGTCTATTGGTTCTCTGTGTTTATTGCTGCTATTGGATTGAACTTAGACGCTGATCGGACTAGGTTATCCTTTAGTTAGGGTTTTATAGTCACGCTGATCGTGCTATTCAACTAAGAATAAGGAGAATACGAGATTAGTTCTCGACAATAGATAATTATGGAAATAATTAGAGTTGAGGTTCAATGATCGATAATGAATTGAAGTGGATGTTTATTGGATTCAAGATCTTCCCATATTGATTTCTCATTTTATTTATATGCTAGTTAGTTGTAGTTTATTCATAACTCTTTTGAAACCCTCCTTGTTATTAGGTTTCTCGGCCCTTAGCTTAATCTAGGTATTGGATCCCGCTAAATATAAAACTCGTCCCTGTTTCCCTGTGGATACGAACCTTACTTCCCTTCTACATTTAATTGTAAAAGAGAGTAGGAGAAATTTTATCTTTGGTGAGGTGCACACGACAAATCCGCGCCCACCAATTATCAAAGTATTATCGCCCGTGTGAAAACGTATCGGCTTATTCAAAATTTTGCAGCGGAAAACACACATAACTAAACTTCTTACTTTAAATATAATAAATAAACAAAGTACTTAAAACCAACACTCTAAAAATTGTCTACTCCAAAACCAAACTTAACATAATATGTTCCTAGCTACTAAAGCAACAGACAAAGCAATTTGTTACACAAGCTCTCCATTCCCAGATTCCCAAATATGCACACCTGTAGATATCAATGCTCTAAAGAATCTGCTCACAGGATCAATAAGGCAAAGCATGATCAACACATACAAACAAAGCACGTAATCAGCAAAGCTGAGTACTACATAACAATGCATAAACATTCCTAACATGTTACTAAGAAATAATAAACATGGATAAATAATAATATAACAATATAACATTTTGCAGATAACTTCTACTGAACTAAACTTTAATCATCTTTTTATTACTTTAAATGGAATAGTTATTGGACCGAGTTGTCTACTAAAAACCAACCTTCCCTAGGAAGACGAAATACGGGCGCGACTCCGTATTCCATAATGACCTGCGATATCGAGGAACCTTTGAATAAAAAGAGGAACGGTGATCAATCCAATTCCCAGAAAAAGCCATGGCACGCTCACCATGTACCCCAACTCCTGATTGTCCAACTTCAGACGTGCACCAGTCTAAAGTTTATTACTATCCAAGTTACACTTTACGTGATTTACAATTTATTACTTATTATGACCCACAAGTAATACAGAAATCTCAACTCAACATTCACAACTGAACTTCTTTTTATCTTAGGATTAAAATAAGTGGTCATACAACTTACAAACCAAGATTAATCCCTTTTTATTCCAATCCTTCTTATTTGTTGAACCTAGCCAACAATCAACTTACCTTTCAAAGGCATAAATGATCAACTTACTAAATAAGGCCCACAGTCCTCATAGAGTAGTGAAAATAATAATATAAGGGAACACATGATTTAACATGATCCAACTCACTAAATATATTAATTCCCCCATGTGAATTAATAAATAAAGTTCCCAATCCAATTAACATGCTTGCATCAATATTCCATACAAACATGATATTCAACTCATAATCAAATCTTATAATCAACATGTTTGCACACAGGCATAAAACATGTAAAATCCAATCATAATAGAAATCATATATGAACTTACAAGTTCCTATACATGATACTACAACTTTTCCTTCCTAAAATCATGATACTACTCACATAATACATAGGTATGTACGTACCTTGTATAAACAAACTGATAGGCCACCGTTAATCACTTTAAAAGTCGCCTACTGAAAATTCTCCGTCTAAAACAACCAATATAACTTAAAGTCAATACTCTAATTAAATTCCAGCAACTTCAAAATACTTTAAATCCTCTTTAAAAATATTTAAAAGTTGTTTTTAACATTAAAACTTCAAATACTAATACTTCCTAGCATAGTATTACTATACTAGTCATTAAAATCCATCAAACTCCCTTAATAACATCTTTTCTAAAACTTCAGCAGCATATAATTTATTAAAGCCCTCATTAAACACACTTAAACATGCTTAAATTCATAAATTAAAACAATCTCATAGTTTATAACATGCTACTATGATTTTCCAATATTTAACACCCTAAAAATTCATGCTTTGATAATTAAAACTCAACCTAAACATAATAGTCAAATCTGAAATCTTATTCTTTTAATACACAATATATAATATCCATGATTAACCATTAAAACAGTAAATTAAAGTTATTAATCATGATTTGTACCAAAATAAAGCATAAAAATATGATCTTTAATTGAAACTTGAGGAGGAAGAAAAACCAAACCAAAGCAAAAGAGGAGGGGAGGAAGACCGGCGGTACCCAGCAGCACACGGCGGCAGTTGACGGCGTACGGTGGCAGACGGCGGCGAGTCGCCGGCGAGAAGTAGCAGCCGGCGAGGAAGAAGAGTGAAAGCCGAAGAGAGAAAAAAAACGAAAGAGAAAGGAAGCACGTAATTCTTGTGGGAGGAAGGAGGAAAGAGAAAATAATGTGTGGGTAAAATATTTGGGGTTTATGGGTATTTATAGTTTTCCTCTTGTGGGCTTAGGAAAAATTGAATTGGGCTTCAAATAGAGTTTGGTGATGAATAGGATTGATGATTTAAACTCCTAACATCACTAGGATTAGTATTTGGGTTCCTCAAGCCCATTTAAACTCTTTTTCAAATCCAAATAGAATTTCAAACATTTTTCAAAGCATGCCTAACAAAACATTTTAACTTCCTAAAATCCTTAAAATAATTTATTTGACTTTCAAAATGGTCAACCTTTGAAATATGAAATCATTAAAATGCTAATATATATATTAAAATATAAATAACTATATATTAAAATATATTTATAAAATTCATAAAAATACGGGGGATTACAATCTGGACGACTCATAGTTAAGTATTGCAATGCACCAACCATACTATGATAATATGTGGGATCAGCAAGAAGTTCTCCGTCAAGAAGAGACAATGTAACTCTAGAGACAACAGGTGTGCGAACTGATTTAACAGTATGAAGATGAAACTTACGAAGTAAATCAGAGACATACTTATTTTGAGACAAAAATAAACCAGATGGAGTACGCACAACTTGAACACCTAAGAAATAATGAAGATCCCCTAAATCCTTCATAGCAAACTGAGAAGAAAGAACATAGATGAATTTTGTAACAAGTTCAGTACTACTACTAGTGAGAACAATGTCATCAACATATAAGAGGAGAATAATGAGATGACCACGAAATTTGAGAGTGAACATGGAAGTGTCACAACTGCTGCACTTGAAACCAATAGATAAGAGAAAATTGTTGAAACGAGAGAACCAAGCTCGAGGAGCTTGTTTCAAACCATAAATGGACTTACGAAGACGACAAATATGAGTTGGTTTAGATGGATGAACAAAACCCGGAGGTTGACTCATATAAACTTCTTCATGAAGAAAACCATGAAGAAATGCATTTTTGACATCTAATTGACGAATAGTCCATTTAAGAGAAACAACAATAGTAAGAACTAAGCGAACCGTAGTAGGCTTAACAACAGGACTAAAAGTTTCAAAGTAATCAATACCTGCCTGCTCGTGATTTCCAAAAACAACGAGTCTGGCTTTGAACCGCTCCACAGAACCATCAGAATTGTATTTAATCCGATAAACCCACTTACAACCAAGTAAATTCTTATCATAGTTGCGAGGTACCAACTCCCATGTATTATTGTTAATTAAAGCCATATATTCATCAAGCATAGCTTGACGCCAACGAGAGTCTTTAGAAGCTTGTTTAAAATTAGTTGGTTCTGACTCAACAATTTCAGTTTTTAAGTTCATGAAGACTTTAGGCTTGGAGACCCCGTCTTTTAAACGGGTGATCATGGGGTGATGGATTAAGGCAACTGGAGGAGACCGAGGTACATGGGAAGGGGAGGACACAACAATAGATGTAGAAGAAGAGGCACTAGGAGACAAGGAAAATGGGGCAGCACACTGCAAGGGGGAGGATGGCCCATCAAGTTGGGTAGGCCCAGTAGTGGATGCACATGAACCAGCAGAGTGGGCGACAAACTGACGAGGGGAGGGTGATGGGCCAGCGGGCGCTGGAGGCCCAGCTCTCAAAATAGTGCGCGTGTTAACCTGATTAAGAACCTTCCAAAAGAACATGGCTCATTAAAAAGTCCTACCGTAAATACTCAAAACGTGTTTGGGGGGGTGGGGGGGGTTGAGGCATGTTCTTGTGGAATGGGAGAAACTAAATTAAATTGAACCAAACTGCGAGAAACTGAACTAAACTCAACTGCGAGAAAGCTGAACATGAGAGAGTGTCTGAACTGAACTGAACAGCGAGAAACTGAACTGAACTGAATTAAACTGAAAAATAAGTGCAAAAGAACAGGGCCTGAATCTTACAGATTGAGGGCGCTTGGAGTGTTGATTCACTTTCCTTTTTCCCTTTTTCCCACCAGCAAATATTGAATCCAAATAATCTTGAGTATTGAGATATGGTTAGGTGATGAGTGAGATTTATCTCACTCTTAGGGTATTATTAAGGCCATTTTTACTTATTTTCTTTCCGCTTTTAATTCATTTTTCCGTTGATTTCACCTCTTGTGTTGAATGATCTTCTCTCAGCATATCTAAATATATGTTTGTTTCTCCTCCCTCTACTCTTCTACTTGATCCTTTTTTGGGAATGCTTTTCTTACAAGCATTTAGGGTGCGTTCTCTTCACCTTAAAAAATTAAGTTTCAGGTCCAATAAGTTCAGTTCAGTTCAGATAAGTTCAGTTCAGTTCAGATAAGTTCAGTTCAGTTCAGATAAGTTTCAATCAGGTCCAATCAGGGCAATAAGTTCCAATCAGGTCTAATAAGGTGCAATAAGTTCCAATCAGGTCTAATAAGGTCCAATAAGTTCTAATCAGGTGCAATAAGTTTCAATCAGGTCTAATCAGGTCCAATAAGTTCCAATAAGGTCCAAATAGTCAATGATCAATAAATATTTGTATTATTGTCCATTATTTTATTATTCATATCACTATTAGCTGATTATGTTATTATTAGAATTTTAATTAAAGTACCACAATGATTATATCGTATTATACTTGTATTATTGTCTATTATTTTATTATTCATATTACTATTAGTTGATTATATTATTATTAAAAAATATTATAATCATGGTTAAATAAGGTTAACAATAATAATATCATAATTACAATATTTTGCAATTCGTCTTTAAATAACTAGAGATAACATGTTTTCGTTACTAATAACAATGAGTTCTACTACTTTAGTCATAAAACTAAGTGGAGTGAGAGATAAATTTTTCCATATGTGGCAATTTCTCACTTGTTAGCAATAAATGTTAATCAACTTTTGGTTTTCTACTAGTGCTTTATGAAATCAAAACAAGACTATTAGATATATTAGTGGTGAAAGTTATGTATAGGCAAGTATATAAATAGTATTTTTTTTTATTAAATTGTTTATCATAAGAGATAATTAATAATAATTATTTTTTTAAAGGGCGAATTTTAATAATTATTACTTCATAATAAATTTTGAGGGGTAGTATTTACGTTAGGGGTAATATTTATGTTATTACTCATTAATTTTTTTGTCTAATAAGGTCAAATAAATTCCAATTAGGTCCAATAAGGTCTAATAAGTTTCAATCAGGTCTAATAAGGTCTAATAAGTTTCAATCAGGGCCAATAAAGTCTAATAAGTTCCAATCAGGTCAATAAGTTTCAATCAGGTCCAATAAGTTCCAATCAGGTTCAATCAGGTCCAATAAGTTGAATCAGGTCCAATCAGGTTTAATAAGTTCCAATCAGTTCAGTTCAGGTCCAATAAGTTCAGTTCTAATAAGTTCAGTTCAGTTCAGGTCCAATAAGTTGAAGAGAACGCACCCTTAATGGGAGCAAAACGGAGCACAAACGAAGCAGCCCGTCCGAGCAGTATTTCCCTCGCCCACACACAACAGCACACTCGGTCAGTTTGGCATCCCACCCGGGTACTGCAGCCCGCCTGGTCATGTTACTGGCCCACCCGGGCACTGTAGCCCGCCAGGTCATCTTGCTCGCCTGCCCAAGCCCATGAAGAGCTGAAGTTTCTGTCTTCAAGCTATAAGTTGAATCCCGTGACCGGAGGCT
The DNA here is from genome assembly GCA_947648045.1 of Beta corolliflora. Classification (NCBI taxonomy): domain Eukaryota; kingdom Viridiplantae; phylum Streptophyta; class Magnoliopsida; order Caryophyllales; family Amaranthaceae; genus Beta; species Beta corolliflora. The sequence continues at coordinate 791,463 of CANSZD010002926.1, read as the reverse complement.
GTTCGGCCCGGCCTCTATTCGGGCACTAGACTCGCCCATCTGGTCTTGTTTGGTCTGCGCACTCGGGCTATTGCCGCCTGAATTCTTTTTCGGCTTGTTTTATTTTACGACTTTGCAATTGAGAGAGTATAAATACTTAGAAAAATCTAGATTTTTAGGACCCTAATCTTAGCTTCTTAGTGTAAGAGAGAGAAGACTTGGCTCAAGAGGTGTATTTTGGAGATTGAAAATTAATAAAAAAGTGACTAAACGATTGAGATGGACGGGGAAAGGGGAGGAAAAAGAGGGAAGAAAAGGGAGAAAGAGGATCAAAATGAGCTAAAAGGAATCCGTTAAGTACGTTAAAAACGCACTTAATAGAAAGATAAGGTGAAAAAAAATCACCTTGTTGTAGACTTTCATGATAATAGAATAGTGAAATTAATACTTTCGTATATTCTAATGTTTTTCCTCTTTATTTTTTGGGTTATTTTTGTTGTTGTTGTTCACACTAACGTATTCACGTGAAACTCACTTCGTTTTGCATTGTTTTTTGGTATGTGTTGAAGTCAAATGAGAAAACAAATGGAATTGAACATAGATATGTGTAATTATACATATCATACAATTATGTATAATTTAGAAAAAAACTTATTATTTGAGGAAAGATTTTTAGTTATGGACTTAAGACCCACCAAAATGTAAAAATCCTTGATCTGCCACTGAGTCTAGAGAGGCGATTCAATGCTTGCAAGTTCTATGATTGCTTGTAAATGGGAAAAAAAATCGAAAAGGGAGGACAGGGAATGGGGGTTAAACAAGGGAAGGTGGTGAAAACATAAAAAAATAGGGAAGCAAAAAGTAGCTAGGTTTAAAGAAGTCAACATCAAAATGTTGACCTTTTTAGTCGGAATGTCAAATTCATGTTCCAACTATCACCAAAGCATCTTAAAAGATATTTTTGAGAAAAATAACTTTTAGAAGGTACTTCTAAACTAAAAGTGCATTTTAAAAGGTACTACCTAGCAAATTTTTTAAAATACCAAGTAGTACTTGGTCTACTAGTAAGGTTTGTATCTCACAACGGGATCAAATCGCGCTATAGGCACTTTGGGGGGATGGGATTCCCTTATTATTCCGCTCACTCCCAAAGGGTCTTGCCTGTGTAATTGGGTCTGATTAACCTATGCGAGATTCCGATCTAGTAGGGCACTTCTACTTACCAATCTTTTAAAAGGAAAAAAAATTCAAACTACTATACACAAATTCAAGCATAATTTTAATAAACTTTCCCAACTAATCTGTAGACTAGGCTACCATTCAAGCATTGGATTTTTCTAGCCAACTGCATTGTCTGCATCCCAGGTTACAAGTCTTACAACTCCATTACAACTTAAAAGTATTCCAAATTATGGATGCAAGTCATGTTGTTGGGCCAAACGATACATATTCCTAAAAACTAGTTAAAAATGTGTGTTGTAGAATAATTGAAGTGTTGGTGATAATTTATTATAGTTGGGCTCAATTTGGTCCATATCGTCGGGCTGTCAACATGGTCGGTACATAGACCTCTTAACGGATCGGTCAAGTTGGGTAATAGTTGAATATTTTCAGGTCGAGGTCATATTTTGGTCATTGGTTTTAAATGTGAATCATTCAATTTAAACATTATTATATGTCGTCATGCATATTCCACCACATATGTTGATATGGCACCGCTTTTTCTCCAGCATATTGTCATGCACCGACTCTTCCCTAGTCGCTATACGCGGCCTACTTGCTTCACAGTCCCGTCGGAAGGCAAGTCAAGGCACCCGATTGCTTGGCTTGGCTAGGCTAAGTGTGCTACGAAATTGGCTAAGTATGGAAGATGGCTAGGCAAAGTAAGTAAGCAAGAAAGAGTTGAAGAGAAAGCTCTTAGATTGCTTGAGATAAATTACAAGTGTTGGATGATATGTACAAATGAATAGGGAGGCCTATTTATAGGCCTCCATCCTACCTTCCCCTAAATTCTAGAAAGTTCCTCACCTCCTCAATTGGATGGTTCTACACAATGTACTCCCTAGTACATTCTAGACACTCTACAACATATATGTACAGCAAGGAATAATCTAGATACATTCTAGAAGTACCCTAGCCTAGAAGCTTACCTCCAAGACCTTGCTAGGCCCTTCTAGAACCTTCCGGTGCACCACCGAAAATGGTCCCGCACCATCTCCTGTTTTTGGGCCTCAAATTAAAAATGTGGCTCGACCATTATCTTCATTGGCCCAAAATATGGTGGACCCCTAAATGTGAGCCTATTTGGAGCTTGTTTGGCCCACCAGATGCCTTATGTCATTTAAACCATCGTCGGGCCATCGTTGAGCGCCCAACCCACTGCTGCTGCCTAGCGATGCTGTGGGGTGTCGGATGCCATCCGTGACAATATGCTAACATGGCATCCTCTTAGAAAATGTTCAAAAAATTTATGGAAAAGCCTAAGTGATCTTGAACCTATGACCTCTTACTTTATAATGTTATGATCTTACCACTAAAATATGACAAAATATCAACTCCAAAAACTACATATCAATTTTATCTTATAAAATCATCCGAGGCATTTCCCATGAGGCCAGGACCAACAACTACTACTTGCTTAAAACCCAATACATTGGGATTTAGGTTGACCAGCGGGTTAAGTGATTTGAAATTGTCAATTATATTTCTATATCCTAGTCTATATATATAATTACATATACACAATATGCATCACAAATAGCAAGTCATAATCAATAGAATCATTTATGATCAAAAGGATACATATAATAGTTGTCTACGTCCAACTAAAATCATGCTAAAACCAACATTTTTTACTAATTAAATGCAATTTAGAGCAAGTCTTGTATCACGCCATCTAACCAAACAATTTTGGTTGTTAAACTATGCCTTGAATTATTTATCTGGCGCTGGGATTAACCCTATTATTAACCTCCGCCTCCGTATTATTATGTAATATGTACTCTCTCCTAAACCTACTAAAATTGTTTATCATCAGCCTGTGGACGTACCTAACACATTGTTAGTGAACCACGTTAATTCTTGTGTTGATTGTTCATTGCTTTTGTTTCGTTAATTGCATATGTCACAACATTGGCTACAACACTTAACTTTTGAGTAATTTTTTGCAACTATTTGACTTTTGTGTACTTTTTTGTACGGCTTTTTAACTCTTAAAGATTTTTTTATAGATAATTAACTATACGGTTTTTTCACCATATACCCCCGACAAATTAAAAAATTCACCATATACCCTCAATGTTCCAAAAATTCAACATATACCCTTGAGTTTTCGAAAACGCTCACCCAATGACCTTTTTCTAACTTCCGTTAACTCACCGTTACCTTTATTTACGATTTTGCCATTATTAACCCTAAACCCTAATTCTAATCTAACCATAACCCTAATCTAACTCTAATTCTAACCATAATCCTAAACCTAAACCCTTACCCTAATCCTAATCTTAAGCCCTTACCCTAACCCTAACACCACCCCTAATCCTAACCCCCCGCCCACCCCCCACTCACCCCTCCCCCCACCCCACTCCACCCCCACCCACCAGCCCCCCTACCCCCCACCCCTCCACTCCACTGCCGCATTTCCCACCCCCACTCCCCGTAGATTTCCCCCTCCCCATCCCGCCGCTACCCCTCCCTCGTCTATTTCCCCCCCCTCTCCGTCGATTTGCCCAGCCCCACCCCTCCCCTTTGAACGCCGTCGATCTTCGTTGCTGCCTGAATCCGGGTAGAATTCGAAACCCACCCCCACCCCTCCCCAGTAGAATTCGAAAACCCCTCCGTCGGAATGAATTGGGCTCGATTTCTAGGGTGGCTCGATTTCTAACCTAATGAATTCTAGGGTGGCTCGATTTCGGGCTTGGTTTGGTTCGAATGGTGGAGATGGTGGTTCGAATGGTGGAGATGGTGGTCCGGGCGGCAGGAGGGATGGGCGGGGGTGCGGTGGGGAAGGGGAGGGATGGGGGATGCGACGGGGGATGGGAGGGGGAGGGGGGGGGTCTGCGACGGGGAGGGGACGTAAAGGGGTGGGGCCGGGTTGGGGGCTGCGACGGGGAGGGGGAGAGGGAGGGGGAGGGGGAGGGGGGGGGGTTGGGGAGGGGGCTGGGCTGGGCTAGGCTTAGGGTTAAGGATTAGGGTTTAGATTTTAGGGTTAGGACTTAGATTAGGGTTAGGGATTAGGGTTTAGGGTTAATGATGGCAAAATGGTAAATAAAGCTAACTGTGGGTTAACGGAAGTTAGAAAAAGGGCATCTGGTGAACGTTTTCGAAAACTCAAGGGTATATGGTGAATTTTTGGAACATTGAGGGTATATGGTGAATTTTTTAATTTATCGGGGGTATATGGTGAAAAAACCGTTAACTATATAACTTGGTTTTTGTAATACTTTTCTCTTAATTAATTGACGATCTGACCACCAAACCATCTTTCCTAATACTTTGCATCCAATCTATTGCTATTACATAATAGTTTCACTTTCAACCTAAACTAAGTTAAAAACGAGTCGGATCGACATTTGCCAAATAATTTCCTATATGTTAGGATTCAAATATGATCCCAAATAAAAATTTTAATCAAACCCTACTCATCAAGTCAACTCTAAATCAAGTAGATTCCAAGTCGGATCAACTTTTAAAAGTTTTTATATCATCACACGTTACCTAGGGGGAATAAATGAATAATTTAGAACTTAAAACTTTGACGCAAGCAAATGGCCGCGTACAAGTTAAACCAAACGAATGGACGAGGCCCAACGAACCACAACATGAGTTTTGCGTGCGCTAGAATCACATTACCACGTTCCCTGCCTACGCTACCAATTATTAAGCATACGTTGCGGCTTATATTTGCCACGCTGCCAATAATTTTACACTCTTATTGTGCATTAATATCCAACATGTCACACCTTTTAATCTGACATGGAAATCAATTCACACAAAAGCGTGCGCCATGCAACATCCTTGCATTCTTTTAACACTCGCCTTCTAAATTCTAACGATTTTCACATTCCTACTCCTTCTCAGAAACCTCTTTCTCCCATCCAAATAAAATCCATCAATTTTACCAATTTTTTCAACATCTTTCAAACATTTATCCTATCACCAAACAAATCTTTTAAATTCTAACCCTACTTCATACTTCAATCTATTTAAAATCTACCACCTACCCAGAAATTATTTCTCGATTTCAAGACTACCCATCTTGGTTATTTTTCCAGATTTCTTGGGAATTTTTTTTTTAATTAGATTGAGTGTTTGAGTCTCTTTTAAATCTTCTTTTGTAACCCTACTTTATACTTCAATCAATTCAAATTCTACAACTTACCCAGAATTTTTTTCTCGATTTCAATACTACACATCTTGATTTTTCTCCAAAAAAATTGGATTTTGTTTTGATTAGATGGAGAGTTTGGGTCTGGGTTCAACCGGAGGAATAACGATTCGGACTCACCGATTCGGAGACCGAGTCACGTTACCGAGTCAGACTCAAACTCGTTTCGCCCCCGCGAGGTTTATTTCTGCGAAGGCAATGATGGCGAACTCCTCGGCAATCGAGGTAGTTGAAAAAAGTAGGACCCATGTGAGAGGAGAGCCGGAGAAATTTGACCATTGGATTAAAGAATCAGTTGGTGAGATCGTAAAGAATCTAAGAGAAGCGCCCTTATTCGTCCACGTGTACAACGAACGAGGTACCACGGTAAAAACAGAGAAAGCGGTTGCAGATGATTGGGCCCACTTGAAGGGTAAATGGGTAAAAGGTGAGGAACCTTCACCTGAGGGAATCATACTTGTTGAGGAGTTAAAAGAGGATGAAGTTGGAATTTATGAAGAAGATGAGGGGCAAAATAGGGATTTTACTAAGGCTTTTGGGGTGTTAATACAAGGAAAAGGTGAAGAAGGAGGGGTAGCTTGTTATTTGTTGAAAACTAGTAAAGTTGGGTGTGGTAATTTGGGGTTGTTTTGTACACATTATTGTTTGGTGAAGGTAAAAAATTTTAGGGAAACAGCAAGATCTCAACTTACTAGTTGTTGGTTGGTATAGAGTATGGGGTAAAAATTGGTTGGGGGGGGGGTTGATGAAATTGTTCAAGAGATTATTGATATTGAACATGTACAAAATATTTAATTTAGTTGATGATGATTAGAACAATTTGAGTATATGAGAAGTTGTTTTGATCAACTTTATTGTGAAGTGTTACTTCAAAGAACTTGATTTATAGAAGGGTGAATATAGTTACTCTATGATCGGTTTTTTTTTTTTTATATTCTAAAGTTCGATGGAATCGAGGTACGGTAGTAATGAACTCCGAAACTTGGATATTGTTTATATAATAACTTTAGTTATATAGCTTAATTTTGTTATTTGCTTCTATGTGAGAGTTATTGTAACTATTGAACTAATTGGTATCTTGAATCATAGTGTCGATTACATTCCCAAAGTTGTGGCTTTTTGCAAGAAGCAAAGTCACTGCGTAATCATTGTAACACAAGTTTTATTGACATCTTCATGATCAACTTTTAACACGACACTAGTTACTACTGATTATGCTTTATACAAGCCATCATAGTTAACCCTTGAGGTGAGTTGCTCCAAGAGATTAATAGTTGTTGGCTTGGGGAAGATGAACGAAGATCTAGTGATAGAATTGTTAGTTAGGGTATCTTATTCATGTTAGCATATTTAACCAATCACAACAAGAGAAACCACTTTTTAAAAGAAAAAATTGTTTAGAATTGAAGGAATAATTTTAAACTATCCAAGGCCCAAGCATTTAATTCCTTTCCAAGAATTACATCATTGGAATTTGTTTTCTTAACAGATTTTAACTGATGTAGACCAAGTCTACAGAGATTCTCCCTTCTCTCTTTAATTATATGATAAGAGAAAATAAAATATTAAATAAAATAAGTCAAATTCAAACCCTACAACGACCCATTCCTTTATTTACCCTCTCATCACTTCAATTCTTTTAATAAAAAATCATTATCTAACATCATGTTTCAACATTCAATTCGCTTTCATTTTGATTTTTGAATTGGGTATGGATCGTTTTATAACATGACCTCTATCCGGATGTGAATTTTCTTTTTCCTAAATTTTGCCTTTTACCATATACCTCCAAGAGATAACGAAGATTATGTAAAGACCTTTTCCTTGGCTTCAATCCTGCATTCTCCCCTTATCATACTTTCCACGTATTAGGCAGAAAATCATGTCCATGTCTTCGCCGTGAGGTCGTGTATTAAGTGTTATTTGAAGATTGTTTTCTGACCATGGAACGAACCAACCTCTAGGCTTGGAATCTCGTTTTTTCATTCTTCTTCATCCTTTTGTTGGTGTTGGTTTCTTGGATTATGTTGTTGCGCTTACATGTAGAAGTTGGATCTGAATGTGAGAGAGGAAAAGATTAATTAAAAAAAAGCATAGGAGATCCTTACTAATAAAGGAAGTGTTGTAACAATATTGTGAATTGTGATAGGTTCAAAAACAAATTTTGTAACTAATCCGGGACACAAAGACTAAAGAGTACAAGCTAACATAGGGTGGAAATTTATAACAATTAGATCTTGTTGCACTACCATTAACTTGCTCACTTTCTGCCATATTTGTTAATTCGTTATTCTCTTTGCCATGCTAATTCAAGTAGCCATTTAGAGCCTAGTTGTAACACCCTCAAATTTCTCTCTTTTTGAAGAATACTTATTTTAATATAAAACTCATTGAGAAACTTGAGAGTATTACCGCCACGTGATAACGTTAAAGGCTTTTAATACTAACTACTAACTGAACTTTAAACTAATGCAGCGGAATAACTGAAATAACTTCTCTTTATTGATATAAACTTTATTGTACAACTATAACAATGGAAATAAAGAAAATAAAATAACAACTCCTTGACTAATTATGATTCCTCACTAGCTCCCCCATACGAAGTATGCATCATATCAACTCCGTAAATTCTGCTTCGCCAAAATAGGGTCATCACAGGGACAAAGCCATAAAACAAAACAAACAAAACGCGTGTCGAAAAAAAATACCGAAGTACATGTATATACGGAAAATTAAACACTTTATTTAATAAAACATTCAAAACCTTTAACTTTCATAAACCTTCTTTGGATACTTCTAATACTTATATAATATAAAGTATATAACTTTAATAAAAATCCTTTTTCCTTGCCTAGGTACCTTTCCTAAAGTGTGCACACCCCCAAGTTTAGTATTCCTTGCCGAGTCTATTACGAGGGGTTACTACCTTGTCCACATGACTTATACAAAAAGTACATGGGTAAATAATATAATGACTACCGTTCTTGCTAATAAATAACAAGTCGTTGCTCTGGTAAATAATAATAGCTACCGTTCTTGATAATAAATAACAAGCCGTTGCCTCTTTATAATTGTGATCATAAAAGATCATATATCTAATAAAAATCCTTCTGAAATAATCCTCCTTTAAAAAGAATAGTACTACTTATAAATTTAGCCATATAAAGGCATAAATAAAATAACTTGCTTAAGAGGTAACTTTTGAAAAATAATAATAATTCAAAAACACTCCTTTTTAAATATTTAAACATGCATTTAAATATCAAACTCCTTGTAAATTATATGAATACAGATTCAAAGATCATACTTTATAATAATATTGAACTAAAGTCATAATTCAAGTGCATAATAAAATTAATAAACATTCAAACATGTTCATACAAAACACATGTAGTTCATAATAAAACTTATAAAAACATGGACTTCAATCCAAAATATTTTCCTAAAAACATGATACTAAGGTTGCAAAATAATTATTAAAGATCTACATATACACGCACCTTGAAAATTAATAATTACGAGGGAAGAAGAGAAAGGGTAGGCTAAGAGGGAGAGAGAGTTTAAACTTGAGAAAAGAGATGTATTTCTCAAATTTGGTGTGAAAAATATGATGGGTGGAGACCCCTATTTATACTAGTTGGATAGGTAGAGTCGGAATAGGACTAGGAAACTAAAAGATGGATTTAAGAGAAAAGATAAACAAATCTAGCTAAGATCTAACAAATTTTTACGATCATCCAACTTAAATTCGAAAAAGATATAAATTACCCCCAAAAAACAAAATTCTATAAGCTTAAATAATTAAAAAGATAAGTAAAAAAAATAAAAGTAACCAAAACTTTGCTTGCGGCTCACCGCGTGAATTTGCCGCCGGATAATTTCTTTTTTCTTTTTTTTTCTTTTTCTTTTTATAAATCTTTTTTTTTTTTTTTGAAATTTCTTTAAATCTTTTTCCTTTTTTTTTAAAAATCTTTTGTAAATCTTTTGAAATCCTTTTTGAATTTTCTTTTAAAATATTTTTATTTTATTAAACCAACTATTCGGATTTGAATTTGTGAACTTAGGCCCAATATATAATTTGGGCTAGAATTTATTTGAAAACCCCATAATATATCATAAAAGCCTATTTAAGACCTTTATAATTAATAATAAACCTCTTTAATAATTAAAATACTTTTAAAAATTATAATTAATAACTTACGAAAAATACGGAGTATTACAGACTACCCCCCTTAAAAGAAGTTTCGTCCTCGAAACTTAAAGCAAGCAAAAATAAAGCATGTAATTCACATATATCACAAAATTTTGTATCAAAGTAAGTTGGCTCATTTAATAACTCATAAAATAAGTCAAAATTAGGTCAAAAATAGCATTTTAAGTTAAAAGCGCGAAACTCTATCGCATTCTACCCCCCTTAAAAGGAGTTACGCCCCCGTAACTCGCTAAGGCTTAAAATTTGACTTAAAATTATTTACCAAATTTGTAATGCAAACAATTAAGAATTGTTGCTGGAAATGTAATAATAAAATCACTAGAGAGATAATAACACTTCCAAAAATAACTTTTAAGCTTTTAAAAAAAATAACTTCTGTTTCAAGGTATTAATAATAGAAATAATTGTCTTCAATAATAGATCAACATAATAATGAAAGTATTTAACTAAGTCAAAAAGGATAGTTTATGACAAACTGAAAAGTTTATAAAATTTGTATAGGAAAATTTTCCAAAATCAATAAAGAACTAATATTGATACTAAAACAAGTGTTGCTGAAAAACAACTTGAGGTGAATGCTAATATATTAAAAAAATGTTATAATATAGTGAGTAAAAGAAAATTATAAAACCTTTCGTAAGATTTACTTGAAAATATCATAATCAAACATGCATTTTCTTTTATTTGTAAAATATGTTTGCTTTCTCCTCAAAATTTAATCAGCTTCACATGACACATGAAGGTCTCACAATGAATATCATAAAAAGATTACCCTTGATCCTACTACAAATCAAAATCAAATCAATTCATCATTATTCACAAGCAAAACTTGTTAGTATATATACTAACACAACATATACTTGAAGAAAAATAAACTTCCTTACTTAGGTCCTCAGAACTAAAACTCCTCGAAATTCATCTTCAATTTTTTTTTTCTTAAAGTACCATAATTAATATTCTCTCAAAATAGACAGTAGTCAATTAGGACTTGAGATAGTAAATAAATAATCTTTTCCTAAAAATTCATACAATCTTCATTTCAATAAAATTAACTCCTTCACATAATATAAACTCAATGTTTAAGTCCATAATATAAAAAAATACAACTACTCTTTCCAAAATCAATTACCTTGATTGACTAGTTTATTCCCTTTTCTCCTTTATTAAGCTCTTGATTTTTTTTTTCCAAAAATATATTTCTTCCACTATTAGAGACTTAGAGTCACTTAGCTCTTTTAATACTTAATATACCCAATCCTTTATAACTCGTTGTAACAAACATCAAGCAAGAGTTTAAGACTACTCCCAAAAATAATAATCCTCTTGACACTCAATAATCTCCAAAATCAACTTAAAATACATTTAGAGAATTCTAGTATCTTACTTCACCTTTTAAAACAAAAATGATCTAAAGGAACCTGCTAAAGTTTCAAATATGGTCTTACTTCATACTTTCCTTGCTTAGCTATAACAACGATAACTCCTTTTAAATATTTGCGATTCAAAGATAGGGAAAATTCCTTAATTAAACCCCAGCTTCATATATGGTATCTCATATACCTATAATATCCTCATAATATCCCTTATTTAATTTTGTCACCTTTTTAAGGTTATATCTATATCATAGCTAAAATAGTAAAATGGTTTTGACTATATCCATAAACAAAATATATAACTTATCTAAATCATGATAATTCACCCCAAACGAGTATAAATCATTGATCGCCTACTTCTACTTTCCAAAAATAATAAATTTTCCCTTTCTTACTCATGTTACTAAATACTAAGGGTCATCCAACAGAATAAAATTTCAAATGACTAATTTCACAATTCTTAGCACATAACTTAGGGTATTGTCTTCTTCATGTCTATAAAAAAAACATACCTATTAAACTTCTTTCCTTCAAAGGAATGGGCCAAAACAGTATTCACCTTTAATGAATCTAAAACAACTAGGCTTACTTTGAAGTCATAGGTTCTTGTAACACTTATAAATCAACAAAATAAACATATAAATCACTTTGCATGAATTAGATTACATGCATACATGTCATATAAGACGTTAAATAACCAAATTCATCTCGTAGAAAATATCCGTGCCAAAAAAAAAAATGCCTCAAAAGTAGTAATATCACAACTTGCAAGTAGCTTCTTAATAATATGTCATGAAAGACAAAATAATAACTCAGTTCTTATAATAAACAATAAACTCTTTCTTTTGCTTATAAAAAATACAAAGATTTTCATATTAACTTGACAATAAGTCACACTTCTTTAAAATATATTCATAATAATTATATTGCTAATATAACAATAAATAACTAAACAATTCATATAAAAAAAATTTCAATACTTCATAAAAAAAATTTCAGCTTTATAATTCGAAAAAAAATAAAACAATATAGATATATAAGTAAAATATGAATTACACGTTGACAGAATAGTTAAAATAAAAATAAATCTGAACTGTAATTTGAAATGAATCGAAAAATACGAAACTCTAACTACTATTTAGGTACTCGAAAAAAAAAATCAAAGTCTATCATCTTATTCTACCTATGCACATAAAATGCTAAAACTTTTCTTGCCAAAATTATTTTTTTCAACCTTTTGTTTTTCCAAATATGTTTTATAATGAGTACTTGATTCATGACAAAGAATAGTCGGGCCAATGAATTTCCCAGGAAAGAGTTGGTTACACGCAACGTTGGTGAGAGCCCAAGCCTTTCCTTGCCAGAAACATTGCCAACCCAACTTATCCAAATCAATCGTTTTTCCTCAAATAATAAAATAGATTTTTATGCATATTTAATATAGATATGAAAAGAATGCGAAACTCTCTAACCTATATGCCCATCCTTAAGTCTACCCATTAATTTTAGATTCCAGTTTTATATCCCTAGGCTTTTAAACTGATACCACTTTGTAACACCCCCAAATTTCTCTCTTTTTGAAGAATATACTTTAATATATAACACTTGAGAAACTTGAGAGTATTACTACCACGTGATAACGTTAAAGGCTTTTAATACTAACTACTAACTGAACTTTAAACTAATGTAGTGGAATAACTGAAATAACTTCTCTTTATTGATATAAACTTTATTGTACAACTATAACAATGGAAATAAAGAAAATAAAATAACAACTCCTTGACTAATTATGATTCCTCACTAGCTCCCCCATATGAAGTATGCATCATATCAACCTGTAAATTCTGCTCGCCAAAATAGGGTCATCATAGGGACAAAGCCATAAAATAAAACAAACAAAACGCGTGTCAGTAAAAATACTGAGTACATGTATATACGGAAAATTAAACACTTTATTTAATAAAACATTCAAAACCTTTAACTTTCATAAACCTTCTTTGGATACTTCTAATACTTATATAATACAAAGTATATAACTTTAATAAAAATCCTTTTTCCTTGCCTAGGTACCTTTCCTAAAGTGTGCACACCCCCCAAGTTTAGTATTCCTTACTGAGTCTATTACGAGGGGTTACTACCTTGTCCACATGACTTATACAAAAAGTACATGGGTAAATAATATAATGACTACCGTTCTTGCTAATAAATAACAAGCCGTTGCCTGGGTAAATAATAATAGCTACCGTTCTTGATAATAAATAACAAGCCGTTGCCTCTTTATAATTGTGATCATAAAAGATCATATATCTAATAAAAATCCTTCTGAAATAATCCTCCTTTAAAAAGAATAGTACTACTTATAAATTTAGCCATATAAAGGCATAAATAAAATAACTTGCTTAAGAGGTAACTTTTGAAAAATAATAATAATTCAAAAACACTCCTTTTTAAATATTTAAACATGCATTTAAATATCAAACTCCTTGTAAATTATATGAATACAGATTCAAAGATCATACTTTATAATAATATTGAACTAAAGTCATAATTCAAGTGCATAATAAAATTAATAAACATTCAAACATGTTCATACAAAACACATGTAGTTCATAATAAAACTTATAAAAACATGGACTTCAATCCAAAATATTTTCCTAAAAACATGATACTAAGGTTGCAAAATAATTATTAAAGATCTACATATACACGCACCTTGAAAATTAATAATTACGAGGGAAGAAGAGAAAGGGTAGGCTAAGAGGGAGAGAGAGTTTAAACTTGAGAAAAGAGATGTATTTCTCAAATTTGGTGTGAAAAATATGATGGGTGGAGACCCCTATTTATACTAGTTGGATAGGTAGAGTCGGAATAGGACTAGGAAACTAAAAGATGGATTTAAGAGAAAAGATAAACAAACTAAAAATGGAGTCTAGAGTGAGAGAGGGTGAGAAGGAGTCTAGAGAGGAGAACCTCAATCAAAATCCATGGATTATAGTTAAAAGAAGGAGACAACGCTTGAATCAACAACAATCTACAGCAACAAGAACTTGTTTTGTGGACTTTCTTCCCCAATCCATCAATGAAAAGGTTCTCTTTGGAATCTTCAAGAGATATGGACACATTCAAAGCATTTTCATTCCTTCATCTCTTAGAGAGAGACGAAATCATATGTATGCTTTCATTCTTTTCCTATCTTCAAACTCTATGAAGTCTGCAATTTCTGGTGAAAATGGCCAAATCATTGGCAAAATCAAACTGAAAGTCTATGCAGCAAAGTATGACTCTCCATATCTCCCTACCAACAGAAACCGTCCAGTTCATCATCCACCTAACACCCATATTCATTCCCAAATCAGAAAGAGTCCCACACCTCGCGACGCTAGATCCTACAAAGAAGTGTGCACAAATTTTCAACCCCCAAAACAAACCAACAATCCAATCCTCCCAAATCCACCCCCCTATACAATACCAAGTCAAGTCTCCCCTCATAAAGATCAGCCACAAGATAACAACCACACAAAAACCAATCCTCACACTCGAGACAAAGCACCCTTCCAAGAACCTGACCCCGTCCCGGAATTTATTGCATATGAACCAAGCACCCTCCGTAGAATGTGCTCACGTGCACTTGGGGAGGATGTTGAAAAAATCCGAGACTCAATCGCCACTGGGGATGCGGACGGTGACTGCGTCGACCTGATAAAAGGAGTCCAATACCATGACAAGGCAGAATTATGGCAAAGAAGTGTTGTAGCCATTGCTTCATCATCCTTATCATCAAATCAAATTTTAGATTGCATTCTCGCTGAAGGGGTAAATATCTTGACAATTAAGCCTATGGGAGGAATCCAACATTTAATCTCTTTTGAATCAATTGAAGACAAAGATGAAATGATTGCGAGTAATTGGCTAGACAGGTGGTTTGTGGCGATTAGAAATGTGACTTCAGCTAGTGCAAGTATATGGAAGGAAACATGGATTAGTGTTTATGGAGTGCCACTCTTTGGATGGAATTACGAAAATTTTTACAACATTGGCTGCGTGTTTGGAAGGGTAATGTCGATTGATCATTCAAATTATGATTGTGCTAAAATTCTTTTGATATCAGATTGTCTTTTCACAATTAACTGCAAAATGTTAATTGAAATTGAGGAAATTCAATACAAGGTCAGCATCTCAGAAGACAGGAAAGCAATTATCACATGTCCAATTAGCAAAACTGATGAGAAATCAGTCCCAACATCCTCTGACACTGACAAATCCATGGCTGACGCTACTCATGCAGATCAAGGGGATGTCTCACTAAACCTGCAAGCATGCAAGGGCATAAGTGACATTTCTCAAAATCCCAAAAAAAAAATCCAATCATCTTCTCGCATCCTCCTAGATTCTCCCATCAAACTCTCTGAACTGCCCATCATTACTCCAATGATTAATGGCTCTCCTATTTCCAAGGAATGCTTCTCCCCTCCCTCTCAAAAATCTCAATTCCCACCTCCCAAAAATAAAGAAGGCGATCTGCTGCCTATTTCCTCCTCGCCATCTGAGCCTTTGAACCTTTCAAGGCCCATCAATCTTTCAAGTCCACTCAAAAGACCCAGCTCCCTCTCTCCTCCCTTATCACCCACACGCACATCCAACAAATTTGGGCCTTTAATTAGACTCAATACCTCATCTTCATCATCAGCCTCATCTCTTTTAGGCCCTCTCTTTCCTCCTGGATTTGAACAAGAAATTGCACTTCCAATTAAAAAAGCCCATGAAAGAAAGCGACTTCGACGTTTATTGAGGAAAAGAATCAATAAGTCTCAATTCTCCAAATTCTCTCACCCTTCATCCCCATCCCTACTGCCTAATCTTCCACCATCTGATCAATCCCATCAATCTCATCAAATCACATCTGCGGACACTCTGAGACTGGCTGCAAAAATTGGGTTGTCTTTTAAGGGGTCCCTCTCCACCCTTAACAAGAAAATT
Organism: Beta corolliflora; assembly: GCA_947648045.1. Lineage (NCBI taxonomy): Eukaryota > Viridiplantae > Streptophyta > Magnoliopsida > Caryophyllales > Amaranthaceae > Beta > Beta corolliflora. The sequence goes on along the minus strand of CANSZD010002926.1, from coordinate 775,535 downwards.
GATGATATCATTGACAAACAAGTGCAGGATTGGGTTGCCAACCAATCCTAATCTTCCATCTCTCATTCAGTCAATATTTCTAATGATTATTCTATCATGGAATATAAGGGGCTTGGGGGCCCGTATAAAAAGAAATATGCTCAGGAACTTCATTATCACTCACCGTCCATATTTTGTTTTTGTCCAAGAATCAAAATTGGAATCAATGAATCTCAAGCACGCTCTCTCAATTTGGAAAGACAGTAATACGGAATGGTTGATAAGCCCTTCGGTGGGGAATTCGGGAGGTCTTGTCTCCCTATGGGATAAAGGTGTCTTCGAAATATCATCTTCAAGGATTGAACGCAACTGGATTGCGATTATTGGCACTCTCAAATCCTCAAACTTCAAATGTCTTCTTCTAAATGTATATAATCCATGTTCCCTTGAGGATCGAGCGGATGTTTGGCGTGATCTCGTAGCTCTCATGAATTCGCTGTTGATACCTAGCCTTGTGATGGGTGACTTCAATGAAGTATTATCGCCACTTGACCGCGGTAGCCAATTTTTTTCAACTAACGACTCCAATGATTTTCAAGTTTTTTTGCAGGAACAAAATTTGATTGAAATTCCACTTACAAATGCGCATTTCACTTGGCATAGAAGACCCTCAAAGAGTAAACTGGATAGACTATTCGTGAGTCATGAGTGGATCACTCTCTTTCCTTCTCTTATGCTGACTTCTTTAAAGAGGAATGTTTCAGACCACTGTCCACTTGTTGCAAAGACTATCTCGAAGAATTGGGGTTCGAGACCATTCAGATTTCAAAATGCATGGCTAACTCACCCCGACTGTCTCAAGCTCATCAAAGAAGCTTGGGTTAGTAGCAAGCACAACTGTCTCACCGAGAAGTTGAAAGACGTTAAATCGTCCCTCAAAACGTGGAATAAACACACGTTTGGAAACATTGAAGATCAGATTGCAAGACATGAAAACAAAATTCATGAAATTGATACCTATGCAAATGATAGAAGCCTCACTGATTTTGAACTACAAAAAAGGAAAGATTCTCATATTGAATTGTGGAAGTGGCTTAGACGCAAGGAAGTCTATTGGGCTCAAAATTCGAGAGTGAAATGGTTGAAGGAGGGGGATAAGAACACAAAATTTTTTCACACTACCGCAACCATCCGAAGAAGAAGAAATGCAATCAACTCTCTCACAATCAATGGATCACTAATTGATGACCCGGAAGCCATCAAAAGTGAGGCAGTGAACTACTTTAAATCCATCTTTGAGGAGGACTTTAAAAACCGACCGACTTTCAATGGCCTCGAGTTCAAGAAGTTAAATGAAGACCAATGTTCACATCTCACATCCCCATTCACGCACGATGAAATTGACGAAGCGGTTAAAGCGTGTGATGGTGACAAAAGTCCGGGTCCGGATGGCTTTAATTTTAATTTCATAAAAGCTGCGTGGGATGTGATTAAAGGAGACATCTATGACATTGTGCAGGATTTTTGGATTTCATCTAATCTCCCCAAGGGGTGCAACACCGTCTTAATAGTTTTGATCCCTAAGGTTGATGTCCCCTTAGGGTTCAAGGACTACCGTCCCATTAGTATGGTAGGATGTGTTTATAAGATCGTGGCAAAAATCTTAGCTCATCGCTTACAATCGGTGATGGATCATTTGATCGGGGCTCCTCAATCTTCTTTCATAAAAGGCCGTCAAATACTTGATGGTGCCCTTATTGCAAGTGAAGTGATTGAATCATGTAAACGACTCAAAATCAAAGCCAATGTTTTCAAGCTAGATTTTCACAAGGCTTTTGATTGTGTATCATGGGAGTTTCTATCTTGGACATTAGCACAAATGGGGTTTCCGGCTCAATGGTGTAAATGGATAAAGGCTTGTGTCATGACGGCTTCGGCCTCAATTCTCATTAACGGCTCACCATCTCATCCTTTCAAGCTTCATCGTGGTCTAAGACAAGGCGACCCACTTTCTCCTTTTCTTTTTGACCTTGTTGTGGAGGTTCTCAATTTGGTGATTTGCAAAGCAGTATCTTTGGAGCTTTGGTCCGGCATAGATATTGGGTGCAATGGAGTCAACATAACGCACCTTCAATATGCCGATGACACTATTATATTTTGTCCGCAAAACCTCGACTCTCTTCAAAACATAAAAAAGGTACTCATCCTCTTTCATTTAGCCTCCGGTCTTCAAGTTAATTTCCATAAATCGTCTTTGTTTGGAATTAATATTGATGATTCTTGGCTCAAACTTGCGGCTCAATCATTATATTGTAAAATTGGAACTTTTCCGTTCTCGTACCTTGGTCTGCCAATTGGTGGTAACGCATCGAGACTATGCCATTGGGATCCGATTATTGACAAGATGAAAAGGAAACTCGCCTCTTGGAAAGGAGGATTATTGTCAATTGGAGGCCGTTTGACACTTATAAAAGCTTCTCTCTCAAGCTTACCCCTATATTTCATGTCGTTATTCCCCATTCCAAAGGGAGTAATTGAGAAAATCATTGCAATACAACGGAATTTTTTTTGGAGCGGTTCACTTGACAGGAAATCGCTACCTCTTGTAGCGTGGGAGGTCTTGCAACTCCCCAAAAATTTAGGTGGCCTTGGTATGGGTAACATTCATCATCAAAACCTTGCCCTTCTTTTCAAATGGGTATGGCGATTCATTACCGAGCCTAATGCTCTATGGAGGAGCGTCATCCAAGAAAAATATGGCTATGGAGATCAATTCACACCTTCCTCTCTTGTGATTCCGGTAAAAGGTGGATTATGGCGTAATATCTGCTCAGCTCTTCTGAAAATTGAAATATCCAGATCTCTTGTATTATCAAAGGTCCGCAAGAAAATTGGTACTGGAGAATGCACCCGGTTTTGGCTCGACTTATGGGTGGGTGATTCTACCCTTAAAGTATTATGCCCAAGGCTCTTTCTTCTTAGTACTCTCCCAAATGGAATGGTATCATCATTTGGTTTCTGGGACGGATCCAGATGGGAATGGTCCTTCGAATGGAAAAGAACATTGCGGTCTCGTGACTGCGAAGAACGGCTGTCTCTCTGCGCTATTCTCCAGCGAGTTTATTTTGAGCCCAAGGAGATTGACTCTTTCATATGGTCACCACATAAATCTGGAATTTTCTCAGTTAAATCTTTCAAGACTGAAATGGCAAAATACTCTCTCTCCAATAATCTTTACCCCATCAAAGGAATTTGGAGAGGTTTGGTTCCTTTTCGGATTGAAATTTTCGCATGGTTTGCTATCCTGGGCAAGTTAAACACTCGAGCTAAGCTGGTTTGTCTCGGTATTATTCCTGCTGACAGCATTCTTTGTATTCTATGTGGGGTCGAAGCCAAAAACTCAAACCATCTCTTCACTCACTGTGTATTCTCAAGAGAAATTTGGTGCTGGTGGCTTGAGATTTGGGAGCTAAATTGGGCTTTCCCTTTTGATCTGCGTGACTCATTTCTTCAATGAAGGGCGCCCCATTGTGATCAATTCTTCAAAAAAGTGTGGGCTGCAATCTTTTTCATAATTCTGTGGTCCTTATGGAAGGAACGAAACTGCCGTATATTCAAGCAAGAATCAATGTTCCCCAACCAGATTAAAGATTTAATTTTGCTAAGAATTGGGTGGTGGATTAAAGGTTGGGATTCCCTCTTCCCGTATAGCCCTGAAGAGATCCAAAGAAACCCCAAGTGTCTCCGCTGGTTTCCATCCAATATCATGACTTCACTTCCTTCTCCTGTCCCTTGTCTCCTGCAATGGATTCCTCCACCTCTCTCATGTCTGAAATGGAATGTTGATGCCTCGCTGCATCCCTCTCTTAACAGATCATCAATTGGTGGTGTTCTTCGAGACCCGTTGGGGAATTTCCGTTGTCTCTTCTCTTCCCCGATTCCTTCTATGGAGATTAACTTGACTGAGATTTTTGCCATTCATAGAGCCCTAAAAATTTCATTAAGCAGCCCAGAATTCATGAAGCATCATCTCATTGTGGAATCCGACTCCGCAAATGCAGTTAAATGGTGTAATGAAAAATCGGGTGGCCATTGGAATATTCATTTCATCTTAAACTTCATTCGAAACATCTCCACTATGGGACTTCAAGTTACAATCTGTCACCGTGGAAGAGCCTCAAATGGCGTTGCAGATGGGTTAGCAAAGCAAGGACTTAGTAGAAGTGATGATTTCATTGCTTGGTTGTAATTATGTCTTTTCATGTTACGTTTGATCTAAGTGTGCCTGTTTAGTTTGTGGCGGAAAGACCGTATGGTCCTTGTTCGGACTAACTGTTTGATCTTCGTTAAAATGCAATGAAATCAAAAATTATCAAAAAAAAAAAAGAGAAAAGATAAACAAATCTAGCTAAGATCTAACAAATTTTTACGATCATCCAACTAAAATTCGAAAAAGATATAAATTACCCCCAAAAAACAAAATTCTATAAGCTTAAATAATTAAAAAGATAAGTAAAAAAAATAAAAGTAACCAAAACTTTGCTTGCGGCTCACCGCGTGAATTTGCCGCCGGATAATTTCTTTTTTCTTTTTTTTTCTTTTTCTTTTTATAAATCATTTTTTTTTTTTTTGAAATTTCTTTAAATCTTTTTCCTTTTTTTTTTTAAATCTTTTGTAAATCTTTTGAAATCCTTTTTGAATTTTCTTTTAAAATATTTTTATTTTATTAAACCAACTATTCGGATTTGAATTTGTGAACTTAGGCCCAATATATAATTTGGGCTAGAATTTATTTGAAAACCCCATAATATATCATAAAAGCCTATTTAAAACCTTTATAATTAATAATAAACCTCTTTAATAATTAAAATACTTTTAAAAATTATAATTAATAACTTACGAAAAATACGGAGTATTACACTAGTTTAGCAACTTAACCCTCTCAATGACAGTACATATTTGACCCCCAACACCAAGTTGCAAGTAATGTGTGCACTGCAAGGGACGTGTAAACCCGAGCAACACTCACAAACTATATATAGAATTTTTGACAAAATCATAAACGAATCATTCAAATTGTATGGAAACGTAGAACTAATTAATAGTGGAAGACACCAAAGAGTTTATAGTGTTGTAATCTTTCTTTCTTTTTTTGACAACGAGAAAATTGCATTAATTAAAAGAGTAAGTACAACCTAATGCTAATACAACCAAACCTAAACCAAACAAACAAAACTAAAGGAGCTTTATGAGCTCTTACATTCCATCTAAAACAAAAATAAGCAAAACCGATAAAAAGTCGCTTGTAGAGGAGGGCGTCGTTGGTCGATGCTTGTGATGGTAAAGTAAAAAACTTGATGGCTGATGGAAATGGTAGAAGAAGCGAATGTCGTTCACGATCCGGACAACGAACAACCAACGACGAGCGTCGCATCTCACCGCATGAGCAATCCCAACAATCTGCTATCGCTTGGGATTTTGGGCTCATGATATTTTGAAGAGTCACGTTCCTTAGTGACTCATTACTCTACTCTCTCTCGAGAGTATTTCAGGTTTCTCCATTAGGTAGGAGAAACGCAGTTGAGTGGGCGTGTTGAAAATCACCAGATGCAACTGGGGTGCCGCCTTCAGATTTGAATTTGTCAAGGCAAGAACCATGAAGGTTAATGCCAAGCGAAAAAGAGAGCTAAACAATTTGAGCTCTCGAACACACCTCCGGTTTGCGAAACCGGAAAACACACGTCCCAACCATGAAAAACTTTCAGCGCCCCGTCCATGCTCACAATCCTCTTGGGTCACCTTTTTCCGCATCACAGATTCCAAAAACACTACATATTCTAATGTTACAACCATGCACCACCCTCCCTTACCCAACTGACAAACACTTGATGATGGCCACAACCAACCATGAATACCAGCTTTAGCAATTCGAAAAAAATAACTTACTCCTACTATTTGGAGATTTTACATGCATATTAAGATAAAAACCAACATACCGACATCGAACATAACTAGGGGGAAATCCCAACAACCAGGGGGAAGGGGAGGGGAAGCCCGAAGACCGGGGGGGGAGGGAAAGGGGTGCCCGACATAACCGGGGGAAGGGAAGCCCGACACAAGTAGGGGGGGAGGGGAAAGGAGAGCCCGATACAAAAACGGGGAGGGGAGAGGAGAGGGAGGACCAATATACTTGCGGAGAATGGAACCGGACAGCGACGAACATCGGGGGAGGGGGGAGACCGACGCGACAACGGGGGAGGGGAGGGAAGCCCACGCAACCACAGGGGAGGAGGGAAATCGACGAAAATGGGGAAGGGTAAAGGCGACGAGTAGACGCGACACAGTAGAAACACCACGCTAAAGATTAGAGGCCACCAGCGAGCCTGCAAGGCGGTGATTTTGAGTTAGGGTTTGCTAGGGTTTTATTGGGGGCAGAGAGAATTGCGGTAGAGAGATATAAAGGGTTTTTAGATCAGAACTCATTTGATACAACGCTATTAGTGTTCTAATCTTAATGTACGTATTGTGCATATTGTACGTGGACAATTGAATTTATTATTGTCATAGTAGAAATTGGATCGTTTGAAATTTGTAAAAAAAATCATAATGGGGGTTTAGCAAATACTGAAATCTTGATGTAGAATCGTTTTCCACAGATCATTTAGTTACAAAGTAGGAGTCAAAATTGTTATGAATGTATGAGACTTATAATATTTCACCTACATAAAAAATGGAGTGTCTGCCTTTTGTGTAGTAGAATGGTATATATATTTGCTTAAGGTTATTATATGGGAGTTGCCATGACATAGCCGCCAAGGCCATGATCGACATCAACCAATATTGGTACCATGCAACTTAAGAACCCAATCCCAAGTTGACAACCAAGGTTTGACCACCATCATCATCAGACAACTATACTAAGCAATAAAGATGAAAACATGTCAGACCGCCAAGGTCCTGATTGCGGCAACAAGCCAAACTCACTGATCCCTGGCACATAGTTCATCGCCTATAAATTAAAGGCACAAGCCTCTTCTACTATTCACATGTATTTGCATTCCACTCTATCTTGCATGTACCACACCTTCTCATCCTATTTGACTTAGGCATGGGACGATGTTTCCTCATACAACCCCTAAGGTTAGCCAACCTTAATTTCCTTGCGCAGGTAACCGACATCTCATATCCGACAGTAGCTGAGGACGCCAAAACTAATCATCCCTCCAACAGACATCATCCCTTGTCATCCTTGTTTTTCAGCACCCAGTACATTTACCAATTAAAAATGAATTAAAATACTATAATTAGTTTTTCTCTAAAAAAAGTTAGCCTTGTTCAAATGATCAAACCACTAACTTTTTTTTTGAAGTAAAGAGGAAATTTATTATTTAATAGTCATACTGTCATACGACATCTACAATATACATCAAAGAAGTACGAAAACATATCTCACTGAATCAAACATATTTCTTGGCCTCTAAAAACTATAACGTCAATTAACCAATTCTAACAATATGATACCCTTTGTTCAATTGTTAATCAATTATACAACCTTCAAAGAGAGTATATATCTTTCTAAGAAAGTTTTGAGAAAGAAAATCATGATTTGGTTCAATAGAATGCTGACGAATAACCGATATCAAATTCAAATGCGAACGACAAACCATTACCAATAAAAATCGAAATCAAAACTGAAACTAGGGCTTAATTGTTTATGGTAGCCCCTAGAATTATATGTGGATAGCGTTTAATTTTTCTCTCAGCATTGATTTTACTAGTCGACATCAGACCATTAACTTTTAACTTATTATTCTAAACTTTTGAGTAGTTTCTTATAACTATCAAACTTTTAAGTAGGGGTGAAAGTTCGGTGTACTGTTTGGACTTGGGCCTAATCCAATCTGATCCGAACAAAATTTGGATTTCAATTTTCCAATCCGAATCCAACCCAATAAGAGTTTAAATCCGATCCAATACGAATTTTCAAACTCTTGGTTGGATCCGATCTGAAAATCCGATTTTTTAAAACTCTATTTTTTATGAAATAAATTAGGCATGACAAGCCGACAACATCAACCCAATAAATTTACAATTTACAAATTCATAATTCATTACAAACCCCATAGTTCATTAATAAACTCATAACAAACCTATATATAGGCCATAATTCATTACAACATAACGTAATAAAGTACATGAGGTTCATTCCAACAACACATAATACAACAGGTTCAATTCAACAACAAAGAATACAACTACATCACTTAAGCACTGGGCTTTTTTTTTAAAATAAATCAGTTAGGCACTTAAGCCCAATCTAGATTACATAATACAAGGCATATTACTATTCGATTATATTGGATTTTCGGATCCAATTACGGAATTACCCTCAATCCAATCCAATCCGAAAATCTAATTTTTCAAAAAATCTCAATTTAAATCCAATCCGAACACAGTTCGAATCCGATCTGAATTACTAATTCGGATTGGATTGGATTGAATTTCGGTTTTTATCCGAACAACTTTCACCCTCACTTTTAAGTACATTTCTACAAATTATTCTATACTTTATTGTACTTGTCATTACTTTTTATTTAACTAATTAGCGATCTGACTCACCTAATAGATTAAAAGTTTGTTGTTTCACAAAAAGAACAAGGGTTTTGGTGAGTTCAAAGCAATAACCCTCCCCTTGATTTGAATTTGAAAATTTTGCACAATTTTTGTCTTCCCCTTCATTCCTGCGGGAACAACAAGCCTGTGAAGAGAGAGAAACAAAACGAAAACAAGAGTTTTATAGAACGAGGGAGAGAGAGTATAGTAGGCGGTAGTCACTACAGTAAAGTCACCGCGCTCTACAATTCAAATTCATTTCCATTTTTCTACTTTTATAAACTAATCCCCAAATCATACACTGACACACATATTAACAAAAACCAAGATTCTCTCCTCCAAATAAACTTCAAAAACCCTCAAAAAAACCTAAATACCCGCGCTTCCAAAAAACTCAATCTCATTTCTTTCTCATTCATTTCTTCATTAATCTCAAAATTAACAACTACCCATCAAAGTTTAATGAGTTTTCTACCAACCCTTTTCACCAATTTCAGATTCGTTTGATTTTTTTTTTATCTGGGAGTGTTTCTTGATTTTTGTCCCTTTTGATAATTTTGTTTCCTTTTTTGAATATCTTCAAATTGAAGATTTGGGGGTTTTTTTTTAAAGGGTTGATTTTTTTACTATAAGTAGATAAATGGGTGATGATTTGAGCTCTCATTGTGCTTTTGAGTCATCCAAAAAGATCCCACTATCTGATTCTAAGGTTGTAATTCAATTTGATTTTGAGAAAAAAAAAAGTGCTTTTGTTTTTGATTTGTATGTTTGAAGTTATTGAGTTTTAATTGGAGATTTTTGTGTGTGTGTGAAGATGGTGATGGGTTTAAAGCGGCGCGGCGAGGATTTGGAAGAAGACTCTCATGTAAGTCGGAAGCAGATTAAGATTAGAGATTTTCAATCTGAAGGTATAATGTTAACCTTGAAAGCTTTGTAATTTTTGGTGTTCTTTTGTTTTTTTACTCCTACTAGATGCTAGCTAATTTTAGTTGATTTGAAGTGCTTTATGTACTATTACAGTATTAGTTGGTGCAGTTTTTATCTACATTATGTTGCCAAGGAATTTGAGACCCTTTTTAAAATGTTCGTAAACTAGTTATTGCATTTTAGTATGGACTAGTAACTATATAGCTCAAATTACCTGTTATATAACTATTATAATTTAAGATGCACTACATTTTTGCTGAAGTTTCAAGTATGATAATCCAAGCAGTTATTGTGCTTACCTTATGATTTATTAGTGAACAATATCCTAAGTTGACGCATATAAAATTGGATTTATATATAGTACATCTAGTTTTTTCTGAGACAGATTTATGAGATCATTTTCCACAGTAATTGATATGAACGAACCTGGAGCTTCTCAACTAGAAGAAACCGAGGAACATATGGACATTGTAGAGACCCAAAGTTCGCAAGTTCTTGATAAGAATGCCGTTGAAAATGCAGAAGCAAGACACTTAGAAGGAGGATTGATAAAAGTGTCTGTGCCTTTGGGTGACCATAGTGGTTCTATGGCACTGGACCTCAATACTGAAGTATGCACTGATGAAAATTCAGGTTATAATGATGCTGTTGTGTCTTTAGATGATTCTAAAAAACATTCTTCATGTGCAAAAGCCAAAGGAAGCCTTGAGCATAATCATCTCCATTTGTGTGGCAATCGCTTGGATCTTAATGCTGAAGATGTTGCTAGTTCTGCGAATCATGATCCTCTCTACACCTATAGATCTCAAAATGGTCCGAAGATGAGCGAAACTTCTGATAGTGGGAGAACCACAGGCCGCTTGGATGATAAAGATGCTTTAAAAAAGTGGAAAGAGATGAAGAAAAATGGTTTTATGTCATCTTCTTATGGTTATGGAGGCATTCCAGCACCCCCTAAGCAGCGTGGAAGGAAGGGCAAAAATGAGGTGCTCAAGCAGAAGATGGAACAAGCAAAGAAAGAACAGGTCGATAGGTTTACTAAGATTGCTGCTCCTAGTGGATTGCTTAATGGATTGAACCCCGGGATTATAAATCATGTGAGGAATAGTAAACAAGTGCATTCCATAATTCAGGCACTTGTGAGGTCTGAGAAACGGGAAAATCGTAGACAAGCTAGTGAGATGAGAACTGGAAGTGGAGAACTAAATGAAAGAAATACAGAACAGGGATATGTAAATTTCACAGGGGTACATGGATCTGGTCTCTCTTATGCAGTTTCATCTTTCAGTTTAATGCCAGAAAGCACATTACCATGTGAGAACCAGTTTTCACATAATAATTCTGCCTTATATAGTTCAGAGGATAGGAGTGGATGTGGAGACTCAGTCGCTGAAGAGGGAAGGTGCTGTGCAAAAACATCTTTGTTTTCATACCCCGAGAATTACAGTGAGGATGATATACTTGCTCTGAAGTTAGCATCATCAACAAAGGTCACAGAAAGCACGAGCTGTGTTTCCAATGAGGAATCAGCGAATGGTAGCAGTGTCGACACTCTTTCTGTCAAAGGTGAGTTCTTGAGCTTTTCTTTACCCTTTTCTTTAAGTGTTATGTTGAAATGACTTGTTGAAGATCATTATAAAGGTGAAGTTAAGAACTTAAGATAGAGCACACATCTGGAGTTCTGGACAATGTATTTTTCAATTTTTTTCTCTTCACATTTCATTGGTTTGAACATAACAATTTTGATAATTTTCTTTGTCTTCAGCGGCTACAGTAGCTTCTCAGTGGTTGCAACTTATGCATCAGGACATAAAAGGGCGTCTTGCCGGTGAGTTTTCATTCATCGACAATATTACATTTGAGTTTTCTTTCAAGGGAGATGTGGATCACTGAAGTAGGCTGCTATATTTATGGTTCTGTTGCAGCCTTGCGTCGCAGTAAGAAGAGAGTACGTGCTGTTATTACCACGGAGTTGCCCTTTCTTCTGTCTAAAGAATTTCCTTCAAACCAGGATAATGTTCCTCATGCCGTGAAAGGTTTTGCTTCTGGTTACCCTAGTAAAGCAACAGCTGAAATGCATCAGTCTCATTGGGGTAAATTGTTCAACCAGATGGACAGTGCTCTCTCCGATGAAGAGAAACAACTGGTAAGTTAAGAGGAAAACAACGTGATTAACTATTGCAAGTTGAGCAGTTGTTATATACCCCTTGAAGTCCTTGGGCTTAATATATTATGTGAAAGAAAGCTACTAATTTTTTTTTATGTTTTTTCATATCTGGCAGGAGAGCTGGCTGAATCAAGTAAATAAAATGATGCTACACTGTGATCAAGGTCTCCAACATATACAATGGAGCACACTTTTTGAGATGCAGCATATGGGAATGGTAAATAGTGATTTAAGGTAGAGCTGTAGTCTTTTAAGTGCTGATACTGCTTTGAGAGTATATCTTATTTTCCTTTCCTATAGTTAACCATTTGATTTCGGCTTTTACTCTAGTTAGTAGATGAAAAACTCTATTTGGCTAAATTTTAGTTAGCTAAGCATGAGATGAGAAAGGTGTGGGCCCTAGGCAGTGTATGGTGATAAAAAAATTGCCTTCACTAGACTCATAAAACAAAAATTTAGCTAGTTTAAATTTAGCTAGATACCCTCTCGTTGTAGAGTTGACATGTGAAGATGTGGTTGCTTATCTTCACTTGACATTTTTAAGTGGCAATAATGTGTGCTTTGCTCCTTGTATGGATGCGATTGGCAAGTACTGTTTGTTTTCTACTTGTCTCTTGCTAGACGAAGCTACTTGGTTATTAATCACTGGCTCTATTGACTGATTACTGGCTTCAAAATCCATCATCAGTACTGCATTCTTAGGTTTCAAAATACGATGCAGAGAATAGTTGCATAGAAAAGCTGGCATGAATTTAAGATCTTGCTCGTCAAATTTGAAAGGTGAGTAATGAAACTAATGTTGCTTCTCATTTTGATCTCAGATCAAAGCTTAATGATCCGGAGAAAGATCTGTCTGTGAGAGCAGCTGCAGCTTCTATATACTCGACGTGCAATTTTCTATCTTCAAGGGAAAATGTCAGCTGCTGCTAATCATGCTTCTCAACATCTCAAAATTGTTTGTCTTGAATCATACTTTTCTTTTCTTTTACTAATTCAAGATCTTCTGATCTCCATGTGCATTTACCAATGTCCTCACTTTATTCTCCGGCAAGATAATGATTTTTCTGAGCTTAATTTCAATGTAGATTTAGCTGGTGATATCACCATGTATTGAGTTTTATTTTCCTTAGATGTTAGGTGTAGAAAGAAGCAGATATAAGTTTGGATACTCATGTCATAGTTCGGAGAAGTTCTCCTTCACCCTTTTTTCTGCTACATGATACTGAAAAGCAGCTAAGCCATTGAGCTTTTTTACTTAGGTGAACGAATAAGTATGTTCAGTATCTTATTTGTTAATGTATTTTCTAAAGGTAGTCATATGTCGAAGGAATATCACAACAGATTTTGAATTTTGAATATGTGTGCACAAATTCTAGAGCAGGGTTGCTTTAAATTTTGGGTTAGATCAGGTCCAATCTCATTCAATAAGTATATCGTAGTTTCAATACGTTTAAATTAATTCAGATAAATTTCAGTAAGGAAAATTTAAATAAGTTCAAATAAAACCCTTTAGTATTAGCTTGCGAAATTCTATTAGCGAATGCACTTGTAATGTGAATTCAATCCCGTTGCTTATTATTCAAGAGGTTGAAGATATTTCTATCTAATGATCTCATATCCCTTTATTTGGGCGGTTTAGACTTGACGAGAACATTTATATGAAAGTGAACGATTGACGTGTCTGTTTAGGTTTACGAACTGCCTTTCTAGAGCACGCATTAGTATCCCAAGTTTGAGAAGTTGTATTATGTGTTGATAATATCATGGAACTTACTCAAGCTCTAAGGTGAGATTTGGTTCACAAGCGAAAGTTTTTGGAACCAACTCATCTTTTTCCCCCTTAAATTTTGTATTGGTCCAAAACGATTGTATTATGTGAAACAATTGCTTAACCAATATAGAGAGCAGAGATGGCCATGTTGGCTAGGAAAATTGCTTTAAAATGATCCTAATGTGTATTATAACTGAACACGAATCCTCTCCATGTCCTCAAAGAAATTCTTACGTCAGTAGTTGGGAATGCAAAAAGAGGGAAAATAGTAGGTTTTTTTGCATAGTTAATATTTTGTTGTTTAGGTGTATCATATTAAGAAACTGATGAAAGAAACGAAAAAGATCCTAATACATGAACGTGTTAAACTATAACAATATGTTTTTTTGCCGATTCCGAAGGTTCTAATTCAATTATTCCTAATAGAGTTTTTGTGGGGATATACTGGGGTAATAGAAGCATTTTGTGGGGATATACCTCACTAATTTTTTTTTGTTGGGATATACCAATATAAATTTAAGTTTTGTTAAAAGGTCAAAACACTATTTCCCGTGAAAAAGTCAAATTTTCGGCCTTTGACTTGGTAGGAACTAGGGAGTGAGCCACAAAGTGACAGTGAGGAAGTTGGGGGAAATGAATGTAATAGAAGCGATTGAATATCACGCACTATACAAAGAGTAATTAAGCAAGTCAAAGACCAGAAATTTGACTTTCTCGCCAGAAATAGCGTTTTTGATACCTTTTAACAAAACTTAAATTTAGGTTGGTATATCCCCATAAAAAAAATTTAGTGAGGTATATCCCCACAAAATGCTCTAATACCCTGGTATATCCCAGCAAAAAACTCTTCCTAATATTAGCTTCTCTGTCCATTCTTCTTTCTCCCTTGTATCTCTAGTTTTTCTTCACTCTTATTTCCTTGGACTTTGACGTGGTGGACGTGATGATGGTGGAATACTTGATGGCAAGAAGATGGTGAGTTCATCCTCCCATTTCACCCATTCTGAGTCTACATCGCAGCTTGAGAAAGTGGATATGAAACACACTTGTGACATACCTCAACAAACCCATAGTTAGGATTATTCCTAGAACGCTAATAATAGTTGGGATTATTCTTGTAAACGTAAACCATTTTAAAGTGAGAGCTATATCCTCTTTTATAGTTGGGTTTATTCTTGTATAACATAAAATGTAAGAGAAGGTTTAACACTATATACCACCTTTCATAAAATGGCTGATTCTTAAAAAAAATTACATACAATTTAAATGGAGGGAGTAGTTCAAAGGCACACAAACTCCGAGCCCAGCAAAGTTGCTATCCTCATGTGAAACTGAAAGAGGCTCCCTCAATTTACAAGGCCTCATGAATCACTTTCACCTCTAAGAACTAGAATCCTGACCTACAAAAGTTAAATTATACTGAAGCATGTCATGGTGTTTATATTGGACTATAGCCAGTTTGGTGTTATCTTCTCTGATATTAGCTTTGAAGAAGGGTTGTCTTGAACCTTCTCCAGTGATCGATATTGCAATTTTACGCTCTCTGCGTTGTCCAGTGTCTTCACCACATACCTACAAACAGATGAGTACTTACTTAGGCACAGTTCATGCCAAAGAACAAATTCATAAAAGCCACACTAGAAGCGATGTGAATGCAACTAAAGCTAGAATGTAGCAAGCAAGCATCCAACGCAAGAGAAATACCTTTAGACTTCCAAAAATAGCATACTTGAAATACTGTCTGAGAATATGAAAATTTGCGCAATTTCAAATTCTTCTTACCTTCTCAATATAATTAACCCTTCTGATCATTCATGAAAAATTCCAGGTTGTTGGGGACCTTTTCAAAGAAACCCGAAGCATTATCTTTCTTGTCTTTTTAGTGTTTATTGTACACAGGAAAAACAATACTTCAAATTATTCATAGAAGATGCCCCCAAAACCTGGGACCAATTCTAAATAGTCAAAAGAATTCCAAAAGAATTGATCTATCCCTTGTAACTAATTTGTTCTTGCTAGGTCCAATATATCACGTTATGAGGACTTGGTGGAAAGCTGAAGTTCTTATCTCTCATGATGTTTTTTGTACTTATTGGGAAGTTCCATTTACAATCTGGCAAAGGAAGTAATTTAACTTATCTCCTAGGTTAAGTTCATTATCAAGCCACAAGAAGTTCTACATCACACTTTCAATGAGTCAATTTTTGGCACTTCCTATAACTACACTTCATAAAACGTGATACTTCTTACACCCAACCAAACAAACCGTGATACCGTTGTCAAGCCTCATGTTGAGCACATGCGGATTGTCCCAGATTAGAGAAAATGAGATAATTTAAACACCTTATCAGCTAGGGATTTACTCCTCCAAAAGCAAATTGGTTTTCAGATGAAGTCATGCTCTCACTTGGTAAGTAAGTGGCCCTCTCCTCATTCATGGATAACTCATACCGATTCCCATACACTCACATATATAATAACACAAGAGTCAAATATCACAATTTTAATAGCATGTTTATACCTAAATGAAGTTTCAAGTGTCCATGTAGACACCCATGTCAAAATACACAAGTGTCAAATATCACCATTTTAATAGCATGTTTTATACCAAAATGAAGATTCAAGTGTCTACGTAGACACCCATGTCAAAATGTTAAGGCATATTAGTACATGACAATTCATTTGTTATAAGGTCATAAATTAGAGAAATCGGATCGAGTTTGCATGTAAATTTACAAGTGATCTCCCATTTCAGTGTGTATAGTATATGTGCCAGCAATCCATCACCAAGAAGCTATGTTTGTTCACTAATTTTCCTTTAAATTTATCCACCTATTACCACCCAGAGATATGGTAAGAAGTGGTCATTAAGACAAGTGTTCTCAGTTAGTTGATATGTATGACTTGGACATTTACATGATACATCCAAGAAAACTTATATACAGTCATGACCATTGCCTTATTTTATTACCTTGCAACAAATGCGCCATAAGGTAAAACGAAGTGTTTGGGTGCATCGTGCTCTATGGCAATTTAAGAATTCAAACATCAAGTATGAGTTTTGCAGGATTATATTTATTTAATTATTTTCTTATTGGAGGGGAGGACTGAGGAGAATAGGGGTTCAAGAGGGGGAGAGCTTAGCAAGTCAACTGACCATCCATTCAAACACTGTGTCGTAACAATCGCCTCACGTCCTACAAAGCGCTGTGGCGTCCTCTTATTTCCCTGATAACAGTTTGCAGCTCTACCATCAGTCTTTAAGGCCTCAAAGAAACAGCCAGAATAAATTTAAAACATAAATACTTCACAAACCTTTATGATGACTCGGTCAGTCACAACAAATGGAAATTGTACCCCTCTTGCTCTAGGCGAATCTGAGAAAGATAAATCACCACAATTACCCTTGTCCTGCATAACAGACAATCAACTGTGATTCACTTTATCTCCAGTATTAAATGATTTGCAAATGTCCACTGTTCCAACACTGATAAATATCCCCAGTTCTCAAAAACAAACAAATAAAAACATGTCTTGAAATCACTTAATTCTTCCATCAAAAAGAAGAGAAAGAAATCACTTAGAAACAAAAGAGACCTGTTCAAACCTCTCTCTTCTCCTTTTGGAAGCTTTGTACATCTGTAAATCTTCTTCACGGCGAAAAGCTTGAACAGCAGATCGTAGAGCTGAAAATGTCAGAGAAAAACAACGATGAAGAACATAAAAATAATAATGAACCCACATCTAAACAAAGTATTGGAAGTTCTCACAGCACCTGTATTTTCTAAGAGGCTACAACAGATGTACAACATGCAGGAGATCAACATGACATCAATTTCATAAGCAAAATGTTAATCAAAGCCAAGGTTTCAGCTTCCAAAATTCTTCACTTACAGAGATTTGGTGCCACTGAATCTTCAGTAATAGGATGTGAGCAGGTACAGCAAGCTTTCTGTATACAGAAGAAAATCAGATTTTCAGTCATACTTTAAAAGGGGTAAAAAAGATCCACAGTAGGCATAATACACCTTAATCAGTATCAAGATTCTTGTTAGCAGGCTTGAGATGGAAACCGTTATCTTAGTTTACTGCACTCTATTCTATTTTTTGTTTCATCAAGACCAAACAAAGAACACATCATGGCCATCATATATAAAGGAGAGGATGAAAAATGCTCGATAAATGATCTACATGCATTACAGGCACATAATTCAAACCTCAATCATCAGAATGTTAGTCAAACAAGAAACTGAGAATTTCAGAGACCATTGGGATATATTTGGGAAATAATAACAAAGGTTTAAACAATATCATACAAATTTGACTCTGCTACATTTAATTATTTGTCACGATGAAATTTTTTATTTTTGGATAGGCTAAAATATAAATGCATTGCTATAAGTGATACCTTGTATTTGTTTCAGGAAAATCCTATGGTGATTAAGTAGGACACAGAATCCAAATAATCAAACTAATATTGTAGTTGGATAAGAATGTTCAAAAGATAATGTTGCTTAAAAGAAGGGTTTTAACCACCTTAAATCCGATCTGGATACAACAAAGGGACTTCCAAAATCCAGGCTTTTTAGAAAATAATGACAATAGTGCATCAAACTCCCTATCTAAACGGTGTTACATATGTTTCAGTGCTAAAATCATTGAGACTTCTAGAACTACCTGAAGAAAAACAATTATACATGTAAGAGTGACAACAATTGTTACTTTACAATTGGAGTTTCTTGTGTGCACTTAACATGAGTAAGCTAAATTTTCTTATCACATGTGGGGTTTCAGATCTGGGATACGGTGGCAATCATGATAACAGTCGCAATACCACATTCACAAGCAATTAGGGAGGCTTGCGGCTATGAAACCTAATATCACGGTCATGATAAGCTCGAGGACCACGTATTGTGCTGCAATGATGTGGATGAGATATTGAGATCTAATATCCTAACTTTGTCGGCACCTAAATAAATCTTTTTGTCTAAAATAAACTTCCACATGTGGACCACTGACCACCTAACAAGCCTTAGCTGCAAAAGGTGAGGCCTCTAAGTATCAGCACCAGATGGCATTCCCAATTTGCACGTTTGAACTCTGAGGTCAGTGCTATGTGAAGCAAAATGCCCTTTTATTGCTACGCCTTCATTGGTTGTAGTGCAGTATAGAGGTGGGTTGTGCTAGTTCTGACACCCTTAGCAACCAATTACCAAGTGACTGAAAAAGGGCACCCTTAGAAAATGGAGAGAGCATATAAAACCACAATAACATGAAGGGTCGCACTTCCAATCTCAGATTATACAAATGAATGTCTTACATTGACGTACAAGATGTTTATAAGAGATAATTACCCAATTATGAGGCTGGCTATTTAACCATTAGTCCATGACCATCCTTATTACTCTTTGTTAATGTTTTTGTCCCCCCTTCCATTCTAGTACTAGAACTTATCCTACATGTTGTCCATTTCACCAAATAGATGGACTAAAAGATTTTGTGAACTTTCCGAATCCCCCCTCAATGAAACATGAGTTCACATTAGGTAACAGAACTTTCTAGTCAATGTATATCAATGTCACGTAATAACAAAATTATATTAGGTAGTAACTATTATTGTTCTCTAATATGTAGTTTGAAAAGATTTAGTTAAAAAGGAAAAATATATTAGGACAGAAGAATATATCAAACAATTGTCCAAAGAAATTTTCAAAGAATAGCTAATCAACAAGCCATCAAAAAAGTAAGCATCTGTCACTTAAAGCTAAACTTACAGAACACCCTCTGTATAAAATGAACAACCCTCCCTCCCAGCCAAAATAAAAAGCTTTCCTAAAGAAGCATACTCCCTCCGTTTTTTTTAGATGTAACATATTGACTTTGGGCACTATTCATCCAATACACTTTGACCACTAATTGTTATTTATACATAAGAAAAAATATAGTCATGTGGGATCTTGTTTGATTCGATCACGATATACACTTTCCAAATATATATTATTTATAATTTTTACTTTTATACAATTAGAGATATTATCGGTCAAAGTTGTGTCTCGACAAATGTGAAAAGTCCAATGTTACATCTACAAAAAAATGGAGGGAGTATATCATAGCATTGGAGTCGATCCTCCTATAAACCCCAAATTAACGCATATATCACTATTACTTCTATAATGTTCAACCTTGATCCCTACTTCCTCGTCCTTGTAAGTCTCAACACTCGAGTCCATTGTAGAAAGGCCAAATGGACAAAATCTCCTAACTCCCCATCAACCACCATAACCTCAGCATCCATGTTACACGCATCAAACCTAATGTTAAGTTATGTCATGAAGATTTGCCACTTTAAAAGGCATCTACATTGAAGGATCTTGAGCTGCACAGATTCAGGGTACATGACATAAAAAACCCATGAGAGCTTTGTTAAAGCTTAGAAAGGTGATTGATGTTGTGCCAATTTACCTCTAGATTAGTAATCCCTCCATATTTTAGTTATTCTACTTGTTTTTCACGATCTGTAATGCAAACTTGTAACCATCTATATCTCTGTTTTGTATTGAAAAAATTATAAACTGTCTCTACTTTTTAGTATGAAAATACACATTGAAACTAATCCAACAAGATTCCACATGACAATAATATTTATATACATTACTCAAAATATGCTTACAATATTTACGAAGTTTGACCTTGAAAAATGAAGCGGAAAAATTATAAACAGTTTGAACTTTGCAGAATGAAAACCACATTGAAACTAATCCAAAAAGATTCCACATGGCAATACTCTGTATATATATCAGTCAAAATACGCCTGCAACATTTACAAAGTTTGACCTTGAAAAAGGAAGTGGAACAACTAGAAAAAAAAAGGGTGGGTACTACTTTTTATCTCATTGATGATATTTGTCTAGTGACTGAGGCATCCAAGTGACCAAGAAAAACTGCGGTGCATAAAGGTTTTCAAATCCCTGATTACGAGTTGACCCTGCTAAAATCACTATGAAATTGCAAGAAATAAAGCATTTGGATCCATGGAAGATCATAGTATGTCCTCGATTCAGATTTGAGTGTCCCGCATTGGTTTTTGGAGACTTGAAGGACAAACTTTGACCAGTTATAACTTATGTAGTATAATTGGTAAAAACATAGCAAAGGGTTGCTTGAAACTACTTCTAAAGGGAGTTATGAAAGTGTAGTTGTATATATAACATCAACAAATCTTTCAGCAACTAATGGTCACAGCTTACAAATCTTGACTTTTGACTTCTGAAGCAAGAAACTCAAATCCAGGCATAGGGAGTAGCTAATACATTCCCCTCATGGTTAAATTTTCCACCATACTCCAAAAAGGCCACCTTTATACTCCAGAAATGGTTTGCAATAGTAAAGCCAAGTATAATTTTATGGATCAAGGTAAGCGTATGTGAGATGGATCCTTGAAATGAGTTCCGACTTCCGAACTTTAGAAAAGAAAGAGAAAAGGGATCAATTATATAGACCAATCTCGTGGGAAGGAAATCGGTGGAAGGAAGACTAAGGACAATACAACGCAAGGACTAAAGAAAAAGGGGGAGACCCCACAAGTTATCTTTTGTGAGGTTCTTGCTTAGTTTTGTGTATGCCCCTAATCATAAATCTCCCCACATTCCAACATAGATGAGGAGGGTGAAGGTCCCAAAAAGGAACAATGACTCAAAATATTCTCGTCTCCTAAACGAGTGAGCAAAAACACAAGAAAGGAATGATAAAAGCTATGAGCTTTAGGAAGGTTGGTTTCATGGAACTCTTCCCATCTCACCAAGGAATGGAAGTCATACCCAAAAGCAAGGAGTCTAAGGGCCATCAACTAGGAGGTGGACAAAACGCACTACCATAGTAATTTACAGTGGAATGTTAGCTATGCCACTTTACAAGGAATGTAAAACTACATTCCCACCATTTGATAAGAAAGTTCTATATTAAAGCGTATGGTTAGTAGTCCATTGTAACCAAGTTCATCAAAGGGAATATTAGCGGCCTATTTAGGAGTTATAAGGCAACCATATTACATTACTAGCAAGACAAACTTTTCCCAATTACCTCTGTTTTACATACTGTTTTCACTCAAATGACAAATCTATTCATAGCAAGACCTTATTGTCTCTTGGCTAACTTTAGGCCAATTTACCTCTTGTGACAAATAAGAAACCTCACTTGCAATTGCCTGAACCAATGATTGCCACCTGAATCAATGATCCAGCTTCAGTCAGTCTCCTTGTTCTCTTCTTGCTTCAAGGTGTACTCCTTATCTTAAACTTCATGAACCAGTGATGAAACCACTAAGCTACACAGCAGGATTCACTTCAAATCTCTTCTTGCATTTAATTTATCTTCTCCAAGGCCTATCTGTTATGAGTGTGATCCAGCACTAGCATGGAATTCCCCTTTTCTAAAACAGATTCGATTTGCACAGTCGCACCCATCTTGACTTTCATTATCTAAGCATGCATTCACCAGAGTTTGAATTCTCACATTCAAGGAATCTAAGAACTCTCATGTTTGTTATGTTCCAATCCAATAGACTCTAGTAACTTTCTAACAGGCATATCCAGTCATAAAAGTTACAAAAACAAGACTAACTGGAAAGCTGAGTTCTATTCAGAATTCACACACAAAAAAAAAAAAAGGGAAATAAGTTAAGACTAATGCTCCAGGTGTTAGACGAGCCACAGAGGAGCATAGCCATATGAATTCTTATGCTTCCATCATCATAATACCACACTTGGATGTTAAGTTAAATAGTTTCTTGTAGTAATGTTTCCGAGGATGATGTATGACTCAATATTCTAGAATACTGCTGCTTGTTATACAAGAGACAGTAAAACGGATTTTTCATCTTTCTACAGCACTTCAAGAAAAGTGGAATTCCAACAGTACCATCAACGGGACATGATATGACAACATTGGCCCTTTAGACCTCCTATCAACTAGTAGCCTCAGCTTTCGATAAAAATAAGAGAGCACAGCCAATGACCAAGATTATATTTTTTGGGAGCTCACTAACATGGATTCTCTATTCTTATTTCCGAAGCAAAGAATTCATACAGCTGAATTCACCTGATTAGCAAAAGGCCTGGTTGCGTTGGTTGTCCGGCTTCCTGCTGATGGTTGGTTAATAAGCTAGTTCTCAATAGATCGGCTGGTTGATTCTGACAAGATCAGTGCTTACACAACCTTCATGGACTCAGTGGCTAAATTTAATTATACTTCAGACCATTCATCAGTGACCAGACAACAATATAAGCGTCAGATATATCTTCCCGCTGGTGACAGATGTTAAGTGATTATGGCTCATAATGATGATATTCACAAATACAATAATCACTATATGCCAAACATTTCCTAGTTGGAACCTAGGGATTGATACTAGATCAGTTAGTAAACCATTATATTACCATGTATGCCAGCAGAGGAGGATAAATCATCAAAGATTCGTCAAATCAGTCATACAAGAACCTCATAAAGCATGCATAAAGAGGAAGGATGATTATCAGCTATATTTACATGAGGTCAACTCACCATTTTGAGGACCTGCTGAGTTCCACCACTTCCAAAGGAGTGTCCACAAGGTAATATTATTGCATCATCCATTAGAGCTCCTCTGCGTGGCCATAACTTTGCAGCGTAAATACTCAACTGAACAAATGAGTCATTGCAATCTAGAAAGCAGGATGTCCAGAGAAAGTAACTACGAAAATCTAAGATAAATCACACTCAACAAGACAGGCATATCAGGGCTTGGAAGGTGAAATGTGAAAACAGACAAGAGGGGGTTGGGAATGAATACTGGGACTAAGACTGTTGTTTTCACCTATATAATAATATGAACTTACTTAGCCTGTATATTAACTTGTCTGATCTTATTTTTAAGCTGCAAATTAAACTTGGTAGCTCTTATTTGAACTTATCTTATATTCATTTGGCCCTTTATGTGAACTTATCAACCCTTTCTAAACTTAGTGAAGTTAATTGTTCAATAAATTACACCATATGTCCCATATTAGTTCGCTTCTGTTTCAGGAAGGTAAATAATAAAATTCTCTGTCACCCAGCCCCAACACTAACCCCAAGTGGTTCACCCCTTCTGTTTCTATCCTCAATATAGACTACCTTCCCTCGCCTTCTTGCAAAAGCCTCTGCATCCTCTTCTCTCCACTGATTTGGCATCCCCTTCCCTGCCCCCCTTCCTCAACTCCACATTTCGGCTCCCTCGCTCCCTGCACTGCTCCGATACGCAATCTTCTCCATAGAATTCATCTCTGAATATGCTAGGAAGTCGGACTTCACTAGAATTCACTGGAATTCGACCATTCCTACAGCCTTGGCGATTCTCAGACACTGGTACTCTCCTCATCTCTTTCTCTAGCTTCCAGGGGAGGGGGAAAGGAAGGGCGGGGGAGAGCGATAGTTTCATATCCGATTGATAAGAGGATTTGCCAAGGTATTCTGAGTTGGTGGCCACAAACGATTCCACCAGCTAGTTTGTACTGGGGTTTGTGCGCCTGGTGAATTAAAGGGAGTGCCAGATAACGGGTTTGTGAGACAAGAGCTGTGAAGGGAGTCATTGATGCAAGGGATTGTGGTTGCGTGAGCATGTAAACAATGGGTTGGGGGGGGATCCAGCAAACAGATACTTTTTAATAAAATTATATAGAAGCCTACGATCTACTTTTTAGCACTACTACTGATCTGCTATCGATCAAAACAACACAATACATGTTAAATCATTGTGTCATTTTCAAGTGGGTAAATGAAAGTGGGATGGAAAAAGTATCTTTACGGTGAAAACAAGGCCTAACAAATTAGTAGTAATCCAACGCGCCAAACGACGTGTTCCCTCCGTCCTGTTTTTTAGTTAGCATTTAATTTTTGTGTGGAGATCAAGGAAAGGAAACAAAAAAAAGAGAGAGAAAATTGTAAATAGGTGTAATCCCAACTTTAGAGGAAATTTTTTTTTCCAAGAGTATATACCATTATACATGTGGGGCATCCCAAAATGAAGGAAAATACTCAAATACAGAGAGAAAAAGTAATATTACAAGGACACATTTGTAAACTAAAGTCTCTAAAGCAATACAAAACCAGAAAAGGCCACAAATGTAATACTGGCACTGGCAGCCATCACAGAAGCAGCACGACAATTTTATAGCTCATTTTCAGAACGCTGAGCAGAAAAAAAAAAAAAGCTACAACATAGTGAATACTCTACTCCTTGCATGAAAACAATCTTAAGAGTCTAAAGATATAAAGGCATATTAATTGCCTAAGTTCCTAGAAAAGTACGAACATGCAATAAAATTCAGTAAGCATCAGGCCCAGAAAAAATGCATGCATGATAGTAGATAAACTCGGATATCTAGCTCATTTGACCCATAAGGGGCTATATTCAAATAGTTCCTTCTGCAAGTCTATAAGGAAAAGTGAACAAAATCCTCAGGTTCCTTGTCAAACAAACGTAAATTTAATTTCCATATGCACTCACGTTATTGGATCAGAGAAAATTGCTCTCAGTGACCCTCCTGGATCATTAGAAACAGAACTGTCCTTCCTTCCGTCAAACCCACAACTATTATCCCCAGCTATATCCTTCTGACCTTGGCTGGTCCCTTCTGTTCCTTGCAACAACTGCGAATAGTACATATCACCATCATGTTCTGCAACTGTAACCATTTTCTGAAAGTGCCCTACTCTTCCTTGCTGGTCATTCTCACTCGTACCGACTCTATTTGCGTCACCCCCTGGTTGTAATATACCCCCATCCTTGATCATCATTTGCCTAGTTGATGAACCTACCATCACAAATTAATAGATTAACCAATAGCTTCACAACGAAAATACATAACACTCGCCCTCAACATTTTCTTTCCATACCCTGATCCCTCCTCCCTTTTCTGGAGAGCCATATTCGTCAACAATAAACATTAGATTCTAAACAAACAAAAAAGTACAACCTTCAAATTGCATCCGATTCTCTAAAAGTCTAAGGATTGGCAAAAATGATCACATAACAACAAGCTCTACTATAATCAAAATCACAACTTTACCAAGCATCCCTAATCCAAGCTACAAAAAGCAATAACATAAATTATATCCCCAATAGCACTACAAATAAACTTCTTGTAACAGAAGATAATCCAAACTATGAAAAGGAATAACATAAACTATATCCCCAATAACACTACTCATTTACTCACAAACTTCTAACACTAATACTTAAAACTTAAAATTGCATACCAAAGTATATATATTCAATCTACAAATTGAGTAAAAATTCAAAAAAAACAAGCAACTCACCAAATGAAGCATGATCCTTGATAATTCCAACCCCAATTTTATCCCCAATACCACTACTATCACTATTCTTTCCACCAATTCCTGCCAAACCCAACACTTCACCATCACCCTCCTCATCATCATCCTCCTCATCATCTTCTTCTTCTTCCTCCTCCTCCTCATCCTCGCTACTCGGGGTCGAAACGGCCCCACCACCTCTCCAATGCCGGGACCCACCTTGCCTGGGGGAGGTGGGGCCCTCCTCATAAGCACCAATAACATCACTACCTCGTCGGAGCTCCGGTGAGAAGTATCCCCTCTCACGGTGATCAATAGAAAATAGTTTGTCATCCATAAACCCCGGTTTCGAACCCGGGTTGCTGGACCCCCGCCCGAACCTTAAAGGGTTGTTATTGTTTTGGAAATGGACCTGAGAATTCAAGTTGTTATCCATTCTTTGAGTTGGGACTAAACCCATATTTTCTGATGCCATTTTTGTGTTGTGGGTTACCTCAGAATTTGACACAAGATAGAGGGAGAAAAAAATTGTGGGTTATGTAAGAAATTTTGGTTTTAGAAGAAGAGAGGTTGATTCTGTGAAGTGGGTTAGCAACAAATTTTGATCTTTGGGAGGAAATTAGAGTATAGTCTTAGGAAAATTGTGTTATTGGTGAATTTGTGAGGAAAATTGGGAAGAAAATGAACTGGGTTTTATGAGGAATAGGTTTAGGATGCAGAGAGGTTGATTTTGAGTGTCAATGTCAAATTTTGATTTTTGAGTGTGTATCAGAATAAAATTGTAGTTTTTGGGATTAGGGTGAATAATTAGAAAGAGTAAGCATAATGATGGTGGATTTGACATCATTATGTATCTGAACTTCTATTCGTCACCCCCAAACTACTTAAAATCGCCCCAACTACCATCTGAATATACCATTATGCCCTTAGCTCCTCTTACCATTTTACTTTACTTTAGCATTTGAAATTTTAACTTCATTTAAAATTTGAATTTTACCAATTTACAAACAATCCCCTTATGTATTTGGTTGGTTGATGGTTGAGGGGGCGTTTGGTAATTGGTTGTTGGTTGTTAGTTGTTTTACCTGATTGGTTTGATTGGAGGGTTTATGTTGGTTTTTAATTTGTTTATAAAAGTGTTTTGGTTATATAGCTTATTAGTGTTGTCGGTTTAGCGCAAAGTTGTAAAGCCAACCGAAAAAGCTACTAATATTAGCTCTTGGCTTTTAGTTGGAAAATCGGTTTTCAACTACCTACAAAAGTATGAGTTATGATAAAACGCTAATAGTTAGACGGAATTTTTTTTTTTAAAAAAAAAGTTGCCTTTTGTTGAAACAAAAATATAAAAAAAAAATTACTTTTTGCCAAAAAGTAACATGTGATCTCTGCCATAAAGCAAAAAATTGCATTGATTTGCGTGCCTCCATTCAGTTTTTTCCCCAAAAAGTACAATTGGTTATTGATAAGAACTCCTGTTTGTGTGTATGAAACACATGTTATTGTTGTATCAACCCCTGTTTGTGTGTTTCAAACCCGTGTTTTTGTTAAACCAACCCCTGTTTGTGTATGTAAAAAAAAAGGTTGAAATCTACTTTTTGTCAAAAAGTAAACATGTGATATCTGCCATAAAGCAAAAAGTTATATTAATTTGAGTCTCCCGTTCAGCTTTTCCCCCAAAAAGTACAATTGGTTTTGATAAGAACCCCTATTTGTGTGTTTGAAACCCATGTTATTGTTGTATCAACCCATGTTTGTGTGTTTAAAACCCATGTTTTTGTTAAATCAACCCCTGTTTGTGTATGCAAAATATTGAAATGACAATATCAGCCTTGATAGTGGGCAAGCTGCCCACTAACTATTAGCGTTTTATCACCCCTCCAAAAGTATATACAAAGCACTTTCTTTGAAAAAGCCAATGAAAAGTCACCCTAATTAAAGTCATTTGACCAAACAATCTAGTAATTGCTTTGACTCTTTGAGCATATCTATTGAATCTAGACATAAAAGTTCCCTAAATCCTTAATAAAATCATACGTAAAGTACTACTATGACATATGGACATCCTCTAGTGTATTTGAATACGGTAAGGATGTTAATGGAGTAGGGTGGATGTGGAGAATGGTCCCTCTACATCTATTTCTGTTTAAAGTTTTTGTACAAATTTGTGCATACTGAGTCCACAAGACCACAAACAATCTAGTAACAATGTACCTACAGAGTTGACAAACAACTAAGAAAAATAAAGTAACAACTTTCGACATGTAAAATATCCCTCTCTAAGGCAAGTGTAAGAATATTTGCAAACCAACAATCATGTGCATATTAGTGAGCTCAATGAGGAAATAAACCGTCCAGGATAGAGACTTCCCACAACTGAGCTCTAAACAAATCAAGGTTTGTTACAAACAAGCCTCTATACAACCATTATGTACTAACAAGACCATGAAATTAAACCAAATCTTATCTTGGTTAGTGGTTACTAACACGTGGAAAGTATACTATCAATCCTATACTTAGCATCTCTTTGTGCTTGCTGTACAAAATTATGCACACAGCTAATTTCGAGTTCCATAAACCATTTTTCCTCTGCTTCCAGATATGATAAAATGTACTTAAGAGTATTTGCTATATTTTATTTTTCTTATCCACTGCACAATAATATCAGACATGTTTATAAAACCCTTAAATTAAGAGTAAGGTGTTTCACATTAGTCATAGATGTTGGGATTGTATATATCAGTGTATATTCGTAAAAGGAACTCACAAAGAGATTCAGATTTTCAGATGCGTGGCATATTTACTCCCACATCGGCTACGCTGTGTTAATAGATGTCGTTTAAATCCTCATTGCAGCAACAATATGTCGAGCCGTGATGAAAGCTGCGCTAAAGTGGATGGAGGGTCCTCCACATTAATCTGACCATCAGATGAGAAACTGCGCTCCTGAGCTCATTTGAATTGTGTTTTGTATTCTATAATTTTTCGTCTCCATCATCATTTTCATACTAATCAAATTTGAAAGGTCTAGATTTGGAATAAGTAAGTTTGTTTACAATTTTATTGTAAAATCTGACCCTCCTAAAAAGTACTTTTTTTTATTTTTTTTATCATCCTCACTTTCCTGTGCACTTCTCCTAATGCACCTCTTTGAACTTAAACTAGTATTTAGGTCCGGGCGATGCCCCAGGAGTTTATCTATGCTACGATTTAGTAGTAGTTAAATAAGTCATTATACTCATTTTAAAAAGTCATCTTATTCATTATATGGATTTCAAAAGTTTTCCATTCATATATCATCATTAATTTTGATTAAATAAGCAATAATAGTATGGTGGAGTGATGGTTGGATCTCTCTCTTTCATACTTGAGGCTGTGGTTTCGAATCTTCACATTAACAATGCTTTTTTTTACTATATGAGAAAGATGGATAGAATATTATTGAATGAGGGATGGTGATACGTGGCACATATACATTCTTAGGAACGCTTTTTAATATATTAGTATAGATATCTTTCATTATATATTAGTAAAAATTATAACGATTGAATATTAATAATGTACTAATTGAGACAATCAAACAAGACCCCACATGACTATATCTTTTCTTATAAATTGAAAAAATTTGAGAAGATTCTCTCTAAGTATGAATAGTGCCAAGATTCCAAATGAGAAAGATAAAAAAACAGAGGGAGTAAGCTTTAATAACAAGATTCTAGTGACAAACATATTGTCCCATGAGGAACTTTTAACATATAAATTTTGGCTCTCACAATTTGCAAGGGCTTTTTTCCGGCTAGAAAATTGTTATTGGAAGTGGAAAATTTGAACCAGTAAAAATTAAAGGGTTTTTTTTGTCAGAAACTACTTTATATATTCCGTTGCAAAAAACTATCTTATAAAATAAATTGTAAAAAAAAAATTGAAAACATATTTTTGTTGTAAAATCCTACCTTTTGCCGAAGTTGGATGGTTGACCAAAAAATCCAACCCTATAATACCCCTCATGATCGCTTTAAAAAGAGATTTAACTGGCTACTTATATCAATTAGATGCATCTTTCTTATAGGGTGCTATTTTCCTAAGTTACTTCAAAGTTTAACGTGCTTGGTTGGTACGTAGTCTTGGAATAAGTGACCTCCTGGGAAGTTTTTCAGGGTACGCATGAGTGAAGATAAAATGTACGAAGAACTTGTATTGGTTATTGAGAACAGATGTTGGACCTAGATGCACATTAGTGACGATAGACTCGACTCCGTTGGGGTCGGGGGTGTTATAGACTCATCACGTGATTTGCACGTGACATTTTACAAACTGCCAAAATTTCACTATTTCCCCCCAGATTTTTTTTCCAAAAACTACCTTATAAATTCTTTTTTTAAAAAACCTTATAAAAAAAAGTTGCTACAAACTACCTTGAAAATATTCTTTGGGTAAATCCTACCATCCAACTCCGGCAAAAAAAGGGGACTTTTGCGTTTCTCATTTCTTTACTTGCCCTTTTTTTCTTACATTATTTCCTCAAAACGCCCCACATTTTCGATTCCCATTTCTTTGCTTAATTGCCCTTTTTTTTCCTTTCTCATCTTCATTTCTTTGTTTCACATTTTCGATTCTCGTTAATCAGGTGGACTGAAAAAATGTTTTAAAAAAAATTAAAAAAGGGGATTTTCGTGTTTCTCTCTTTTGTCCTTCTTGTTCAATTGATTATTGGGAGGTTTTAGCATCAATAAATCTACAACACAAAACAATCGATATTCAATCGTTGTTTTGACTTCAATCTATGTCGTAATTTTAAGATTTTTTTCTTTAATCGTTGCGCACTATGGTTTTCTCGATTTTTAAGCCGTTTCGTTTTTGCGTTTGCTAGGTTGAAGGATAATCGTAAAGATAATTTTTGGTAAGAGAGAAATTTTGGGGTTTTATAGGATTTTGAATTAGGATTTGAGTTTGGTTTTTTTTTTTGTTAAGAGAGAAATTTTGGGGTTTTAGAAGAAAACTATGTTAGGAGTTGGGTTGCAATTTAATCGAAGTCGTTGTGATGATCGGATCTACATTCCGGTTGAAGCCCGAAGGAATTATCATCAAAATCAGAAGGACCCACAACTTCAAAGAACTCAAAGTGATATTGTTAACGGAGGATTAGGTCGAGGAAACAAAAGTAAAGGTAAAGGAGTAGTAGCAGAGGGAGGAAGAGAAAGAATCGGGAATTTTGGGGTTTTTTGGGGGGACTTTGGGGGAAAATGTAGTTTTTAACAACTTTTTTTTTACAAAGTAGTTTTTTCGCAAAAAACATAATTTATATGGTAGTTTATGACAAAAAACCTAGAGGAAATAGTGAAACTAGGTACGTTTTAAATGTCACGGGCAAGTCACGTAATGGGTCAACACCGGATTTTTGGTCAACCATCCAACTCTGGCAAAAGGTAGGAATTTACAACAAAAAACATTCAAAAAGGTAGTTTTTAACAGCTTTTTATAAGATAGTATTTCGCAAAATTTGGAACTTATAAGATGTTTTCCGACAAAAAAACCTATTATTACATTGGTAACCATTATGTGTTTTAATTTTTAGAGCTAATGACCAAAATACCCTGTTAAGGATCAAGCATAGACTCCCAAGATTGTAGATTAAGAAGCTCTTATCGTCCCACATTGCTTTGTTGAGCACTTGGAAACCATTTATTAATATCTGACTGCACACATAATTATATGTCGAGCCGTGATGTTAGCTGCGCCAAAGTGGATGAAGGGTTCTTCCACAATAGTCTGAACTATCGGATGAGAAAAGTCGGTCCTGAGCTCAATTTAATATGTTTTTGTTTAATGACACAACGTTATTGTAAATTTTGATCTCCCATCATTTTCAACCACCGAAGCTTATCTTACTTCTTTGTGCATGTAAAGTGTAGAATTTAGCCAATAGTTCCATTGTTTCTGACTTTAGATTACAAATTTATTTTGGCGAAGATTATAATGGTTAATTTGATTATTTGTTTTTGTTTAATGACACAACGTTATTGTAAATTTTGATCTCCCATCATTTTCAACCACCGAAGCTTATCTTACTTCTTTGTGCATGTAAAGTGTAGAATTTAGCCAATAGTTCCATTGTTTCTGACTTTAGATTACAAATTTATTTTGGCGAAGATTATAATGGTTAATTTGATTATTTGCCTTTTTTTTTCTTTGATATAGTATTAACATGCCTTCATTAATGTTTTTCAAATTAAAATTTAAATAAGATCAAATAAGTTTCATAAGTTACTATTAGGTTCTAATAAGTTAAGAACTGGTCGTATTCAGTTGGACACAACTTTAACATATAAATTTGGATTCACACAAGAATTAATTGGCCACTAAAACTTGAAACTGAAAGTGGTAGAATTTGTATAATATATCCCTCTAAAGTTCCCTCCTAAATGAGCTTGTTTCTCTCATAATAACTATATCATTGGATATATAAGTAGGAGTATAAGGAGTTGTTTGGTTGCATAAATAAATATTCATGGGAAGTAAAACTTTATAGGAAGTAAGATAAAGTGAAGTTGTTTGGTTGACAAAAATGTAAGAAGTACAGGTCCCCATAGGTAATTAGAACTTTCCATGGGATGTTTTTCTTCCCATGATCAACCAAACAACTTTTACCACTTCTTAGGAAATGAAACTTCAAGGGAAATACTACTTTCTAAGAGATACTAATTCCTACATGCAAACCAAACAAGTCCTAAGAATCTTATTAGATACACCAATTAATAAGCTCTTGTATTAAAAAAATTGATTATATTCACTAGTGGCCAATTTTTGAATACTTAATAAGAAGCTCGAGATTACTTAGGCATTTTAAAAATTGATAACCACTTTTAGTGTCAATGACCAAAATTCCTTTGTAAGAGTCCAAATTAGACTCTGACGTTAAGCCATCATTGTATGTACCAAAAAATGAATCACTCAATCCTCATCATCCCACATCGTTTTGTTGGGTACTCACAAACCATGTACTAATATTTGGTTGTACTACTAAGTGTCGAGCCGTGATGAAAGCTGCGCCAACGTGGAGGAAGGGTCTTCCACATTAATCTGATTATCGGATGAAAATTAGCGCTACTGAGATTATGTTATTCAGTTTCCCATTTTGCGACCCAAGCCTTCATAATTTCTCTTCACCAGTGTAAACCATGTTGGTTCTTTCAATTATTTGGCCCTTCTTTTTTAACTAGCGTAAAAGGTTTTGCTACAAGAGTGATTTGGTTGAAAGGAAAATATTTGTTCGAAAAAATCATCTGGTTAGTAATTATTTTGTTAAAACATTGGAATTGATACTTCCTACCAAAATTCCAATATCATTGAAGGTTTATTGCTTGAGAAATGTAATATGTTTTGGTTAGTTGAGCATTTGGCATAAAGTAGGATATGCAAAATATGATTTACTTCTTCTAATGATGTGGATAATAAGGGTATGTTCTCTTCGGTATAATTAAACTGAACTGAATTATAACTAATTAATAGTAATGATAATAATTTAGGAATTGAACTGAATTGAACTGAACTGAAAAATAAGCTGGGGATAACATGCCCTAAGTAGTCCAATAATATGATTACCTAACTTAAATTATTAAATATTCGTAGCATTATAAATTCAACTATGCAATGGATCCATATTGCTCCCTTGATTATCTGGGAACTAGAGTTAACATTTGTTCTCACCTATGGTAATAATGGAACAATTAGGCATGTTGGAACGAAGAGAAATAAATCTATTCTATATATGATGAATATCAATAATACATACACAATAAGAAGTTGATACCAATGTGGCAACATCTATTAGTAAATGCTTATAAGTTCAACTATGCAATGGATCCATTTTACTTTATAGATTATCTCGGAACAAGGGTCAATGTTAAGGTGATCAACATTCATCTTGCTGGCCCGACTTGCAATTCAGGTCTAATCTGATAGGCCGTCGTCGAGCCTAGCAAAGATAAACCTAACTCGGTCTCTCTAACTAAATAGAAAGGGCAAGCAAGGGTCGAATCCACAGAGAGACAAGATTAAACACCAATAAGCTAATGTATAATAAGCTAGGCTAAGACAATGGTGATTGAAATTTGGGTTTTTTTATACTATGTAGGAACTAACTAAAGAGAACTAAATCAAGCAAGAACAAAGGTTTATGATAAAATTAGAGCGACTAGGATATGGGATTCACCACTCAAATCAATCATGAACTTCAACAAACAAGAAGGGGGATAACAATAACAATGGATAAAAAGGGGTCATCCCTTAAATCCCTAATTACTCTTTCAAGCTAAAAAGGACTACTTAAGTTGAGAATTAAGGTCTATTTTCATGCACCAAAACTCCAACTCAAGAACATGAATCACAAGATGACAAATTAAACCCCTTAGTTAAAAACCCCTATTTTCATGCAAGTCTAGCTAAGTGAACATATGGGGAGTCAACTCTTCAATTTCATCTTTCAATCCTTCATTGAAGTGACTAACATTTAAGTTTCAAAGGAGGCCAACCACAAAAACTACCAATAGGAACCCCAATAGTTCATTAAAACCCAACAACCAAGTTAGACCCCCAAAAAGAGTGCAAAGTTCATAACTTTAATGAGGGTTTCACCCCATACCCTAGAAAAAGGACTACTCACTATTCATGGGATCCACAACACAAAATAAATTATTCAATGTCATAAATGAGAGATAAATACTAGAGATTTCAAGTCAAAACTAATATCAAAGCATAAACAACAAATATTGAAAACTAGTAACAAAGTAAGAGAGAGAAGAGATAAAAGTGAGATAAAGAATTATACTAGAAATTTCAAATCTTCATGAGAATCCAAATATTCAAGCTTCAAATCCCAAAATATTCCTTGCAAAAGCTTCCATCTTTTCTAGATTAGAGAGTAAAATAATATTTAGGCTAAAATAAAGTGGCTAGGTTTTAAAGATGATCCCCAAAACGGCAACAAATAGGGTATTTATACCCCTTACATTTCCGCAAGAAAAGCCAGAAATCGCGAGAAAATTAGAACAGCGCGCCCGCGCCATACAATCTGGAGCGCCCGCGCTGTGCGATTTTTGCAGCTTCTAAACTTTCTGCCTCGTTGAGAAAATGAGCGGAGAGCCCGCGCAAGAAACAATGGAGCGCCCGCTCCATACAACAAAAAGCGTGCTCTCCTCTTGGGCACCCGAATGCCTCAACCCCCTATAAATAATAGGACGAAGGGTACTTTTTAGGGGTAATTGCTTCGCTCCTCCAAATGGGCTAGGGGTGTAGGCTCTTCCTTGAATTCCACTTTCCACGATCTTTCTCCCTTGAGTTAAAACATCAAGAATACCTGCAAGAAAGAGGAAACCCAAAACAAAGAGCAAAATAGAGTCCTAACGGAGGGAAAAATGCCTGAAACCCGAAACTCGTCAGTAGAAAAGGTACTAAGTGAGATTGTTAGCAAAATGGAGGTTAAGTTAATGATGATAAGGAAATATGTACAAGAAATGATGGGAAATAGGAGGCTAAAGTGAGTTAAAAACTCACTTATCAAACTCCCCCGAGCTAATCACTTGCTTGTCCTCAAGCAAGGAGGCAATCACACCACATTAAACTATGAACCACGAGATCGAGGATCCGAGGGAGAGTATAGACAACCAACAAATCAAACTTCAAAACAAGCTTTCGAACCCAATATAGCAAGCCGGTTTTCATGAGCAAGGAAGGGGGCTATAACATATTCTAAACTAAGGTGCGGCGTCAACAATCGTTCAAACTCTTCTAAAAGCATTAAAGAGCTTCTCTAAGATCCACACAATTCAAAGGCCCTCCTAAAAGAATGAAAATGATCATCCGAACACCTTACTACCCTATCGCACACAAAGTGATTCCCCCAGGCTAAGCATTTTCATTGAGAACAAACTTTTATTGATTTAAATATATATATGATTTTATACTAGAACGGAACACGAGATAGCGGGTTGAGGCCTTGCCCTCTTCATGCAATCCAACCACCGACGAGATAGTCATGTTTCTGAGGCACGGTATCAAGTACACAGTTGGAGACGCATTAAGAGTTGATTTACCTAAGCCGCGGCGATCCAAATCGCCACTAGGGAGCTCTACTTCTATTTTCAAGCCTCCACTTAGGCATAGGAATGCGCTAGGACTCTCGGTTACTAACCACCCTTATTTGCATATCTCAAATTTTTTTTCTCTCTCTTTTTTTTTGGGGGCTACTAGCCCCTTTTTTTGTTTTTTTTTTCTCTTTTTTTTTTTTAACTTTTTAGAGAGATCATAGAAGATTGTTAACAAGAATGCTTAACTTGGTAAGATATGTGCGAGTAAGGAGAAATTAAAAGGTGAACAAAACGATCTAAGGACTTTCTATTGGGAGCGCAAAAGTACTATTAGGATTTCTAAGAGAAAAATTCTTTATTTTGTTTTACGTTTTTTTTTTCTCGTTAGAAGAGTTGCTCAAAATGGGGAGTTTTGCAACAAAGTTTAAAACATGTTAAAGCCTCCTAACTTGCTCATAAAAGGTAGTGCACAAAGGTTTTACTAGCTTGTTTGAGTAATTTGAGGCCTCGAATGAAGGATCTCTACCCTTCTTGTTTGGATTTTCAAGGATTTGGATACTTAAGGATTTGGAATTTTCACAAGGGGAGCAAGTTGTTCAACAAATAATCATCTCTCACCATCAAATTATCACAAGAACATCATTCACATCCAATAGCATCAAAATAAGTGGATCAAAGTCAATTTGCTTTAAAAAGTGGTGCTTTAGCATAAACAAGTCATAGCGTGGTAATTACAACTAAAATCCTAATGTAGACATGTGTTATTTAAAGCAACAATTCAATTCAAGAATCCGTAAAGCCAAAATCAACCACAATCACGATTTTTTTCATAGAGCATGCATAAAGGACATGAGTAATGATATCAACAAACCCCAAAGGATTCACCAAGACATCTAACAAACCACATAGCACCACCAACCCTAAAGCTCTACCATCAAAACACATAGACTCCTAACAATCCCCCTCTCAAGATAAACATCCGCCCTATACAAACAAAGTACGTTAAGATCATCCCCCCCAAGCGAAGTGAAGCAATGTCCTCAGTGCAAAAACATAGGGGAAGGGAGTAGGCGGATGTGCACATGGGAAAAATTAGCAACCATCAGACCCATCCCCATGATGAGGATAGGAGCCGTAGTTGCCGTAAGGGGGAGGGGGAGCCGAACCCCAAGTGGTGTCAATTGCGCCCGTGGAGGCATAATAGCCATCCGAGAAAGGGGGAAGACCGGTGGTGGGTGGGATGTTAGGGTCATAGCGGGGGTCGGTACCTCCGGGGTACCGATAATCATAGCCTTCGGGGCGGGGAGGCCAATAAGGGAAGGTTGGTTGCTCATTGTGCCATCCGGGGACTGATGAGTTTTAAAATATACCGCAAGTGCACGGTGTCTGTTTAGCAGAAACTGGCAAATACGGGTCGAACCACAGGGAGAGGAGTTCTACAAATTTATGTTCAATTATCTAACTACTTCAAGAGAGGAAATTGATTGAGGAATTAATAACTAAACTAGAACAAACTATAACACAAAAAGATGGAAGTTTATCAATTAATTAAAAACCTAGGGCAATCGATCGGTCCACCATGCTTATACCAATTTAATCACTACAATATAGTTCGACAATACTTGGATTGAGGTTCGAATAAATAAAGTATTTCGTTAATCCTTGGTCGGCATTAACAACTCTTAGATTAACATATGCCAAGATTCGGTCGCTCAACATAATCAAATCTACCTATTGTAACAAGCCTCTAATGAATACGATCTTTCGATTCTAATTCTTATTAGCTAAACATAACTCATGATATTGCGCAATTACATGAATTAAACAAGCATAACAAATCAATAGGAATTATTCTAATTCAATCCAAATAACGAAGAACTTTAAACCACAATCAAAAAGGTATAAACATGGCTTCCCTCTCTAAGCCCTAGAAAAAGTCTACTCACTCATGATAATAGTAAAATCAATAAACATAATCAAAGTAAAAGAATTCATTAAGTTAAACAAAGTAAAGAGAAATACCGAATGATTCAAGAACAATGAAAACCAAAATCGATGATCTTTATAATCTTCCAGAGCAAGAGTTAATACAAACTAGAGAGAGAGAAACGAAGTGTTTAGCCCTAAAAACGTAGATAATAAGATAAGATAATTGGAATTACCAAAAACCTATTTATACTTTTCTTACAAAACCGGCTAAAAAAACAAAGAAACCCGTCCCGAGAAAACCGCCCGGTCGACCGGGCGAAACCGCCGGGTCGGGCGACGGTGATTAAGAAAGCTACGACAAAGAAGGAAATCCGCCCGGTCAACCGGACGGGACCGCCTGGTCGGGCGCGTAAGCATAATTTCACCTCTTCTCGCCCGGTTGACCGGGCGAACAAATCCCATATGCAGGATAACTTTGTGGCACGCCCGGTCGGGCAAAACCGCCCGGTCGACCGGGCGGGAGTGATTTTGGCTCTCTTTTTAGTATAATCTTGTCCGAATCACTTGTGCAATCTCTTGGATCTTCTATGGGCTATAAGTAGTCCGTTGGACTTCCGTTCTGCAGCTCAAATGATGGTGCTAGACGCTTAAACTGCACAAAAACATCTAAGACACGGAAACAAGTCCAAACATATCAAATAACTCAAGAATCGAGCTCCAATGAGCTCAAATCAACTATCAAAGCTAAAGGAGTAGAGTTAAATAATCTATATAAAATAGATACATCAAAATCCCCCAAGCTAACCTTTTGCTTGTCCCTAAGCAAAACACACAAATGAGTTACAAGATACAATTGTTTCACCCCATAGAAAATGCAGTTCGAAAATATTAGTAGACTAAAAAATCAATCAAGAAAGCGTGCATCATCATCAATCCTTTATATCAAGCCAATGACCAATCACCGAGAAAGACAATCAAGCAAGGTCACTACACATATCATGTAAATACTAAGATGGTGCTCACAAGGGGGAACGCTCTTCTCTCATTTTTTTGTGGCAGGCAAAAGATGTGCCCGATCACTCACCATCCCCACCATAACAACCCTTCCCACTCACACTCTCATGTGTTTAAAAAGGTAATAATGCCACTCATCCTAATCATGTCGACTCAAGTAGCAAACGTGCTCTTTAACCTTGACAAACTGACTACACATCAATCCAATAAACAATGTAAACACAAGCTCAAGAGGACTTTTTCAGGAGTGTAATGGGGCTTAGGTAAGGGTAGGGAATATGTATAGGAAATGTGGTGGAAAAACCCAAGAATGGGGAAGCAAAAGTCACTAGAAGCATCAACTAAAACACAACCAATAACAATGTCCCAACTCTATGAATCAACAAAATTTTCAATAAACCCATCCTTGAAGCAGTGTAATGAATTTTTTTCTTTGCAAGCGATTGTGAAGGAAAGAATTTCATACCCTTTTGTTCATTTTTTTTTTTTGATCTTTCTTTTCTTTTTCTTTGCATCTTTTCGATCCACCAATCACATTTATTTCACTTTGCTTATTCTCTTCTTTTTCTCGAACTTTGAACCTTACAAAATACAATCATCTCTACCCAAATTAACTCATAGCAACCATTTCAGATACTAACTTCGACAGATGCTCCCCCAAGCTAGGCTTGGATTAATATCAAAATAAGGGCCATGGGCATGTAATGAGGTTTAGTAACATGAAATAGTCATTAGGCTCAGCTGGGCTAAGGAGGATAATAGTATATCAATAAAAATCACTTTGAGGCTCAAGAATCAGACAAAAGGACGCCTCTATCATAGCAATTGCCACAAGTCATCAGATATCAATAAGTACGTTGTCAAAGTCAAGATCAGTCAACTAATGAGGAACTAACACACAAGAAACAGAATGGATGTAGAAATAAATCCATTGGCAAGAATGAGTCCTCATAGTCTAACCAACTTAGCTCTACAATCAATGCAAGTGCCGCAAGTATCATGCAATCAAGGGTCATGGAAGATTGAAAATCAACTCAAGACTAACAAATACTCACGCTAACTATCATAGATTCAGAGTCTAAAAATTCATTCAAAAATTTGGGGGTGCAGGGAAACAACCATGCAACTCATCATAACTCATGTCAAGCTCGTATTTTTTTCAAGTTTTTCTCTTTTTTTTTTTTTTTTTTTTTTTTTTTTTGAAAACCAAAATAAAAAACGAAACTAGACTAACTATACTACAAAGCAGTAAAGAGAGGGAAAGTACTTACAGAAATCCTCCCCCCAAGCTAAACTCGGCAATGGCCTCATTGCAGCTAGAGGGAAAAAGAGGACTCACGCGTCATCATCAGACATATCGGCAGTAAAACTGCCACCGGTAGTACCTGCAGCACCAAAAGCAGTATGGCCAGAAGGAACATCCCGAGCATGGTCAGTAGGGTCAGGGACCTGTGGTGTGTACCATGAAGGGTGGGTGGCATCATGGGCAACAAGCCCTTGGTGAAAATAGTCATGGTAGATAGGGTACAAGGCATGGCGCATGTCAGACTCCACGGTAGTCAACCGTGTGTCCAACGAAGTCAGGTGAGTCTGGATGGTAGCCTGCCCAAGCTCAAGGCGGGTAAGGACCGCCATCATAGGATCCATAGGCGCGGCAGAGGAGGAGGCTTCCCCAACGGGCTGCCTGTGGTAGGTCCGCAGAGGTCGCCTAACAATGGGCTCTTGACCCCGCATAGGAAGGAGGTACGACCCCACACCAGGCTCTAAGCGGGTCTGAGCAGGGTCAGGAAGAAGGATAGACTCCTTCTTAGCAATGAGCCACCTAAATTTGTTCGCAGACTGGGCGGTTAGCCATTTAGCATTTGTCATATAATCAATGCTAATCTCAGCGGGACCAGCTACAACATTGCTAATGTCAGGGGTATAGCCAAAATGAGCAGCAATAGCGGTAATGAGGCCACCTAAAACAATAGGTTGCCCCCTAACACTACCATCGTCAAACAAAGCAGGTAAATTGGCGGCAGTCCGCTTCAGCTGGGACACAAACAGATAAGGAAGGCACAGAGAGTAATCAAGCTCTGGAAACAAATAACTACCCATCAAAAAAATCTCCTGTTTTTGACAGGAGTGGGGCTCAGCACGCCCAAAAAGTGTGAATCCCAAAAAGCGCTGTAAGTAGCGAAGGCTGGGAAAATGGAGGTGGTCTGCAGTCATATGTTGGGTGTTAACATCCCCATCACCTGTGAATGCGGTCCACAAGGTATTAATTCGAACAGTGAGAGGGGGGCGGTGATCATCGGTAACAGGGAGGCCAAAAATAGCAGCAAATTGGCCTAATGTGAGTTCTCGATCCTCATTCATGAGGCGAAAACGGATAACTTGATTTTTATTGCCTACTTCTAATGAGCTCAAGAATTCAAGTGTAAGATGCCTATATGTCCAGAAAAACATGCCGAACATTGTTCCCAATCCCAATTTCTCAAATAGCGTTTTAGTTTCACCGTAAATACCCAAAGCATGCAAAGCATTGGCATCAACAAAACGAGTAGGAATTATGTTCCGATATTTCAACTTTTCAAATCTTTGTTTTTGTTCAAGGGATTTGAAGATTACCTGCGGGAATGTCGAATCTGGTGGAATTTGAGCGCTTGATTCCCCTCTTGAGTTGTGTTTCCTCTTGCTTGGCCCTGACATGGTGGAAAAGAAAAGACAAGTGGAGATTTTTGGGAGTGAGAGAATTGAAGTGGGATGATGGAGGTTTTATGGGAGAAAGATGAAGAAAAGTGTTGGGATATGAAGAAAATTGAAGGAGAAGAATGGAATTTGTGAATGGTGAAAGGTAGGGTGGAGCTTGGCTATGGAGGTTTTTAGGAGAGAGAGAGAGAGAGAGAGTTGAGAGGATGAAGAAAAAAAAATGAGAGAAAATGAAAGAAGTGAAGGAAGAAAGAAGTGGGTGAAGGAAGAAATACGAAAAATGATCCTCGTGTAATCAGCCCGGTCGGGCTACCCCGCCCGGTCGACCGGGCGATACTCGTTTGCTCAACTTACTAAGGGCATTCCGCCCGGTTAACCGGGCGAGATTATCCCCAAATTCGTTTGCGCGCCCTGTCGGGCGACTTCGCCCGGTTGACCGGGCGAAAAGTTTTGTCGCTTACTTTTCGCCCTTCTGGGATTTTAGTTGCGCGCCCTGTCCGGCGGACTCGCCCGGTGGGGCGAGTTGAGAGGCCCGGTCGGGCAAAACCGCCCGGTCGACCGGGCGGCTATATTTTCCGCTGTTTTTTCGTCAAAATTTTTCCAGGTTGTGATATTGACCCCCTGCACGCACTAAACTCGCCAAAATGTCAGTACACTCTCTCTCACCTCTCTAAAAAAAATAAGAAAAGTAATCTAAACTAGTAAAGAAAAAGAAAAAGTAAAGACGGGTTGCCTCCCGCAAAGCGCTGGTTTAGAAAGGTCCCGCACGACCTTAGTACCTCTGATTTCAAGGTGAGGGAACATCTAAGTAGATGACCTCTACTTGACCTATGAAAGCACCCTCATGATACAGTTTCAAACGTTGACCATTCACCTTAAACTTCGTCCCCTCTGCATTGGCTACTTCAACGGCTCCATGAGGCTTTACATCAGTGACA
Organism: Beta corolliflora; assembly: GCA_947648045.1. NCBI lineage: Eukaryota > Viridiplantae > Streptophyta > Magnoliopsida > Caryophyllales > Amaranthaceae > Beta > Beta corolliflora. The sequence goes on along the minus strand of CANSZD010002926.1, from coordinate 733,091 downwards.
ACAAAAGGTCCAGACCACTTTGACTTAAGCTTTCCAGGAAAAAACCTTAGTCTAGAGTTGTATAATAAAACCTTGTCACTAATATGAAACTCGCGCTTCTCAATCATCTTGTCATGAAACCTCTTTGTCTGCTCCTTGTAAAGCTTGTGGTTCTCATATGCTTCCAGTCGAAGCTCATCTAACTCATTCAACTGAAGAAGTCTTGTTTCACCTGCAGCCTCTAAATCCAAGTTAATTTCTTTGACTGCCCAAGCTGAGAGATACTCCATTTCAACTGGTAAATGACAAGCTTTGCCATAGACCAATCGATATGGGGTGGTGCCGAGAGGTGTCTTAAAAGCAGTTCGCAGTGCCCATAAAGTGTCATCTAATTTTTGTGACCAATCTTTCCTTGACCTGTTGACTACCTTCTCTAAAATGCGCTTGATCTGACGATTGGAGACTTCAACTTGGCCACTAGTCTGAGGGTGATATGCCAAGCCAACCTTATGAGTAACTCCATATTTCTTCAGTAAAGCTTGGAAGGTTCTCTGATGAAAATGAGACCCCCCATCACTGATCAAGAATCTCGGGACTCCGAAACGAGGAAAAATAATCTTCTTGAAGAGCTTCATGACCACCTTAGAATCATTAGTAGGGAAAGCCACAACTTCAACCCACTTAGTCACATAATCCACAGCTACCAAAATATACCTGTTCCCACAAGAAGAAGGGAAAGGTCCCATGAAATCAATTCCCCACACATCAAAAGGCTCAATCTCCAAAATTCCCATCTGTGGCATCTCCTGTCTCTTTGAAATATTTCCCGTTCTTTGACACTCATTACAAGAGAGGCAAAAAGCACGGGCATCTTTGAAGATAGTAGGCTAGTAGAACCCACTCTGGAGAACTCTATAAGCGGTGGCCTGTGAGCCAAGATGCCCACTACAAGGCATACTATGACAGTGTTGTAGGATTCCAGCTATCTCCCAATCGGCAACACATCGTCTGAACAAGCCATCTGAACACTTCTTGTATAGAAGTGGGTCTTCCCAATAGTAATGCTTAGCATCATGATAAAACTTCTTGCGTTGTTGGTACGTCAAATCTGGAGGAGGAGAACCACCAACACAATAGTTAGCAAAATCGACATACCATGGAGATTGAATAGATACAAAGAAAAGATGATCATCGGGAAAAGATCATCTATGGGACCATCAAGACCTGGACTCAAATCTCAATCTGGAGAGATGATCGGCAACGACATTCTCAGCACCCTTCTTATCACGGATCTCCAAATCAAACTCTTGTAATAAGAGTATCCAGCGAATAAGTCGTGGCTTGGCTTCCTTCTTAGCCAATAGATACTTCAGTGCCGCATGATCGGTGTGGACAATAACTTTCGAACCTATGAGGTAGGTTTGAAACTTGTCAAGAGCATATACAATGGCTAATAACTCCTTCTCTGTAGTAGCATAGTTGACCTGAGCTTCATCTAATGTCTTGCTGGCATAGTAAATAGCATGGAGGGTCTTGTTCTTCCGTTGGCCAAGTACAACACCCACTGCATAATCACTAGCATCACACATGATCTCGAAGGGAAGACTCCAATCTGGAGGTTGTATGATAGGGCAAAGTGATCAATGCTTCCTTAATCTCGTCAAAAGACTCCACACAAGCGTCAGTAAAATCAAAGGTGGCATCCTTGAGCAACAATTGAGTAAGGGGTTTCGCAATTTTGGAAAAATCTTTTATGAATCTGCGATAAAACCCCGCATGACCCAAAAAACTCCTCACTCCCTTGACATTCACAGGAGGAGGAAGTTTCTCAATCACCTCAATTTTTGCCCGATCAACTTGGATGCCACGTTCAGAAATAAGATGTCCAAGTACCACTCCCTCATGGACCATGAAGTGACATTTTTCCCAGTTTAAGACCAAATTAACATCAGTACAACGTCTCAGTACTCTAGAAAGATTATGCAAACACACATCAAAGTCAGACCCATATACACTGAAATCATCCATAAATACCTCCATGATATTCTCAATGAAATCAGAAAAAATGGCCATCATGCATCTTTGGAATGTGGCAGGGGCGTTACACAAGCCGAAGGGCATTCGGCGGTAAGCAAAAGTGCCATAAGGACATGTGAACGTCGTCTTCTCCTGATCTTCTGGGTGAATGGGAATCTGAAAGAAACCTGAATATCCATCCAAATAACAGAAAAAGCTATGTTTTGCTAATCGTTCTAACATTTGGTCAATAAAAGGGAGGGGGAAGTGATCTTTCAAGGTGGCTATGTTTAATCTGCGATAGTCAATACACATTCGCCAACCTGTAACAGTACGAGTAGGAATTAGTTCATCTCTATCGTTCTTAATAACAGTAGTCCCCCCTTTTTAGGAACAACTTGAACCGGGCTCACCCACTTAGAATCTGAGATGGGATAGATGATGCCCGCGTCAAGTAGTTTCATTATTTCCTTCTTCACTACCTCTTGCATATTAGGATTCAAACGTCTTTGGGGTTGTATGCAAGGGCGGTGATTTTCTTCCAAATTTATTCTATGCATACAAAAATCAGGACTAATACCCTTTAGATCATCAATACTATACCCAATAGCCTTTTTGTGCACGCGAAGCACTGTAAGAAGTTGTGAAAGCTGGCTATCTGTGAGTTTAGTACTGACAATCACAGGGCATTCCTCATTATCATCAAGAAATGCATATTTGAGGTGAGAAGGTAAAGGTTTAAGTTCTAACTTCTTTACCGGTGGCTCGAAGTAGAGCAAATAGTCTCCATTACCTCACATTCGACTGCCTCATCAACGTTAAGGTCATCCAGGTTCAAGAATTTTCTCCAATGGATCATCGGGCGAATTGGTGATAGTCACCTCCCGGAATCTCTTCCAAGACATCAATCTGCAGCACATGTGTGCTCAAGCATAGGAGACTTAATAGCATTGGTTAGTTTGAAAGTAATAGTATCATCACCAACACTTAAAGTCAAAGAGCCGATTTAACATCAATCACAAAGACCGACAAGACACAAGAAAGGCCTACCTAAAATAATGGGGATCGACTATCCTCCTCCATATCCAAAGACTACAAAGTCTACAGGAATATAGAATTTTCCAACCCCGATAGGAACATCCTCTAAAATACCCAAAGGATATTTCACGAACGATCCGCCATCTCGCAAAGTAATGCGGGGTGCACTTCAAAACTCCCAAGTTCGGTTTATTACGAGATAGATAGAGGCATAACGAGATACACTAGCTCCTAGATCACATAAAGCCTTATCTATAAACAATGCACCTACATGACATGGGATGGAAAAACTACCAGGATCCTTTAATTTTGGAGGGATTTTATTTTGCAAAACAGCACTACACTCTTCAGTTAGAGCAACTCTATCTAGACCACCAAAATTCTTTTTCTTAGTAATCATGTCTTTCAAAAATTTGGCATAAACAGGCACTTGAGAGATTAAATCGGTAAAAAGGAACTGTTACCTCAAGATTCTTGACCATTGACATGAACTTACCAAGCCGTTGATCAACCTTGGATTTTTGCATCCCGTGAGGGAAAGGTAGTGGTGGTGTAGGAGAGTCCAGTAACCTTCTCCTTTTGCTTCTTTGCTTCATCTACTTTCTCTTGCTCAACTTCGACTTTTGAGCTATCTTCACCATCCTTTTCATCCACTACATCATTGTTGTCCTGGAGGTGGCAAATCATCAGTAGGCATAAGTGGAGCATCATATTGTGTTCCGCTTCGAAGCGTGACAGCATTAGCAGTCTCTTTGGGAATTGGTTGCCCCGGCAAATGACCTGGTTGCCTCTGCACATTATTTCCGGCCACCTGAGCAAGTTGAGTCTCCAAATGCTTTGTAGTATTCTTCAGCTCTTTGATGCTCTCCTCGTGATTTTTCTGCATAGAAACAATCATTTTCATTAGATCAGACATAGTAGGCTCTTGAGAGCTGGCACTCTGAGGAGTTTGCTGCTGATAGCCTTGGTGTGAAGGCCTATTGAAACCAGGAGGGGGATTCTGAGGAGCCCCTTGGTAATATTGTTGTCTGGCAGCATGCTGTGGTGGGTTTTGATGAGGTGGTTGGTACGATGTTTGTGGCATAGGTTGAGGGTTCTGAACATTATTGTTTTTGTAGGAAAAATTAGGATGATCCCTCCAACCTGGGTTGAATGTGTTAGAGTAGGGGTTGTGTGGAGGTCTCTGCTGAAAAGCATTTGCATGCTCCATCTGATTCGAGTCCGGTTGATTATAGGAACAATCATAGCCAAAGTGGCCTTGAACACCACACACCTCACAGAAAGAAGAGGTAATAGGAGCCATAGAAGACATAGCATTAATACTCATAGGAGGAGTACTAGACTGCGAAGATTTCAGTGAGTCCATCTTCATGCTCAACTGGGCAACTTGTGCAGACAACAGGGAATATGCATCAGCATCCAACTTTTTCTTTGTAATAGTCCTGGAAGAACTATGATCATTTGCTGCTAAGTTGGCCAAAAAACTGTACCCTTCATCTACCTCCTTATCTAGGAAAACACCCCCTGCAGATGAATCAATTATACTCTTGATATGGGGTTGTAGACCATTGTAGAATGCCTGAGTGATGAACCACTTGTCTAGATTGTGGTGTGGGCATTCTCTCTGCAGATCCTTGAACCTATTCCATGCTTCCTTCAGTGTCTCATCAGGTTCCTGTTGGAAGGTAGCAAGCTTGTGCCTGATTTCTGCAGTCTTGGTAGGAGGGTAGTACTCTTTCAGGAATGCTTCAGAAATAGCACTCCACTCAGTTTCATTAACATCGTTCAGCCATTTCTGTGCCTTGTCCCTTAGTGAGAATTCGAAGACCATGACCTTCAACTGATCAGGAGTGACCCCTTGGTGCTTAACGGTACGACAAAGTTGTTGAAACCGTTGTAAATGATTTGCAGGGTCTTCAGATGGGTGCCCTCCAAACTGGTTCTGTTGGATCATATTGATGAGGGCAGGTTTGATCTCAAAATTGGCCGCTTGAATGTCGGGCATAGTAGGCCCTGTGGAAATACCACCAGGAGAAGGTACCCCATAAGATTTCAATGACTTAGGAGGCATGATTGACTCTGAAGGACCTTCTGTGGATTTTCCCTGGTTAGCAGACTGCTTCTTCTTCTTTTGTTGCTTTTTGAGTTGCCGGATGGTTTTCTCAAGATCAGGATCAGTTGGAACTGGAGTACTTGTTCTCTTAGACCTGGGCATAAAAGAAACAAAGAAAAATATGCAGTGAGATGGCCTCAATTGGAACTTGAAGTTCCAATGAGACAGCAAAAATAGTTCAAATAATTAATCAGAAAGCTATAGAAACTAGCCGTCTCCCCGGCAACGGCGCCAAAAACTTGATGAGTTTTAAAATATACCGCAAGTGCACGGTGTCTGTTTAGCAGAAACTGGCAAATACGGGTCGAACCACAGGGAGAGGAATTCTACAGATTTATGTTCAATTATCTAACTACTTCAAGAGAGGAAATTGATTGAGGAATTAATAACTAAACTAGAACAAATTATAACACAAAAAGATGGAAGTTTATCAATTAATTAAAAACCTAGGGCAATCGATCGGTCCACCATGCTTATACCAATTTAATCACTACAATATAGTTCGACAATACTTGGATTGAGGTTCGAATAAATAAAGTATTTCGTTAATCCTTGGTCAGGCATTAACAACTCTTACATTAACATATGCCAGTACGGTCGCTCAACATAATCAAATCTACCTATTGTAACAAGCCTCTAATGAATACGATCTTTCGATTCTAATTCTTATTAGCTAAACATAACTCATGATATTGCGCAATTACATGAATTAAACAAGCATAACAAATCAATAGGAATTATTCTAATTCAATCCAAATAACGAAGAACTTTAAACCACAATCAAAAAGGTATAAACATGGCTTCCCTCTCTAAGCCCTAGAAAAAGTCTACTCACTCATGATAATAGTAAAATCAATAAACATAATCAAAGTAAAAGAATTCATTAAGTTAAACAAAGTAAAGAGAAATACCGAATGATTCAAGAACAATGAAAACCAAAATCGATGATCTTTATAATCTTCCAGAGCAAGAGTTAATACAAACTAGAGAGAGAGAAACGAAGTGTTTAGCCCTAAAAACGTAGATAATAAGATAAGATAATTGGAATTACCAAAAACCTATTTATACTTTTCTTACAAAACCGGCTAAAAAAACAAAGAAACCCGTCCCGAGAAAACCGCCCTTGGCCGATCGGCGAAACCGCCCGGTCGGGCGACGGTGATTAAGAAAGCTACGACAAAGAAGGAAATCCGCCCGGTCAACCGGGCGGGACCGCCTGGTCGGGCGGGACCGCCTGGTCGGGCGCGTAAGCATAATTTCACCTCTTCTCGCCCGGTTGACCGGGCGAACAAATCCCATATGCAGGATAACTTTGTGGCACGCCCGGTCGGGCAAAACCGCCCGGTCGACCGGGCGGGAGTGATTTTGGCTCTCTTTTTAGTATAATCTTGTCCGAATCACTTGTGCAATCTCTTGGATCTTCTATGGGCTATAAGTAGTCCGTTGGACTTCCGTTCTGCAGCTCAAATGATGGTGCTAGACGCTTAAACTGCACAAAAACATCTAAGACACGGAAACAAGTCCAAACATATCAAATAACTCAAGAATCGAGCTCCAATGAGCTCAAATAAACTATCAAAGCTAAAGGAGTAGAGTTAAATAATCTATATAAAATAGATACATCAGGGACGGGGCCTTGTTGAGGAGGGTGGTAGGGGTAGTTTAGGTGGGGTTCAAAGTGATTTTGCGAAATGCGTCAATCATAGACACGCCTTTGGTAGAACCCATAATTTTCCATCTCTTCTCGATGACTCCGAACCATCTCTTGATGGTTGATAGCTATCAAAGCTAGGGAGTCTTGTATAGATTGAAAATCAAAGGGTGAAGAAGGATGGGAAAAACTACTTTCATCCCTAGTAGTAGTGGAAGGGGTAAGTTGGGTACGCGGATGAGGAGGAGGGACGGCTTGTGGTGCTTGGTCGATAAATTGGTCATCCGCTAAGAGGGGCTAGGGAGGGAAAACCCAAGGGTTCCCGGGATTGTCTATCCTAGTCAATTCCTCATTAGAGAGATAACAATAGTGTGTGTTTCTCACCATCCAACTAAATCGACCCGCGACTCTAGTGAATTTGATCCATTGTCGGGATCGGATTGCCTCTAGGTCAAGAAATGGGTTGAGGTGGATGGGTTCACAAGCATCAACAAGGTGGCCTAACTCAAGTGCATAGGCAAGTATAGTAATCATGCCACTTAGTTGGATATCCCCAGTCATGGTCGGATCCTCCCGTATCTCAAGATAACGCCTAATGAACAAAAACCCAAAATTGATCTTACCCGCATTAGCTCCCGCTCCCGACTCGGAAAGAAAGTACAAAGTTTTAAGGTCTTCCGTGTTTAGCTTGCCGAGGTCTTGCCGAGAAAACAATGTATAGCCTAACATACGGTAGAAGTACTGAAGAACGGGGCTAATGATGTGAGAGGCATGGGAGCTACGTTGGGTAAAGGGTTGGTATTGGGCGATGTCCATCCACCATTGATTTTCATTGTAGGTGGGGTGGGGATGGTGTTGGGGCCATAAGATTGGATGTGAGGGGTCCCAATTGGTGCGGGCGCGGATGGTGTCGTTGTGTGCACCGCACCCGGCCAAAGATAAAATTTCTCCTACTCTCTTCTACACTAAGGTAGTATAGCGGAAGTAGGGGTCGTATCCACAGGGAAACAGGGACGAGTTCAGTACTCAGCGTGATTCGAAACCTAGATTAAGCTAAGGGCCGAGAAACCTAATAATAATTACAAAGGGGGGTTTCGAGTAGATTATAAACAAACTAAAACTAACTAGCAAGTAAATAAAATGAGAAATCAATTATGGAAAGATCTTGAATCTGATTAACATCCACTTCAATTCATTATCGATCCTCGAACCTCCACTCTAATTATTTCCATAATTATCTATTGTCGAGAATTAATCTCGTGTTCTCCTTATTCTTAGTTGAATAGCACGATCAGCGTGACTATAAAACCCTAACTAAAGGATAACCTAGTCCGATCTGCGTCTAAGTTCAATCCAATAGCAACGAATAAACACAGAGAACCAATAGACCTCGCTAATGTCATACACGCGATAAACATTCAACAATTGATTCAATTTCCCTAAGAAATAACCAAGAAGATCAGCATCTAAATTACTCCCTAGTTTGCTACAAATTGATAAAAGAATAAAACAATCCGATTCTATTCTTAAATCTAGCATTAGATTAATTACACAATCAAACTAGTAACGTTCCTAGCATAATTATGCAATAATCATAAATCACAAGCATAGAAATTGAACCATAATCAAGGAAAATAGATAGAGAGGAAAGATCTCACAATAATGCTTGAAGCTTCATATTAATCTCGTTCAAGAACAGTTCAAGCTACAATCGGCATAGCAATAGCCAATTCCATAATTGAAATCTCTAAAAACTAAACTAAGAAATGAAAACTAAAACTAGGAAATGAAGAACAAAAACTAAGAAATGAAGAACAAAGAGAAATGAAGAAGGAAAGATGAAAAGAGAATCATGAAGAAGGAAGGATGAGGAGAGGAGCTCTCCCCTCAAGCTTGCCACTCCAAGATCTACATTTCAGCTCTCCTCTTCGTCCTTCTCTTCGTCTCCCCCAAAAATTAGGTTTTAGGAAGCATTTAAACCCCGCACAAAATCGTGGCCCCAAGCCGAGCTTAAGCGTCGCGAGTCGCGACACCGATCGCGAGTCGCGACGAGGACTCTGTCTCCCCGCACAAAATGGCTTGGCACGCAGGTCGCGAGCCGCGACAGGCATCGCGAGGTGCGACAAGCAGGGGTCGCGAGTCGCGACATCCCTCGCGAGTCGCGCGCGCTGTGCTGGGCAGGCTTGCTTCAAGCGCTGGGCGAGCATGCGCGAGAGCTGGGCGACTTGCGATGCGGCTGGATGGGAGAGGCTGCTGGGCAGGCTTCGCGAGCTTGCGATGCTTGTGCTGGCTTGGCGATGATGCTTGGGCTTGGCGATGATGCTTGGGCTTGCGGTGGAGTTTGATGCTTGCGGTGATGCTTGGGCTTGCGGTGATGCTTGGGCTTTGCTCGGCTCAAATGCACTTCACCTTGGAAGCTCGGAATACATGACATTAACACAACTTATCTCGCAAAACTCCGAACTTCCGCTAAGAGTTAAACAAATCACGAATGTTAACAATTACAATCGAACCCTTAGCAAAGTGCACCCAAAGTAACGTAAATACTACGTATAACTTGAGCGTATCAAATACCCCCACACTTGAACTTTACTCGACCTCGAGTAAACTCAAAATGAGGATCACCAAATAAATCATCACCCAAGCTAACGACACCAACCTACACTCCCTATCAACTACATCATCATCATCACATCTTAACAACATTCGCTCAAAACCTAAACGTAAGGGACGATGATTCCCCCACACTTTGATTCGAGCTCACCTGAAAAATACAAAGACGCGACAACAATAATCACCAAACGACAACCAAAATGTGAGCTCAAATCCTGAAGGATCTCAAAGGAATTGAACTCACTCCAACGCCACAATCAAAATGACAACTCGCCTAAAACCTCAAAAGATAAACTACTACTACAACAACTAACTTAAAATAGCAAGCCATGGAATCAAAGACAAAAAGGGATAAATTCCATGCTTACTCCCAAAAAACAAACAATCAAAAGAAAGTGAAAGCCAAAACAAATCTCCCGCAAATGAGTCTTCAAAATACATAATTCTCTCTTAATCTCTCATTTTGCCTAGGAGCCCTTTCGGGTTTTCATCCTAGCTTCACACATTTCTTTTTTTCATCTCACCATCTTACCCGCTCAATATAAGCCACTTTTTTGCATAGGTTGCCCTTTCGGGTTTTCAACCTATCCGGGCCCCCAATTTTTGCCCGAGTCGCCCGCCCTTGCGGGTTTTCAACTCAGCGGGTTTCATTTCATCACTTTTTTTTATATTTTTTTTTTCATTTTCATTTTTTTTCATTTTTTTTTTCAAATTGAAATAAATACAACATAAATACAACATAGATACATGAGAATGAGAATACCCTCCCCCCTACTTAAACTACACATTGTCCTCAATGTGTCGACAATTAGTAGAAAAAGTAAACTGAAAATGGGGGGAGAAAATCGAAAATCGGGTAAATCGAAGATCGAATGCTCAAGACTCATGACCAAACAATCCGTCAAACTCAAACTTCTTAACAACACCAACTCAAATCTCCGAAATCAACTCACAACCCTCTCCCTCAAATCACTCAAACAAATGGCAAATTCAAAAGTTATAAATTTTTGAGATTGACACCTAGCTCAAGAGATCGAAAAGATACAACAATCTCACTCCTCTAGTGTTACCAACTCCTAGCTATTGAACTCCTCCCAACGGGTTTTCTTTTGTGGACTTGGGCTCAAAGTGGATTAAGATTTGTTGTGGTTCTTTTGAGTGGGTGGGCGGTGGGTGGAAGAAAATTTGATGTGGTGGTGGAAATTTGATGAGAAATAAAGGAAAAGAAAGAAAATAAGAAGGGGTCTCGGGTTGCCTCCCGAGAAGCGCTGTTGTTTAAAGTCGTTAGCTCGACTTAATACCTTAAGCTTAATCATTGGGATTGTGCTCCATGTGTGATAATGGTGGTTCCATGTCAATCTCCACTTCAAGTACCTGCAAAACTGATTGACAAGAACTCTTGCAATGCATCGTTAGTACCTAGCTTACTACATCATGGTTGAGCATATAACATCAGATTATATCCAAAACCTAGCATTAAGTCAACAACAAACATCAACTAGTAGTACTCCTAGCTAATCCAAGTCATGACCATTACTATAGATGTTTAAAGCTAGACAATAACCAAGATATAGAGTAAATCATACCATAAACCGTCAAAAGCTTCAATCAACCATTCTCAAGAGAGTGGCCAACCAAAAACAAAGAGCACAAGCAATACCATCCAAAAATCACGCTAAATACAAACAAGTAACACCGTTTCCCCGGCAACGGCGCCAAAATTTGGTGCGGGCGCGGATGGTGTCGTTGTGTGCACCGCACCCGGCCAAAGATAAAATTTCTCCTACTCTCTTCTACACTAAGGTAGTATAGCGGAAGTAGGGGTCGTATCCACAGGGAAACAGGGACGAGTTCGGTACTCGGCCGTGATTCGAAACCTAGATTAAGCTAAGGGCCGAGAAACCTAATAATAATTACAAAGGGGGTTTCGAGTAGATTATAAATAAACTAAAACTAACTAGCAAGTAAATAAAATGAGAAATCAATTATGGAAAGATCTTGAATCTGATTAACATCCACTTCAATTCATTATCGATCCTCGAACCTCCACTCTAATTATTTCCATAATTATCTATTGTCGAGAATTAATCTCGTGTTCTCCTTATTCTTAGTTGAATAGCACGATCGCGTGACTATAAAACCCTAACTAAAGGATAACCTAGTCCGATCTCGTCTAAGTTCAATCCAATAGCAGCAATAAACACAGAGAACCAATAGACCTGCTAATGTCATACACGCGATAAACATTCAACAGTTGATTCAATTTCCCTAAGAAATAACCAAGAAGATCAGCATCTAAATTACTCCCTAGTTTGCTACAAATTGATAAAAGAATAAAACAATCCGATTCTATTCTTAAATCTAGCATTAGATTAATTACACAATCAAACTAGTAACGTTCCTAGCATAATTATGCAATAATCATAAATCACAAGCATAGAAATTGAACCATAATCAAGGAAAATAGATAGAGAGGAAAGATCTCACAATAATGCTTGAAGCTTCATATTAATCTCGTTCAAGAACAGTTCAAGCTACAATCGGCATAGCAATAGCCAATTCCATAATTGAAATCTCTAAAAACTAAACTAAGAAATGAAAACTAAAACTAGGAAATGAAGAACAAAAACTAAGAAATGAAGAACAAAGAGAAATGAAGAAGGAAAGATGAAAAGAGAATCATGAAGAAGGAAGGATGAGGAGAGGAGCTCTCCCCTCAAGCTTGCCACTCCAAGATCTACATTTCAGCTCTCCTCTTCGTCCTTCTCTTCGTCTCCCCCAAAAATTAGGTTTTAGGAAGCATTTAAACCCCGCACAAAATCGTGGCCCCAAGCCGACTTAAGCGTCGCGAGTCGCGACACTGATCGCGAGTCGCGACGAGGACTCTGTCTCCCCGCACAAAATGGCTTGGCACGCAGTCGCGAGCCGCGACAGTATCGCGAGGTGCGACAAGCGGGGGTCGCGAGTCGCGACATCCCTCGCGAGTCGCGCGCGCGCCGTGGCCGGGCGAGCTTGCTTCAAGCGCCGGCGCGAGCATGCGCGAGAGCTGGGCGACTTGCGATGCGGCTGGATGGGAGAGGCTGCTGGGCAGGCTTCGCGAGCTTGCGATGCTTGTGCTGGCTTGGCGATGATGCTTGGGCTTGGCGATGATGCTTGGGCTTGCGGTGGAGTTTGATGCTTGCGGTGATGCTTGGGCTTGCGGTGATGCTTGGGCTTTGCTCGGCTCAAATGCACTTCACCTTGGAAGCTCGGAATACATGACATTAACACAACTTATCTCGCAAAACTCCGAACTTCCGCTAAGAGTTAAATAAATCACGAATGTTAACAATTACAATCGAACCCTTAGCAAAGTGCACCCAAAGTAACGTAAATACTACGTATAACTTGAGCGTATCAAATACCCCCACACTTGAACTTTACTCGACCTCGAGTAAACTCAAAATGAGGATCACCAAATAAATCATCACCCAAGCTAACGACACCAACCTACACTCCCTATCAACTACATCATCATCATCACATCTTAACAACATTCGCTCAAAACCTAAACGTAAGGGACGATGATTCCCCCACACTTTGATTCGAGCTCACCTGAAAAATACAAAGACGCGACAACAATAATCACCAAACGACAACCAAAATGTGAGCTCAAATCCTGAAGGATCTCAAAGGAATTGAACTCACTCCAACGCCACAATCAAAATGACAACTCGCCTAAAACCTCAAAAGATAAACTACTACTACAACAACTAACTTAAAATAGCAAGCCATGGAATCAAAGACAAAAAGGGATAAATTCCATGCTTACTCCCAAAAACAAACAATCAAAAGAAAGTGAAAGCCAAAACAAATCTCCGGCAAATGAGTCTTCAAAATACATAATTCTCTCTTAATCTCTCATTTTGCCTAGGAGCCCTTTCGGGTTTTCATCCTAGCTTCACACATTTCTTTTTTTCATCTCACCATCTTACCCGCTCAATATAAGCCACTTTTTTGCATAGGTTGCCCTTTCGGGTTTTCAACCTATCCGGGCCCCCAATTTTTGCCCGAGTCGCCCGCCCTTGCGGGTTTTCAACTCAGCGGGTTTCATTTCATCACTTTTTTTTATATTTTTTTTTTCATTTTCATTTTTTTTCATTTTTTTTTTCAAATTGAAATAAATACAACATAAATACAACATAGATACATGAGAATGAGAATACCCTCCCCCCTACTTAAACTACACATTGTCCTCAATGTGTCGACAATTAGTAGAAAAAGTAAACTGAAAATGGGGGGAGAAAATCGAAAATCGGGTAAATCGAAGATCGAATGCTCAAGACTCATGACCAAACAATCCGTCAAACTCAAACTTCTTAACAACACCAACTCAAATCTCCGAAATCAACTCACAACCCTCTCCCTCAAATCACTCAAACAAATGGCAAATTCAAAAGTTATAAATTTTTGAGATTGACACCTAGCTCAAGAGATCGAAAGATACAACAATCTCACTCCTCTAGTGTTACCAACTCCTAGCTATTGAACTCCTCCCAACGGGTTTTCTTTTGTGGACTTGGGCTCAAAGTGGATTAAGATTTGTTGTGGTTCTTTTGAGTGGGTGGGCGGTGGGTGGAAGAAAATTTGATGTGGTGGTGGAAATTTGATGAGAAATAAAGGAAAAGAAAGAAAATAAGAAGGGGTCTCGGGTTGCCTCCCGAGAAGCGCTGTTGTTTAAAGTCGTTAGCTCGACTTAATACCTTAAGCTTAATCATTGGGATTGTGCTCCATGTGTGATAATGGTGGTTCCATGTCAATCTCCACTTCAAGTACCTGCAAAACTGATTGACAAGAACTCTTGCAATGCATCGTTAGTACCTAGCTTACTACATCATGGTTGAGCATATAACATCAGATTATATCCAAAACCTAGCATTAAGTCAACAACAAACATCAACTAGTAGTACTCCTAGCTAATCCAAGTCATGACCATTACTATAGATGTTTAAAGCTAGACAATAACCAAGATATAGAGTAAATCATACCATAAACCGTCAAAAGCTTCAATCAACCATTCTCAAGAGAGTGGCCAACCAAAAACAAAGAGCACAAGCAATACCATCCAAAAATCACGCTAAATACAAACAAGTAACACCGTTTCCCCGGCAACGGCGCCAAAATTTGGTGCGGGCGCGGATGGTGTCGTTGTGTGCACCGCACCCGGCCAAAGATAAAATTTCTCCTACTCTCTTCTACACTAAGGTAGTATAGCGGAAGTAGGGGTCGTATCCACAGGGAAACAGGGACGAGTTCAGTACTCAGCGTGATTCGAAACCTAGATTAAGCTAAGGGCCGAGAAACCTAATAATAATTACAAAGGGGGGTTTCGAGTAGATTATAAATAAACTAAAACTAACTAGCAAGTAAATAAAATGAGAAATCAATTATGGAAAGATCTTGAATCTGATTAACATCCACTTCAATTCATTATCGATCCTCGAACCTCCACTCTAATTATTTCCATAATTATCTATTGTCGAGAATTAATCTCGTGTTCTCCTTATTCTTAGTTGAATAGCACGATCAGCGTGACTATAAAACCCTAACTAAAGGATAACCTAGTCCGATCTCGCGTCTAAGTTCAATCCAATAGCGGCAAATAAACACGAGAGAACCAATAGACCTGCTAATGTCATACACGCGATAAACATTCAACAGTTGATTCAATTTCCCTAAGAAATAACCAAGAAGATCAGCATCTAAATTACTCCCTAGTTTGCTACAAATTGATAAAAGAATAAAACAATCCGATTCTATTCTTAAATCTAGCATTAGATTAATTACACAATCAAACTAGTAACGTTCCTAGCATAATTATGCAATAATCATAAATCACAAGCATAGAAATTGAACCATAATCAAGGAAAATAGATAGAGAGGAAAGATCTCACAATAATGCTTGAAGCTTCATATTAATCTCGTTCAAGAACAGTTCAAGCTACAATCGGCATAGCAATAGCCAATTCCATAATTGAAATCTCTAAAAACTAAACTAAGAAATGAAAACTAAAACTAGGAAATGAAGAACAAAAACTAAGAAATGAAGAACAAAGAGAAATGAAGAAGGAAAGATGAAAAGAGAATCATGAAGAAGGAAGGATGAGGAGAGGAGCTCTCCCCTCAAGCTTGCCACTCCAAGATCTACATTTCAGCTCTCCTCTTCGTCCTTCTCTTCGTCTCCCCAAAAATTAGGTTTTAGGAAGCATTTAAACCCCGCACAAAATCGTGGCCCCAAGCCGACTTAAGCGTCGCGAGTCGCGACACTGATCGCGAGTCGCGACGAGGACTCTGTCTCCCCGCACAAAATGGCTTGGCACGCAGGTCGCGAGCCGCGACAGGCATCGCGAGGTGCGACAAGCAGGGGTCGCGAGTCGCGACATCCCTCGCGAGTCGCGCGCGGCCGTGGCCGGGCAGCTTGGCTTCAAGGCGGGCGAGCATGCGCGAGAGCCGGGCGACTTGCGATGCGGGCGGGATGGGAGAGGCTGGCTGGGCGAGCTTCGCGAGCTTGCGATGCTTGTCGGGCTTGGCGATGATGCTTGGGCTTGGCGATGATGCTTGGGCTTGCGGTGGAGTTTGATGCTTGCGGTGATGCTTGGGCTTGCGGTGATGCTTGGGCTTTGCTCGGCTCAAATGCACTTCACCTTGGAAGCTCGGAATACATGACATTAACACAACTTATCTCGCAAAACTCCGAACTTCCGCTAAGAGTTAAATAAATCACGAATGTTAACAATTACAATCGAACCCTTAGCAAAGTGCACCCAAAGTAACGTAAATACTACGTATAACTTGAGCGTATCACCAATCAAAAAGCCGGTTGAGTTGAGAGAGTTTGAGGGAATGCTCTTTGTTAAAGAGGCGGAAAGTAAGCCTAAACTCTTCAAATTCACCCTCCTTGGAGATTTTCTTCTTCTCGAGGGTTGACAAGAATTCTAGGGTGAGGCGCTCTGAGTGGGTGTTGTTGAATAAATTCAGCCCACCCAAATTGGGTAGCAAGACCCTTGATATCCTCGTCAATACCCAAAGCTTGGCAAGTCTCGAGATGGTAGAATTTTGTAGGGCATATTTTTCTCTCACTTAGGGTCGCGTACCGTTCTTTATGAGAGGAATTGGGTAGTTTAAGAAGTGGCACATTGACGGAGGGTGGTGGTGGTGTGGGTGTGGACGTGGAGGCTTGGACCTTTTGTTTTTTGGATTCCCTAACCATTTTCACACCAAATATACTACAAGGAAATGTAACCCCCAACAAAAACACTCAATCACAACAATCTAACCACCCTAAATGCTCAAAGCAACACATAAACCACCACAAGTAGTCCTAGCAAAATCTACCAAATCTATACACCAATGCCACTTATCAACAAAATCACATAAGCTCCAACACTAAACTAGGAACTTAAATTTCAAAACACACAACAACAATTCATCAAAAAGTTCATAAAATCTTCACCATTTCACTAAACAACCACAAATTCACCACACATTGTTCAATTTATTGACAATTATCTAAAGAGGAAGGAAGATAAAGGAGAGTGAAAAGAAGTTACCCCTTAGGGTAAGAAAATACTCTAAAATTTCACCAAGTATGCGTGAATCTCTTGCCTTTGGTTGCTTGTTTTTCCTTGGATTTTCCTGAATTTTTTTCCCTTTTTTTTTTCGAATTTTCAAATAAAAATTTCAAAAACCCTAACTCAACAACAATGGTGAATCTTGTTTTTGTGGGAGTTTTGTGTGGTGAAAGTGGTGAAAGATGATTGAGGAGATTTGATGATGGGTAGGGTGGAGATGAGAGAGAAGAGTGAGAATGGTGAGAGAGAAAAAATGGTGAGAGGAAGACAATAGTGAGGAAGAAGTGTGAGTGAAGAGAGAGAGAGAGAGTGAGAGTGGGGAGAAGGAGAAAAAAAAACTGGTCAGCGTTTTTTTTCGAGTTTTTTTTTCATTTTTCTTTTTTTCGGAAAAAAAATGAAAAGATCAGGAGGTTTACACAGCGCCCGCGCTGGTGTCCCTAGAGCGCCCGCGCTGTACAACTTTTGCGGGTGTCCAAACAGTCTGCCCGAAAGAAAACAACGGCGCGCTCGCTCTAAAAATAACAGCGCGCCCGCTCCGTTCTATTTCTCAGCTTCTCTAGTATTGTGCGGCGCGGCCGCGCATGAGAGAACGACGCGCCCGCGCTGTGACTTCTTGCTCAGGGTTTGGCACGGTTTGCATAACGCGCCCGCGCTTGTGTCCAACGCGCGCCCGCGCTGTGCACATTTTACAGACTGCTAAGCCTTCTGCCAGACGAAAAAAAAGACGGAGCGCCCGCGCTTAAACACACGGCGCGCCCGCGCTATGTGCTCACGTCTAGATTCAGGGTAAACCCGGATTAGGCAGAGCGCCCGCTCTGGGTTACACGACGCGCCCGCTCCTCTCTCCTTTTGTCGCCATCTCTTCCCATCTTTAAATTTTTGCTATAACAAAGAACAAAAACAAAAAAAAGAAATTAATAAAACATGGTCTTACTAATTAAGATCCAATATCACACAAATAAAAATAGAATAATAATAATAATAAGAAAAATTATAGCAAAGAGTGAAAAGAAAGTCGGGTTGCCTCCCGATAAGCGCCTCTTTTTAGGGTCGTGGCTCGACCGTGTTACCAAGTCATCACTCATGGATAGTGATGGAGTCGAATTCGTCAAGATAGACGGCATGAGTCTCCTCCATAGGGGCACCTTCATAGTAGGTCTTCAAACGTTGACCATTTACCTTAAATGGTGTTGTGTCTCCCCCTCCAATTTCAACCGCTCCATAGGGGAAGACTTGTTTCACTACAAAAGGTCCGCTCCATCTTGACTTAAGCTTACCCGGAAACAACTTCAACCGGGAATTGTAGAGCAAAACCTTATCCCCAACCTTGAATTCCCTCTTGATAATATGACGATCGTGCCAAGCTTTTGTCCTCTCCTTATAGATCTTTGCATTCTCATATGCATCCCTTCTCAATTCATCTAGAGCATTGATGTCAAGAAGCCTCTTTTCCCTGGAAGCTTGTAAGTCAAAGTTCAAGAATTTAATAGCCCAATGTGCTCGGTGTTCAAGTTCCACCGGTAAATGACATGACTTACCATAAACAAGCTTGTAAGGCGTGGTGCCTATGGGGGTCTTGAAAGCGGTCCGATAAGCCCAAAGGGCATCGTCCAACTTGAGAGACCAATCTTTCCGGGACCTATCCACCGTTTTCTCAAGAATCATCTTCACCTCCCTATTGGATATTTCAACTTGCCCACTTGTTTGGGGGTGGTAGGCTAGTGCAATCTTGTGCCTTACACCATACTTTGCAAGAAGAGCTTGGATAGACTTTTTTGCAAAGTGAGAGCCCCCATCACTAATCACGGCTCGGGGCACACCAAAACGAGGGAAAATGACCTTCTTGAACAACTTGATTACTACCTTGGAGTCATTTGTGGGCGATGCAAGTGCTTCCACCCATTTTGACACGTAATCAACGGCAACCAAGATGTAATTGTTTCCACATGAAGAGGGGAAAGGGCCCATGAAGTCAATACCCCAAACATCAAAGATTTCAAGCTCTAATATGTTGTTTAAAGGCATCTCGTGCCTCCTTGAGATATTCCCTACTCGTTGACAACGATCACAAACCTTGATTACTCCCCACACGTCCTTAAACATGGAAGGCCAAAAGAAACCACATTGGAGAATCTTGGCCACCGTCTTGTTAGCACTCATATGTCCCCCACAAGGTGAGGAGTGACACATGGTGATAACATTCTCAATCTCATTGTCGGGGACACACCTCCTAAATATCCCATCGGGTCCTCTCTTGAATAGTAGTGGGTCATCCCAAACATAGTGGCGAGCATCATGGAGAAATTTCTTCTTTTGTTGACTAGAAAGTTGGGGAGGTAGAATTTCACATGAGAGAAAGTTGGCTATATCCGCATACCATGGAACCGGTGTTGCAAGGATAGCGAAGAGTTTGTCATCCGGGAATGAGTCATCTATGGGTAACGACTCATCTTTGTCCTCATGAAGAGAGAGTCGTGAGAGATGATTGGCTACTACATTCTCCGCCCCCCTCTTGTCCCTTATCTCTATGTCAAACTCTTGTAGGAGCAATATCCATCTTATCAACCGAGGTTTTGCATCCTTTTTAGCTAGAAGGTACTTCAAAGCGGAGTGGTCGGTAAAGATGATGACCTTTGAGCCGACTAAATAGGAGCGAAACTTCTCCATAGCATGAACAATAGCCAAAAGTTCCTTCTCCGTAGTAGCATAATTCTTTTGAGCATCATCCAATGTTTTGCTTGTGTAGTAGATTGCATGAAGCTTCCCATCTCTCCTTTGCCCAAGCACGGCCCCAACAGTGAAATCCGAAGCATCACACATCAACTCAAAAGGAGACTCCCAACTTGGAGGTTGAATAATGGGAGCCGAAATCAAAGCTTCTTTCAATCTATGGAAGGCTAACAAGCAATCATTAGTAAACACAAAAGGGGCATCCTTTACCAAAAATTGAGTGAGCGGCTTTGCGATTTTTGAAAAATCCTTTATGAACCGGCGGTAGAAACCCGCGTGTCCAAGAAAGCTCCTCACCCCTTTCACATTAGTCGGGGGTGGGAGGCGCTCAATCACCTCAATTTTGGCACGATCTACTTCGATGCCCCTATTAGAGATTACATGCCCAAGGACTATCCCTTCTTCAACCATGAAATGACATTTTTCCCAATTTAGAACTAGGTTCACCTCTTGACACCTTTTTAACACGTTGACAAGATTCAAAAGACAAGTGTCAAAAGATGAACCACACACGGAAAAATCATCTATAAAAACTTCAATAGAAGATTCAAGCATATCGGAGAAAATAGAAGTCATGCATCTTTGAAAAGTGGAGGGAGCATTACAAAGTCCAAACGGCATCCTTCGATAAGCAAAGGTACCAAAAGGGCATGTAAAGGTTGTCTTTTCTTGATCCTCGGGTAGAATCGGGATTTGAAAGAATCCCGAGTATCCATCCAAAAAGCAAAAATTACTATGAGTGGCTAACCTTTCTAGCATTTGGTCGATGAAGGGGAGAGGGAAATGGTCTTTCTGGGTGGCTTTATTCAACTTCCTATAATCAATGCACATTCTCCACCCGGTGACCGACCTTGTAGAAATGGTTTCACCCTTTTCGTTCTTAATGACGATCATGCCACCCTTTTTTGGGATGACTTGAACCGGACTTACCCACCTACTATCGGAGATAGGGTAGATAATGCCCGCTTCAAGAAGTTTTAGCACTTCCTTTTTCACAACTTCCTTCATATTGGGGTTTAGCCGCCTTTGGGGCTCAATTGAGGAAGCATGATCATCATCAAGCAAGATCCTATGCATGCACAAGGAGGGACTTACTCCCTTGATGTCGTCAATTATATACCCAATGACACTCCGAAATTTTCTCAAAACTTCAAGTAATTTAGCAAGAGAAGTGTCATCAAGTTTAGAGTTGACTATCACGGGGTAAGTTTCATCTTTATCTAGAAAAGCATATTTAAGAGAGTTAGGGAGGGGTTTTAGTTCAACCTTAGGAGGAGGCGTTGGTCTCTCCTCTTTTGATGTTACCTCAAGCACCTCAAACTTGCCTCCCTTAGGTTGGTAGATTGATGCTTCATTCAAACTTTGTTCATAAGGAAGGGCCTCTTCATCTTGTTCAACCACTTCTCCCATCAACACTTTTTGCAAAGGATCTTTCAATTCCACCATAGGCTTGAATTCATCCAAGTCTCCCTCAAGAATATCAATTCTATAAATCTCACCAAGCATTGGTGCATTCATCACTTGAGGAAAGGTGAACTCAATCTTCTCATCTCCCACATTCAAGGTTAGTCTCCCATTTCTTACATCTATGACAACTCTGGCCGTCTTCAAGAATGGCCTCCCAAGAATAAGGGGCATGACATGATCCTCCTCCATTTCCATAATAACGAAATCACAAGGAACAAACACTCTTCCTACTTGAACCGGAACATCCTCCAACACACCCAAGGGAATTCTAACGGAACGATCCGCTAATTGAATGGACATCCTTGTTGGCTTTACCTCACCAATCTTCAACCTTTTTGCTAAGGAAAGAGGCATAAGGCTAACACTTGCTCCAAGATCACATAGGGCATTCTTAGCATCTAGATCACCAATCTTCACCGGAATGAAGAAGCTACCCGGATCTCCTTGTTTCTTGGGGGGTTTGTTTTGAAGAATAGCACTCACTTCCATAGGTAAAGAAACCGTTGCACTTTCTTCAAGTCTTACTTTGTTAGAGAGAAGTTCCTTCAAGAACTTGGCATATGCCGGCATTTGTGACACAGCATGAAGAAAAGGCATGTTCACTTGAAGTCCCTTCATGACCTCCAAGAACTTGGAAAATTTTGTATTCAACTTCTTTTCTACTACCCGGTGTGGAAAGGGGATTGGAGGTTTGTAAGGTTTCATTGGTGCTTTCTCATGGACTTCTCCATCTTTTTCAATTTCTTTCTCAAGTTCTTTCCCACTCAATCTCTCCTCACTTTGGTGTTGCTCTCCTTCAACTACCTCACTCTCAAACTCTATGTTCATTTCATTTTTCTCAACTCCCTCCTCTCTCTTTGTGTGATCTTCCTCTCTTATCTCCGGCCCCTCATATTCCTTTCCCGATCTCAAAGTTATGGCCCCTATAAAGGCCTTGGGATTTACCTCGGGTTGGCCCGGTAATGAAGTTTTGGAGTTTGAAGGAGAACTACCCACTTGTTGTGCTAGTTGAGATAATTGAGTTTCAATCATCTTATTGTGGGCTTGGACTTGTTGAATTGAGGAGGAGAGCTCATTGTGCCTTTGATCGTTCTCCGCATTGGCCTTGGTTTGTTGAATCATGAAAGTTTCCAATATTGACTCAAGGTTGGATTTGGGATTCGAAGGTTGGTTGAATGAAGGCCTTTGTTGTTGGAAACCCGGAGGCTTGTATGAAGCTTGTTGGGCTTGTGGAGTGGGTTGGTAAGTGTTTTGAGGAGGTTGGTAGGAGTTTTGAGGAGTGGTTTGATTGTTTTGGTTTTGTTTCCACCCAAAGTTGGGATGATTTCGCCAACACGGATTGAAGGTTTGAGAATAAGGGTCATTTCTTTGGCCAACCATAGCCGCTTGTTCCATGGTGGAAACACAATAGTTCATTAAAACCCAACAACCAAGTTAGACCCCCAAAAAGAGTGCAAAGTTCATAACTTTAATGAGGGTTTCACCCCATACCCTAGAAAAAAGACTACTCACTATTCATGGGATCCACAACACAAAATAAATTATTCAATGTCATAAATGAGAGATAAATACTAAAGATTTCAAGTCAAAACTAATATCAAAGCATAAACAACAAATATTGAAAACTAGTAACAAAGTAAGAGAGAGAAGAGATAAAAGTGAGATAAAGAATTATACTAGAAATTTCAAATCTTCATGAGAATCCAAATATTCAAGCTTCAAATCCCAAAATATTCCTTGCAAAAGCTTCCATCTTTTCTAGATTAGAGAGTAATATAATATTTAGGCTAAAATAAAGTGGCTAGGTTTTAAAGATGATCCCCAAAACGGCAACAAATAGGGTATTTATACCCCTTACATTTCCGCACGAAAAGCCGAAAATCGCGAGAAAATTAGAACAGCACGCCCGCGCCATACAATCTGGAGCGCCCGCGCTGTGCGATTTTTGCAGCTTCTAAACTTTCTGCCTCGTTGAGAAAATGAGCGGAGAGCCCGCGCAAGAAACAATGGAGCGCCCGCTCCATACAACAAAAAGCGTGCTCTCCTCTTGGGCACCCGAATGCCTCAACCCCCTATAAATAATAGGACGAAGGGTACTTTTTAGGGGTAATTGCTTCGCTCCTCCAAATGGGCTAGGGGTGTAGGCTCTTCCTTGAATTCCACTTTCCACGATCTTTCTCCCTTGAGTTAAAACATCAAGAATAACTGCAAGAAAGAGGAAACCCAAAACAAAGAGCAAAATAGAGTCCTAATGGAGGGAAAAATGCCTGAAACCCGAAACTCGTCAGTAGAAAAGGTACTAAGTGAGATTGTTAGCAAAATGGAGGTTAAGTTAATGATGATAAGGAAATATGTACAAGAAATGATGGGAAATAGGAGGCTAAAGTGAGTTAAAAACTCACTTATCATAATCCAATCTGATTTTTGGACAAAAAATGGGGCCTAGACAAGTCAATTTCAGAATTTTAGTCTAAATTTCGGCCAGGCAGAAAAGCCTTTTTGGTCTGTCTAAGAATATATAGCGGGTTTTGGGGTGATAAATTTATCCGGGGCTTGGCCATTCCCAAAGTACATTCTTTAGAAAGCCCGACCTAATTCATGACCACCTCTAGGTTATTGTTTGTTCTCATCTATTAGTAATAATGGTACAATTAGGTATGTAGTAATAATGGAACAATTAGGTATGTAGTAATAATGGAACAATTAGGTAAATTAATCTTCTCTATATATGATCTATATATGATGAGTACAGTAGCAATACATACACAATAAGGAGTTGATACCAACAACAATTAGTAAATGTTTTCATACATTTTTTTAGGGCTAAATGCCTTCATGATTAAAAAGTTATTTTGGTAAAAACAATCTGTTAACTCGAAAGGAACTACAAGAGGGGGGGGGTGAATTGTAGTGTGGAACTTATTGCTAAATAATGCGGAATTTAAAACATAAGCAATAAGGAACTCAAAGTGCAAGAGAGATTTTTACGTGGAGACTTCTTGTCCCAATACAAGAAGCAAAACCACGACCTCCTCAGGATTTAAACTCTTCACTATAATAGGGAACCTCCTCTGTTACAACCTATTACATGCGCAAGTTCCACTCAGAACTCCAACTCTCTCACAAGTTCCGCTAGGAACTTTAGCTATCTAGACTTAACTCTAAGTCCCTTAAGAGTTCCCATAACTCTTTACAACAGGTTTACTCAAACCCTTTACTCCTGGATAGACTTCACCCCAAGTCTACGCATAAACAATAAGAACTTACCCAAGTTCCTCACTCGAACTTGATACAAGAATTCACTCAAACCCTTTACCAAGTTCCCATTACAAGAGTTCACTCAAACCCTTTAACCCCAAACTCAAATACATACGCTTGATAATTTGGATTAACTCTAGTATATAGAAACTGGATAACTGTAAAGGAACATGGCACTCGTAGTAACTTGGAACTCACAGGAACTGACTCAAAACAAGGAATAGAAAATATACCTTATGGAATGACATAAGTCAGACACTATGGAAAGACACCAGTCAGACACTATGGAAAGACACCAATCAGACAACTTAAAAAGAATACATAAGCCTCTATTTATAGTACGTTTAAAACTTGAGCACCACTTTCACTTATTTCTCCACTAACCCATGATCAGTTAGTTGGGAGAAACTTGGGGAAGAAGCAGTCAACTTCTTGGGCACAACTTATGTCACGTTTACAGTAAAGCAGTTAGAGTAAAAATAGGAAACAAAAAGAAAATAAATACTTGGAGAAAAAGCAACGATTTATCAAAATATAATCCAAGAGATATTTTTCCAAAACTCACTTTTTTATTTATTTTCTTATGCAAAAATATTTTACAGAAAACTTTTTCATAAACCTGACATAAGTACATGAGTTCCTGTTCGTACAGGAACTCGCGTCTACAAGTTCTCGCAGTCAAATACTCATTGAACGTAATATAAATCTAGGTTTTTTATTTTCCAAAAACTGATCAGATAGAATTAAATAAATTAAAAGATATTAAAATCAGATTCCTAAAAATCCTATTTTATTTAAAACTCATCTTTTATTTAAAACTAAAACTTATCCTAAAACAACTAATGCATATTATCTAAAAATAATTAATCAAGTAGAGATTTATTAAGAAACAAACTCTGAATAAATCCTACATATTAAGATAATAATATGCAACAACTTACTGACTCTTAAATACTTTTGACTCTAAGTTCCACGAGTTCCTTTTGACCTTACGAGTTTCTTTTGACTTTGTTCCATTACCTTTCATGTTTCAACATACTTACATGAATCCTAGAAAGTAAACTCATACTTCCTGTCTTTATGCCCCATGCTGCTCCAACTCAGGAACCGCATGCAATAGCTCCACCTCTGGAACTTCAACGTGCTAGTTCCTTTATGGAACTTCGCACCTATAGATCCTGCTCAGGAACTGCTTGTTTCAACTATGAAACTTCAGGAACTGCTCCCACTCAGGAACTGCTCCCACTAAGGAACTGCTCCGACTCAGGAACTGCTCCCACTCAGAAACTGCATATTCAATGTTCCTCTTAGGATATACATAGGAACTTCTCTGTTTGTGTTCCTTCTAGGAACTCTTCTAGGAACTTTGTTTGTGCTTGCTTCTATAACATTTTTCTTGAACTCTTCATGCTTGGTTCCATCTTAAGAACTTACATAAAATCTAGCAGCACATCTGTATAATCAAACTTCTTCTCTTTGGATTTCTTCCTCAGGAACTTCACTTATTGGATTTCTTCTAGGAACTCTTCATGATGTGATATATTTAACCTTTCATGACTTGTTCTATGGTAACGTAATATGCACATCTCAAATACACATGTTAGTTAGATAATCATCATTTGTTTACAATCATCAAAACACTACATGACTCAACAATATCCCCCCTTTTTGATGATGACAAACAAATGATGCTTATCACAAATCAAATAATAAACAATGTGCATTAATTCCCCTTAAAAAATAAGTCATGCATAAATGTGCATTAATTCCCCTTAACAAATAAGTCATGCATGTATATGAAGGAAAATCAATATAAGATAAACACATCATACAAAGAACTTTCATCATTTAAGGATTTAGACTTAACTATGCTTGACTATAAGCATCATACATATTCTTCCCCCTTTTGTCATTATCGAAAAGGATCATCTTACGCACATTTTGTTTTAGGCAAATCATATACACATATTGTTATATGCTACACTTACCACCATATTGGTTAAACACCTGTTAGTCCCAAAAGCCTCAAGAATCTCAATTTTCAAACTTAGGATGCATGTACTACAGAAATTTCCAACTCACAATCCAAAGACCCAACTTCAAAACCATCGAAAGAACTTGACAAATAATTAAATAAAAGTCAAGAAAACAAATCCGATTTGAAAGTCAAGAATGGATTAAGAGATAGGACATTGTAATATCCGGCTCAAAGCATATGAAAGAAGTTTATGGAATAATTTGAGTAGAGGAAACTTGAGAGATATTGTGGGCTCTATGGTTTAGACTTTTAATAAGAGGTTCTCAATAATAATTAGAGTTGATTACTTCACTTTACACTTTTGAAATCTCTGCCAACGTGGAGGAAGGGTCTTCCACATTAATCTGATTATCGGATGAAAATTAGCGCTACTGAGCTTATGTTATTCAGTTTCCCATTTTGCGACCCAAGCCTTCATAATTTTTCTTCACCAGTGTAAACCATATTGGTTCTTTCAATTATTTGGCCCTTCTTTTTTAACTAGCGTAAAAGGTTTTGCTACAAGAGTGATTTGGTTGAAAGGAAAATATTTGTCCGAAAAAATCATCTTGTTAGTAATTATTTTGTTAAAACATTGGAATTGATACTTCCTACAAAAATTCCAATATCATTGAAGGTTTATTGCTTGAGAAATGTAATATGTTTTGGTTAGTTGAGCATTTGGCATAAAGTAGGATATGCAAAATATGATTTACTTCTTCTAATGATGTGGATAATAAGGATATGTTCTCTTCGACATAATTAAACTGAACTGAATTATAACTAATTAATAGTAATGATAATAATTTAGGAACTGAACTGAATTGAACTGAACTGAAAATAAGTTGGGGAGAACATGCCCTAAGTAGTCCAATAATATAATTACCTAACTTAAATTATTAAATATTCGTACCATTATAAATTCAACTATGCAATGGATCCATATTGCTCCCTCGATTATCTGGGAACTAGAGTTAACATTTGTTCTCACCTATGGTAATAATGGAACAATTAGGCATGTGGGAACGAAGAGAAATAAATCTATTCTATATATGATGAATAGCAATAATACATACACAATAAGAAGTTGATACCAATGTGGCAACATCTATTAGTAAATGCTTATAAGTTCAACTATGCAATGGATCCATTTTACTTTATAGATTATCTCGGAACAAGGGTCAATGTTGAGGTGATCAACATTCATCTTGCTGGCCCGACTTGCAATTCAGGTCTAATCCAATCTGATTTTTGGACAAAAAATGGGGCCTAGACAAGTCAATTTCAGAATTTTAGTCTAAATTTCGGCCAGGCAGAAAAGCCTTTTTGGTCTGTCCAAGAATATATAGCGGGTTTTGGGGTGATAAATTTACCCGGGGCTTGGCCATTCCCAAAGTACATTCTTTAGAAAGCCCGATCTAATTCATGACCACCTCTAGGTTATTGTTTGTTCTCATCTATTAGTAATAATGGAACAATTAGGTATGTAGTAATAATGGAACAATTAGGTATGTAGTAATAACGGAACAATTAGGTATGTAGTAATAATGGAACAATTAGGTAATCTTACTTTGGGGGTAAAATGTACGAAATGCCCTTAATGACTAACGGTGTTAAGTTTCCGTTTGTCATTAACCTTAATTAAGTCCTCTAACCCTAACACCTCACCCCCATCCTAACCACCACATCCCCCGACCGCCCTCCACCCACCCCCCTCCACCCTCGCTTGCCCTCCATTGAAGCCCCCCTCCGCATTCAAAGTTTATAAGGTACTAGGGTACCCTTGTTGTTTAAAAAATGCACCAGGTGACCTTACTTTGGGTATAATTTTTCTTCTCCATTATCATTTTCAACCAAAAAAGCTGATCTTTTTTTAAGCAGGTAAGACTGTTGTCTTTTTCCTTTGTGACAGTATAAATTTCTTAAGTAACATTTTCATCATATAATTAATAAGTTATTATTTTCATGCTTTTTTCATCAGGTACTTTGGTATTTCAAAGTTTATAGGGTACCCTTGTTGTTTCAAAAATGCACCAGGTAATCTTACTTTGGGGGTAAAATATATGAAATGCCCTTAATGACTAACGGTGTTAAGTTTTCGTTCGTCATTAACCTTAATTAAGTCCTCTAACCCTAACACCTCACCCCCACCCTAACCACCACATCCCCCGACTGCCCTCCATTGAAGCCCCCCCTCTGCATTCAACAATTGCGGCGGCCTCAACTGAAAACAATAGCAACTCCTCCTCATCTCACTCTCTCTCCTTCGACACTAATGGCGATGGAAGCCGTCGAACTCAAGAACGAACAAAGCAAGTTTTTTTTTTTTAATTTTCCCCAGATTTCATCACGGTTTTTTTCGAATTTTCCCCATAAATCAACACAAACAAAGCTTGCGGGGGAGGGGGCTGTGAGGTAGGGGTGTTCATAAATATCTGATCCGTGATCCGGTCGATCTGATTCGATTTTTCGGATATCCGAACTGCTTTTTTAGTTTTCGAATATTTCGGATCGAATATCCGAAATTTTCAGATCGAATATCCGAAATTTTCAGATCGGGTTCTGATCGGATTTTTTTTCGGGAATTCGAAAATATCCGAAACATGAAAATTTTTCTTTTTTTCGGGATATTTTCAGATATCCGATCCGAACTATCCGGTTAAGGACGGATATCTGGAATATCCGATGATCCGATTCGAAACATATTTTATGAACCTTTCCTTTGAAAATTTTATTTTTTAGTTTCTGGATATCCGATGGCCGATCCGAAATTTCGGATATCCGATCCGATCCGATTCGAAATTTTTCAGATCAGATTCGGATCACATTTATACTGATTCAAAATTTTAGGATATCCGGAATTTCGGATCGGGTATTATAAATGAACACCCCTAGGCTGCGGGGGAGGGGGATGAGTGGGGGATGGGTAAGGGGCGGGGGTGGGGGTGGGGGGGGTGGGGCTGCAGGGGTGGGGTTCTCGTGGGGGAGGGCGGAGGGGGCTAGGGTGGTTAGGGTTAGGGGTTTAGGGTTGGGGTTAGGAGTTAGGGTTAAGGTTAGGGTTTTGGGGGTTAGGTTTAGATTAAAGAGCTTAATTAGGGTTAGAGGGGTTGGTTAATTAGGGTTAATGATTAACCAAAAGTTAACGTTGTTAGTCATTAAGGGCATTTCGAGCATTTTACCCCCAAAGTAAGGTTACCTGGTGCATTTTTCAAACAACAGGGGTACCCTATGAATTTTGAAATACCACAGGGGTACCTGGTGAAAAACCGTTTATAATATTATTAATATTTTTATTGTTTTAATAAGTTCTAAATAAGTTACACTATAAAATTAACATAAATCAAATTAATTTCGAATAGAACAACTCCTATGTATAAATTTCTCTTATATAAAAAGTTAATATTATATATTGAGATGAATCTAGTAAGATTATGACCATATATTAATTCTCTTATATATTTGTTACTCCCTCCGTCCCAGAATACTCTTTACACTTTCGTTTTTCATCTGTCCCAGAATACTCTTTACACTTCCATTTTTTGATATGACCCACTATTATTTACCATTGGCCCACACTCTCTCTCCTCCAAATAAAATAATACCACTCTGATAAGAGGTTTTTAGTGTGTCGTTAAGGCACCAAAAATCGCTTTTCAAACAATATTTATAACTCCTAACAAGCAATTACTAAGAACGTAGTAAAGGCAAGTCAAGGGTCGATCCACAGGGAAATTGGGATTAATCAAAGTCTATTAAGTCTAAATTACCTAATTAAAGGGTTTTTGGGGGTTTTGAATGATTTTTGTAACAACTAAAACTAACTATTATCAAAGAACTAGCAAATAGTATGAGATGAAAATATGAATAAGGAAGACA
This sequence comes from Beta corolliflora, assembly GCA_947648045.1. Taxonomy (NCBI): domain Eukaryota; kingdom Viridiplantae; phylum Streptophyta; class Magnoliopsida; order Caryophyllales; family Amaranthaceae; genus Beta; species Beta corolliflora. The sequence goes on along the minus strand of CANSZD010002926.1, from coordinate 702,723 downwards.
CTAGAGTTAAGGTTACTAGTATGGATCAAAGTGGACAACGTTTATTAATGCAATTGTGAATCAAATGTGACAATTAGGCAAGGTTTAGTTTTCCTCTAAAATACCCGAGTCCTCTCTCGAATGGTCCTCGAGAATGATCGCTTAATCAATCAACTAAATCCTCTCTCGAATGGTCTTTAGTCAATTGATTAAGAGATCCAATGAATTTGGAAAACCCCTAATATAGGATCCCCTTAATTTCTACCCAATATCTTGGCCTAGAAATTAAGTTGATTCATGGAGATGATAAAAGAATTCATAATTCAATTAAGAACATTTGAAATCAAAATACAAAGCACAAATGTGATCAATATCTATCCTAAGGCCTCAAAACACCAAGATCAATGCATAAACGTCTTTAAATCATCACAATCACATTAACACTACATTTAAACCCTAATCCATACTTTCACCCTAGCCCTAGATGGGGAACTACTCACTAATCATGGATTCTAAGCAATAAAACATGAAATCTATGACTAATCTAGGGCTAAACATAATTAAGAGATAATTAATCTAATAAAAATAACAATTTTGAAACTACAATAAATTAGATCTAATAAATGGGAATAATAGCAATGAAAGGAGATAATAAAAACTGAAACTTTGAAACTAATTGAATTAAATATACCTTCAATGTTGTAGAAATCACAAACTATGATCTAGAATCTCCAATCTTAACAAAAACTAAGTGTTTATCTCTCTAATGTCAGCCCTAATATTCTCCTCTAAACTCTCGAATAAAGCCTCTGTTCAAAATAATAACCTCTATTGTTTTTAATAGCCACGAGCATTACAAATTTCTGGCGGAAAAAGGTGGTGCGGGCGCACCAATGAAGTGGTGCGGGCGCACCAAGGCTACTGATTCTTGTGGCCAAACTTCGCAGGAAAGGTGCGGGCGCACCAGCGTGGTGCGGGCGCACCAAAATCAGGTGCGGGCGCACCATTTCTTCTGCTCTGGTCGGACAGTTCAACTTAAAACGTGCATAACTCTTTCATTTTAGATCCAAATTAAGCTTATGACCAATCGTTGGAAAGCTATTGAAACAAGCTTTCACCTCCAACTGGAATTTCCTTCATCCGATTTGTTATTTGAAAGTTATATCCATTTTAAGTTCTATGTTCAAGATTCTATTGCGCAATGTGCTCCTTTGTGCGGGCGAACATGGGGCATGGTGCAAGCGCACTATTTCTCAACGTGTGCTCTATTTTCATTGCTTCCTTTGCCAACTCTACAATGCGTAGCCATCTTAGTAGTTCCACCTATATTAAGAACATGGCAAAACAGTGTGAAAGCAAATGTACTAGAAATTCATTCAAAAATGAATGAAAATCTAGCAAAATGTCACTATGATCAAGAATGATCAAGTGAATGAAATAAAAGGGCAAAGGGAGAAGAATGAGGGAAGAAAGGGGAGAAAGAGGATCAAAATGAGCTAAAAGGAGTCCATAAAGTACGTTTGAAATGCACTTATCAAACTCCCCCAAGCTTAGCATTTTACTTGTCCTCAAGTAAACCAAGAATGAGAAAAAAGAAAGAGATGAAGTGAACCAGAGGAAAAAGAAAAACCATGCAACAAACTAACCTAAATGCTCTATAAGCAAAGCTAAAAACATGACATGCAAGCTAAATGAGTTCATAACAAGATTTAGGCGACCAACTAAACACAAGAGGGAAGATGATTAGGAAGCACAAAAGTGACTCAAGGGATTCAATCCACCGATCAACCGAGTCTCCTTGAAAAATAGGCTTTCTAAGAGTGATTTCTCACTCCTCTCCACTTCCAAGTCCCGAATTTGACTCCCCCCTAGGGATGCTCAACCATAGTAGCTCGCCTCTACCACATTTTGATGACCCTCATCATGACTTGCACAAAATCTCACCCGCCACTACTAATTGACCAAGTCCAAATTAGAAGTCAAAAGGGACTTTATTAAGGTTATAACGGGGCTAGGTTAAAGGTGTCGATAACAATTTAGGAATGTGGTGCAAAAAGGGTAAAGTGGAGTACACACTAGGGGGTTAAAACTCCCCCAAGCTAGTCCAAACACCAACTCAAATCAAGATCTCACACATCTTTGATTCTCACTTTGATTTTTACTTTTTGAACACATTTTTTTTTTCTCAACAATTTGCTCTTTCTTTCTTTTCAATAGAAATCCAAATGAAGCACTAAGAGCATTCTTTCTTTCTTTTATTTCTTTTTTTTCTTTCCTTTCTCACAATTTTCCTCAACTTTTGCAATTATACACGCACATTAATTTACTTTCAACCAAATACTTAGTATCAAAACAACTCAACTCAACACAAACTAGACATGTACTCCACTTTGGGGAAAGTTTGGCCATGACTTATTATGAGGGTTAAGCAAAAATAGGATAGAAAGGCTCAAATGGGTTGAGAAGCGGATAATTATGCCTAGTATAAAAGCTTTTTGGCTTTTGAACTCCTAATTCTAGCAAAATGAAACGCCCTAAATCATCCTTCTATAGGCTCGGTCTTATGCAATCTTGGGGAGCTAAAATGCAAGTCACAAGTTAGGCGATCAATGGTGAGGGTTGTAAATGAGTCTTACGAGGTTTGTGGCCCTCCTTCGGGGTTCATTGCACAAGGGATAAGGCAATCCAAGCAACCAACTCGCCTAATTTCAAAAAGACTCTACCAAAAGTTACCGATCTCAAAGATCACCTAAAGTCACAGCAAGGCTTCCAAAATCATCAAGTCAAATGCAAAGAAGGTCTTCCAATCAAGTTATGAACACTCTTAGCAACATATCATGCATGAAACCAAACAACTCTAAATGTAGAAAAGAAAGAAAGAAAAAAAATATTTTTGTGGTTTTTTTTTATGCAAACCTAACATGCAAAAGCACTAAAAAGAACATAAATACAAAGGGAATGAAGAAAATGTTGAGATGGAGAGAACACATGCTAACTCCCCCAAGCTTAATACAAACTCCGTCCTCGGAGTGTACAAGCAAAGAGAAAGTAAGGGATGAGGTAAGGGCACAAAGTCAAGCAAAAATCCTAACCAAGTAAGATAAGGAGAAGGGTCTCAGAAATACCGCCAAAAAGAGCTCTTTTAGGATCATTATCTAGACCTTACCACTAAATAATTTGACAAAGATCTCAATAGTTTGTCATAAGCATTAGCACACATTTCACAGTGGATCAAATAGGTATGACATAAACAAAGAGCATGCACAAATTTCAATGGGTCTATATGCTTACCAAGTGATGAGTGTCGAAAATACTGAAATTTCCGAGAGAATCCTGGAAAGTATGAAGAACAAACATCAAAATTCAAATAAAAAGAACAAAACAATGAGTTCTCCTTTTGATGGTCCTTGCAACTTTTAAGCTCGATCCCGTCCTCTATGAATTCCATTTGAGTCTTGTGAAGGTTTGAAGAGGACAAATGCTCTTCCAATGATGAAACTTTGAGGAGAGGGAATAAGATGGGGAAGGAAGGAACTAAGTCGAGTTTCCTTGAAAAGGGAATATGAAGAATTTGAGTAGAAATAAAAGTCTTATCAATTACTTCTTCAACATCATTAGACTCTATAGTGTAAGCTTTCTCAACAAATGATTCCTCTACTACGGGGTTCTCATCCATATCCTAATCATCATCATCTTCATTGATTATAGTCATGCAAGAGTGATTTTGATTATTGATAATTCGACCCAAAGTTTCGATTGATCTTTTGCTAGATTCGACAAAGTTTTCCATCATAGAATCACACCTCTTTAACAAACACATATTTTCTTTGAGTGAATCAAGAATTTCATAATATATATGTAGTTCACAACTAGAGACATCTTCTAAATTTGAGAAAGTAGTATTTCCATGGTCCCACTCATAAGTGTCTCTAGATAGCCACCCAAAGAAACCCCATGCTTCATCAAAGTGTTGGCATCGAAATTCACCATTAAACATAGACTCCACCAATTCTCTTGTATGCATATTTAAACCCTCATACATCACCTCACACATCTCCCAAATCTCAAGTCTATACTTAATAGAAGAGTGTTCTCAAATCTCTGATAATAATTCCAAAATGGTTCATCCTCATATTGAGGAAAAAAGAAGTTTGCCATTTTTTTTTGGAATTCTCATAATAGAAAAAAAAATTATATACAAATTCCTAGACTCATATAAACAACACTACCACATAAAATAAAACAAAATAAAATAAATAAGCCAATAAAAAAAAGTAAAAAAAAAAAAAATCAATTAAGCGATTTCAAACTTAAAAGAACTTCAATCAATAGCACAATTTTCCCCGGCAACGGCGCCATTTTGATAAGAGGTTTTTAGTGTGTCGTTAAGGCACCAAAAATCGCTTTTCAAACAATATTTATAACTCCTAACAAGCAATTACTAAGAACGTAGTAAAGGCAAGTCAAGGGTCGATCCACAGGGAAATTGGGATTAATCAAAGTCTATTAAGTCTAAATTACCTAATTAAAGGGTTTTTGGGGGTTTTGAATGATTTTTGTAACAACTAAAACTAACTATTATCAAAGAACTAGCAAATAGTATGAGATGAAAATATGAATAAGGAAGACACTAGAGTTAAGGTTACTAGTATGGATCAAAGTGGACAACGTTTATTAATGCAATTGTGAATCAAATGTGACAATTAGGCAAGGTTTAGTTTTCCTCTAAAATACCCGAGTCCTCTCTCGAATGGTCCTCGAGAATGATCGCTTAATCAATCAACTAAATCCTCTCTCGAATGGTCTTTAGTCAATTGATTAAGAGATCCAATGAATTTGGAAAACCCCTAATATAGGATCCCCTTAATTTCTACCCAATATCTTGGCCTAGAAATTAAGTTGATTCATGGAGATGATAAAAGAATTCATAATTCAATTAAGAACATTTGAAATCAAAATACAAAGCACAAATGTGATCAATATCTATCCTAAGGCCTCAAAACACCAAGATCAATGCATAAACGTCTTTAAATCATCACAATCACATTAACACTACATTTAAACCCTAATCCATACTTTCACCCTAGCCCTAGATGGGGAACTACTCACTAATCATGGATTCTAAGCAATAAAACATGAAATCTATGACTAATCTAGGGCTAAACATAATTAAGAGATAATTAATCTAATAAAAATAACAATTTTGAAACTACAATAAATTAGATCTAATAAATGGGAATAATAGCAATGAAAGGAGATAATAAAAACTGAAACTTTGAAACTAATTGAATTAAATATACCTTCAATGTTGTAGAAATCACAAACTATGATCTAGAATCTCCAATCTTAACAAAAACTAAGTGTTTATCTCTCTAATGTCAGCCCTAATATTCTCCTCTAAACTCTCGAATAAAGCCTCTGTTCAAAATAATAACCTCTATTGTTTTTAATAGCCACGAGCATTACAAATTTCTGGCGGAAAAAGGTGGTGCGGGCGCACCAATGAAGTGGTGCGGGCGCACCAAGGCTACTGATTCTTGTGGCCAAACTTCGCAGAAAGGTGCGGGCGCACCCGGCGTGGTGCGGGCGCACCAAAATCAGGTGCGGGCGCACCATTTCTTCTGCTCTGGTCGGACAGTTCAACTTAAAACGTGCATAACTCTTTCATTTTAGATCCAAATTAAGCTTATGACCAATCGTTGGAAAGCTATTGAAACAAGCTTTCACCTCCAACTGGAATTTCCTTCATCCGATTTGTTATTTGAAAGTTATATCCATTTTAAGTTCTATGTTCAAGATTCTATTGCGCAATGTGCTCCTTTGTGCGGGAGAACATGGGGCATGGTGCAAGCGCACTATTTCTCAACGTGTGCTCTATTTTCATTGCTTCCTTTGCCAACTCTACAATGCGTAGCCATCTTAGTAGTTCCACCTATATTAAGAACATGGCAAAACAGTGTGAAAGCAAATGTACTAGAAATTCATTCAAAAATGAATGAAAATCTAGCAAAATGTCACTATGATCAAGAATGATCAAGTGAATGAAATAAAAGGGCAAAGGGAGAAGAATGAGGGAAGAAAGGGGAGAAAGAGGATCAAAATGAGCTAAAAGGAGTCCATAAAGTACGTTTGAAATGCACTTATCACACTCCTACTACTTACCAACTCTAACTATGTCCCACATTCTCTCTCCTTAAAATAAAATAATACTATTTTTACTAACTACTAACTCCTATTATCACATCTACTTTTCAATAAAATAACAATTGATAACCAAACAACAACTTATCGCCTAAAACTACATGCTTTGATAAGTGTCAAGAGTATTCTGGGACGGAGGGAGTATTATTTATGGTTAATAAAGTTAGAAAATTTTCACAGCAGTAAATTTCATGATTTGTTAGAATAACTTGTTAAAGTCAAACTAAATTAAGGGATCAGATTACTAATCAAATTTGAAAGGTTTAGATTTAGAATAGGTAAGTTTGTTTACAATTTTATTGTAATTATTGTAAAATCTTCCCTCCTAAAAAGGTAAGCTTTAATAACAAGGTTCTAGTGACAAACATATTGTCCCATGAGGAACTTTTAACATATAAATTTTGGCTCTCACAATTTGCAAGGGCTTTTTCCCGGCTAGAAAAATGCTATTGGAATTTGAAAGTGGTAAAATTTGAACCAGCAAAAATTAGAAGGTTTTTTCTGTCAGAAACTACCTTATATATTCTGTTGCAAAAAACTATCTTATAAAATAAAAGTTGTAAAAAAAAATTGAAAACATTTTTTTGTTGTAAAATCCTAACTTTTGCCGAAGTTGGATGGTTGACCAAAAAATCCAACCCTATAATACCCCTCATGATTGCTTTAAAAGAGACTTAGCTGGATACTTATATCAATTAGATGCATCTTTCTTAAGGGTGCTATTTTCCTAAGTTACTTCAAAGTTTAACGTGTTTGGTTGGGCGTACGTAGTCTTGGAATGAGTGACCTCCTGGGAAGTTTCTCAGGGTGCGCATGCGTGAGGATAAAATACACCGAAAAATATTTATGTTGGTTATTGAGGACAATTGTTGGACTTAGATACACATTAGTGACGATAGACTCGACTCCGTTGGGGTCGGGGGTGTTATAGACTCATCATGTGACTTGCATGTAACATTTTTACACACTGACCTAATTTCACTATTTCCCCCCGGATTTTTTTTTCAGAAACTACCTTATAAATTCTTTTTTTTTGAAACCTTATAAAAAAAAGTTGCTACAAACTACCTTTAAAATGTTCTTTTGGTAGAATCCTACCATCCAACTCCAGTAAAAAAAGAGACTTTTGCGTTTCTCGTTTCTTTACTTGCCCTTTTTTTCTTACATTATTTCCTCAAAACCCCCACATTTTCGATTCTCATTTCTTTGCTTAATTGCCCTTATTTTGTCCTTTCTCATCTTCGTTTCTTTGTTTCACATTTCAATTCTCGTTCATCAGGTTGATCGAAAAAACGTTAAAAAAAAAATTAAAAAAGGGGGATAGATTTTCGTGTTTCTCTCTTTTGTCCTTCTTGTTCAATTGATTATTGGGAGGTTTTAGCATCAATAAATCTACAGCGCAAAACAATCGATATTCAATCGCTGTTTTGACTTCGATCTATGTCGTAATTTTAGGGTTTTTTCTTTAATCGTTGCGCACTATGGTTGTCTCGATTTTTAAGCCGATTCGTTTTTGCGTTTGCTAGGTTGAAGGATAATCATAAAGATAATTTTGGCAAGAGAGAAATTTTGGGGTTTTATAGGATTTGAGTTTGGTTTTCTTTTGTTAAGAGAGAAATTTTGGGGTTTTAGAAGAAAAATATGTTAGGAGTTGGGTTGCAATTTAATTGAAGTCGTAGTGATGATCGGATCTACATTCCAGCCGAAGTCCGAAGGAATTATCATCAAAATCAGAAGGACCCACAACTTCAAAGAACTCAAAGTGATATTGTTAATGGAGGATTAGGTCGAGGAAACAAAAATAAAGGTAAAGGAGTAGTAGCAGAGGGAGGAAGAGAAAGAATCGGGAATTTTGGGGTTTTTTGGGGAGACTTTGGGGGGAAAATGTAGTTTTTAACAACTTTTTTACAAAGTAGTTTTTCGCAGGAAAACATAATTTATAAGGTAGTTTATGACAAAAAAAACCTGGAGGAAATAGTAAAACTAGGTACGTTTTAAATGTCACGTGCAAGTCACGTGATGGGTCAACACCGGATTTTTTGGTCAACCATCCAAGTCTGGCAAAAGGTAGGAATTTACAACAAAAAACATTCAAAAAGGTAGTTTTTAACAACTTTTTATAAGATACTCCCTCCGTCCCGAATATTCTTTTTACACTTTCCTTTTTCAATCCGTCCTAAGAATCTTTTTACACTTCTATTTTTTGGATATGACCCACTATTATTATAATCCTTCTACCTTATAAAGACGTTGGCCCACATTCTCTCTCCTCCAAATAAAATAATACCACTTCTACTACCCACCAACACTAACCATGGCCCACACTCTCTCTCCTTAAAATAAAATAATACTACTTTTACTACTACTAACTCCTATCACATCTACTGTTGAATAAAGTAACAATTGATAACCAAACAACAACTTATCATCTAAAACTACGTGCATTGATAAGTGTCAAGAGTATTCTGGGACGGAGGGAGTAGTATTTCGCAAAAACCGGAATTTATAAGATATTTTCCGACAAAAAAACCTATTATTACATTGGTAACCATTATCTGTTTTAATTTTTAGAACTAATGACCAAAATACCCTGTTAAGGATCAAGCATAGACTCCCAAGATTGTAGATTAAGAAGCTCTTATCGTCCCACATTGCTTTGCTGAGCACTTGGAAACCATTTATTAATATCTGACTGCACACATAATTATATGCTGAGCCGTACTGTTAGCTGCGCCAAAGTGGATGAAAGGTTCTTCCACAATAGTCAGAACTATCGGATGAGAAAAGTCGCTCCTGAGCTCAATTTAATCTGTTTTTGTTTAATGAAACAACGTTATTGTAAATTTTGATCTCCATCATTTTCAACCACCGAAGCTTATCTTACTTCTTTATGCATGTAAAGTGTAGAATTTAGCCAATAGTTCCATTGTTTCTGACTTTAGATTACAAATTTATTTTGGCGAAGATTATAATGGTTAATTTGAGTATTTGCCTTTTTTTTCTTTGATATAGTATTAACATGCCTTCATTAATGTTTTTCAAATTAAAATTTAAATAAGATCAAATAATTTTCAATAAGTTTTATTACGTTACAATAAGTTAAGAACTGGTCGTATTCAGTTGGACACAACTTTAACATATAAATTTGGATTCACACAAGAATTAATTGGTCACTAAAACTTGAAACTGAAAGTGGTAGAATTTGTATAAAATTGTTTCTGACTTTAGATTACAAATTTATTTTGGCGAAGATTATAATGGTTAATTTGATTATTTGCCATTTTTTTTTCTTTGATATAGTATTAACATGCCTTCATTAATGTTTTTCAAATTAAAATTTAAATAAGATCAAATAAGTTTCAATAAGTTCTATTAGGTTACATTAAGTTAAGAACTGGTCGTATTCAGTTGGACACAACTTTAACATATAAATTTGGATTCACACAAGAATTAATTGGTCACTAAAACTTGAAACTGAAAGTGGTAGAATTTGTATAATATATCCCTCTAAAGTTCCCTCCTAAATGAGCTTGTTTCTCTCATAATAACTATATTATTGGATATATAAGTAGGAGTATAAGGAGTTGTTTGGTTGCATAAATAAATATTCATGGGAAGTAAAACTTTATAGGAAGTAAGATAAGGTGAAGTTGTTTGGTTGACAAAAATGTAAGAAGTACAGGTCCCCCTAGGTAATTAGAACTTTCCATGGGATGTTTTTCTTCCCATGATCAACCAAACAACTTTTACCACTTCTTAGAAAATGAAACTTCAAGGGAAATACTACTTTCTAAGAGATACTAATTCCTACATGCAAACCAAACAAGTCCTAAGAATCTTATTAGATACACCAATTAATAAGCTATTGTATTAAAAAAATTGATTATATTCACTAGTGGCCAATTTTTGAATACTTAATAAGAAGCTCGAGATTACTTGGGCATTTTTAAAATTGATAACCACTTTTAGTGTCAATGACCAAAATTCCTTTGTAAGAGTCCAAATTAGACTCTCACGTTAAGCCATCACTGTATGTACCAAAAAATGAATACCTCAATCTTAATCATCCCACATCGTTTTGTTGAATACCAGAAACCATGTACTAATATCTGATTGTACTACTAAGTGTCGAGCCGTGATGAAAGCTGCGCCAACGTGGAGGAAGGGTCTTCCACATTAATCTGATTATCGGATGAAAATTAGCGCTACTGAGCTTATGTTATTCAGTTTTCCATTTTGCGACCCAAGCCTTCAGAATTTTTCTTCACCAGTGTAAAAACCATATTGGTTCTTTCAATTATTTGGCCCTTCTTTTTTAACTAGCGTAAAAGGTTTTGCTACAAGAGTGATTTGGTTGAAAGGAAAATATTTGTCCGAAAAAATCATCTTGTTAGTAATTATTTTGTTAAAACATTGGAATTGATACTTCCTACAAAAATTCCAATATCATTGAAGGTTTATTGCTTGAGAAATGTAATATGTTTTGGTTAGTTGTGCATTTGGCATAAAGTAGGATATGCAAAATATGATTTACTTCTTCTAATGATGTGGATAATAAGGATATGTTCTCTTCGGCATAATTAAGCTGAACTGAATTATAACTAATTAATAGTAATGATAATAATTTAGGAACAGAACTGAACTGAAAATAAGTTGGGGAGAACATGTCCTAAGTAGTCCAATAATATGATTACCTAACTTAAATTATTAAATATTCGTACCATTATAAATTCAACTATGCAATGGATCCATATTGCTCCCTCGATTATCTGGGAACTAGAGTTAACGTTTGTTCTCACCTATTGGTAATAATGGAACAATTAGGCATGTGGGAACGAAGAGAAATAAATCTATTCTATATATGATGAATAGCAATAATACATACACAATAAGAAGTTGATACCAATGTGGCAACATCTATTAGTAAATGCTTATAAGTTCAACTATGCAATGGATCCATTTTACTTTATTGATTATCTCGGAACAAGGGTCAATGTTGAGGTGATCAACATTCATCTTGCCGGCCCGACTTGCAATTCTCGGTCTAATCCAATCGACTTTTGGACAAAAAATGGGGCCTAGACAAGTCAATTTCGAATTTTAGTCTAAATTTCGGCCGGTAGAAAAGCCTTTTTGGTCTGTCCAAGAATATATAGCGGGTTTTGGGGCGATAAATTTACCCGGGGCTTGGCCATTCCCAAAGTACATTCTTTAAAAAGCCCGACCTAATTCATGACCACTTCTAGGTTATTGTTTGTTCTCATCTATTAGTAATAATGGAACAATTAGGTATGTAGTAATAATGGAACAATTAGGTATGTAGTAATAATGGAACAATTAGCAAAATATGATTTACTTCTTCTAATGATGTGGATAATAAGGATATGTTCTCTTCGGCATAATTAAGCTGAACTGAATTATAACTAATTAATAGTAATGATAATAATTTAGGAACTGAACTGAACTGAAAATAAGTTGGGGAGAACATGCCCTAAGTAGTCCAATAATATGATTACCTAACTTAAATTATTAAATAATCGTACCATTATAAATTCAACTATGCAATGGATCCATATTGCTCCCTCGATTATCTGGGAACTAGAGTTAACGTTTGTTCTCACCTATTGGTAATAATGGAACAATTAGGCATGTGGGAACGAAGAGAAATAAATCTATTCTATATATGATGAATAGCAATAATACATACACAATAAGAAGTTGATACCAATGTGGCAACATCTATTTGTAAATGCTTATAAGTTCAACTATGCAATGGATCCATTTTACTTTATTGATTATCTCGGAACAAGGGTCAATGTTGAGGTGATCAACATTCATCTTGCTGGCCCGACTTGCAATTCAGGTCTAATCCAATCTGACTTTTGGACAAAAAATGGGGCCTAGACAAGTCAATTTCAGAATTTTAGTCTAAATTTCGGCCAGGTAGAAAAGCCTTTTTGGTCTGTCCAAGAATATATAGCGGGTTTTGGGGCGATAAATTTACCCGGGGCTTGGCCATTCCCAAAGTACATTCTTTAAAAAGCCCGACCTAATTCATGACCACTTCTAGGTTATTGTTTGTTCTCATCTATTAGTAATAATGGAACGATTAGGTATGTAGTAATAATGGAACAATTAGGTATGTAGTAATAATGGAACAATTAGCAAAATATGATTTACTTCTTCTAATGATGTGGATAATAAGGATATGTTCTCTTCGGCATAATTAAGCTGAACTGAATTATAACTAATTATTAGTAATGATAATAATTTAGGAACTGAACTGAACTGAAAATAAGTTGGGGAGAACATGCCCTAAGTAGTCCAATAATATGATTACCTAACTTAAATTATTAAATATTCGTACCATTATAAATTCAACTATGCAATGGATCCATATTGCTCCCTCGATTATCTGGGAACTAGAGTTAACGTTTGTTCTCACCTATTGGTAATAATGGAACAATTAGGCATGTGGGAACGAAGAGAAATAAATCTATTCTATATATGATGAATAGCAATAATACATACACAATAAGAAGTTGATACCAATGTGGCAACATCTATTAGTAAATGCTTATAAGTTCAACTATGCAATGGATCCATTTTACTTTATTGATTATCTCGGAACAAGGGTCAATGTTGAGGTGATCAACATTCATCTTGCTGGCCCGACTTGCAATTCAGGTCTAATCCAATCTGACTTTTGGACAAAAAATGGGGCCTAGACAAGTCAATTTCGGAATTTTAGTCTAAATTTCGGCCGAGTAGAAAAGCCTTTTTGGTCTGGTCCAAGAATATATAGCGGGTTTTGGGGTGATAAATTTGCCCGGGGCTTGGCCATTCCCAAAGTACATTCTTTAAAAAGCCCGACCTAATTCATGACCACTTCTAGGTTATTGTTTGTTCTCATCTATTAGTAATAATGGAACAATTAGGTATGTAGTAATAATGGAACAATTAGGTATGTAGTAATAATGGAACAATTAGGTAATCTTACTTTGGGGGTAAAATGTACGAAATGCCCTTAATGACAAACGGTGTTAAGTTTCCGTTTGTCATTAACCTTAATTAAGTCCTCTAACCCTAACACCTCACCCCCACCCTAACCACCACATCCCCCGACGCGCCCTCCACCCACCCCCTCCACCCTCGCCCGCCCTCCATTGAAGGCCCCCCCTCTGCATTCAAAGTTTATAAGGTACTAGGGTACCCTTGTTGTTTAAAAAATGCACCAGGTAACCTTAGTTTGGGTATAATTTTTCTTCTCCATTATCATTTTCAACCAACAAAGCTGATCTTTTTTTAAGCAGGTAAGACTGTTGTCTTTTTCCTTTGTTACAATATAAATTTCTTCAGTAACATTTTCATCATAGAATTAATAAGTTATTATTTTCATGCTTTTTTCATCAGGTACTTTGGTATTTCAAAGTTTATAGGGTATCCTTGTTGTTTCAAAAATGCACCAGGTAATCTTACTTTGGGGGTAAAATGTACGAAATGCCCTTAATGACTAACGGTGTTAAGTTTCCGTTCGTCATTAACCTTAATTAAGTCCTCTAACCCTAACACCTCACCCCCACCCTAACCACCACATCCCCCGATCGTCCTCCACCCACCCTCCACCCTCGCCCCTTCCATTGAAGCCCCCCCGCATTCAACAATTGCGGCGGCCTCAACTGAAAACAATAGCAACTCCTCCTCATCTCACTCTCTCTCCTTCGACACTAATGGCGATGGAAGCCGTCGAACTCAAGAACGAACAAAGCAAGAATTTTTTTTTTTAATTTTCCCCAGATTTCAACACGGTTTTTTTCGAATTTTCCCCATAAATCAACACAAACAAAGCTTGCGGGGGATGGGGCTGCGAGGTAGGGGTGTTCATAAATATCTGATCCGTGATCCGGTCGATCTGATCCGATTTTTCGGATATCCGAACTGCTTTTTTAGTTTACGGATATTTCGGATCGAATATCCGAAATTTTCGGATCGGGTTCGATCGAATTTTTTCCGGAATCCGAAAATATCCAAAACAAGGAAATTTTTCGTTTTTTTCGGGATATTGTCGGATATCCGATCCGAAATATCCGTTTAAGGACGGATATATGGAATATCCGATGATCCGATTCGAAACATATTTTATGAACCTTTCCCTTGAAAATTTTATTTTTTAGTTTCTGGATATCCGATGGCTGATCCGAAATTTCGGAAATCCGATCCGATCCGAAATTTTTCAGATCAGATTCGGATCACATTTTTTCTGATTCAAAATTTTAGGATATCCGGAATTTCGGATCGGATATTATAAATGAACACCCCTAGCTGCGGGGGAGGGGGAGGGTAAGGGGTGGGTAAGGGGTGGGGGTGGGGGTTCTCGTGGGGAGGGCGGAGGGGGCTAGGGTGGTTAGGGTTAGGGGTTTAAGGTGGGGGTTAGGGGTTAAGGTTAGGGTTTTGGGGGTTAGGTTTAGATTAGAGGGCTTAATTAGGGTTAGAGGGGTTGGTTAATTTGGATTAATGACTAACAAAAGTTAACATTGTTAGTCATTAAGGGCATTTCGAGCATTTTACCCCCAAAGTAAGGTAACCTGGTGCATTTTTTAAGCAACAGGGGTACCCCATGAATTTTGAAATACCACAGGGGTACCTGGTGAAAAACCGTTTATAATATTATTAATATTTTTATTGTTTTAATAAGTTCTAAATAAGTTACACTATAAAATTAACATAAATCAAATTATTTTCAAATAGAACAACTCCTATGTATAAATTTCTCTTATATAAAAAGTTAATATTATATATTGAGATGAATCTAGTAAGGTTATGACCATATATTTTCTTATATATTTGTTATTATCTATGGTTAATAAAGTTAGAAAATTTTCACAGCAGTAAATTTCATGATTTGTTAGAATAACTTGTTAAAGTCAAACTAAATTAAGGGATCAGATAACTAATCAAATTTGAAAGGTTTAGATTTAGAATAGGTAAGTTTGTTTACAATTTTATTGTAATTATTGTAAAATCTTCCCTCCTAAAAAGGTAAGCTTTAATAACAAGGTTCTAGTGACAAACATATTGTCCCATGAGGAACTTTTAACATATAAATTTTGTCTCTCACAATTTGCAAGGGCTTTTTCCCGGCTAGAAAAATGCTATTGGAATTTGAAAGTGGTAAAATTTGAACCAGCAAAAATTAGAAGGTTTTTTCTGTCAGAAACTACCTTAGATATTCTGTTGCAAAAAACTATCTTATAAAATAAAAGTTGTAAAAAAAAATTGAAAACATTTTTTTGTTGTAAAATCCTAACTTTTGCCGAAGTTGGATGGTTGACCAAAAAATCCAACCCTATAATACCCCTCATGATTGCTTTAAAAGAGACTTAGCTGGATACTTATATCAATTAGATGCATCTTTCTTAAGGGTGCTATTTTCCTAAGTTACTTCAAAGTTTAACGTGTTTTGTTGGGCGTACGTAGTCTTGGAATGAGTGACCTCCTGGGAAGTTTCTCAGGGTTCGCATGCGTGAGGATAGAATACACCGAAAAATATTTATGTTGGTTATTGAGGACAATTGTTGGACTTAGATACACATTAGTGACGATAGACTCGACTCCGTTGGGGTCGGGGGTGTTATAGACTCATCATGTGACTTGCATGTAACATTTTTACAAACTGACCTAATTTCACTATTTCCCCGGGATTTTTTTCGGAAACTACCTTATAAATTCTTTTTTTTAAAAACCTTATAAAAAAAAGTTGCTACAAACTACCTTTAAAATGTTCTTTTGGTAGAATCCTACCATCCAACTCCAGTAAAAAAAGAGACTTTTGCGTTTCTCGTTTCTTTACTTGCCCTTTTTTTCTTACATTATTTCCTCAAAACCCCCACATTTTCGATTCTCATTTCTTTGCTTAATTGCCCTTTTTTTGTCCTTTCTCATCTTCGTTTCTTTGTTTCACATTTCAATTCTCGTTCATCAGGTTGATCGAAAAAACGTTAAAAAAAAAAATTAA
Organism: Beta corolliflora; assembly: GCA_947648045.1. NCBI lineage: Eukaryota > Viridiplantae > Streptophyta > Magnoliopsida > Caryophyllales > Amaranthaceae > Beta > Beta corolliflora. The sequence goes on along the minus strand of CANSZD010002926.1, from coordinate 686,528 downwards.
AAAAGGGGGATAGATTTTCGTGTTTCTCTCATTTGTCCTTCTTGTTCAATTGATTATTGGGAGGTTTTAGCATCAATAAATCTACAGCGCAAAACAATCGATATTCAATCGCTGTTTTGACTTCGATCTATGTCGTAATTTTAGGGTTTTTTCTTTAATCGTTGCGCACTATGGTTGTCTCGATTTTTAAGCCGATTCGTTTTTGCGTTTGCTAGGTTGAAGGATAATCATAAAGATAATTTTGGCAAGAGAGAAATTTTGGGGTTTTATAGGATTTGAGTTTGGTTTTCTTTTGTTAAGAGAGAAATTTTGGGGTTTTAGAAGAAAAATATGTTAGGAGTTGGGTTGCAATTTAATTGAAGTCGTAGTGATGATCGGATCTACATTCCAGCCGAAGTCCGAAGGAATTATCATCAAAATCAAAAGGACCCACAACTTCAAAGAACTCAAAGTGATATTGTTAATGGAGGATTAGGTCGAGGAAACAAAAATAAAGGTAAAGGAGTAGTAGCAGAGGGAGGAAGAGAAAGAATCGGGAATTTTGGGGTTTTTTGGGGGGACTTTGGGGGGAAAATGTAGTTTTTAACAACTTTTTTACAAAGTAGTTTTTTCGCAGGAAAACATAATTTATAAGGTAGTTTATGACAAAAAAAAACCTGGACGAAATAGTAAAACTAGGTACGTTTTAAATGTCACGTGCAAGTCACGTGATGGGTCAACACCGGATTTTTTGGTCAACCATCCAAGTCTGGCAAAAGGTAGGAATTTACAACAAAAAACATTCAAAAAGGTAGTTTTTAACAGCTTTTTATAAGATACTCCCTCCGTCCCAGAATATTCTTTACACTTTCCTTTTTCATCTGTCCCAGAATACTCTTTACACTTCTATTTTTGGATATGACCCACTATTATTATAATCCTTCTACCTTATAAGCATTGGCCCACATTCTCTCTCCTCCAAATAAAATAATACCACTTCTACTACCCACCAACACTAACCATGGCCCACACTCTCTCTCCTTAAAATAAAATAATACTACTACTAACTCCTATCACATCTACTGTTCAATAAAGTAACAATTGATAACCAAACAACAACTTATCATCTAAAACTACGTGCATTGATAAGTGTCAAGAGTATTCTGGGACGGAGGGAGTAGTATTTCGCAAAAACCGGAATTTATAAGATATTTTCCGACAAAAAAACCTATTATTACATTGGTAACCATTATCTGTTTTAATTTTTAGAGCTAATGACCAAAATACCCTGTTAAGGATCAAGCATAGACTCCCAAGATTGTAGATTAAGAAGCTCTTATCGTCCCACATTGCTTTGCTGAGCACTTGGAAACCATTTATTAATATCTGACTGCACACATAATTATATGTTGAGCCGTAATGTTAGCTGCGCCAAAGTGGATGAAAGGTTCTTCCACAATAGTCAGAACTATCGGATGAGAAAAGTCGCTCCTGAGCTCAATTTAATCTGTTTTTGTTTAATGAAACAACGTTATTGTAAATTTTGATCTCCATCATTTTCAACCACCGAAGCTTATCTTACTTCTTTATGCATGTAAAGTGTAGAATTTAGCCAATAGTTCCATTGTTTCTGACTTTAGATTACAAATTTATTTTGGCGAAGATTATAATGGTTAATTTGAGTATTTGCCTTTTTTTCTCTTGATATAGTATTAACATGCCTTCATTAATGTTTTTCAAATTAAAATTTAAATAAGATCAAATAATTTTCAATAAGTTTTATTAGGTTACAATAAGTTAAGAACTGGCCGTATTCGATTGGACACAACTTTAACATATAAATTTGGATTCACACAAGAATTAATTGGTCACTAAAACTTGAAACCGAAAGTGGTAGAATTTGTATAAAATTGTTTCGACTTTAGATTACAAATTTATTTTGGCGAAGATTATAATGGTTAATTTGATTATTTGCCTTTTTTTTCTTTTGATATAGTATTAACATGCCTTCATTAATGTTTTTCAAATTAAAATTTAAATAAGATCAAATAAGTTTCAATAAGTTCTATTAGGTTACATTAAGTTAAGAACCTGGTCGTATTCGATTGGACACAACTTTAACATATAAATTTGGATTCACACAAGAATTAATTGGTCACTAAAACTTGAAACCGAAAGTGGTAGAATTTGTATAATATATCCCTCTAAAGTTCCCTCCTAAATGAGCTTGTTTCTCTCATAATAACTATATTATTGGATATATAAGTAGGAGTATAAGGAGTTGTTTGGTTGCATAAATAAATATTCATGGGAAGTAAAATTTTATAGGAAGTAAGATAAGGTGAAGTTGTTTGGTTGACAAAAATGTAAAATAACAGTCCCCCTAGGTAATTAGAACTTTCCATGGGATGTTTTTCTTCCCATGATCAACCAAACAACTTTTACCACTTCTGGGAAATGAAACTTCAGAAATACTACTTTCTAAGAGATACTAATTCTTACATGCAAACCAAACAAGTCCTAAGAATCTTATTAGATACACCAATTAATAAGCTCTTGTATTAAAAAAATTGATTATATTCACTAGTGGCCAATTTTTGAATACTTAATAAGAAGCTCGAGATTACTTGGGCATTTTTAAAATTGATAACCACTTTTAGTGTCAACGACCAAAATTCCTTTGTAAGAGTCCAAATTAGACTCTCACGTTAAGCCATCACTGTATGTACCAAAAAATGAATACCTCAATCTTAATCATCCCACATCGTTTTGTTGAATACCAGAAACCATGTACTAATATCTGATTGTACTACTAAGTGTCGAGCCGTGATGAAAGCTGCGCCAACGTGGAGGAAGGGTCTTCCACATTAATCTGATTATCGGATGAAAATTAGCGCTACTGAGCTTATGTTATTCAGTTTTCCATTTTGCGACCCAAGCCTTCATAATTTTTCTTCACCAGTGTAAACCATATTGGTTCTTTCAATTATTTGGCCCTTCTTTTTTAACTAGCGTAAAAGGTTTTGCTACAAGAGTGATTTGGTTGAAAGGAAAATATTTGTCCGAAAAAATCATCTTGTTAGTAATTATTTTGTTAAAACATTGGAATTGATACTTCCTACAAAAATTCCAATATCATTAAAGGTTTATTGCTTGAGAAATGTAATATGTTTTGGTTAGTTGTGCATTTGGCATAAAGTAGGATATGCAAAATATGATTTACTTCTTCTAATGATGTGGATAATAAGGATATGTTCTCTTCGGCATAATTAAGCTGAACTGAATTATAACTAATTAATAGTAATGATAATAATTTAGGAACTGAACTGAACTGAAAATAAGTTGGGGAGAACATGTCCTAAGTAGTCCAATAATATGATTACCTAACTTAAATTATTAAATATTCGTACCATTATAAATTCAACTATGCAATGGATCCATATTGCTCCCTCGATTATCTGGGAACTAGAGTTAACGTTTGTTCTCACCTATTGGTAATAATGGAACAATTAGGCATGTGGGAACGAAGAGAAATAAATCTATTCTATATATGATGAATAGCAATAATACATACACAATAAGAAGTTGATACCAATGTGGCAACATCTATTAGTAAATGCTTATAAGTTCAACTATGCAATGGATCCATTTTACTTTATTGATTATCTCGGAACAAGGGTCAATGTTGAGGTGATCAACATTCATCTTGCTGGCCCGACTTGCAATTCAAGTCTAATCCAATCTGACTTTTGGACAAAAAATGGGGCCTAGACAAGTCAATTTCAGAATTTTAGTCTAAATTTCGGCCAGGTAGAAAAGTCTTTTTGGTCTGTCCAAGAATATATAGCGGGTTTTGGGGTGATAAATTTGCCCGTGGCTTGGCCATTCCCAAAGTACATTCTTTAAAAAGCCCGACCTAATTCATGACCACTTCTAGGTTATTGTTTGTTCTCATCTATTAGTAATAATGGAACAATTAGGTATGTAGTAATAATGGAACAATTAGGTATGTAGTAATAATGGAACAATTAGGTAATCTTACTTTGGGGGTAAAATGTACGAAATGCCCTTAATGACAAACGGTGTTAAGTTTCCGTTTGTCATTAACCTTAATTAAGTCCTCTAACCCTAACACCTCACCCCCACCCTAACCACCACATCCCCCGACCGCCCTCCACCCACCCCCTCCACCCTCGCCCGCCCTCCATTGAAGGCCCCCCTCTCGCATTCAAAGTTTATTAGGTACTAGGGTACCCTTGTTGTTTAAAAAATGCACCGAGGTAACCTTAGTTTGGGTATAATTTTTCTTCTCCATTATCATTTTCAACCAACAAAGCTGATCTTGTTTTAAGCAGGTAAGACTGTTGTATTTTTCCTTTGTGACAATATAAATTTCTTCAGCAACATTTTCATCATGGAATTAATAAGTTATTATTTTCATGCTTTTTTCATCAGGTACTTTGGTATTTCAAAGGTTATAGGGTATCCTTGTTGTTTCAAAAATGCACCAGGTAATCTTACTTTGGGGGTAAAATGTATGAAATGCCCTTAATGACTAACGGTGTTAAGTTTCCGTTCGTCATTAACCTTAATTAAGTCCTCTAACCCTAACACCTCACCCCCACCCTAACCACCACATCCCCGATTGTCCTCCACCCACCCCCTCCACCCTCGCCTGCCTTCCATTGAAGCCCCCCCTCTGCATTCAACAATTGCGGCGACCTCAACTGAAAACAATAGCAACTCCTCCTCATCTCACTCTCTCTCCTTCGACACTAATGGCGATGGAAGCCGTCGAACTCAAGAACGAACAAAGCAAGAATTTTTTTTTTTAATTTTCCACAGATTTCAACACGGTTTTTTTCGAATTTTCCTCATAAATCAACACAAACAAAGCTTGCGGGGGAGGGGGCTGCGAGGTAGGGGTGTTCATAAATATCTGATCCGTGATCCGGTCGATCTGATCCGATTTTTCGGATATCCGAACTGCTTTTTTAGTTTACGGATATTTCGGATCGAATATCCGAAATTTTCAGATCGGGTTCTGATCGGAATTTTTTTCCGGGAATCCGAAAATATCCAAAACAAGGAAATTTTTCGTTTTTTTCTGGATATTTTCGGATATCCGATCCGAAATATCCGTTTAAGGACGGATATATGGAATATCCGATGATCCGATTCGAAACATATTTTATGAACCTTTCCCTTGAAAATTTTATTTTTTAGTTTCTGGATATCCGATGGCTGATCCGAAATTTCGGAAATCCGATCCGATCCGAAATTTTTCAGATCAGATTCGGATCACATTTTTCCGATTCAAAATTTTAGGATATCCGAAATTTCGGATCGGATATTATAAATGAACACCCCTAGCTGCGGGGGAGGGGAGGAGTAGGGGATGGGTAAGGGGTGGGGGTGGGGGTTCTCGTGGGGGAGGGCAGAGGGGGGGCTAGGGTGGTTAGGGTTAGGGTTTAAGGTGGGGGTTAGGGGTTAAGGTTAGGGTTTTGGGGGTTAGGTTTAGATTAGAGGGCTTAATTAGGGTTAGAGGGGTTGGTTAAATAGGATTAATGACTAACAAAAGTTAACATTGTTAGTCATTAAGGGCATTTCGAGCATTTTACCCCCAAAGTAAGGTAACCTGGTGCATTTTTTAAGCAACAGGGGTACCCCATGAATTTTGAAATACCACAGGGGTACCTGGTGAAAAACCGTTTATAATATTATTAATATTTTTATTGTTTTAATAAGTTCTAAATAAGTTACACTATAAAATTAACATAAATCAAATTATTTTCAAATAGAACAACTCCTATGTATAAATTTCTCTTATATAAAAAGTTAATATTATATATTGAGATGAATCTAGTAAGGTTATGACCATATATTTTCTTATATATTTGTTATTATCTATGGTTAATAAAGTTAGAAAATTTTCACAGCAGTAAATTTCATGATTTGTTAGAATAACTTGTTAAAGTCAAACTAAATTAAGGGATCAGATAACTAATCAAATTTGAAAGGTTTAGATTTAGAATAGGTAAGTTTGTTTACAATTTTATTGTAATTATTGTAAAATCTTCCCTCCTAAAAAGGTAAGCTTTAATAACAAGGTTCTAGTGACAAACATAATGTCCCATGAGGAACTTTTAACATATAAATTTTGTCTCTCACAATTTGCAAGGGCTTTTTCCCGGCTAGAAAAATGCTATTGGAATTTGAAAGTGGTAAAATTTGAACCAGCAAAAATTAGAAGGTTTTTTCTGTCAGAAACTACCTTATATATTCTGTTGCAAAAAACTATCTTATAAAATAAAAGTTGTAAAAAAAAATTGAAAACATTTTTTTGTTGTAAAATCCTAACTTTTGCCGAAGTTGGATGGTTGACCAAAAAATCCAACCCTATAATACCCCTCATGATTGCTTTAAAAGAGACTTAGCTGGATACTTATATCAATTAGATGCATCTTTCTTAAGGGTGCTATTTTCCTAAGTTACTTCAAAGTTTAACGTGTTTTGTTGGGCGTACGTAGTCTTGGAATGAGTGACCTCCTGGGAAGTTTCTCAGGGTTCGCATGCGTGAGGATAGAATACACCGAAAATATTTATGTTGGTTATTGAGGACAATTGTTGGACTTAGATACACATTAGTGACGATAGACTCGACTCCGTTGGGGTCGGGGGTGTTATAGACTCATCATGTGACTTGCATGTAACATTTTTACAAACTGACCTAATTTCACTATTTCCCCCCGGATTTTTTTTTCAGAAACTACCTTATAAATTCTTTTTTTTAAAAACCTTATAAAAAAAAGTTGCTACAAACTACCTTTAAAATGTTCTTTTGGTAGAATCCTACCATCCAACTCCAGTAAAAAAAGAGACTTTTGCGTTTCTCGTTTCTTTACTTGCCCTTTTTTTCTTACATTATTTCCTCAAAACCCCCACATTTTCGATTCTCATTTCTTTGCTTAATTGCCCTTTTTTTGTCCTTTCTCATCTTCGTTTCTTTGTTTCACATTTCAATTCTCGTTCATCAGGTTGATCGAAAAAACGTTAAAAAAAAAAATTAAAAAAGGGGGATAGATTTTCGTGTTTCTCTCATTTGTCCTTCTTGTTCAATTGATTATTGGGAGGTTTTAGCATCAATAAATCTACAGCGCAAAACAATCGATATTCAATCGCTGTTTTGACTTCGATCTATGTCGTAATTTTAGGGTTTTTTCTTTAATCGTTGCGCACTATGGTTGTCTCGATTTTTAAGCCGATTCGTTTTTGCGTTTGCTAGGTTGAAGGATAATCATAAAGATAATTTTGGCAAGAGAGAAATTTTGGGGTTTTATAGGATTTGAGTTTGGTTTTCTTTTGTTAAGAGAGAAATTTTGGGGTTTTAGAAGAAAAATATGTTAGGAGTTGGGTTGCAATTTAATTGAAGTCGTAGTGATGATCGGATCTACATTTCACTCAAGTCCGAAGGAATTATCATCAAAATCGAAGGACCCACAACTTCAAAGAACTCAAAGTGATATTGTTAATGGAGGATTAGGTCGAGGAAACAAAAATAAAGGTAAAGGAGTAGTAGCAAGAGGGAGGAAGAGAAAGAATCGGGAATTTTGGGGTTTTTTGGGGGGACTTTGGGGGAAAATGTAGTTTTTAACAACTTTTTTACAAAGTAGTTTTTTCGCAGGAAAACATAATTTATAAGGTAGTTTATGACAAAAAAAACCTGGAGGAAATAGTAAAACTAGGTACGTTTTAAATGTCACGTGCAAGTCACGTGATGGGTCAACACCGGATTTTTTGGTCAACCATCCAAGTCTGGCAAAAGGTAGGAATTTACAACAAAAAACATTCAAAAAGGTAGTTTTTAACAGCTTTTTATAAGATACTCCCTCCGTCCCAGAATATTCTTTACACTTTCCTTTTTCATCTGTCCCAGAATACTCTTTACACTTCTATTTTTGGATATGACCCACTATTATTATAATCCTTCTACCTTATAAGCATTGCCCCACATTCTCTCTCCTCCAAATAAAATAATACCACTTCTACTACCCACCAACACTAACCATGGCCCACACTCTCTCTCCTTAAAATAAAATAATACTACTACTAACTCCTATCACATCTACTGTTCAATAAAGTAACAATTGATAACCAAACAACAACTTATCATCTAAAACTACGTGCATTGATAAGTGTCAAGTATTCCAGGGACGGAGAGGAGTAGTATTTCGCAAAAACCGGAATTTATAAGATATTTTCCGACAAAAAAACCTATTATTACATTGGTAACCATTATCTGTTTTAATTTTTAGAGCTAATGACCAAAATACCCTGTTAAGGATCAAGCATAGACTCCCAAGATTGTAGATTAAGAAGCTCTTATCGTCCCACATTGCTTTGCTGAGCACTTGGAAACCATTTATTAATATCTGACTGCACACATAATTATATGTTGAGCCGTAATGTTAGCTGCGCCAAAGTGGATGAAAGGTTCTTCCACAATAGTCAGAACTATCGGATGAGAAAAGTCGCTCCTGAGCTCAATTTAATCTGTTTTTGTTTAATGAAACAACGTTATTGTAAATTTTGATCTCCATCATTTTCAACCACCGAAGCTTATCTTACTTCTATATGCATGTAAAGTGTAGAATTTAGCCAATAGTTCCATTGTTTCTGACTTTAGATTACAAATTTATTTTGGCGAAGATTATAATCAGTTGGACACAACTTTAACATATAAATTTGGATTCACACAAGAATTAATTGGTCACTAAAACTTGAAACTGAAAGTGGTAGAATTTGTATAAAATTGTTTCTGACTTTAGATTACAAATTTATTTTGGCGAAGATTATAATGGTTAATTAGATTATTTGCCTTTTTTTTTCTTTGATATAGTATTAACATGCCTTCATTAATGTTTTTCAAATTAAAATTTAAATAAGATCAAATAAGTTTCAATAAGTTCTATTAGGTTACATTAAGTTAAGAACTGGTCGTATTCAGTTGGACACAACTTTAACATATAAATTTGGATTCACACAAGAATTAATTGGTCACTAAAACTTGAAACTGAAAGTGGTAGAATTTGTATAATATATCCCTCTAAAGTTCCCTCCTAAATGAGCTTGTTTCTCTCATAATAACTATATTATTGGATATATAAGTAGGAGTATAAGGAGTTGTTTGGTTGCATAAATAAATATTCATGGGAAGTAAAACTTTATAGGAAGTAAGATAAGGTGAAGTTGTTTGGTTGACAAAAATGTAAGAAGTACAGGTCCCCCTAGGTAATTAGAACTTTCCATGGGATGTTTTTCTTCCCATGATCAACCAAACAACTTTTACCACTTCTTAGGAAATGAAACTTCAAGGGAAATACTACTTTCTAAGAGATACTAATTCCTACATGCAAACCAAACAAGTCCTAAGAATCTTATTAGATACACCAATTAATAAGCTCTTGTATTAAAAAAATTGATTATATTCACTAGTGGCCAATTTTTGAATACTTAATAAGAAGCTCGAGATTACTTGGGCATTTTTAAAATTGATAACCACTTTTAGTGTCAATGACCAAAATTCCTTTGTAAGAGTCCAAATTAGACTCTCACGTTAAGCCATCACTGTATGTACCAAAAAATGAATACCTCAATCTTAATCATACCACATCGTTTTGTTGAATACCAGAAACCATGTACTAATATCTGATTGTACTACCAAGTGTCGAGCCGTGATGAAAGTTGCGCCAACGTGGAGGAAGGGTCTTCCACATTAATCTGATTATCGGATGAAAATTAGCGCTACTGAGCTTATGTTATTCAGTTTTCCATTTTGCGACCCAAGCCTTCATAATTTTTCTTCACCAGTGTAAACCATATTGGTTCTTTCAATTATTTGGCCCTTCTTTTTTAACTAGCGTAAAAGGTTTTGCTACAAGAGTGATTTGGTTGAAAGAAAAATATTTGTCCGAAAAAATCATCTTGTTAGTAATTATTTTGTTAAAACATTGGAATTGATACTTCCTACAAAAATTCCAATATCATTGAAGGTTTATTGCTTGAGAAATGTAATATGTTTTGGTTAGTTGTGCATTTGGCATAAAGTAGGATATGCAAAATATGATTTACTTCTTCTAATGATGTGGATAATAAGGATATGTTCTCTTCGGCATAATTAAGCTGAACTGAATTATAACTAATTAATAGTAATGATAATAATTTAGGAACTGAACTGAACTGAAAATAAGTTGGGGAGAACATGTCCTAAGTAGTCCAATAATATGATTACCTAACTTAAATTATTAAATATTCGTACCATTATAAATTCAACTATGCAATGGATCCATATTGCTCCCTCGATTATCTAGGAACTAGAGTTAACGTTTGTTCTCACCTATTGGTAATAATGGAACAATTAGGCATGTGCGAACGAAGAGAAATAAATCTATTCTATATATGATGAATAGCAATAATACATACACAATAAGAAGTTGATACCAATGTGGCAACATCTATTAGTAAATGCTTATAAGTTCAACTATGCAATGGATCCATTTTACTTTATTGATTATCTCGGAACAAGGGTCAATGTTGAGGTGATCAACATTCATCTTGCTGGCCCGACTTGCAATTCCGGTCTAATCCAATCTGACTTTTGGACAAAAAATGGGGCCTAGACAAGTCAATTTCAGAATTTTAGTCTAAATTTCGGCCAGGTAGAAAAGCCTTTTTGGTCTGTCCAAGAATATATAGCGGGTTTTGGGGCGATAAATTTACCCGGGGCTTGGCCATTCCCAAAGTACATTCTTTAAAAAGCCCGACCTAATTCATGACCACTTCTAGGTTATTGTTTGTTCTCATCTATTAGTAATAATGGAACAATTAGGTATGTAGTAATAATGGAACAATTAGGTATGTAGTAATAATGGAACAATTAGGTATGTAGTAATAATGGAACAATTAGGTAATCTTACTTTGGGGGTAAAATGTACGAAATGCCCTTAATGACAAACGGTGTTAAGTTTCCGTTTGTCATTAACCTTAATTAAGTCCTCTAACCCTAACACCTCACCCCCACCCTAACCACCACATCCCCCGACTGCCCTCCACCCACCCCCTCCACCCTCGCCTGCCCTCCATTGAAGGCCCCCCTCTGCATTCAAAGTTTATAAGGTACTAGGGTACCCTTGTTGTTTAAAAAATGCACCAGGTAACCTTAGTTTGGGTATAATTTTTCTTCTCCATTATCATTTTCAACCAACAAAGCTGATCTTTTTTTAAGCAGGTAAGACTGTTGTCTTTTTCCATTGTGACAATATAAATTTCTTCAGTAACATTTTCATCATAGAATTAATAAGTTATTATTTTCATGCTTTTTTCATCAGGTACTTTGGTATTTCAAAGTTTATAGGGTATCCTTGTTGTTTCAAAAATGCACCAGGTAATCTTACTTTGGGGGTAAAATGTACGAAATGCCCTTAATGACTAACGGTGTTAAGTTTCCGTTCGTCATTAACCTTAATTAAGTCCTCTAACCCTAACACCTCACCCCCACCCTAACCACCACATCCCCCGACTGTCCTCCACCCACCCCCTCCACCCTCGCCTGCCTTCCATTGAAGTCCCCCCCCCCTCTGCATTCAACAATTGCGGCGGCCTCAACTGAAAACAATAGCAACTCCTCCTCATCTCACTCTCTCTCCTTCGACACTAATGGCGATGGAAGCCGTCGAACTCAAGAACGAACAAAGCAAGAATTTTTTTTTTAATTTTCCCCAGATTTCAACACGGTTTTTTTCGAATTTTCCCCATAAATCAACACAAACAAAGCTTGCGGGGGAGGGGGCTGCGAGGTAGGGGTGTTCATAAATATCTGATCCGTGATCCGGTCGATCTGATCCGATTTTTTCGGATATCCGAACTGCTTTTTTAGTTTACGGATATTTCGGATCGAATATCCGAAATTTTCAGATCGGGTTCTGATCGGATTTTTTTCCGGGAATCCGAAAATATCCAAAACAAGGAAATTTTTCGTTTTTTTCGGGATATTTTCGGATATCCGATCCGAAATATCCGTTTAAGGACGGATATATGGAATATCCGATGATCCGATTCGAAACATATTTTATGAACCTTTCCCTTGAAAATTTTATTTTTTAGTTTCTGGATATCCGATGGCTGATCCGAAATTTCGGAAATCCGATCCGATCCGAAATTTTTCAGATCAGATTCGGATCACATTTTTTCTGATTCAAAATTTTAGGATATCCGGAATTTCGGATCGGATATTATAAATGAACACCCCTAGGCTGCGGGGGAGGGGGAGGAGTAGGGGGATGGGTAAGGGGTGGGGGTGGGGGTTCTCGTGGGGGAGGGCGAGGGGGGCTAGGGTGGTTAGGGTTAGGGTTTAAGGTGGGGGTTAGGGGTTAAGGTTAGGGTTTTGGGGGTTAGGTTTAGATTAGAGGGCTTAATTAGGGTTATAGGGGTTGGTTAATTAGGATTAATGACTAACAAAAGTTAACATTGTTAGTCATTAAGGGCATTTCGAGCATTTTACCCCCAAAGTAAGGTAACCTGGTGCATTTTTTAAGCAACAGGGGTACCCCATGAATTTTGAAATACCACAGGGGTACCTGTGGTGAAAAACCGTTTATAATATTATTAATATTTTTATTGTTTTAATAAGTTCTAAATAAGTTACACTATAAAATTAACATAAATCAAATTATTTTCAAATAGAACAACTCCTATGTATAAATTTCTCTTATATAAAAAGTTAATATTATATATTGAGATGAATCTAGTAAGGTTATGACCATATATTTTCTTATATATTTGTTATTATCTATGGTTAATAAAGTTAGAAAATTTTCACAGCAGTAAATTTCATGATTTGTTAGAATAACTTGTTAAAGTCAAACTAAATTAAGGGATCAGATAACTAATCAAATTTGAAAGGTTTAGATTTAGAATAGGTAAGTTTGTTTACAATTTTATTGTAATTATTGTAAAATCTTCCCTCCTAAAAAGGTAAGCTTTAATAACAAGGTTCTAGTGACAAACATATTGTCCCATGAGGAACTTTTAACATATAAATTTTGTCTCTCACAATTTGCAAGGGCTTTTTCCTAGCTAGAAAAATGCTATTGGAATTTGAAAGTGGTAAAATTTGAACCAAAAAAATTAGAAGGTTTTTTACGTCGAAAACTACCTTAGATATTCTCATTGCAAAAAACTATCTTATAAAATAAAAGTTGTAAAAAAAAATTGAAAACATTTTTTTGTTGTAAAATCCTAACTTTTGCCGAAGTTGGATGGTTGACCAAAAAATTCAACCCTATAATACCCCTCATGATTGCTTTAAAAGAGACTTAGCTAGATACTTATATCAATTAGATGCATCTTTCTTAAGGGTGCTATTTTCCTAAGTTACTTCAAAGTTTAACGTGTTTTGTTGGGCGTACGTAGTCTTGGAATGAGTGACCTCCTGGGAAGTTTCTCAGGGTTCGCATGCGTGAGGATAGAATACACCGAAAAATATTTATGTTGGTTATTGAGGACAATTGTTGGACTTAGATACACATTAGTGACGATAGACTCGACTCCGTTGGGGTCGGGGGTGTTATAGACTCATCATGTGACTTGCATATAACATTTTTACAAACTGACCTAATTTCACTATTTCCCCCCGGATTTTTTTTTCAGAAACTACCTTATAAATTCTTTTTTTTAAAAACCTTATAAAAAAAAGTTGCTACAAACTACCTTTAAAATGTTCTTTTGGTAGAATCCTACCATCCAACTCCGAGAAAAAAAGAGACTTTTGCGTTTCTCGTTTCTTTACTTGCCCTTTTTTCTTACATTATTTCCTCAAAACCCCCACATTTTCGATTCTCATTTCTTTGCTTAATTGCCCTTTTTTGTCCTTTCTCATCTTCGTTTCTTTGTTTCACATTTCAATTCTCGTTCATCAGGTTGATCGAAAAAACGTTAAAAAAAAATTAAAAAAGGGGGATAGATTTTCGTGTTTCTCTCTTTTGTCCTTCTTGTTCAATTGATTATTGGGAGGTTTTAGCATCAATAAATCTACAGCGCAAAACAATCGATATTCAATCGCTGTTTTGACTTCGATCTATGTCGTAATTTTAGGGTTTTTTCTTTAATCGTTGCGCACTATGGTTGTCTCGATTTTTAAGCCGATTCGTTTTTGCGTTTGCTAGGTTGAAGGATAATCATAAAGATAATTTTGGCAAGAGAGAAATTTTGGGGTTTTATAGGATTTGAGTTTGGTTTTCTTTTGTTAAGAGAGAAATTTTGGGGTTTTAGAAGAAAAATATGTTAGGAGTTGGGTTGCAATTTAATTGAAGTCGTAGTGATGATCGGATCTACATTTCAGCCGAAGTCCGAAGGAATTATCATCAAAATCAGAAGGACCCACAACTTCAAAGAACTCAAAGTGATATTGTTAATGGAGGATTAGGTCGAGGAAACAAAAATAAAGGTAAAGGAGTAGTAGCAGAGGGAGGAAGAGAAAGAATCGGGAATTTTGGGGTTTTTTGGGGGGACTTTGGGGGGAAAATGTAGTTTTTAACAACTTTTTTACAAAGTAGTTTTTTCGCAGGAAAACATAATTTATAAGGTAGTTTATGACAAAAAAAACCTGGAGGAAATAGTAAAACTAGGTACGTTTTAAATGTCACGTGCAAGTCACGTGATGGGTCAACACCGGATTTTTTGGTCAACCATCCGAGTCTGGCAAAAGGTAGGAATTTACAACAAAAAACATTCAAAAAGGTAGTTTTTAACAGCTTTTTATAAGATACTCCCTCCGTCCCAGAATATTCTTTACACTTTCCTTTTTCATCTGTCCCAGAATACTCTTTACACTTCTATTTTTGGATATGACCCACTATTATTATAATCCTTCTACCTTATAAGCATTGGCCCACATTCTCTCTCCTCCAAATAAAATAATACCACTTCTACTACCAACCAACACTAACCATGGCCCACACTCTCTCTCCTTAAAATAAAATAATACTACTTTTACTACTACTAACTCCTATCACATCTACTGTCCAATAAAGTAACAATTGATAACCAAACAACAACTTATCATCTAAAACTACGTGCATTGATAAGTGTCAAGAGTATTCTGGGACGGAGGGAGTAGTATTTCGCAAAAACCGGAATTTATAAGATATTTTCCGACAAAAAAACCTATTATTACATTGGTAACCATTATCTGTTTTAATTTTTAGAGCTAATGACCAAAATACCCTGTTAAGGATCAAGCATAGACTCCCAAGATTGTAGATTAAGAAGCTCTTATCGTCCCACATTGCTTTGCTGAGCACTTGGAAACCATTTATTAATATCTGATTGCACACATAATTATATGTTGAGCCGTAATGTTAGCTGCGCCAAAGTGGATGAAAGGTTCTTCCACAATAGTCAGAACTATCGGATGAGAAAAGTCGCTCCTGAGCTCAATTTAATCTGTTTTTGTTTAATGAAACAACGTTATTGTAAATTTTGATCTCCATCATTTTCAACCACCGAAGCTTATCTTACTTCTTTATGCATGTAAAGTGTAGAATTTAGCCAATAGTTCCATTGTTTCTGACTTTAGATTACAAATTTATTTTGGCGAAGATTATAATGGTTAATTTGAGTATTTGCCTTTTTTTTCTTTGATATAGTATTAACATGCCTTCATTAATGTTTTTCAAATTAAAATTTAAATAAGATCAAATAATTTTCAATAAGTTTTATTAGGTTACAATAAGTTAAGAACTGGTCGTATTCAGTTGGACACAACTTTAACATATAAATTTGGATTCACACAAGAATTAATTGGTCACTAAAACTTGAAACTGAAAGTGGTAGAATTTGTATAAAATTGTTTCTGACTTTAGATTACAAATTTATTTTGGCGAAGATTATAATGGTTAATTTGATTATTTGCCTTTTTTTTCTTTGATATAGTATTAACATGCCTTCATTAATGTTTTTCAAATTAAAATTTAAATAAGATCAAATAAGTTTCAATAAGTTCTATTAGGTTACATTAAGTTAAGAATTGGTCGTATTCAGTTGGACACAACTTTAACATATAAATTTGGATTCACACAAGAATTAATTGGTCACTAAAACTTGAAACTGAAAGTGGTAGAATTTGTATAATATATCCCTCTAAAGTTCCCTCCTAAATGAGCTTGTTTCTCTCATAATAACTATATTATTGGATATATAAGTAGGAGTATAAGGAGTTGTTTGGTTGCATAAATAAATATTCATGGGAAGTAAAACTTTATAGGAAGTAAGATAAGGTGAAGTTGTTTGGTTGACAAAAATGTAAGAAGTACAGGTCCCCCTAGGTAATTAGAACTTTCCATGGGATGTTTTTCTTCCCATGATCAACCAAACAACTTTTACCACTTCTTAGAAAATGAAACTTCAAGGGAAATACTACTTTCTAAGAGATACTAATTCCTACATGCAAACCAAACAAGTCCTAAGAATCTTATTAGATACACCAATTAATAAGCTCTTGTATTAAAAAAATTGATTATATTCACTAGTGGCCAATTTTTGAATACTTAATAAGAAGCTCGAGATTACTTGGGCATTTTTAAAATTGATAACCACTTTTAGTGTCAATGACCAAAATTCCTTTGTAAGAGTCCAAATTAGACTCTCACGTTAAGCCATCACTGTATGTACCAAAAAATGAATACCTCAATCTTAATCATCCCACATCGTTTTGTTGAATACCAGAAACCATGTACTAATATCTGATTGTACTACTAAGTGTCGAGCCGTGATGAAAGCTGCGCCAACGTGGAGGAAGGGTCTTCCACATTAATCTGATTATCGGATGAAAATTAGCGCTACTGAGCTTATGTTATTCAGTTTTCCATTTTGCGACCCAAGCCTTCAGAATTTTTCTTCACCAGTGTAAAAACCATATTGGTTCTTTCAATTATTTGGCCCTTCTTTTTTAACTAGCGTAAAAGGTTTTGCTACAAGAGTGATTTGGTTGAAAGGAAAATATTTGTCCCAAAAAATCATCTTGTTAGTAATTATTTTGTTAAAACATTGGAATTGATACTTCCTACAAAAATTCCAATATCATTGAAGGTTTATTGCTTGAGAAATGTAATATGTTTTGGTTAGTTGTGCATTTGGCATAAAGTAGGATATGCAAAATATGATTTACTTCTTCTAATGATGTGGATAATAAGGATATGTTCTCTTCGGCATAATTAAGCTGAACTGAATTATAACTAATTAATAGTAATGATAATAATTTAGGAACTGAACTGAAAATAAGTTGGGGAGAACATGTCCTAAGTAGTCCAATAATATGATTACCTAACTTAAATTATTAAATATTCGTACCATTATAAATTCAACTATGCAATGGATCCATATTGCTCCCTCGATTATCTGGGAACTAAGTAGTCCAATTATTTGGCCCTTCTTTTTTAACTAGCGTAAAAGGTTTTGCTACAAGAGTGATTTGGTTGAAAGGAAAATATTTGTTCGAAAAAATCATCTTGTTAGTAATTATTTTGTTAAAACATTGGAATTGATACTTCCTACAAAAATTCCAATATCGTTGAAGGTTTATTGCTTGAGAAATGTAATATGTTTTGGTTAGTTGTGCATTTGGCATAAAGTAGGATATGCAAAATATGATTTACTTCTTCTAATGATGTGGATAATAAGGATATGTACTCTTCGGCATAATTAAGCTGAACTGAATTATAACTAATTAATAGTAATGATTATAATTTAGGAACTGAACTGAACTGAAAATAAGTTGGGGAGAACATGTCCTAAGTAGTCCAATAATATGATTACCTAACTTAAATTATTAAATATTCGTACCATTATAAATTCAACTATGCAATGGATCCATATTGCTCCCTCGATTATCTGGGAACTAGAGTTAACGTTTGTTCTCACCTATTGGTAATAATGGAACAATTAGGCATGTGCGAACGAAGAGAAATAAATCTATTCTATATATGATGAATAGCAATAATACATACTGTAATATCCTGAAAATTTAAACATGCTTAATTAGCTAAATAGTTGTTGTTTTACTAATTATGTTATCAATGAAATTCTAATTAAACTATTATAAGCTATTAAGGTATTTTATTTTTAAAATAAATAAAAGAGATGAATGTAATTTTTATTAAGTAGTTATGAATTATAATTAGCTTAACAAGTAAGTAATTAAAAATCACAATATGCATAACTTCTCTTTTAATATAAATTATCCAAAGTGAAATTATTTTAGAAGAAGAAAAAGAAAAGAAAAGAAAAAAAAGGGGTAAATTGAAGAAGTGGAAAAAATAAAACTTAAGTTTGACTTTTGTTTTCCCACCAAATTTCCTCCTTCCTCCTTCTTCCACCTCCTTCTTTCTCTTACATGGCAAACCAAGTTATTTCAAAATTTTCTTCCCAACAACCATTAAATGGCTGCCACAACAAGAGAGCAATTGAAACACAAATTCTCTTCATCAACCTCCATAGTTATCTTCAACCTACAGTTTTCAAGTTGTATAGAAACTCCTCAAGTTATAAATAGCCATTGATACCCCACCTTCAAAGATCGCACCACACCACTCTTTTTCTCTCTCCTCTAGCCACCACCACCTGCGCACCACTTCTGGTGCAGCGACTCCCTCCGACCATTAGAAATCCTCGCTGGTGTCCCTACGCCGCAACCACAGCCGCGCCGCATGCTCTCCTTCCTTCGATCTCCTCTACTCGAGCTCCCTCCTTTGTCGTTGCTCTGGTTTGCTGCTGCACCAGCGTTGCCCGACGAACACCTCCTGCTGCCGCTGTGCTCTGCTGCCTCCACCCCTTCCGGTTGTCGCCGCCGCTGCTCGGAGCATAGCCCCCTCCTCTATTGTTTCGTCCCTGCTCAATTGAGCAGAGGTATGAAATTCACACCTATGTTTCAGCTTATGGGCTTAAATGAAAGCTATAGGATGGTCCTTAATTATGTTAGTTTGTTAATTGTTAATGTTGGGCTAATTTTACAATAAGAGCTAAAACTGATTTTGGTAATCTAAATTTGGAGTATAAATATTAGTAAGACCCATCATTATATATAGTTCTTAAGTTAATTTTTTATTGAGTTTTCTTTATTAAACTAGACTAATCACTTCTAGCAATGTATGACAATTAACAAATATTGATGTTTATATTAGATAATAGAAAATGAAATAATTAGAATATAAAAACCATATTTACAAGTCATTAAACATGAATTATGAACTAGATTATTTATTATCACCACCTCAATGTAACTTTTATGTTTAAAAGATAATAATAACACGATTAATAAGTCAAGACTGCGTTTATCATTTTCGACTAAATATGCCTATTATGTTTAGAAAGACCCTACACGAGTAATGACATAAGTACTATGACGCCCAATGAAATAATAGTTTAGAAAGTCCAAGTCTGATTAAATAGTAATGAACTTCGTTACTCAATTCTTAATTAGATTAAAGGATAAAGGATATTACAAGCCTCCCCCGGCTATCAAAGTTACTACGCAGGATTTGAGGTAACGTCTACTGCTAACACCCGCACTTCCCTTCCAACTATGTTTCGTATGATGCTTTTATGAAATGTTTATAATGCTATATTTTATATGGTGTGCGGGATATGAAAAGTTTGTCTATGTAAACAATATTTATTGAATGAGTTGATGCTATGAAGTATGACGACGTTGATATGATTATGATTACGATTACGTTTTAAGATTACGGTGACAATTATGTAATGTGATTATAATTCGTAAAAGAAATGAAACACGATAAAGTTAAGATAAAGAGTCGGGTCGTGCACGTACCTTCTGGCGGCAACGCTACCTTCTGATGGGGGACAACGTCCTCGGTGGCACCCGCAATATGGCATTATATGCCACCTTCTGATGGGGGACAATGTCCTCGGTGGCTCTGCCTTCTGTTACTATTGGCATTATATGCCACCTTCTGATGGGGGATGAATATCCTCGGTGGCTTTTGCCTTCTGTTATGATTTATGGCATTATATGCCACCTTCTGATGGGGGACTTATGTCCTCGGTGGCTTTGCCTTCCGTTGAACTCAAATAACTAATGAAAGTTTCCTGATAATATAATGATTATGTTAATGAATGATGATAATGACAACCTGAGTGGTTCTTAAATTCCTGATTTGAAGTGTATGTTTATGAAATGGTTTGACTATATTCTCTTCTCCTTGTTTGCAACTAAAATGAATTGAAATGCTTTTACGATGTTAGAGTAGTATGTTACTGAGCCTCGGCTCATGACGTTTTGTTTTTCTGTTTTAGGTACTGATGGTGCTAATGGGATGACGTAGCAGTGAGGAGTAGTTTAGTATTTAAGCTTACGTAAACATTTATGGTTATAATTTAAGTTAATGCCAGACTATGTACAGTAACTAAGTTTCAACTTAAGTTTTTATAATAGATAGTTATGATTTCTAGTTATAATATGTTTAAGCTTATGAAATCATGTTTGCCTTGTGCTTTCCAAATAGGAAAGTACGGCAGTAACGCACCGGCTTTCTAGGTTCCGCTGCTAATAACTCATTAATTAACATAATGATGTTGGTTAGTAGCCGGGGCGTTACACATACACAATAAGAAGTTGATACCAATGTGGCAACATCTATTAGTAAATGCTTATAAGTTCAACTATGCAATGGATCCATTTTACTTTATTGATTATCTCGGAACAAGGGTCAATGTTGAGGTGATCAACATTCATCTTGCTGGCCCGACTTGCAATTCAGGTCTAATCCAATCTGACTTTTGGACAAAAAATGGGGCCTAGACAAGTCAATTTCAGAATTTTAGTCTAAATTTCGGCCAGGTAGAAAAGCCTTTTTGGTCTGTCCAAGAATATATAGCGGGTTTTGGGGCGATAAATTTACCCGGGGCTTGGCCATTCCCAAAGTACATTCTTTAAAAAGCCCGACCTAATTCATGACCACTTCTAGGTTATTGTTTGTTCTCATCTATTAGTAATAATGGAACAATTAGGTATGTAGTAATAATGGAACAATTAGGTATGTAGTAATAATGGAACAATTAGGTAATCTTACTTTGGGGGTAAAATGTACGAATGCCCTTAATGACAAACGGTGTTAAGTTTCCGTTTGTCATTAACCTTAATTAAGTCCTCTAACCCTAACACCTCACCCCCCACCCTAACCACCACATCCCCCGACCGCCCTCCACCCACCCCTCCACCCTCGCCCGCCCTCCATTGAAGGCCCCCTCTCGCATTCAAAGTTTATAAGGTACTAGGGTACCCTTGTTGTTTAAAAAATGCACCAGGTAACCTTAGTTTGGGTATAATTTTTCTTCTCCATTATCATTTTCAACCAACAAAGCCGATCTTTTTATAAGCGGTAAGACCGTTGTCTTTTTCCTTTGTGACAATATAAATTTCTTCAATAACATTTTCATCATAGAATTAATAAGTTATTATTTTCATGCTTTTTTCATCAGGTACTTTGGTATTTCAAAGTTTATAGGGTATCCTTGTTGTTTCAAAAATGCACCAGGTAATCTTACTTTGGGGGTAAAATGTACGAAATGCCCTTAATGACTAACGGTGTTAAGTTTCCGTTCGTCATTAACCTTAATTAAGTCCTCTAACCCTAACACCTCACCCCCCACCCTAACCACCACATCCCCGATCGTCCTCCACCCACCCCCTCCACCCTCGCCGCCTTCCATTGAAGCCCCCCCTCTGCATTCAACAATTGCGGCGGCCTCAACTGAAAACAATAGCAACTCCTCCTCATCTCACTCTCTCTCCTTCGACACTAATGGCGATGGAAGCCGTCGAACTCAAGAACGAACAAAGCAAGAATTTTTTTTTTAATTTTCCCCAGATTTCAACACGGTTTTTTTCGAATTTTCCCCATAAATCAACACAAACAAAGCTTGCGGGGGAGGGGGCTGCGAGGTAGGGGTGTTCATAAATATCTGATCCGTGATCCGCCGATTCGATCCGATTTTTTCTGGATATCCGAACCGCTTTTTTAGTTTACGGATATTTCGGATCGAATATCCGAAATTTTCAGATCGGGTTCTGATCGGAATTTTTTTCCGGGAATCCGAAAATATCCAAAACAAGGAAATTTTTCGTTTTTTTCGGGATATTTTCGGATATCCGATCCGAAATATCCGTTTAAGGACGGATATATGGAATATCCGATGATCCGATTCGAAACATATTTTATGAACCTTTCCCTTGAAAATTTTATTTTTTAGTTTCTGGATATCCGATGGCCGATCCGAAATTTGAAATCCGATCCGATCCGAAATTTTTCGATCGATTCGGATCACATTTTTTCGATTCAAAATTTTAGGATATCCGGAATTTCGGATCGGATATTATAAATGAACACCCCTAGCTGCGGGGGGGGAGGAGTAGGGGATGGGTAAGGGGTGGGGGTGGGGGTTCTCGTGGGGGAGGGCAGAGGGGGGCTAGGGTGGTTAGGGTTAGGGTTTAAGGTGGGGGTTAGGGGTTAAGGTTAGGGTTTTGGGGGTTAGGTTTAGATTAGAGGGCTTAATTAGGGTTATAGGGGTTGGTTAATTAGGATTAATGACTAACAAAAGTTAACATTGTTAGTCATTAAGGGCATTTCGAGCATTTTACCCCCCAAAGTAAGGTAACCTGGTGCATTTTTAAACAACGAGGGTACCCCATGAATTTTGAAATACCACAGGGTACCCGGTGAAAAACCGTTTATAATATTATTAATATTTTTATTGTTTTAATAAGTTCTAAATAAGTTACACTATAAAATTAACATAAATCAAATTATATAAAAAGTTAATATTATATATTGAGATGAATCTAGTAAGGTTATGACCATATATTTTCTTATATATTTGTTATTATCTATGGTTAATAAAGTTAGAAAATTTTCACAAAGAGAAATTTCATGATTTGTTAGAATAACTTGTTAAAGTCAAACTAAATTAAGGGATCAGATAACTAATCAAATTTGAAAGGTTTAGATTTAGAATAGGTAAGTTTGTTTACAATTTTATTGTAATTATTGTAAAATCTTCCCTCCTAAAAAGGTAAGCTTTAATAACAAGGTTCTAGTGACAAACATATTGTCCCATGAGGAACTTTTAACATATAAATTTTGTCTCTCACAATTTGCAAGGGCTTTTTCCTAGGCTAGAAAAATGCTATTGGAATTTGAAAGTGGTAAAATTTGAACCAAAGAAAATTAGAAGGTTTTTTCCCCGTAGAAACTACCTTAGATATTCTGTTGCAAAAAACTATCTTATAAAATAAAAGTTGTAAAAAAAAATTGAAAACATTTTTTTGTTGTAAAATCCTAACTTTTGCCGAAGTTGGATGGTTGACCAAAAAATTCAACCCTATAATACCCCTCATGATTGCTTTAAAAGAGACTTAGCTAGATACTTATATCAATTAGATGCATCTTTCTTAAGGGTGCTATTTTCCTAAGTTACTTCAAAGTTTAACGTGTTTTGTTGGGCGTACGTAGTCTTGGAATGAGTGACCTCCTGGGAAGTTTCTCAGGGTTCGCATGCGTGAGGATAGAATACACCGAAAAATATTTATGTTGGTTATTGAGGACAATTGTTGGACTTAGATACACATTAGTGACGATAGACTCGACTCCGTTGGGGTCGGGGGTGTTATAGACTCATCATGTGACTTGCATATAACATTTTTACAAACTGACCTAATTTCACTATTTCCCCCCGGATTTTTTTTTCAGAAACTACCTTATAAATTCTTTTTTTTAAAAACCTTATAAAAAAAAGTTGCTACAAACTACCTTTAAAATGTTCTTTTGGTAGAATCCTACCATCCAACTCCAGTAAAAAAAGAGACTTTTGCGTTTCTCGTTTCTTTACTTGCCCTTTTTTTCTTACATTATTTCCTCAAAACCCCCACATTTTCGATTCTCATTTCTTTGCATAATTGCCCTTTTTTTGTCCTTTCTCATCTTCGTTTCTTTGTTTCACATTTCAATTCTCGTTCATCAGGTTGATCGAAAAAACGTTAAAAAAAAAATTAAAAAAGGGGGATAGATTTTCGTGTTTCTCTCTTTTGTCCTTCTTGTTCAATTGATTATTGGGAGGTTTTAGCATCAATAAATCTACAAACAAGCAAAACAATCGATATTCAATCGCTGTTTTGACTTCGATCTATGTCGTAATTTTAGGGTTTTTTCTTTAATCGTTGCGCACTATGGTTGTCTCGATTTTTAAGCCGATTCGTTTTTGCGTTTGCTAGGTTGAAGGATAATCATAAAGATAATTTTGGCAAGAGAGAAATTTTGGGGTTTTATAGGATTTGAGTTTGGTTTTCTTTTGTTAAGAGAGAAATTTTGGGGTTTTAGAAGAAAAATATGTTAGGAGTTGGGTTGCAATTTAATTGAAGTCGTAGTGATGATCGGATCTACATTCCAATCGAAGTCCGAAGGAATTATCATCAAAATCGAAGGACCCACAACTTCAAAGAACTCAAAGTGATATTGTTAATGGAGGATTAGGTCGAGGAAACAAAAATAAAGGTAAAGGAGTAGTAGCGAGAGGGAGGAAGAGAAAGAATCGGGATTTTTGGGGTTTTTGGGGGACTTTGGGGGAAAATGTAGTTTTTAACAACTTTTTACAAAGTAGTTTTTTCGCGAAAACATAATTTATAAGGTAGTTTATGACAAAAAAAACTCGGACGAAATAGTAAAACTAGGTACGTTTTAAATGTCACGTGCAAGTCACGTGATGGGTCAACACCGGATTTTTTGGTCAACCATCCAAGTCTGCAAAAGGTAGGAATTTACAACAAAAAACATTCAAAAAGGTAGTTTTTAACAAATTTTTTATAAGATACTCCCTCCGTCCCGAATCTTTACACTTTCCTTTTTCATCTCGTCCTGCAATACTCTTTTTACACTTCTATTTTTGGATATGACCCACTATTATTATAATCCTTCTACCTTATAAGCATTGGCCCACATTCTCTCTCCTCCAAATAAAATAATACCACTTCTACTACCCACCAACACTAACCATGGCCCACACTCTCTCTCCTTAAAATAAAATAATACTACTTTTACTACTACTAACTCCTATCACATCTACTGTTCAATAAAGTAACAATTGATAACCAAACAACAACTTATCATCTAAAACTACGTGCATTGATAAGTGTCAAGAGTATTCTGGGACGGAGGGAGTAGTATTTCGCAAAAACCGGAATTTATAAGATATTTTCCGACAAAAAAACCTATTATTACATTGGTAACCATTATCTGTTTTAATTTTTAGAGCTAATGACCAAAATACCCTGTTAAGGATCAAGCATAGACTCCCAAGATTGTAGATTAAGAAGCTCTTATCGTCCCACATTGCTTTGCTGAGCACATGGAAACCATTTATTAATATCTGACTGCACACATAATTATATGTTGAGCCGTAATGTTAGCTGCGCCAAAGTGGATGAAAGGTTCTTCCACAATAGTCAGAACTATCGGATGAGAAAAGTCGCTCCTGAGCTCAATTTAATCTGTTTTTGTTTAATGAAACAACGTTATTGTAAATTTTGATCTCCATCATTTTCAACCACCGAAGCTTATCTTACTTCTTTATCCATTGTTTCTGACTTTAGATTACAAATTTATTTTGGCGAAGATTATAATAGTTAATTTGAGTATTTGCCTTTTTTTCTTTGATATAGTATTAACATGCCTTCATTAATGTTTTTCAAATTAAAATTTAAATAAGATCAAATAAGTTTCAATAAGTTCTATTAGGTTACATTAAGTTAAGAACTGGTCGTATTCAGTTGGACACAACTTTAACATATAAATTTGGATTCACACAAGAATTAATTGGTCACTAAAACTTGAAACTGAAAGTGGTAGAATTTGTATAATATATCCCTCTAAAGTTCCCTCCTAAATGAGCTTGTTTCTCTCATAATAACTATATTATTGGATATATAAGTAGGAGTATAAGGAGTTGTTTGGTTGCATAAATAAATATTCATGGGAAGTAAAACTTTATAGGAAGTAAGATAAGGTGAAGTTGTTTGGTTGACAATAATGTAAGAAGTACAGGTCCCCCTAGGTAATTAGAACTTTCCATGGGATGTTTTTCTTCCCATGATCAACCAAACAACTTTTACCACTTCTTAGGAAATGAAACTTCAAGGGAAATACTACTTTCTAAGAGATACTAATTCCTACATGCAAACCAAACAAGTCCTAAGAATCTTATTAGATACACCAATTAATAAGCTCTTGTATTAAAAAAATTGATTATATTCACTAGTGGCCAATTTTTGAATACTTAATAAGAAGCTCGAGATTACTTGGGCATTTTTAAAATTGATAACCACTTTTAGTGTCAATGACCAAAATTCCTTTGTAAGAGTCCAAATTAGACTCTCACGTTAAGCCATCACTGTATGTACCAAAAAATGAATACCTCAATCTTAATCATCCCACATCGTTTTGTTGAATACCAGAAACCATGTACTAATATCTGATTGTACTACTAAGTGTCGAGCCGTGATGAAAGCTGCGCCAACGTGGAGGAAGGGTCTTCCACATTAATCTGATTATCGGATGAAAATTAGCGCTACTGAGCTTATGTTATTCAGTTTTCCATTTTGCGACCCAAGCCTTCATAATTTTTCTTCACCAGTGTAAACCATATTGGTTCTTTCAATTATTTGGCCCTTCTTTTTTAACTAGCGTAAAAGGTTTTGCTACAAGAGTGATTTGGTTGAAAGGAAAATATTTATCCGAAAAAATCATCTTGTTAGTAATTATTTTGTTAAAACATTGGAATTGATACTTCCTACAAAAATTCCAATATCATTGAAGGTTTATTGCTTGAGAAATGTAATATGTTTTGGTTAGTTGAGCATTTGGCATAAAGTAGGATATGCAAAATATGATTTACTTCTTCTAATGATGTGGATAATAAGGATATGTTCTCTTCGGCATAATTAAGCTGAACTGAATTATAACTAATTAATAGTAATGATAATAATTTAGGAATCGAACCGAACCGAAAATAAAGTTGGGAGAATACGCCCTAAGTAGTCCAATAATATGATTACCTAACTTAAATTATTAAATATTCGTACCATTATAAATTCAACTATGCAATGGATCCATATTGCTCCCTCGATTATCTGGGAACTAGAGTTAACGTTTGTTCTCACCTATTGGTAATAATGGATCAATTAGGCATGTGGAACGAAGAGAAATAAATCTATTCTATATATGATGAATAGCAATAATACATACACAATAAGAAGTTGATACCAATGTGGCAACATCTATTAGTAAATGCTTATAAGTTCAACTATGCAATGGATCCATTTTACTTTATTGATTATCTCGGAACAAGGGTCAATGTTGAGGTGATCAACATTCATCTTGCTGGCCCGACTTGCAATTCAGGTCTAATCCAATCTGACTTTTGGACCAAAAATGGGGCCTAGACAAGTCAATTTCAGAATTTTAGCCTAAATTTCGGCCAGGCAGAAAAGCCTTTTTGGTCTGTCCAAGAATATATAGCGGGTTTTGGGGTGATAAATTTACCCGGGGCTTGGCCATTCCCAAAGTACATTCTTTAAAAAGCCCGACCTAATTCATGACCACTTCTAGGTTATTGTTTATTCTCATCTATTAGTAATAATGGAACAATTAGGTATGTAGTAATAATGGAACAATTAGGTAAATTAATCTTCTCTATATATGATCTATATATGATGAGTACAGTAGCAATACATACGCAATAAGGAGTTGATACCAACAACTATCAGTAAATGTTTTCATACATTTTTTTAGGGCTAAATGCCTTCATGATTAAAAAGTTATATTGGTAAAAACAATCCATTATTATATTCCCTCTTGTAAAACTAAAAATAAGTCATTCATTTGATTATTCCTGAACAAGTCTAATTTCAGCACGCACCAATCTTGAATAAGCTAAGTTAAGTTACTTGTGACCGATTCTACTGGTAATAGAAATTGATTCCTATTATATGAATAATATCTTTAATTAACCATGTCATATTTATCAATTTTGTCGAATAAAGCTAAAAACAAATAGCTAAACCTATGCACTAGATGCATAAGTTAGAAAAACCCTCATACAAATATTAAGCAAAAGGAAACTTTATACTTATTGATAATTCTATTTTTAATTTTGAGTTTGGATTATTTAGTGCAAGTCCATGCTCTCCGCTTGATTATCCTTTTTTCAAAATTTGCAATACCAAGATGCATGATGAATTACCTGAATATATTAATCATCAAACTTTTGAAACTATATGGTATGGCTAGTAAAATTTTAAATTTTACCAAATACTAACAGCATGAACCATGCAGACAACAAAGGATAAAGCTGGGTAGGGACTGAAAGTCGAG
This sequence comes from Beta corolliflora, assembly GCA_947648045.1. Classification (NCBI taxonomy): domain Eukaryota; kingdom Viridiplantae; phylum Streptophyta; class Magnoliopsida; order Caryophyllales; family Amaranthaceae; genus Beta; species Beta corolliflora. The sequence goes on along the minus strand of CANSZD010002926.1, from coordinate 658,053 downwards.
CTTTGGAGGGAAAGATAAAGTGTAACATCAAGATAGATGTAGAGAATATTACACAAACATAGAGTATAATTTTGCCACTTTATTTTTCCACTTTATGGAGAGACGAAATGATTCTCTCTTTAACTTACATTTTATGGAGCGCATGTTGTTTGCCACTGTGGAGCAGCGGATCAATAATTATCCAGGAAAAGCATATTGCTCCATGTCAGCCTTCCATTCCTTTGAAGTTTGACGATGTAACAGACATGTTTGGAAAAAAAAGGGCAAAGTAACCTAAAAATATTGTTTATGAAGTACTCCTTCCGATCTTTATTAGTTTACCCGTTTCTTTTGCACAGAGTTTTAGGAGAAATAATGTTGTGGGACATAGAAAGAAAGAGAACCTATTATTTTATATTAAAGTTGAATGTATGTGTGTGTAGGATTATAAGTACTCTAAGCGGAATTTCATGAATCATATTCATAAGCATTTAAAACAGGATCTCATGCATATACATTCAAGATCACATAATAGTTAAGAATTAACCTTTGACGCGTGATTTCCACAAAGCTCTTCGAGATCCGGAGATAGAACCGCAATTGAGATTCCTCTACTAGGTCCACGAATCCGGATCAATGCTCCACCAATGCTAGTTGGAAGGAAGAGAAACTCTTCTATTTCTTGGAGCAGTATTACGTAACTTTGAAAGAGAGAGAAAAGAGGAGAGAGAAAATAATGAGAGAATAAACTAACTGCTTTATTTTCTCACCCCACACCTAATTATAGGAACAAACTAGGTTAGGAGTCCTCTCCTTTTCTTTCTCCTTGGCCGACTACTCCTAGAGTCCTACATGGGCTCTAGGTCATTCTTTTATTGATCCGGATTGTGTAAGTGTGACCTTTGTAGGATCCATCTAATTGGGCTTCGGGTTTATTATTTACTAAACCTGAAGTTCTATAGCATCCTCTAGCAAAGCGTATAGACGGCCCAATTTAATGAATTTATTATCTCCATAATATGATCCATGTTATATTTAGTAATTGCATTAGAGTCATGGACACAATTCCTTCAATTTCCCACTTGTCCGAGACGAGTGTGCAATCTTCAAATTCCTTAAGTCTCTTAGTGTCCAATTTGATAGTATGACCATATTACTATATCATCCATACTAGTCTTCAAATTAATCCTTGAAATCCGAGTTCGAATTGACAAACAAATGATCATCATATAATCCATTTGAGCACGGCCATGCATTTTTCAATTCTCACTCAAAGGGGCCAAGACACCCATCCTATCTCATATAGGAGGACTTTTCAATCTTGTGGCAATCAAAACTCCCACTCAACTTTTAGCACAACCCGAACACTGCCTTTATAGTCCCCTTTTACGGCATGACGTTTGACAGTATCAAAGTTATACCAATCATTAGGCTAAGTAGTGTTCCACTCATGTCTTAGGAATCCACTAATATAATTACGAAGTTATAGAAATTTCTAAGTAGGTCTGTTCGATCATGTATCAACTATACATGTCCATATGATTGACTAAACATCTCCATGTTCCCATAGCCCATGAAACGGCGCTATCAATCAATCTTATATGCTAATCCTTTAATAAGTCATTTATGTCCAATTTAACGACTTAGATTAGGAACTATGATAATCTATGAATTCTGTTCACTTATGGTGTTTCATTCATCAAATCACATATTTGACAAAACCATTGAATTCAAGATATATTTTGGACATTTTATTTAATACCAAACCAAAATTAAATAATATAAAATTTTATTTCTCATAAACATAAAATAGCAAAACCATGTCTCTACATTGTAACAAGTTTCTCTAAACCTACTACAATCTAAAGCCACTCTAACATTTGCTTCAAGCCTATAGCCCTAGCGTGACACTCATGCTAGGGTTGAGGTAGTGGTTTAGTGAGCGGATCGCCCACATTCTCATCCGTGTGAACTTTGCAGATCCTGACATCCTTCCTGTCAACAATCTCCCTAATGAGGTGATACTTCCTCATTACATGTTTGGATTTGTTATGTGATCTCGGTTCTTTTGCTTGCGCAATAGCACCATTGTTATCACTAAACAACTCAATCCCTTCCAGAGCACTAGGTATGATATCCAGCTCTGTCAAGAACTTCTTTATCCAAACTGGTTCTTTAGCCGCCTCAACCGCCGCTAAATATTCCCGATTCTCGTCGTAGAGTCGGCTACAGTGCTTTGCTTTGAGCTCTTCCACTCACCGCTCCTCCATTTAGACAAAAGACGTACCCCGACCGAGAGCGGTAATCATCTCTGTCGGTTTGGAAGCTCGCATCAGTATAACCTTTAACAACCAACTCACTTTCACCTCCATAGACTAAGAACATGCCTTTAGTTCTTCTCAAGTACTTAAGGATGCTCTTAGCCGCAATCCAATGTGCTTCCCCGGATTTGCTTGGAACTCCGCTACACATGCTCAAGGCATATGCAACATCTCGGTCGAGTACTTATCATGGCATACATGATAGATCCTATAGCCGAAGCATAAGGAATGCTACTCATTCGCTTCAACTCATCAGGCTCAGTCGGGCACTGACTCTTGCTAAGCGATATGCCATGTGACATGGGAATGAATCCTCTCTTCGAGTTTTCCATGTTGAACCCGCAAGAACTTTATCAATATAAGTTTCTTGACTTAGTCCAATCATCCTTCGAGACCTATCTCTATGGATTTTAATTCCCAAAATGTACTCGGCTTCTCCAAGGTCCTTCATGGAGAAACAACTTTTCAACCATTCCTTGACCGACTCAAGCATTGGTATGTCATTTCCCATGAGTAGTATGTCATCTACATACAATACTAAGAAGACTAAGTCGCTCCCACTAAACTTCTTGTAAACACAAGACTCTTCTTCGCTTTTGATGAAACCAAATTTCTTGATTGCCTCATCAAATCGAAGATTCCAGCTCCGAGATGCCCGCTTCAATCCATAAATGGATCTCTCGAAGCTTGCAAACCCTTTTAGGATTTTCCCGGATCCTCAAAACCCTCGAAGTTGTGTCATGTACACATCCTCATTCAAGAACCCATTCAAGAATGTTGTTTTGACATCCATCTGCCAAATTTCATATCATAAAATGCAGCAATCGCTAAAAGTATCCGAATTGACTTAAGCATTACTACTGGAGAAAAGGTCTCATCATAGTCTATACCATGAATTTGTCTGAATCCTTTTGCAACCAGTCTTGCTTTATAGACATAGACATTCCCATCTTTGTCTGTTTTCAATTTGAACACCCACTTGCATCCAATAGGGTTAACCCCATCAGGCAAGTCGACCAGGGTCCAAACTTTATTCTCAGACATGGAGTCTAACTCGGATTTCATGGCCTCAAGTCATTTCTCAGAGTCTGGGCACGTCAAAGCTTGTTTGTAGGTAGTAGGTTCTGAATTCTCCAAAATCATTATTTCAGAATTTTCAGTTAACAGGAAATCAACCAACCTCTTGTTTGGAATCCTTTCTCTACTAGACCTACGCGGGGCCTGAGCATCAAGAGAAATGTTCTCTTCAACTTCTTGAAGATCTTCGCTTGAATTAGATTCAAGTGGGACGGTAGGAGGTTCATGCGTTGAATACGTCATCTCCTGAACTAGACTTTCGTCTTGTCGGGCCGTCTCTGACATGGTGTGAACCACATCCAATTGTTGCTCATCTTGAATTTCTTCGAGAATTATTTTACTCCCACTTGTCTTTCTAGAAACAAATTCCTTTTCAAGAAAGACACCATCACGAGCAACAAACACTTTGTTCTCTTAACGGTTATAGAAGTAATAACCCCATTGTCTCTTTTGGGTATCCCACAAAGAGACATTTATCTGACTTGGGTGCAAGTTTGTCTGACAGTAAACGTTTTACATAGACCTCACATCCCCAGATCTTAAGAAAAGACAAGTTTGGAGTTTTTCCATTCCATAACTCATATGGAGTCTTTTCTACAGCCTTTGACGGGCTTTTGTTTAGTGTGTGTGCAGCTGTTTCGAGAGCATATCCCCAAAAAGAAATCGGAAGATCAGCAAGACTCATCATTGATCGAACCATATCCAATAAGGTCCAATTCCTACTTTCAGATACACCATTTAACTGTAGTGTTCCTGGTGGAGTCAATTGTGAAAGAATTCCACAACCCTTCAAATGATCATCAAACTCTTAGCTCAAATATTCGCCACCACGATCGGATCGCAGTGCTTTAATTGTCTTACCAAGTTGATTTTGTACTTCATTCTGGAACTCTTTAAATTTATCAAAAGATTCCGATTTATGTTTCATTAAGTAGACATATTTATATCTACTCAAATCATCAGTGAAGGTAATGAAGTAATTAAACTCTCCCCTTGCCTTTGTGCTCATAGGACCACAAACATCTGTATGTATGAGGCCCAAGAGATCGCAGGCCTTTTCACCCTTTTTAGTAAACGGTGACTTTGTCATCTTCCCCATCAAGCATGATTCACATACATCAAATGATTCAAAATCAAATGATGGAAGAATGCCATCCTGTTGTAACGTTTGGATGCGCTTTTGGTTTATATGACCCATTCGACAATGCCAAATGTAGGTTAGGTTTGATTCATTTGATTTTTGTTTCTTGCTATCTATGTTATAGACTTGTAATGACCTATCAAGCACATATAAGCCATTTATCAATTTAGCACTAGCATAGAACATATTATTGTAAGAAATGGAACAACATTTGTTCTTAATTTCAAAACAAAACCCTTCGGAATCTAATACAGAAACAGAAATTATGTTCTTAGTTATCGAAGGAACAAAATAACAATTATTTAATTCTAAAACAAAACCAGATGGCAAATGCAGACTATAGCTTCCTATGGCAAGTGCAGCAACCCGTGCTCCATTTCCAACGCAAAGCTCTACCTCGCCCTTTGCCAGCCTCCTACTTCTTTTTAGTCCCTGCACATCATTAACTATGTGAGAACCACAGCCGGTATCCAATACCCATAAAGAAGTAGAAGTCAAATTGATTTCTATAACAAATATACCTGAAGTGGAAGCCCCAGACTTCTTTTCCTCCAAGTATAGAGGGCAGTTCCTCTTCCAGTGTCCTATCTTGTGACAATGGAAGCACTTGCTTTCCGCCGCCACCTTTGGCTTGGCGGTTGGCTTAGGTTTTTCAGCAACAACGGCAACTTGCTTGCCTTTATCCTTCTTTCCTGCCCATTTCTTCTTAAAACCCTTTCCCTTCTGAACCATTAGAACCTCTTTCTTTGGTTCTTTAGGGATATTCCTCTCAAGATTGACCAACAACCCGTGCAACTCTTGCAAAGTCTTTTCGAACTCATTCATGTTGATGGTCATTCCGAACCGATTAAAGTTGTCGGCAATGAGTGGAGAATAATGTCGTAGCCAACTCAACCCCCGTAAGGGAATCCAAGTCGTTCCATGTTTTCGAAAAGACCCATCATAGCGAAAACATGGGGGCCAACAGCTTGACCCGGCTTCATGTGACATTCTAGTATCTCCCTATTGGTCCCATACCGCTCAACTCGGGCTTGTGTTTGAAACATAGCCCGTAGCTCTTGCATGATGGTATAAGCATCCTTGGTTTCGAACCTCCTTCGGAGGTCCGGCTCCATGGCTGCTATCATCAAGCAAGTGATCGGTACAGACCTATCATTGGCCTGCTTAGCACGACGTTTGTCGGCTTCAGACGACTCATCAGTAATCACAGGAAGTGGGGTTTCTAAGACATCCTCTCGACCCTCAGACCTCAATACGAGTCTTAGGGTTCTTTCCCAGTTAATGAAATTTTCACCATTCAGCCTGTCCTTTTCAAGGAAAGGACGAATGTTGAAAACAGAGTTGTTGTTGTTGTTAGACATAGTATCTACAGACAGAATAAAACAAAGTTCAATATTATGTTTATAAAACAACCTAAAACATGCAAAGGTTTCTAGGTTGATCACCGATTCAATTTTAATGTCCCATTTGAATAAGTGAATACAAGATCCTATCAACATGCAACACTAAGCAGACGGAGGCCTTTAACGTTACATTCTCAAGGTAAGTAAACTCCTTTACTAATTATAACACTTTATAATTCTTGTTTAGATTGGTAAACATCGCATGCTTAACTATCTCTTGCTTCAAAACCCAAAACGCTTTTGATGATTTTGTTAAGGATAACCAAACTAAGTTGTAAAATTCGCAATTTTACCTTATATCCCAAAATTAATGATAACACCCTGCGGAGGCATGACCTTTTACTATTAATTAAGGGTTTGATAAGTACTTTATGTTTGGAAAAGCAACCTTAATATTTACGGGACCTAAGTTTATTATGTTGTTATGAATTAGTGAACTCTAGCGCATCAACAACCAACATACAATAAACTTATAAGCATTTTAAAGAATAATAAAATGCGGAAATAAAATGATCTAGTATGACCCCTAATCCTAAGAACTAAGCATCCACCTTAACCATGGGCTTTCTCTTGATGGACTCGTCTTTGGATTACATAAGTATCAAAATAATTTATATAATAACTAAATTAAATAAATTACAAAAATACTTAACGATACGCAGATCGTATTTAAAATTACAAGAATACATCACGATACGCAGATCGTATTTTCTAACTTAATTTGGGCCATACTAGTCATACATAGCAATTATATCAAAATATAAAAGCCACATCATATTATCACATATTATTCTTGCCATCAATCAAAATATCAAATATTCTTAATTAAAGCAAGAGGATAAAATATTTAAGTAATTCCTAACCACATAAAGATTCTATCCTATAAAATCTAGCCTACTAATTTTAATTAGATTAAAGAATCAAATTATGGATTTTAATTTATGACCCAGTCAAATTAAAATTATCATAATTAACATAATTGAAGTGTACTTAACTTTCTCAAAATCTGTTTTTAAAATTTCCAAAATAAAAAACTGCATATTGCCCAAAAAACTCGGCAGATTACATTCAAGTTTTCTGAAAAAAAAAAATTATTTAAAAACCCGTGAAGACCAACAACAGCACAAACTGTCAGTCTTCACGCAAGCCCAGGAACAAAAACCGGCCACCCTTCTCAGGCGGCCTCACCGGCAATTCGCCGGCAAAATTATTCGTGAGCCGACGCCTGCCACAGAGCAACCAGCGCCAGCCCACAAAACACCAAACCATGGCAACCCCACATCGTACGCGTGGCTGCTGTCAACCCCACGTCGCACGCGTGGCTGCCGTCAACCTCCCTCGCCGACTTCGACTGCTCGCCGACAGTCTGCGTCGCCTTCCCCGGCTTCTCGTCGGTAGACCACCAGAGCAGCCACCAGCCGTGGCTGCTTCTCTTCCTCCTCCTTAAATTTTTTTTAATATTTATTTGAAGGAAATTAAAATTACAACATTTGTAAAATTAATTTAGTGATCTTAATTAAATTAAACATAAACTCTTTTATGCCTAATTCAGAAAATTAAATCAAAATCTCCATTTTAATTAATTTTAGGGTTATTCACATAAATTAATCTCTAATTCATATAAGATGCTTTTTACATGAATTTATTTTCATACATAAATAATTTTAAACATGAAAATCAGATTAATAATATGAATTTAATATTCGAAATTTAGAGATCTAAAATCAGATTTGAAATTTCGAAAAATTAGGGTTTAAAGGGTGAAATTTTCGGCCACTTGTAATTGAAAAAGTAAGTAATTAAATCTCCATTTAATCAATTTCATTAAATTATTCAATCCATAATTCAATTCCTCCCCTTAATCAAATTAAAATTAGTCATGAACACATTAAAATAAATCTAATTATTATGACCTAAAAATTATATGCAAGAGGCTAAAACTGATACCACTGTAGGATTATAAGTACTTTAAGCGGAATTTCATGAATCATATTCATAAGCACTTAAAACAGGATCTCATGCATATACATTCAAGGATCACATAATAGTTAAGAATTAACCTTTGACGCGTGATTTCCACAAAGCTCTTCGAGATCCAGAGATAGAACCGCAATTGAGATTCCTCTACTAGGTCCACGAATCCAGATCAATGCTCCACCAATGCTAGTTGGAAGGAAGAGAAACTCTTCTATTTCTTGGAGCAGTATTACGTAACTTTGAAAGAGAGAGAAAAGAGGAGAGAGAAAATAATGAGAGAATAAACCAACTGCTTTATTTTCTCACCCCACACCTAATTATAGGAACAAACTAGGTTAGGAGTCCTCTCCTTTTCTTTCTCCTTGGCCGGCCACTCCTAGAGTCCTACATGGGCTCTAGGTCATTCTTTTATTGATCCGGATTGTGTAAGTGTGACCTTTGTAGGATCCATCTAATTGGGCTTCGGGTTTATTATTTACTAAACCCGAAGTTCTATAGCATCCTCTAGCAAAGCGTATAGACGACCCAATTTAATGAATTTATTATCTCCATAATATGATCCATGTTATATTTAGTAATTGCATTAGAGTCAAGGACACAATTCCTTCAGTGTGATGGAAAGTTAGTGGTCTCATTCCAAAAAAAAACAAAAAAAATGGGTAAACTAATAAGGGATATCTCAAAAAGGAATAAGGGTAAACTACTAAAGACCGGAGGGAGTATTTGTACACTTAATATTAAGACCTTGGATCTTTTTTTGACACAAGCTAAATCTATAGATAAGTACAAACTACTATGATCTCTTCGCTACTTATATGTTTTGCTCAATATGATTTTGTTACATCTATGAGTTGTATCAAGTGCGTAGAAAGGTTTGTCTTTTTGTGTGCATTGTACGTAGGAAAACAATAAACAGACACGTCATTTGGATCATTTCACCAAAACAAAAATAATGGACCAATCTTGTAAGACTAAGCACAAATGTTGCTCCAGTGATCGGGGTAGTTGTTACCCAACACAACCAAAGTCCCTTGATCATTATATGGAAGGATTCTTAGCCGATTTTCATCCTCCCTAAGAAAGAGCAATATATAGCTCGATCTCACAATGAAACAAACCCATTTTTATCTAAGTAGATTACAAGAGCAATATATCGCAATGGGAATTTCACGTTCCAAATTTTGATGATTATTTAATCAACTTTTCTTGGACGATAAGGGGATATTTCAAGGACAGAGAACGAGAAAATCCTATATGAGTATATAGCCTAATATATGTATGAGAAGTCTTTACGTCATCCCAATATGCATCTCCTCTCCAGGTTTTTTAAAGGAAATTTTTGGAACACCATAGGAATTAGATATAATGTATGAAAGAAAAAAATAATTAAGTATTCTATTTCACTTTGATGTAGAGCTAAAAGTAATAATTAGGATTTAGGATTGTCATCATAATATCAATCTTTTTTTAATTCTATTTTCTGCATGGATTGTAAATGTTTAGTTTAAGAAGAGAGGATTATAAAGGAAAATTATTAACTATATAACCTTTTAATCATGAACAGAAAACATTTACTAATAATAGAAGTTGATATCAACTTGTTATTGAATTGCGTTTTTTTTTTTTGACAGGAAATTGCGTATTGGTACTCATCATATATAAAATAGATTTTTTTAGGGGTATAAAATAGATTTATTTCTCTTTGTTCTTTCTGCATACCTAATTGTTCCATTATTACCAATAGATGAGAAAAAACATTAGCACCGACCCGAGATAATCTAAGGAGCAAAATGGATCCATGGCATAGCTGCATTTAATTATAATGGTATGAATCTTTAATAATTCAAATTCGGCAATCATATTATTGGACTAATGATTAATTGATTATCTACAATTATTAGGAGTAAATCTTATTCTATATTTCATACTTTATGCCAAATACAATACTTTCTACAAATAAATATTTTTGAAAGAAAAATACATTTGTAGATTATTTTTCTTTATCTAGTCACTTGCCAAAGAAACTACAGAGAAAGGGGGAAATGGAACAAGGAAGAGGATTGGTGGAGGGAGAGAAAGAGGAAAGTTAGGAATACACTTGAATATGTGGAGGCATTCATTTCTTGAAAATGTTTTCCATCCTTAGAATTTATCTAATCTTTTACCATTGGAAAAACCATGCATGTTTTACTCTTTACAGACAAACCAATGCAGAAAAAGTGTGTGAATGATTGACAACAAATAGTAGGAATTAGGATGCGAAAGTTCATGCAGGAAGTAGAAAATTATCGTAATGTTTGGTTGGCAAAGACAAACGCCATAAGTGATGCTTGGTATAAAATACTATTGCCCACAAAATGATAAGGACTACTCAGCAAAGCGATGTGGGATGATGAGGATTGAGGGCTTCACTTTTGGTAAATACGATAATGGATTCTTAATCTATATAACGTGAGAGTCCAATTTGGACTTACAAAATTATTTTGGTCATTGACACTGAGAGTGCTTATCAATTTAACCAGTTTAAGTATCAACTAAATAATACCCAAGTAATGCTCGAGCTTCTTACTAATGAAAAAATAATTAAACTTCTAATTAGATATCCAAAAATTGGCATAATCAATTTGTTCAATCCAAAAAATGTTGAATAATTAAAACTGTTCAAAGCATCAAATATCGTTTCGCGAGAAACAAGATTCTCGGATAATGGAGCTTGCGCTCCCCTTTGGAGAGGATGCTACATGGAAGAGCGGGAGCTCCTTCATGGAGCGCACGCTCCAAGAGACCGAATCCACCATTTCGTCTTCTGCAAGTTTCCTGCCAAAGTCAAGTAAACGCTTTAACATCAATGTGACGTTTATAGACATGTTTTCATTGCCTACGCGGGATGAACGCGGAATCGACTATCTCATTGTAAAGATTTTTAGTTTTGAAATTCCTTTTGAGAAAGAATTCGTCAACAAGTCTTTAAAGGAAGACACATAAAGCTAATTGGATATTAGGAAACCATAGGGACACTTAGGGACTTATCCAATGTAGATTTCCCCATCATGACTTCATAATTGGTCAATGAACCAAAGATAGAGTTCGGGGGTGAATGTAAGAATATAATTATGAATCAAATTCGTTCATCGTTGGCCTTTACTTAATATGATTCATTTCCAGTTTTATGCAATTATACAACCAGACAATATGTTAATGCATTCTAAAATTAATCTACGTTAGTTCATTAAACACAAAAGACTATTTTTTGATGATATACTATCTATGCAATCAAATTACAGGGATCCTAACAGGTTGTACAAGCTATCTGAATTTAATATTGGAACATTTATCTAGATCTTGATTAGCAAAAATAAGCATGTGTGGTGATGAAAGTGATATAATAATGTGTAGAATCAAAAATAAAAAAGAAAGATTAGAGATTTAGAGATGAATATACAAGAGCATGAATTTCTTTAAGATCTACATCATGAAAAGTAGATTGTTAGTATATTAAGAAATAAATTGGAATCGATCCTCAGGAATTATACATTTATCGCCTGGGTAATGAATGGAGATTCAATGGAAATTAAAAGTGTTTGATTATATGTTTGAGAATGTTTGGAGAGTATTTTTGTGGTTGGAAGTGTATGAAAGTCGTTGGAAAAAGTATCGTGTAAAACGTGTGTCAAAAATCAAGTGAAAACGAGATCTATTTATTGGAAAAACGGAAGAAACTAGATAAGATTTAAAGATGCTTCCACAATTCTGAATTTCGTTGAATGTCTCGATGTCGCGCGTGCACAACTTTGGTGGGCCAGACGCATATGGGGACGGAAAACGCATCCGTGAATCTGATTGGGTTTTATAATTTATTCAATCTTTACAAGATTCTTTTTATCCTCATTAAATATTACCATTTAAAATGAGGAAATCAATTATCCTAAGGATAAACCTGACTTTTATAATATCTTTTAATTTAGAGAATATTTATTAAAAATACAATTAATTATCATGAGTAATTAGTTGGGCTTTTGACACTGGGAATAAATAAATAGACTTTATGTTCTTAAAACGTTTTTGGGCTTAGTTTGTTGTATTGTTCTTCCTTTATACCGGAACAATTTAGACGACGTTATGTTTCATCATTGAGTACTAAATGGGGAGACACAATTATGTATCTACAACGCTCTAATCGAAAGATTTATATATCCTACATTGTTTAAGTCATGTCACGCTAACCAAACAGCTTAAACTACCGTAACATGAATGAAATCATATAAATACTCTAAATTTCCACATAATGCAGACCAACTTAGAAGAATAATATTCTTCCGAAGCTGGGGAGAAGCTCAAGATTATCTTGATTTTAGAAAGACTCTAGGGGGTTGAAAATTACAAAGGTAGAGGAGCAATAGAAGGGGATTTCATGTGAGTCAAGTCTTCTATCTAGTGAAAACATATTACAATTTACAAAGAAAAGATGCCAATAAAAAACATTGGTCTTGGCGACATTATTTCGGGCCAGGTGCCTAGCGAGACCATGCTATAATAGATTAGTAGTTTGTTACTTAACCTAATGTCTCTCCTTCCCTCTGCAAGTGTGCATTAAATTAAGGCTATGTTTAGTTCACCTTATTTTTGCTTATTTCGGATCGATCGATCGATCGTACCGGATCGGATCGGATCGATCGCATCGAAAAAAATAAGTTCGGATCGAATCGGATCAGATCGGGATCGGATCGGATCGTATCGATCGGATAAGTTCGGATCGGATCGGATCGATCGATCGGATCGGATAAGTTGATTATCTTTATATTTAAAAACTTATTATTATTATTATTATTATTATCATGATTATTATGATTATTAGTATTACTAATGCTATTATTGTTATTGTAATAATTATTATTATTGTTGTTGTTGTTGTTATTATTATTATTATTATTATTATTATTATTATTATTATTATTACTTTATACAATTACTATTACTATTAATATTACTATTTACTAGTACATTTGTTCAAAAAGATTATTATTATTGTCGTTGTTGTACTTATTAATTTTAAATATTGGTAATTATTATTAATGTCGTTGCTATTTTTATAAATGTCATTGATATCACTATTTAAAGCTATTTGTGTTCAAGAAGAAGAATGTTCTTTTGGCATTTGTAAGTGTTCTTTTTTATATTTATTCTAATTAATAATTTTGATATGTGATGTTCTTTTTTATGTTGTACATGTAACGAACATGACAATAGTATATGATGTTTATTTTTTAAAACAATTTTGGTAGAATAATATAAATTATATATTACTAGTTTATATAAAACATGAGTAGCATGGGATAACCTAATGTTGTTGTCATCACGTTCAAAATTTTCCCTACAAAGGATTTCAACTTATCTTTAAAAACAAAGTTTATATAGATCAAGACAACGATATAAGAAAAATATTTAACCATTTTGTTCAAGATCATATGATTATATATATTTATAGATTTATTTATAATAAAAAAGAACAATTTATTGATATAACAAAGAACATGTTGTTAGTTAAATCCAAACATGTCATCAATATAAAAATAACATCTATCTTTTATTTTTAAAATGTGTTCTTTAAATAGATCTTGAATGCTATTTCAGTATATGTTCTTTTTTTAATATCATTATATGTTCTTTTCATTACTACCTAAATTCTTATTATTAACAGACCTTGAACATGAGTGTTCTTTTATTTTAAATTTTAAATTTTTTTGGGTCGCCTCGCACGTAGTCACTCACCTGGAGACCCAACAAGCCCTAACCCCCTCCCCCCACCCACAACAATATTGAAATATATGCTTCCACCAAGATTTGAACCTTGTCTCCCATGTGGGAGGATACCATTGGACCCAAGAGTCCTTAGTCTTTTATTTTTAATTGTATGTTCATATACTAATGTGCTCTTTTTCAAAAAAAAAAACTAATTATGCTATAATTATAATTATTATAATAATTATTATTATTATTATTATGATATCTATATTATTATTATTATTATTGTTATTATTGTAATTATTATTATTATAATATTATTTATATTATTATTATTATTATTATTATTATTATTATTATTATTATTATTATTTAAAGTTGTGCATAGTAATAAAATGATAGTAATAGTAATAGTAGTAATGAAATACAAAGTAATAATAATATTAGTAATAATATGTTTTTTAAAAGATAAGTTCGAATCGGATCGATCGATCGGATCGGATCGATCGAATCGGATCGATCGATTCGGATCGATCGATCGATCGAGAAAAAATAAGTTCGAATCGGATCGGATCGGATCGATCGATCGGATAAGTTCGAATCGAAAAATTTCAGGTGAACTAAACATAGCCTAAAGTAACTTACTAAATGAGTAAATGGTACTACTCTTTGGTTTCAAAATAATCTTCTTAATTTCAATATACATCTTTAATTGTCAATAAGTGACATCTTCTATATCTCAAATCAGTTATACATTTGTTTTTCTATTTATAGCCCTAACGGCATATTTGGTTAGTGGTACTAAATTGTGGTAATGGTAATGCTTTTTAGTGTAAGTTTGTGAAGACATTTCAATGTTAACATCCATTGTAATGAAATTTGATGTCAAAACATGGGTTTTCCTTCACAAATTTCCATTACTACCCAATACCACTTTTCCAAGTGGTAATAGATGGTAATGAAATTTTAGGAAGAAAATAGGTGTTTGGGGATAAAGTAGCATTACCATGGAGGTTGACATGAGAATGCCTTCACAAACTTGCACTAGAAACCATTACCATTACCACCATTTAGTACCACTAACCAAATGGGTAAGGGCTATGCATAAAAATTAACAAATGCATTGAAAAGTGAAATATATATTTATTATATGAAAAGATTCTATTGAAAAGTGAAATACACATTTATCATATGAAAAGATTTCATTGAAAGTGAAATACACATTCATTATATGAAAATATTTTGACTATTCAATGAAATCTTTTCATATAATAAATATGTATTTCAATTTGTATCTCACAATCATTATACTCATTTGTTAATTTTTATGCATAACCCTTAGGGCTATGAATAGCAAAATCCTTTTCTAAACACTACTAAGTTTTTTATTTTATTTATTAATGCATAATTAAAAATAGAAATGGATAAAATTATGTCTTGAAGACCGTAAAAAGTATATGTATCAATGAAAATTTAAAACGGATGGAGTAGGTTACTCTTAGTCAACCAATAATTTGTTGGATGGACAAAGCAATCACATTATGCCTATTATTCAAAAAAAATTCAAAAAAGCTCTATATGTAGGCAATATACTATAGTTATTTGGTATTAAACATTATTACATACTTCCTCCGTTCCAAAAAGCTCTCACATAAATGAGAGAAGTGTTTCACTTATTTTGGAACGGAGGAAATATGTAATATCTAAGTTTAATTTGAATTGGTAGTGGATCTAGAACTCAACTTTCAGAATATACTATATTTGATTAGAATATATATGGATAAGGTACTTCAACTTTATAAAGTAGGGAACAAAAGATATACCATCCAAATTTCTAAAAGTTTTAAAAGCCACCAACTGATCTTGAATTAAACCTTCCGTGTTTCCTCAAATTTATAGATTATACATCAAAGGATAATAAGGTTATGAAAAATGATATATGGAGTTCTCAAGACTGCATATAAGAAAGTAAATTTGAAAATATTAAGCAATAACTAAACTTGAATAAAACTAATCGATGCATAATTTTATCATAAATTCCTAAACTAATACCAATTTAATGCTTATTGTTAACACTATACTCCCTCTATGTTTATTATATTTTACCTACTTTGACTTTGCGTGTTTGCCAATGCATGTCGTTAACCATAAATATCATTGATTATAAAAATCATAACGATTAAATATGAATAAAGTATCTATTGAAACGAATCAAACAAGACCCCACATAACTATATTTTTTTCTTCATAAATTAGGAAGAATTTAGAATTCTCTTTGTTTTTTTTATAAGTTGGAGTTTTGTATTAAGTATTCCAAGGGGAGATACAAGAGAGAATTTATTATTCTCTCTAATTGTAAATAATATCCAGATTCCAAATGGGTAAGTAAAAAAAAAATACACAAGGAGTACATTATTTATATACTTTTAGAGGAACAAAATTATCCATTTTCAACGATATTTCAATAAGATCAATGATTAGAAGATAATTTTAAAAAGGTTTCAAATTATTAATGCCCTTAAAAGTGAATACTGAATAGTAATCCCTCCGTCCCATAATATAGTGCCTATTTCATTTTTGGTGGGTCAAACTTTAAAATCTTTGACCGAATATTCTCATTTGTATATATAAAAAAACATATTCATGTGGGATCTTGTTAGATTCGTCTCAATGTGTAGTTTCATAATATCAACTTTTTATATTTTTTATTAATACGGAATTGAAGATATTAAAGGTCAAAGTTACGTCTTGGAGACCGTGTAAAAAAGAAACAAGCACTATATTATGGGACGGAGGGAGTATCTTCCAATCAAAGATTGGTTAGTACTTCCTTGTCATACCACTCTGTAATGGTGGCAATTCTGAACCAAAAGAAACAAAGTACTTATGGTTAGTGCTGTTGAATAATGGAGCATGTTATGTTAGTGAATAGTGTACATAAGTCCATTTAATACTTCTAAACATAAAAGTCCCAATAAAACCCTCACATAGAATACAGTGCCGTCCCGTAGCTTGACAAGGACATTACAGTCTTTCAAATAAAAAGTGTTGAAATATGAAGTATAAAGTATTTTTTTCATTCAATAAAGAGGCGGGAGTTATTTAACTTCCTTTTAAAATTTACATAATCACATGGGATAATGTTGTTGCTTTGTGATTGTATAGTTGTGGTAAAGCTGATCCTTCATATGACATTACCAAATCATTGTCAGTGCTCGTTGCTAGTTGGTGCTGCTGCACAGCAACAGCAAATAATCCACCAAGTTCTGCAGCATTTTGATAAGGCATAACAACAATAATAAACTTATGAAGAATGTTTGATAAGATACCAACTTCATATTCCAAACATCTTAATCCCATGCTTTTTAAAATATAGTCTAGATAACATCATAGAGATCTTTTAGGGTCCGTTTTCTTGACCTGTAATAAGTTTAACAAGATTCAGATAAAGAAAATGCACCCTAAGTTAGTAACTTGGTCAGGGTACCGGTTGTTATGCATTCATACCAAGATCGAGCCATTATAAGCAAAATCTTATTAAGATGACACCTCCTTTTGTGATCTCGATTCCAAGAACTCAGATTGCAAAAAGAAACTATTAGCCTAAAAATGGTTATGGAAATGACAATGCACTCAGAAGCAATGGTTAGAATCAACCAAGAATATCAACTTACAATTTTACATCACAATCATAAACAGAAGATTAAAAACTACCTAAGGATATCCAAAATGGGTTGCCAAATTTAAACCCGGTGAGGAGGAATCCGGCAAAAACTACTTCCTGCTTACAACATACAGTGAGAACTGAGAACTACAAAAGCAGAAATTAAGGCCAAAAATAATGAACAAAACAATGAGAACAAATTGGTTTTCAACAACATCCTGCTCGCTTTTGGCTAATACACAGACCGGATTCCTCTTCGCCGGATAACTCAATAGGTGAACTTTGGCATGTTAATGTCTAGGCATGTCCAAATATAGTACTTACGCTGACTCTTCTTGGCCTTCCGAAGGACACCTGATCAACTCCAAGATATTAACCACTTCTCTCATATCAGGCCTGTTTGATGGAACCTGTGATGTGCAAATCAAACCTAATTTCATAACTGGAATGGCTTCCTCAGCTGGAAATCTGCCCTGCAACCGCTCATCAACACATTCTTCCACCTTCCCTTCTTCAAGTGCTCCTCTTACCATGTCACATAGAACCACTACATCATCCTCCATGTACTCAACAGGTCTTCTTCCAGTCACCACTTCGAGCACCAAAACCCCAAACCCATATACATCACATTTCTCTGTAATTTTCACTGTTCGGCATGCAAACTCAGGTGCCATGTATCCAAGTGCACTCTGAATCTTGCTGCTTAATATGTACCGATCTAGCATTGGTAACAATCTTGCTAATCCAAAATCTCCCACTTTAGGCTCACCCAAGCCATCTATGAGAATGTTGCTGGATTTCAGATTGTAATGGATGACATTCAGTTGATGCAAGTGAGATAGCCCTTTAGCCATCCCAACGATTATGTTGAATCGATCATTCCATGAGAGAAAGTTCCCACCTCCTCCTTCATGAAGATGCTTATGCAAAGTTCCACCAGAAACAAATTCATAAATAAGAAGTTGGAGTGATGGAGTCCAATAATACCCTTCAAGAGTGACGAGA
Source organism: Beta corolliflora (assembly GCA_947648045.1). Classification (NCBI taxonomy): domain Eukaryota; kingdom Viridiplantae; phylum Streptophyta; class Magnoliopsida; order Caryophyllales; family Amaranthaceae; genus Beta; species Beta corolliflora. The sequence goes on along the minus strand of CANSZD010002926.1, from coordinate 639,744 downwards.
TTAGAGTGCCTGATCTTCCCCAACTTCTTCACCTCCCTTTCAAAGTCTTCCTGGGACTTGACAAGACTTGAAACAGTTAGTTTCTTGATGGCAACTGAGCGACCATTTTGAAGAACAGTTTGGTAGACGGCCCCAAATCCACCACGGCCTAGCTCGCAGTCCTTGTTGAGGAGAGCATGGGTCCCAGTGCTGAAATCAGGCTCTCCTGAGAAAATGACTAGCTTACCAGAATTGGCATCTGTGGAGGGGGAATTACTGAAGTCATCACCATTAGATAGTGCGAGGGCAGCAGCGGAGCGAGATGCTGAGGCTCTGACACGAAGGTTGAGAACTGTGATGGCAATCACTCCAATTACAATTACTGCAGCAGCCCCGATAGCAATGAGGGAGGAAATGCTCAGGAGGTTCTTCTTGTGAACAAATGTAGGGGGTAGAGAAGAACCAGAGGAGGCATCAGCAGTGGAGTTGGGATTCAGAACAATGGGTTTGGGAAGGACAGTGGCACAAGATCTTTTTGCAGCAGAGCCGCAAAGAGATGGGTTGTCCGATACAGAAGACGGGGATATGGTGTTAAAGAAACCACCAGGCAGTTCACCTTGGAGATTATTGTGGGAAATATTGAAGGAACGCAGATGTTGAAGATTTGCCAGTTGTTTTGGCATGGTTCCACTAAGGTCATTAACAGAAAGGTCCACGATTTGTAGGTGAACAAGTTTCGATAGAGCTAGAGGTACTGGTCCCTCCAGACTGTTATGCGATAACATCCTGGAAATAAGTAGAAAGAAAATGAGCAAATCAGAAAAAGACAACTATAAAACACCATCAATATGGTGCTGAAGTCTTCAAATATAAGTTTATTATAGCAACATCAGTGCATGAGCAGTTGAGAATAAGTTGAACCTCATTCATGAGTAGCTTAAAACAATGATTATATCATGCTAAACCAGCCAGACTCGTATAAGAGTAGATGATACATATGATAACAAGAACAATTAATAGCATAGATTACATACTTGATTAAAATTTGGAAGTCAGTAGATGAAAAGAGAGCACTTACAGTACTGAGAGTGAAGAGCAATGCTCAAGAGACGTAGGTATGATCCCCTCAATGAAGTTTTTTTCCAGAATCAACTCCTGTAGAGAGGTAGCATTCCCGATTTCAGAAGGGATGCTCCCATTCATCCGGTTATGGCTTAAATCAAGAACATTCAATGCTTTTAGTTCGCCAACATTTCTTGGAATAGGGCCTGTCAAAGTGTTCTGAGACAGATTTAAGTACTCCAAGTTGCTGAATTTAGCAAGTGATGATGGAATTGCCCCAGTCAACACATTATGGGACAAATCCAATGCCTCAAGACTTCGATACGAGACTTCTTTCGCTGAGGAGAGAGAATCATCTAGGGTTCCACCTATTCTATTTTCAGAGAGCAGAATTTCTTGCAATGCCACCTTAAACATCCACTGAGGTAGATCACCAGTCAACATATTCAGCCTAAAGTCTATAACTTGAAGGCTTAAACAACCAGCCATGGATTCTGGTAAGCTTCCACTCAAAGCATTCATTGACATGTTAAACACCTTCAAAGACCTAAGTTTTCCTACAGAAGTTGGCAAAACACCAGAGAAGTTATTAGCTGAGAGATCCAGATTCTCAAGCCCTTTCACCTCTCCAATCCATTCAGGAACTCGACCCACGAACGAATTCTCTCCCACATTAAGATACCCTATAAAACTCAAGTTCAGCAGTGTAATTGGCAAACTCCCAGAAAGTGAATTCCCACTAAAATCAATTGATTTCAACAAGGAGCACCCTCCAACTTCATTCGGGATTCGCCCGGTAAGCCGGTTTCGACTCAAATTAATAGTTCTCAGGTTATACAAACCATCCATTCCCTTTGGAATTTCATCCATTAATAAATTAGAAGACAGATCAAGTGACCTCAACCCATGTAACCCCCAAATCCCAGAAGGTAAAGACCCTGAAAACTGATTAGCTGACAAGTTAAGCACAGTAAGTCCAACACAAGAGCTCAAACTCTCAGGGATCTCCCCTGAAAACTTGTTATTAGCTAAATTGATACTTCTCAAAGGCCCACATTGTCTAAAAAAATCAGATGACATTACACCAGAAAAATTGTTGTCACTCAAATCAAGTATTCTTAAATTAGTAAGTCTCACCAATGCTGAGCTGAAGCTTCCAGTGAGATTGTTATTCGACAACGAAAGCTTTCGAAGCGATTGCAGCTGGAGGAGGCCGCGTCCCAGCTTACCGGAGAGCGACAATCCGTCAAGATTGAGCTCAGAAACACGGTTGGATCTGGGGTTACATTTCACACCATACCATTTACATGAATCATCATCATCTTCATTCCAAGAACCTAATTTCCCATTAGGGTCTTTAATGTCTGCTTTAAATACAATTAATCCCAATACATCATCATTCAATGATGGATTTAATGAAGATGAACTCTTAATTATTGGAACTAATCCCACAATTAACAGAGTTAACAGAATATATTGACTAACTTGCTTCATCATTCTTCAAATATTAGATACTTTCAGCTAGTAATGGAAGAAACCCATTTCATAATTTGATGAGTTCTACAAAACCCAGAAAAATCTCAGGTAAAAAAGAAACATTTACAAGAGAAAAATCCCAACTTTTTTTTATCCTTTTCTGCTTGTTATGTGCTACAATGAAAGTGTAACGGCTACAAACTTAACAAAAAAAGTGAAACCACTCAACAGTTTATCAAACAGGTAAATGTAGAACATAAAAAGGCTAAAATAAGCTTAAAAAAGGGTTAAGATATGGAGTTTGAAACCCTAGAAAAATGGAGTTTACTAAAAAAAAACCCAAAAAAAGTTGAGAATTACAGAGGTTGAAGAAGAGTATAATGGAGCTAAGAAAACTCAAAAAAGGGTAAATTTTTTTCTGGGAATGTTTTGAGGAAGAAAGTGTGGTGTTGCCGGAAAAATGAAGTGTGCAAGAAGAAAAATGGTTGTTGAGGAGAGAGAGTGAGAGGAGAGAGAAAGAGAAAGACAGAGAGAAGTTGGAGTGATAGAAAAATTTAATTGCGGATTTAATAAAGTGAGAGGGAGATGAATGTGGGGTCCATTTTATGAATGTGGAGTATGTGTCATAAGAACAACGGTGGGACTATGGTCCTATGTGGCTTACACGTAGGATTTTGTAAGGCTTGTTTGTGACCCCTAAAAAGTTAATATTTGAGTAATTTTGACAATGGATCATTATCATATGGGATTTTATTGTATTTGGAAAGGTTAGTTAATCATATCTTAAGCTATTATCTACGGTTATTTGGAGGTATGTGCATAGCAATGAGCCAATGACTTATTACAGTGTAGAGATTAGAGAGGTTACATAATATAGTATTTTCTGCCTTAGTATGCTTCAAAATTATTGTAACACTTGTTTTTTATACGGATATTTAGGTGGGAACTGAAAGTTCAATAGGCAACTGTTGTTAAATTAATTGAGGAGCGGAAGAAGAATTATATATGGGTTACGGGTTTTTTTAACGTGAGGATTACCTTTGTTTTTGTTACCTGCAATGTTTTGACTTTTCCATTATTCAATGTGCTTACTTTGACCTCGAATTATGACTAAAATAGAGGTGATCATGGGCCGGATCGCGCAAAGTTCGAGCGAGGCCATACCTAAACAAAATTGCCCATTGGTCGGATCGGGCCAAAAAAAAAACGAGCTTTTCTAGCCAAAATCGGGTCGGGCGCGAAAATTAAACTTAAAAAACATTTTCATCTTGCCCAAAGCCAAAAAAATCAGGATGGGCCCAAAACCGGGCCACAAAAATTTGTCCAAGCCCGCCCAAAATTCGGGCCGGGCTGATTTGATCAGCTCTAGACTAACATATAATACAAATTTTAGCATGCGATATGTTATTGAATTCATCTCAATATATATTTACAAAATTTTAACTTTGTAACTTTTGCAAATAGATTATTAGGGAGATATATATAAAATCAAAGTTGTGTATTGGCAAGAGTAAAAGTCAAAACGGAAGAATTATGTTGTGAAAAGGTTACTCGTCATATTATATACAAGTTACTTTAATTTTTTAGTAAGAATATGCTACACGCCTACACCATCAATTGATTACAGACTTAATTTTTCGATAAAAGTTGTTATTGAGATAACCGTTAGCTATTGTAATTGCTATAAGCTATTCCGTTCATGCTAGCTAATCCCTCTTGATTTTTATAACTCACCTCCTCACAATATGTAAAGTTACATCTAAATAACGGAATATACCTAAATCAAATAATATGATTAATATCCTTTATCTAAAATAATAGAGTAGACAGTCCCTAATTATCATTATAAGTGACCTTTTAATAATGATATTGATGTAGTGTTTTCCCTATGAAATTGATTTTTCCCTTCTTGTTTGTAGGGACGTTTTAAGTTGGCCTTCCGGTATAGGGCCTACCTAGTTTTTCTTTCCTTGTTTAAAAAATTGCTGATGTAGTAATGTGTCACATTAAAACTTTTTTTTTTGGACAACATTCAACTAAATTTTAGCCATCTAGAAATTTCCATACAAAATGAATCATAGCTAATTTAGCCATCGGTTCTATATTTCTACTCCAACCTGTTTTTCAAACGCCTTCAATTCTTCATCTGTTCATCATTTCATTGTAATACTTCTATCATCGTATGTACATATATAAACTCGCTCATTTCGATGGTATGAGTGTACCAAGGCCAAGCTCATGAAAAGATCACTTCAACAGCTTTTTTCATGGTGGGTGAGAATGTAAATGCAATATTTTAAGTGATACTCATTACTAGCATATGTGAGAGGTAGTTAAAGATTGGAGGTAGGTAGCTTCATTAAAGAGAGATATCTACAATTCATAATCAGCAATAAATAGATGGCCGTAAAAGACTAGAAGTAAAATCATTAAAACTCCGTGTTTGAAACTTTTTTTTTGTAGCATTAAGATTCGAGGTAGCGTCGGTTGATCTCGAAAATGTACAAATTTTGCATATCAAGTGATATTTTTGTAAAGGGTTAATTGGCTAGAACAGCACAACCTTTGGCTCAAGTGCAAGGAAGAACACAACCTTAAACGGGTGCAAAGCGTAGCACCAACTTTAACACGTGGTGCAGAAAATAGAATAATGGCACTGGAGCATGGAGATTCCACCGGAGCTAGGGAATCTCCATTATTTTAAGGGTTAATTGGCAAGGAACAACACAACATTTGGCTCAAGTGCAAGAAACAGCACAACCCTTATTTTAATAAACACACCATTCCTTAACCTCCTGTTAGGGTTTTATTTTAATACCGCAAGTGTACGGTGTCGTAGCACATACGGATCGAACTCAGGGAGGTGCAAGACTAAACACTAGTTGACTCTAGACTATGAAATAGCTACACATTCCAAATATCCAGAAGAATCTATAAACTAATAGCTAAACTAATAACAAAATATAACAATTAAAACACTAAGATTAAGTATCACCACTAATATGAATTGATCAAAATATAACTCACATCCCAGTTATTCAATTATAGTTTAGGCGAGATTGACATTCCCTTATGACTCAGTAATAAAGCACAGCTGCGAACCGAAACTAAATACTCGGTCATTCCTCAATACCAAAAGCTCACTTTCGTGATAGCAAAAGGCCTAACTAACATGTATGTATCCTATTTTCATGGCTTACACACATAATTAGAAGCATTAAGAACCAATGTCAAATAATTCCCAATTCTAATTCTCACCTATTTTCATGGGAGAATTCAAATCAATGACAAGATTATCTAAATTAAGACCCAACTTTCGTTGATGAACTCAATTAATAAAATAACAATTTAACATCAAACAAATATTCCTAATCTCAACTCCAACTTTCGTTGATAATATAAATTAGGGCTAAATCAAGATGTAAAATTGACAATAAAAACAATCTCATCAAACCCTAAACATACAATCAAATTACATGGGAATTAGAGAATAATTTACATGATCAATCCATACTAGGGCCCAACTCAATCCTAGATAAAAAGACTACTCACTAATCATGGCAATAAAAGCAATAAACATAATGGAAAACATAATTAAAATAATAATAAAGAGAAGAGGAGAGAATAAAACTTATTGAATTGAAGATGAATATCAAAGCTTGAATCTTGAATCTCCAAAGTAGCAATAGAAACAAACTAGGGCACAAAACTAGAGAGAAAACTAGAGAAACAAAATAACGTGATATTGAAAAGTGAGTAATAGATGTTAGATCTAAGTAGAAAACCTCTAATATATAGTTATAACTCCTAATACTAGTAGGAAACCAAATTACAAGATAAGGAAGCCAAATAAATCATTAAATGGCCGAAATTGTCAAAACCGCGTGCGCGTGAGAGGTTCCTGGCAGACTGGGCCAACTTGCGAAGCCCATATCTCTCAGAATACAACTCGCCTTGGGCCGTGCAACCTATCGTTGGAAAGCGCTTCAAGCCTACTTTCCAATGCCGCTGGAATCAACCCAATATAAGCATCGAGTCAAAAGTTATGGACAAAAGAGTGAACATGACTCGATTTCCATAATTCTTATATTAAATTCCAACTTCATTTTAGCTCCAAATTGCACTCAAAGATGTTCATAATGATCCTTATCAATGTAACTTGCTCCCAATTGCTCCTAAGTACTCAAGCTTGTCTAATAATACTCCAAGTATGTTCCCAATTCCTGAAATTAATCAAAGAACACAAAAAACACACAAAAGGAGTAATATTTCGTAGATTAAGTAATAGTATGCAATTATGAACTACAATGCATCTAAATGCTCCTATAATGCAACCTAAATGCACCTAAAAACTATATAAAAATACGACACATCAAACTCCCCCAAGCTAAACCATTGCTTGTCCTCAAGCAATTAGACATAGACATTGGAAAAGAAAGACAACCTACAATATGGGACTACGATAGGGCAAAGCACACAATTGTGAACACGAGAGATGTAATTACTACACGAACCAAGCATCGAAACATTCTCAGGCAAAGCCGCATAGCACGTCATGTAATGCAATCAACTCTCCTAGCATACCACATACCATCTCCCCCAAACTAGACTTAACCAAACCTGAGAGACCTCACTTTAGTCATGTGCACTCATACTCTCATGTGTTTATGGCATAATCAATGTCACTCAACCTAAACCATGTCGACTCAAGTGAAACATTTACTCTTTAACTTTGACTATCGACTCACTATCCACTCGAAATTATAAAGCAAACGAGATCATGAGGACTTTCAAGGGTTGTAATGGGGCTGAGGTTATGGGTAGGAAATGTATTTGGAAATGTGGTGCTAAAAGCCAACTAGTGGAGAAAACAACACTTAACATCTATGGTCATTAGATGCAAACGTCACAAAAACTTCTACTAAAAGTTCAACAACACATTACCATTAAATCAAGAGAGTACCCATCTTTATCAATTCGAACAAATTTCATTCAACTTTTATTCAATTTTTTTCATTTTTTTCAGAATTATTTTTCACAACTTCTTCATCATTCTTTTCATTTTATACTTCCACACTATTTCAAGCAACTTCCTTCACATGTTTCCTTCCAATAATCACCGCAAAACCACGAATGCAAGCTCAAAACATAAACTTTAATGCTACTCCACTTAGCAAGGCTTGGGTAGAGAAACCATAAAAGGCTAGGGCTTGTAATGTAGATTGATTCAGAACAAAGTCATGAAAGGCTCAGCGGGGCTAGAGAAAGGATAATATATATGAAAAGAAAATATATCTGAAAGCTCAGAACAATGAAAAGAACGCCTCAATCATATCCAAATGCTTATAAAGTCAAGTGTCAAAGAGTACCAAGTCAAAGTCAAGATTCATGCAACAAATGAGGAACTAATCACACATGAAAGAACATAACTGACACAGATATGTCAGTTTATAGGCACAAAAGCTCACTGGGGTTAAGATGTCTAAACAGTAAGGTTAAATCAAGCCAGAGAGAGATCAACCAATCTTACCACAAGCAATCAATCACTATACAATTATGCTATGAAGAATCATGAATGAGATGGATTACGCTTAAGACCGTAGTAAGAATATCAAGAAGGTTCTCAAATAGTGCTAGCAATAGTCCCATAGATGCAACTAAGATGAGATGGAATCTAATATGCTGATGCAACTAAGAAAGCAGTACAATTTTTTTGGTTACACGTAAACTCCCACTCCTAATGAGCAGTACAAACCGTGCAACAACTTAAGAAAGCAATAAAAACTACACTAGAAAGCGAAGAATGATAGAATATTCCTCCCCAAGCCTAAAATTTACAGTGTCCTCACTGCAATAAACAAGATTAGAGAAGGAACACAGATGAAATTCATCAATCACCGAATCACCAAATCATCAAGCAATCCTGCAAACACCACAATCCACTACTATCGTCGCACACAAATCCCAACAGTGAAAGGAGTTAATCAATAGAGTCACAAGAAAACAAGTATGGCGTCACAAACAAAAATCCAAGCAAAAATTGAAAGGAACATCAAGAGCATCGATGAGATAGAATAAAGAGGCTTACTACCCAATTGAATGGGAAAAAAGAGTCGAATAAGCTCAAAATTTATTTCGCAATGCTTCTTGAGAACCAACTTGAAATAATTTGTAGTCGACTTGCGCGGATCCTGCAACAACTATCAATTAGAAAAGAAAGGGAAAAGAAAAGAAATTAGGTAATGAAGAGAAAAAGTAAAAAGAAAAAGAAAAGGAAAAAAAAAAAATAAATAAAAAAAAAGAGAAAGGAAATCAGATTAAAACAAAAATAAAAAGAAAAGAAAAAGAAGAAATAAAAGAAAAAGGAGAAATAAAAGAAAAAGGAATACGAAAGAAGACAGAAGAAAGAACAGAGCAGAGGGGAAAAGGACTGGGCATCAGCAGCGTGCGAACTAGGAGAAGGCGAGGTGATGTGTATGCGGCTATGGTGGCCGACGAAAAGGAACGGGGGTGAGGGGAGGCTGCGCTGGTGACTGGGCGGTGAAACGGTGGTGTGGTGGGTGCGCAGGGATGCGGTGATGTTGTGGGTGGTCGGAAACGACGCTGGTGAGTGGTGTGTGCGCTGGTTGGAGTGAAAAGAGCTGGAGGGGAGGAGAAAAACGAGGAGAGGAAACAGGGGAGGGGGGTGGTTGTTGGTGCGCGGCAGGGAGGTGATGGTGGGTCGTTGCTGGCTGTGCGGGTGTTTGTTGCGGTTAGGCGGTGGTGTATGACACTGATGCTGGGCTGGTTGAGGGCGTGGAGTTGGTGCGAAATAGAGAAGGATGGGAGTGGGGGCTGCTGTTGGTTGGGTGGTTGGTTGCAGGTGGGGGTGAGTTGTCGTACAAGATGATGACGATCATGTTTAATTTTCTCATCTCAAAAAGCGCGGGTCGCGTTTCATACCGCGAGTCGCGGTATTTACCGCGGGTCGTGGTATTTGCGGCGAGTCGCGGTATGCTCTCGGCATTTGTCCGCGAACTGAGCCATTGTACCGCGACTCGAGCCATTGTACCGCAACTCGTCTGTTTGAAGATCGTCTTCCAACCTCTTTCTATGAACCTACAAACACACCAAAAACAAAACACAAAGACATCAATGTAATTAAAATCACACAAAAAGGAAAAAAAATAAAGAAAATGAAAAGTAAAATATGTGTAAACTCGGGTTGCCTCCCGAAAAGCGCAAATTTATAAAGGTCCCGCACGACCATGTAAAAATCAGTAGACTAATGTAGAACACTTCAATGCTCTAAGAAGCTTATCATATGTCCCTGCAAACATCTCAAAACATGTTATATAAGAGTGAAAAGGAAAGAGGAAAAACACTAATCCTAAAAATCTATTAAACCTAGAAAAAGAAAAATCAAAGGAGAAGTGACTTTTACAAGAGTAAGAAAAAGAAAATTTGTTAGTCGTTTTACAAGACTCAAAAGAAGAGATAAAAACTAACTGTACATCAATTATATGGTCATAAGAGTCATTCATATTGGGGAAAATAGAGAACGATGGGGAGTATAATATAGGGGTAGAAGGAATAAGGTCAAGCTTTCGGCAGAACGAACATACGTGACTCAAAAACAATTGGGCCCGACAAAGACTCGTGAATAGCCTCACTCTCATCTATAGACTCCACCCATGAAGGATTTTCAACCAAGGGTTGTTCCTCACTCAAAACGTCCTTCACATTAATCTTCCCAGTAATTTGATAATCATCCCCATAATTTTCAAGTTCTTTCCAACCCTCATCATCATCATCATAAATATATGGGTGGAAACTATAACTCCGAGCAGATTGACAATCATATTGGGGAGAGGGGTCAAAATCATTTACTAATGTCACATCACATAAAGAAATATCATTAAAAGTAGAGTGACAATTAGAACTATATGGAGGTGTTGTAATGCAGCTTTCAGGTGAAGGAGTGGAGGAATTTTCCTGGACTGGTCTAGCAGATAATGACATATCCCACTCATAATTATTCTTAGCCAACCACTCGATTAGATCCCAACAATAATCAGGGGATTGGGATAGAAATTGTCCATTAGACATAGACTCAAACACCGCTCTACTTTCTTCATTTAAACCCTCATAAATCACTTGGCACATATCCCATTGTTCATATCCGTGATTAGGACCAATAAAGTCTCCAAGCCTACGATAGTATTTCCAAAACAATTCATTCTCATATTGAGGAAAATAGAAAACTGCTCTAGAATTACTAGCATGTATATGGGGATCACAACACAAATCAGGTAATTGATTAGAACTCATGCAAAAATTGGAAGTATATTGACACGACGTATCAAAATAAGAAACATGAGAATCCAAATAATTATAACCATTGGCCCTATCAATAGAATTGTCCCCATTATAGTGATAATATGACTCCATGAACAGTGAAAGGGAAGAAATTTACAAAAGTAAAAAAAAAGTTATTTACAAAAGAAAATAAAAGTATATACAATGTAGTCTATTAAATCTATAATCAAACTAATTCTAATCCGTTACCTCCCCGGCAACGGCGCCAAAAACTTGTTAGGGTTTTATTTTAATACCGCAAGTGTACGGTGTCGTAGCACATACGGATCGAACTCAGGGAGGTGCAAGACTAAACACTAGTTGACTCTAGACTATGAAATAGCTACACATTCCAAATATCCAGAAGAATCTATAAACTAATAGCTAAACTAATAACAAAATATAACAATTAAAACACTAAGATTAAGTATCACCACTAATATGAATTGATCAAAATATAACTCACATCCCAGTTATTCAATTATAGTTTAGGCGAGATTGACATTCCCTTATGACTCAGTAATAAAGCACAGCTGCGAACCGAAACTAAATACTCGGTCATTCCTCAATACCAAAAGCTCACTTTCGTGATAGCAAAAGGCCTAACTAACATGTATGTATCCTATTTTCATGGCTTACACACATAATTAGAAGCATTAAGAACCAATGTCAAATAATTCCCAATTCTAATTCTCACCTATTTTCATGGGAGAATTCAAATCAATGACAAGATTATCTAAATTAAGACCCAACTTTCGTTGATGAACTCAATTAATAAAATAACAATTTAACATCAAACAAATATTCCTAATCTCAACTCCAACTTTCGTTGATAATATAAATTAGGGCTAAATCAAGATGTAAAATTGACAATAAAAACAATCTCATCAAACCCTAAACATACAATCAAATTACATGGGAATTAGAGAATAATTTACATGATCAATCCATACTAGGGCCCAACTCAATCCTAGATAAAAAGACTACTCACTAATCATGGCAATAAAAGCAATAAACATAATGGAAAACATAATTAAAATAATAATAAAGAGAAGAGGAGAGAATAAAACTTATTGAATTGAAGATGAATATCAAAGCTTGAATCTTGAATCTCCAAAGTAGCAATAGAAACAAACTAGGGCACAAAACTAGAGAGAAAACTAGAGAAACAAAATAACGTGATATTGAAAAGTGAGTAATAGATGTTAGATCTAAGTAGAAAACCTCTAATATATAGTTATAACTCCTAATACTAGTAGGAAACCAAATTACAAGATAAGGAAGCCAAATAAATCATTAAATGGCCGAAATTGTCAAAACCGCGTGCGCGTGAGAGGTTCTGCGGCAGACGGGCCAACTTGCGAAGCCCATATCTCTCAGAATACAACTCGCCTTGGGCCGTGCAACCTATCGTTGGAAAGCGCTTCAAGCCTACTTTCCAATGCCGCTGGAATCAACCCAATATAAGCATCGAGTCAAAAGTTATGGACAAAAGAGTGAACATGACTCGATTTCCATAATTCTTATATTAAATTCCAACTTCATTTTAGCTCCAAATTGCACTCAAAGATGTTCATAATGATCCTTATCAATGTAACTTGCTCCCAATTGCTCCTAAGTACTCAAGCTTGTCTAATAATACTCCAAGTATGTTCCCAATTCCTGAAATTAATCAAAGAACACAAAAAACACACAAAAGGAGTAATATTTCGTAGATTAAGTAATAGTATGCAATTATGAACTACAATGCATCTAAATGCTCCTATAATGCAACCTAAATGCACCTAAAAACTATATAAAAATACGACACATCACCTCCACCACACTAAATCTACCCTACACCACACTACATCACCAGTCACCACCACCCTCTTCCCTAGCCCACAACACTACAGCGCCACCACCGCCCTCAACACCATCATCTTCCTCCACCACACCAAACACCACCTCCACTCTAGCAACGTCATCCTCTGCCCCAAACACTGCAGCACCACCACACCAAACACCATCTCCACCACAGCCTCGCATTACTCCCAGTCCACAGGAGCAGGCGTTCCGTACTAATTCACCACAAAAAAGAAGAGTTCCAGAAAGTTTGATTCACTTAGGAGCAGGCGCTCATCAAACCAACCCATCTACAAACAGCACGTGGAGTGGTCTTTGGTGAATCAACAGTGAATATTGAGCTATGAGAAACTGAGATCAGCGGCATCAGCCTCCACAATTGTTACACGTCAATTATTGATGATGATAGAAGTAAATCCAGCGGCTTGATTTCGATATTGGCGCTGATGCAATTTGTTGATGATGTGAAGATGTGTGGTGCGTCGAACAGGGAAGAAAATTGTAAAATGAGGAAGTAGCACAGCAGCGAAGAAGAGTAAAGAGGAGATCAATTTTTTTTTGAGATTGAAGTTGGAAGTTGGCTAGAACACAACCTTTGGCCAAGGAACAGCAAAACCTTAAACGGAGATTCCCTAGCTCCGGTGGAATCTCCATGCTCCGGTGCCATTTATGCTATTTTCTGCACCACGTGTTTAAGTTGGTGCTACGCTTTGCACCCGTTTAAGGTTGTGCTGGTCCTTGCACTTGAGCCAAAGGTTGTGTTGTTCTAGCCAATTAACCCTTTTGTAAATAAATGTTTTTTTTATTTAGGGGAACAATCCCGACAATTTTTGTAAATAAATGTTACTAGTTACTAATATTTAGTCGTATGGGTTTGATGTCGTGATTTTCCTTTTTTAATTTTTGTTTTAAATAAGAAAATCACAACTTTTTTTTTTGACGGGAAAAATCACAACTTAATATTTGACCCTTACGACTTAATATCAGTAATATTTTATTTAAAAAACTTCACTTGATGTACAAAATTTGTACATCTCCAAGATATATTGACATTTTCTTTTAAGATTATGCTCATTTCAATTGATTTTCTCTTAAATTATTTAAAACCTAGTGGTAAACAAATTTTGTATTGACAAATTTTGAATGCAAAAGTTATTGAATGCAAAAGATTGTCATATTGAATGCAATATTGTCATATTGTAATTAACTCCGTCGTCATGATATAATATAAATTCACATTATTATCTCGCATTTATAATTTATACAAATAAGAATGGGAGAATTTATATATTATATTAGTAAAATAGGAGTACTAAATAGTAGGAGTATTGCAAAAAGATGTTCTAAAACAGTAAACTTGTTTGGATAAAGGAGATGATCACTATTACATTTCATGTAAGATTTTCTCGATATTACATATTTCAACCCAACATCTTTATATAAATAAATATGCTATCAGTACACCAATATTTACCCTCCACATCTATACTAATATATTAAAAAGTGTTATTAACCAAAAAGCGAGGCCACGTGGCACCCTTCCTTAGGTTATTTTACTACATGATCTATAAAAAACAAAAAAAAATGCATTGTATAGAATTTGATCATGTGACTTTGAGTTTATACTAAAATATTAATCACTAAACCAAATGATATTTGGTGATATCATTTTAAAGTAAATAATTAATAATGAAAACTATAAGTACTCGGGAAAAAGCCCGGATCTACAAACTAGTTAATAATTTATCTAGGGCTACTAATTACAACTTTTTCTTGAAAGAAGCAAATTAGTTAAATGAGACTATATGTCATAAATTTTATATTAAAGCAAAATAAAGGAGGTATATTAGCTTTAGCAATAAAGGGAGCTAATGTAAGAAGGGGGACCTCAAGAATCAAGAGTAGAGTGGGTTAGGATACTAGAGGATGTTATTTAGTTTAAGGGCACACTTCCATTGAATTAGAGGGACCCAATCACCAATAGTCATAGTGCCTAACGTATGTCTTATTTACTTCCAAGTCCCATGATAGTTGTTATGGCCACGAAGAACATAGCTTAAGGTTCCTTCTATATTTCCATTGCCACCTAATCGTAGAAGAGGAATGATGAAAAATAGGATTCGTTCATTTTAATTTTATTTTTTTGACTTATTTCAGATTAAATAAGTTTAGCTAAGTTCAGAGTAATTTTGACAAATTTAGATAAAATAAGTTCAGATAAGTTCTGATAATAATTCCTCTATTCACACATCTTACTTTGACTATATTTTCTTACTAATATATAAAAACAAAAATGATCATATAAAATGTTGTTGGATTTGTTTCAATGAATATTTTCATAATATTAACTTTTTATAACTTTTATAAATACATAATTAGATATATTAATGATCAAAGTTGTGCGTTGGCAAGTGTAAAAGTCAAATTGTTATACTTATATAGAAACGGAGGTTAGTATAAGTTGTTTTAAACTGTAATGGAAAGAAAAAGACCACTACTTTGCCTCTTTGTTGGACCGTCGCCAGTCGGCACGAACACAGTGGTCTCTGACTAGAACCATGAAACAATTCGAATTTGGATCTCATTATGTTTTTTTTATACATCTTAACACACAAACAAGGCAATTAGATCTTACATGAGTAAACCTAACAAAGATTTTTAAAAACACAACAACTAAGCAAACCTAAGATCCTACATGATGCCCTTCAAACTATTAAACCAATTTATATTATTACTACTCATAAATTAATATTTCACCTTTTGATATTGTCTTTTGAAATATTAAAAAATATTATTTTAGAGTGCGTCTTAGGTATAACATGTTACACCATAACTTATTGCTTAACAAAACCTCACACGTATATAATGCACATAATGACATAGACTTCACAAATTAAAATTAATCTGGACTATACAAATAATGACATGAATTTGATATCATTTTGTCATTTATTTCATATTATTTATTTTTTTTATATAAAGAAGCAGTGGTTTTTGGGTTGTTGCACTTCAAAATTTATGTTTATTTTATTTTACATAAAACAACTAATACCAACAATTAGTTTTACCAAACATATTTATATAGTATGTAAATACTCAATAGTCTAACATCCAATATTTGAATATAAAACAAACAATACAAACAAATAGAAAAAGTACTAAGTAAATTAGCCAACAGCAATTGTCAAACACTTTACACTACAAAAATTTAAATTTGGTGGGTCACTTCATATATAATACATCTGGTTTTTGGCTTATTGCATACATGATACATCTCTTAACTACTTTACTATCATTAAACCTAAAAAATGGAAAAAAGAAGGGTCGTCGTGGGTTTAATTTGGACCATTTGGTTTAAGGTCCACAACTTAGAAGTATTACGAAGTTGGTTTTTTTTTCCTGAAAAATTGATGTTAGGATTCCTAATTATTACCGAACATTTTTAATAGGTCTCAACCATCAATTAACATATGAATGTTCTAATTTTAAAAGGGTGCGACTATAATTAAACCCAACTGACATATAACCGATTGCATCCGTAGAAAATAAAAAGATGTTTGGGGCCCACCCTTCATCTCCCTTCCTGATATCTCCTCTATAACTACTTTCTTATTTCTCTTGTTACCATGGATAATATTTGAACCTGCCATTACAATGATTTTAAGTTTCAATTTTTTTTAATTTTTTTTTGACAATTTCATGAATTATGGGGGTATTATATAACAGGGTGAACTGGTGAAGCAAAAGGAAGGAAGTAAATAAGAAGAGAAAGAGAGAGTCACGTGACCCTTAACCTGCTCTAGCAGGTTGAAAGGTCCTATAAGAGTAATGGAAGGACTCGAACTTTGATATAAGTTATCATCAATGACCTAAACTTTTAAAAGTTATCATTAAGGACCTATGGTTAAGTTTTTGGGTTAAAACTACTAAAAATAAAAGGAAAATAATTTTTTTTTTCTTCAAAACGAAAAACCACTGCTAGATTTTCTCTTTTGTATGTCATTCCACCACCACCAACCCTAAATTAAATAAAATCAGCTATCACCCTCAAAATTATTGCTCCGCCACTTGACCTACCCTCTATCTTAATAACAACAAAACCATCCTCAACACTATAAAATTTTATTGGGACGAGAATTTGCAAGTTAGTTAGAGTTAGAGTTAAAAAGGTTTTAATATCAGTATTTCAAACATATGATAATTGTGCCAACCATGTTAATGTAGCCATATTTACAAGGTAAGTTTTTTCTTCATTGTCATCTTCTACTTTTATTAAAATGGAATGTCAATGAATTAAATCAGAGATAAACAACTTGAAAAAATGATATTCCTTGATTTGCATAGATTGACAACAGTTAATGGTATACAAGGCATTCGTAATCTTAGGCTACAATTAAAGAACTCCGCTATACAGTTACTATATTCAAATAATAATAAAAGTTGTATTAACTTATAGGAAATGTATACAATACATATATTATATCACAAATTCACTAGTATTTTGAAATATCTAATGTCTCCTTACTCCAATAATTTAGCAATGGTTTTTTTTGTTTTAAAGAAAAAGTATTTTTATTTTCCTTTTATTTTTAGTAGTATTAACCCAAGAACTTAACCATGGGTCCTTAATGATAACTTTTGAAAGTTCAGGTCCTTAGTGATAATTTATATCAAAGTCTGAGTCCTTCCATTACTCTTAACTCAAAAAGAATGCCCCTAAAAATTAGGTTCTCACCATTTCGTTTTTCACATTTGCTGATACGCCTCTTTGAACGTCAATATCTCTAATTGCGTATAAGTAAAAATTTAATATTTGAAATCCTTGCATTGAAAGGAATCTAACAAGTCCTCAATCCTATTCTTTTTAATATAATGATGTCTTAACAAATTTTATTGATAAATAGTGCCAAAAATAAAATGGTTAAAAAAACAGAGAAAGAATACAAAAGGAATTTGAGGAACTCGTGAGTGAGTCTAGTGACTACATCACTTAAAAAAGGCAAGTAACGGCAGGGATGTTGTTTGTCAATGCTGATTTGACCCTTTCTGTTTGGTTGTTTCCTCTTATCATTTCCCTCAATTCAACTTCTTCTACTCTCTTATGAGTCAAACAGTAAACGAGATGATAGCTGTTTGCAACTTATATCACTTTCGGGTGAGAATAGAATATTTGATTGTCAATACTCAATACTCAATACTCAATACTCAATAATCAATATTAGCCTTTGACTTCAACATGTCCACGATATTAGATTAGAGATTACTAGAATTTTCAAAGTTTGATCATCAAAAATAATGTACTACTAACAACTAAATAATATTGAGCTAGTACTATGTTAAAAATTAAAATGTTATTTTCATACAGCACCTTAATCAGCAGCGGAAGAATATCTCAAGCCTGTAGGTAATGGCCCACTAATAAAACAATAGCTTAAATGGCCTCTTAAACATACAAATGCTCATCTTAAATCAATAATCATTATCCTTCTTACAGAGTATTCTAAATAACCTAAATATATTCAGAGTCACTTCAACTCAACCTTTCCGGAACAACCTTGACATAACTGATCCTTCACCATCTTCATAATACCTGAATAATTTCATAGAACAGAGAATAGGGAAACACAGAAAATAAACTAAAATGAGTTGAAAACTCAGTAACTTCACTCCAGCCCGTAAAAACGGTTTTAGTTCGTTAATAGAGAACGTTATCATTAGCATTGAATAGTCTGTTGGCAAGGACCATTTACGTGACTTTAGTTCATTGGCAAGTACAGGCTTTGGACAGAGCGTAACTTTCGTAATTCGTAAACATTAACATATGACCTTTTTGGTCCGTATCGTACATCGTAACAGAATTCCTCCACCTTTAACTTGCCCATTTGCCGAATCAGTTCATGACTCCAAACCAGCAGAACCATCCACTTTTATTATCATAACTTATCAAACATCATATATTCTTAATTCGGAGTCATCTATAAATCATAAACATGACGTTCCATAACATACATGAGCATCGTCACATCATAACGTATATCATGCCACATACAGATTGTAACACATAATTATCATCACATAATCATATTAGCACGTATGAGCATATCATTACACACAATATTTACGGGCAAGTATAATAGTTGGACATGAACATTACCTCAATCGGCTTAACCATTCCTTAACTTCGACCAACAAAAACTCCGAGGAATCCATAACTTCATTCAACTTTCTTGAACTCCATAATAATCCTCCATAATTAACCTCAATAATAACCATAATAATAATCAATAACCATTCCTAATAATATTCGGAGGAAGAAATTAACCATTCATAGAAAAGATGCAACCATGACCCATCACTAACTATGTCCATAACAAAACTAACTAATCTATATTCTCAACTTTGTCACTCCAACTTCTTGAATCATAATAACAAGATGAGTACCATACTGTTCTAATCAATACTTCGAAAATATCCTTGAATTAGTAACCACAGGAAACTAGCTCTCAACGCCTCATCTTAGCTTTCTGATTTATCGCCAAACTAACCCATCTCTTAAACTAGTAAAGTATTAAACAAAATCAGCATAACAAAGTAATTAGGCCCAACAGTTATGTTTAACAAAATAGCTTTAACTAACTCCAATGGAAATCTGATTTAGGCCGGACGACTAATTAACAAAATAATCTAGCATGACTTGATGGAATCCAAATCAGTTTCTGGCTTAATTTCAAATTAGCTAACATGGGTTATAATAAAATCACTAAATCAGATTTTAGAGCCCAAACTTAACCTTAGCTGATAATGGGTATTTACTATTTAGGCTTGAATTACTAATTCCATAATTCTGAAATTCAAAGAAAAATAGACAAGAGGTGTTATACCTCTGCTCTATTTGAGCAGAGACGACCACATAGAACTGAGACGGGGCTCCGGCGAGGACAGAGTAATCCGACGAGACTGGGCAGCTGCAGCGCGACGCCAGCGGCAGGATTCCGGCGAGCTGAAAACGCCGAGCAACGGCGCACACGGAAGAGGCTCACTTAATTGAGTGAGAAATGACGTGACAGAGAGAAAAAGGAATTCATTAAGGGTGAAGTTTTTATTTCCTCATTAAACCGACAAAGGGTGTTAGAAGAGTAGACTAATTTTATTTCTCATTTTCGCCAAATACCACTCACTTAATTGCACATAAAACCCCAAAACCCTAGCCTCCTCTTCCTCTCTTCTCTTCTAAACCCTAAACCTCCATCAGCCAATTTTGAAGGGCCCATCTGGATCTTCCTGGAGAAGCCACAAATCTTTGTTTCTTTTAAGTTTTTTTGTTTGTGCTTATAATAATGTCTCCCTCGAAAGAAAGGGTTATTCTCCTTCGAAAGACAAGGGTTTTTCGAACTCCTTCGAAAGACAGGGTTTTTCGAACTCCTTCGAAAGACAAGGTTTTATTTGCGTTTAATAGGGTCTCCAGTTATGCGGGGCTACGATTGATGTTTATTGATCGGATTCGGATTATGAAATCAACACAAGAATTTTCTTCCCCACAAAATTATGAAGCGACGACGGATCCACTCAAAAAGTTGTATGAGACAACAAAACGAGAATATGCCGAATTGTTATATCTATGTATTTGGATTCTCAACCCTTCACCAGTTAATTCTTGTTTTATTTTGTTCAATCTGTTTTCAATATCGTTAATTGTCAATTGTGGATGTTGTATGACTTTAATTAATGAAATATAGTGTCTTTTGGAACTTCTTTCAAAAAAAAAAAAAAAAAATTGCACATAAAACCCAAAATATATTTATTTTAGAAAATAACTTAACCATGATCATTTCAGAAAGATTTAGGACACAATTAAGCTAATTAACATACTTAGTAATTAATAAAACAAGATTAAGGTTTTGGGTATTACATTATTAAATTCATTTGAATTCTATATTTATACATGTCAAAATAATAATACCAGAATCGAATTGATTTTTTTAGCCAGTTGAGCTGGAATTATTGGACCTTGGACATATAATAGTTCCGAATCGAATCTCTTTTGAAAGAAGATCTTTTGTCTCATGGTAGCCTGCTCCAGTCCCCTTACGAAACTTTCGTTATTGGGTTAGCCATACACTTTACATAAATTCATTTATTAAATAGATTATTTTTATCGATTAAACCTAATTTGGCCGATTATGATGAATTTATGAATTCTTATTAATTATAATAATTTCATTAATCTTTTTTTCTAATTAGATAATATTTTTCACATATATAGTTTGAGAATAATTAGGATAAAATTAAAGAAACTCATTATCTTAAAAGTTTGTGATTATACATATATTTCCTCTATTTCTTTTTACTTGCAACGAATTCCCTAAAGAATAATGCCTACAAATCTTGAATTTGTGTTTATTCCCTATCGAAACCCCTCAATATATATATGTATGGACTTGAAGAGTTAGATAGCTTTTCAAAAAGAAAAACTAACTAAAAGATAGAGGCAAAGTAACTATACTAATTGATTGCTACTTAGTGATAGAAAGTTAAAAAATCATTATATAATAATTCAAATATTGCAATACATAAGAAAGGACGTTTAAACAAATCTAACAACACAATCTTCTTGGGTAATCACTCACTCGCAAGAGGATAATCCACCTTAATATATCCTTGTCAAAAAAAAAAAAATCCACCTTAATATACATGCTCTGACTGATGATGTAGGTGGTAGATATATCATCCCCACACTATAGTGATTAGGGCTAGCAAAAAAAATTGAGTCCTTTGAGTGAGGGATGATAAACCTCTATTTGCTAGATGTTTATAAACATCTAGCAAGGAATAAAAAAAATAATAAATCTCCAAAAGTGGGTCTAGCAAGGACTAAAAACCAATGTGAAAAGACTTCCCAGACCCTGCTTTAATATGTACACGGCTCAACAATAGTGTAAGCCACGGTGTAAAATTTCACTTTCATTGAATATATCAATGTACATTTGGTTTTTTTCAACATAAGGATATCAAATTAGGATCCAACAAACTCACGTACCGTACCATATACATGGACTTATAACTATATATATAGGGACTACTAATATAATCAGATCAAAGTCATCCATAAGGCCCATAACCAAAATTTGATGCATGTATTTTTGCAATAATAAACCATGAGTTACGGTACTCTACAATTAATTAGAAATACCTTAACATCAATGAAGTGACAAGCATTTGTGATTGTTACAATTCTTTTTAACAATTTAGAGATGGAACGAGTCTTCATACCCTATTGGAATCGAGTGCTTTATCACTCGCTATGGAACAGGGGTGGTTTTTCACCCCTTCACCGCTTGTTCAAGTTTTACAGGTCAATTTTCTTTTTCGGCATCCATCCAGTCAAGGTGGGCGCAACTTTCAGTCTCTCGAAAGACCATTACGATATCCTTCATTGTAAATTTTTTACTCAATACTTGGGTTCTATCGATTTAATCCTTTTACTGCTTCATTGCATTTTGACTACTATTATGGAACGGGATTGCAATCCCATATGGAACCGAGTGCTTAGACACTCGCTTAAGAACAAGGGTGTATCACACCCCCTAACCGTGTGCTATTTGGTTGCAGGATTGTTGAGCAAGCTGTTTTCCCCATGCTTTACACAACCAAGGGAAAAAATTCTTGGAATCGAGTGCTCCATCACTCGCAAATGTATACTTACCTAAATGACCAGGCTCTTGAAGCCTTATCGAACCGAGTGCTTGACACTCGCTTTTGCACAGGGGTGGTGATACACCCCCTGACTCGTTTTCTTTTGATGACAGGCCTATTTTCTTATCTCAGAGCTGAATCAAGGAGAGGAAGAAAGGTAATGAGGCCATATCTTTGGCCTTTGTACGGACATGTTTATTTTAAACCTATCAAACGAATCTATCTCATTAATCCGTTTATTATATGAAAATTTTATGCTGGAACATTCAAGGGGGCAAAAAACCCCAAGCTTTGAACGAATTAATTTACCTGAAAAATAAATACAAACCGGATATCATTTTTGTCATTGAAACACTAACCATTACTGTTAATAGCAAGCGAATACTCAAAACACTTCAATTTCATAACAATATCATTGTTGATCCGATTAACCATTCGGGCGGCATCCGGGTCCGTTGGAATAACAACAATATCACCGTACAAAATCGGAGTTACCCACGCTAGACTAGTTCAATTAGAAATTCTCTACAAACCAAATAACAAGATCTACACCATCTTTGGTACTTACTGTCCCGCACAAAACATAGACAAAGATGCTTTTTGGGCTTATCTCAACAACTGCTTACATAATGCTCAACATCCCTGGCTCCTGTTAGGGGATTTCAATGAAATGCTACTCCATCAAGACAAACTCGGCGGGGCACCACTTAAAACAATCAACTAAAACGACTCCCAGATCTTTTGCAAACGCATTCGGCAGTTGATATCCCTTGTTATCACAAAGCCTTCTCCTGGAAAGGCCTCGCAAATGGCAAACCCATCTATGAACGCCTTGACAGGGCCATCTCAAATCAAAGTTTCTTTAACGATTTCACACATAGCACATTAGATTATGAGAACTTCACTGTTTATGATCATGCACCCATCATTTTCTCTACCAGCCAAGGACCTTTAATTAAGGCACCACCATTTCGCTTTCAGAACTTCTGGATCCTAGATAAAGAATCACACTCTATTGTCAAAAAGAATTGGAACACTCAGATCGCGGGATCGCGGTTCTATCGCATACAGCAAAAACTTATACGCATCAAAAGCGAACTAAAAACTTGGGCCAAAACTAAATATAGACACACAGCAAACAAGCTACAAGCAAATGATGAAAAACTTAAAGAACTACAGGATAAACTATAGCACCAACCGTTCAATACTATATGGATTAAACACATCAATAGACTCCTCCTTCAAAGAGAAAAATTACTTCTTTTCAACCATAAGGTTTGGGGGAACAATGCCCGCAAAACGTGGTTAACCCAAGGCGACCGCAACTCTAGATTCTTCCATAACAAAATGAAGAAAATACGAACATTCTCCACTATCTTCCGACTAAAGAATGAATTGGGGCAATGGGTGGATTCCAAACAAGACCTCACTCACTTGTTGACCAACTCTTTCCAACATCGATTCCGAACAAATATCAATAGCCAAAGAAGCTTAGACCTCAGCTTCCTCACCCCCTTTGTTTCTCAATCTGATTGCGATATTTTACTAGCACCAATTACACCAACTGAGATTAAAGAAGCGATCTTTGATATCAACCCCAATAAAGCCCCAGGATCGAACGGTTTTGGAGCCAAATTTTTCCATGCTCATTGGCCAATTATAGAAAAAGATACCGTTATTGCAATTCAAAGCTTCTTTCATCATGGCAAATTGCCGCCGTCCCTTAACCACACTCTAATTACACTCATTCCCAAAAGAGATATCCTAGAAACGCCAGATCATTTTCGTCCGATCAGCTTAATAAACACTATTTACAAAGGAATCTCAAAAATTATTGTCAATCGGCTACGTCCAATTCTCCAGCGAGAAGTAAGTCCTTTACAGAATGCTTTCACGCAAGATAGATCAATTCACGATAACTTACTTATAGCTCAAGAAGCACTCAATACGTTCCAAAAATCACAAAATAAAACAGGATGGTGCGCTTTAAAGCTTGACATGGAAAAAGCCTATGACAGAATCGAGTGGGATTTCTTGTGGGAAGTTCTAAAGGCATTTGGCTTCCCTCTAATTTGGATACAATGGATAAAAGAATGTGTCACTAATGTCTCATATTCAATAAAAGTTAACGGGGAAACTTCTCCATGGTTCTGACCTTCAAGGGGTCTCCGTCAGGGTGACCCACTCTCACCTTACTTATTCATTCTGTGTATGGAAGTCTTAATCAGAAAACTAACACTACAATCCCATATTCGAGGATCTGGTATCGGTTTTAAAATTCACCCCAGAACTGCAAACATACCTTGTCTTTTATTTGCCGATGATAGTCTCCTATTCTGTAAGGCTTCCAATGAGGCATGTAGAACTCTCAAAACAACACTAGATGAATTCTGCAGCTTATCAGGATAACTTGTTAACTTCCATAAATCGTCCATCATCTTTTCCAAGCATGTTCAACCAACAAGAAAAACTATACTAGCTAGCCAATTCAATATGCTACCAAAGTCCTCTCTGGGACGCTACTTGGGCATCTTCTTCAGTTCATTCCATCCCACCAAAGCGGATCTCAATTCAATTTTAAGCAAAACGGAACAACGTATTAACCTGTGGGAATCGGGGTTCCTCTCCAAAGCAGGGAGACTAACCTTAATACAATCGAATTTAGAATCCCTACCTTCCTATACTTGCGCATCAACTATGCTCCCCTCGGACATAGCAAAATCTATTGATTCAGTTCATTGAAAATTTTTCTGGCGTCAAAATAAAGATAAAAACAGTACTTCGCTAATTGCCTGGGATAAAATCTGCACCCCTAAATCTCAAGGAGGCCTTGGTCTCCGGAAAACTCTTCCAATGAACCAAGCATTTATAGCCAAACTTGGTTGGAAAATTCTCACAGACCCAAATAATATTTGGGTTAAATTGGTCAAAGCAAAGTATTTAAACCGACAATCTTTTTTCACTTGCTCCCCTAAGCCTCAGGACTCCCCCATCTGGAGGAAAATCCTTATGCAAAGAATTATTTTACAAAAAGGCATTCGATGGAAAATTGGAGATGGGAAACAGATTCTATTTTGGTTACATAATTGGTGCACAAATGATAGCCTCATTAATATGCTTCCTGCATCACACAATCAAATAGACGTGTCAATCCGACTAAGTCAATTCATCCTTCCAAATAGAACCTGGGATCTACAAAAATTAAGAAAACTACTCCCAGACCGTTTTAAACAAATGATTAAAGGACTTCCAATTCCTATTTATCCTCTCCCAGATGAACCAATTTGGGGACCTTCCTCTTCAGGAAATTTTACAGTTAAATCTGCCAACTGGATAGCTCATAAAATCCCCCTTCATAATGAAAAATGGCAATATCGATGGATTTGGAAATTACAAATCCCACCAAAGCTACAAATTTTCCTTTGGCAAATCTGTCATAATAGCTTAGGAGTTCATCAAATTTTAGCTAAACGTCAAATCATTCCATTTAACAGCTGCAACTTCTGCAACGTAGCTGAGGAATCTATAGACCACCTCTTCGCCTCTTGTCACTGCCTTAATCCCCTCTAGGACTTGCAAGATATGAAAGTTTGGTTCCCACATTACACTAATTCAGAACCAGTGTTAAACACTCTCTCCGACTTAAGGGTTCATAAAAACCTTCTTCAAAAATTCATCTTCATTATTTGGAGCATATGGAAAGAAAGGAATGATGTTATTTTCAATAACGTCAACCTAAATGTTCATAGAATCCTACATCAAGCCAAATTCCTTCATAAAGAATGGATCCTAAGAGAAACGGTTGACAACTATTTCTCCACAGGTTCCCCGTTCTCACTTTCCTACATCAATCATTCCACCACCGTTCATCATCACAACAAATCCATCCTCGTGGCCTGGGAGCCTCCACCTCAACATTCCTTCAAACTCAACTTCGATGGCTCAGTTCGTCAACAAACAACAACCAATGGTTCACATCATCTCAACTCAAGACGAAGCGGGCATCATTATAAGAGATTCGGATGGGGAGCTTCTCACGCCTTTAGCGGTCAACCTCGGCTCCACCACCTTCTACATGGCAGAAGTTTTGGCACTTCATCACAGTATCATCTTAGCCCTTAAACACCATATTCAACACATCATCATTGAAGGAGACAATCTCATGGTCATCAACTCAATCAAAGGAAGTTGGTCACCCCCATGGCAGATTACCAACATCGTCAGAGATATTCATACTCTCCTTAACTCTTTTACATCATGGGATATTCGTCATATAGACCGGGAAGCTAACAAAGCGATTGATTGGATTGCTAACGCTGGTCATTTAGTAGATAATCAATTCTGTATAGAAGATTATACTTCTTCCACTCTACAAAACATCCTTGTAACTGATAAGGTGGGAGCTCCCCTCGTGCGGAGGATCTCCTAACCTTCTTTTTCTTACCTTTCAAAAAAAAAAAATGTATAACCAAGCTTAGCTTGACTTACTTGGTAGGAATTCCACCTCATGACCTCAAGGTCAGGAGTTCGAATCCCACCAAGTGAGGGGCACTTGGAGGAGAATTCCCCTTACAACTCCCCCTCCTTCCAAGTGCCTGGGCCTCTGGGTTAGGCCCTGTGCGAGGGCAGCCCAGAGGTTATTCATCTTACCAAATCAAAAATAAAAAAATAAAAAAAATGAAGTGACAAGTATTAGGTACGCGGACCAAGCTTAGCTTGGCTTACTTGGTAGGAATTCCACCTCATGATCTCAAGGTCGGGGGTTCGAATCCCACCAAGTGAGGGGTACTTGGAGGATAATTCCCTTTACAACTTTTCATCCTTCCAAGTGTCTGGGCTTCTGGGTTGGGCCCTGTGCGAGGGCAGCCTAAAAGTTATTCATCTTACCAAATCAAAAAAAAAAAGTATTAGGTACGCGGGCTTATATTAAACATACGACTTGAACCACACTGGCAATATATGTTCTAGTCATGATAATATATTACAAAGTTATGACCAATTGACCATACTCTGGAAAGAAGTAGGGTTAGTTAATAGTTCCCCCTCGAACAAGGATGGTGATGTTAAGAGTATATCCCACATGTGAGTTATGAATAGTTTGTCCCACATTGAAGAATTAGATAGAGAATGACTAACACATAGATTGGTGGGTTACTCCACCTATCACCAATTGGTTTTAGGATGGAACCCCACCAATCTTGTATGTGGTCACTCTCTCCTATGGTGTGGGCTTGTGTACAGGCCCAGTGAAGTTTATCAGATGATGCACGAGAAGCTAAAGGCATTATGTAATACCTCACATTTTTCATATTTACTAAAGAACTATTCTATTATTAGATAATGTACCAATAGTTTCTATAAGCCAAGGTTTTAATGTAAAATAAATGATATTCTAAAACTTCCTATGAGCATTTCTTTTAAAAAAAAAAACCGTATGAGCATTTGATGGCATATTTGGATGAGAAAGGAAAAACCAAATACATATGATGTCTTTTACCCATTGATTTATTAAATATCATCATTTTAAAACAAAAACCAAGAAGAGTTGCTTTATTACCTGTTAAAATTTTGTAAATCGTTTTAATATCTTATTCATACACCTAACTTTTTGCCAATGCTCACATAAGATAAAGTTATACCAAATTTTGTGTGCTTAATATTTTTAAAATAAGTCCCTTTTCTATTTGCTAAGCCAACAAGACAGGTTTATGTTTTGAAAAGCTCTAAATTCCTGCTATAAATACTTCTTAAACCTTTTTTTGGTATGAACATATTTTAAACAAACATAAACAAGCTTGTAAACAAGTCATCCACGAACATTAAGAGTTAGTTTTGCGTGGACCTAGTCCACACTAGTATTAGTGAGGACCAAAGCCACCTGTTTGACATAGTGACCCTTTTTTTATATAGTCACCTTTCACATTATAAAGTTACACTCTACCATTATCTAGCATATTAGTTTATTACAACAAAAGTTACACTTCATAACCTAATAACTAGTTATTAGGCCCGGGCTATGCCCCGGGTAAGGAAAAGTTTCATTTATTAATATTGTACTTTAAAATGATAATACTAAATACCACTTGGTCTAGTGGTTAGGACTTTAGTATATGAGCATGAGGTCACGGGATCAACGCCTATACTATGCAATTCTATTTTTTTATTGTACATGGATTACATGAAGTAAAAAGCCATTAGGAAGAGCGCCATGTGGCACCGTTCCTTGTTTAGGAACGCCTTTTAATATATTTATATAGATGCCGCAGGTCAGTTACAATTATCAAATATATTATTATTCATAAATCTCATACTTGATTTTATTAGTTTTTCTTAATAATCTATCTAGTGCAAAATCGATAAATGGATGTTATGGCATGATAAATTATTTTTTCAAAAAAATTCTAAGGAACCGGGGATTAAAATAACAATTTCAATGAAATTAGGATAAGAGAATATTATTATTTAATAAAAGTGTTGGAGATCAAAAAGCTTATCTATGTCTTTATGGTTACATATAATTATAAGACTTTATTATGTTTTACTTTGAAACATTAAGCATTGAAATTATAGTGGATTAGTGGTTAAACACTCACATTTTATTTCAATGGTCACGTGTTCGAATCCTAGTAACTACATATTGTTATATTTTAAAATGAGATTCTGAACACTTGTATTAAAACCTTGAACAGAGTGCCACGTGGCACTGTTCCTTTGATATGAACGCCTTTTAATATATTTGTATAGATTATCACATAGTCACCCTTAATAATCTATAGTTACACTTCTTTTATATCTATATTTTTTTAACATAGTGACCTTTTTTTTCATAAATCACATGTACTAGCATTCATATCTATATAAGTAAGTTTTTTACGAACAATAAATTTTTTTAGAGTAAATGATCGACTAAGCGCAGTGATGTAGACGAGATTCGATCCCAAGTCTCGGATAGCACCCCCACAAGACTTTACCAATTAAGCTAGATGACATCCACTTTTACGAACATTAATAACTCCATCACAAACATGTTTGAGTTTGACATTTCCTTTACGAGATTCGATTTTTTTTTGTGTATTTTAGATTTGTCTATTTACTTAACGAACGAGTTTTGACTAGGCCTGACAAAGTTGGTCATGATCTGAAAACCCGGTCCGAAATATCCGATCCGTGGTCCGATCTGGGCTTGAACCAGACGGTCTGTACCATGGTCCAAAACAATCTGGTCCGGTCCGAATCCGGAACGATCCGGCCGGTCCGAAATAGTCTTGATCTGAAACCTGGATGATCCAATATGATCTTGATCGATCCGAAATCAATCCAATCCAAACGTAACCCGATCCCAAAGCAATAAGAAATTATCGGCTTTCATAAGGCTTTGATCCGAAGTACCCGAAATTGACCCGTTTAAAAAAAAAGATTATCACAAGTACTCTTTGGCACAAATTCTGACTCTGTAAATTAGTTATGTATTACCTTTAGAAAGCACGAAGAGTAGCAGTATATACATAACAAAAGGTCATAGTCAAAGAAACCATCAGACCAAAGGAGTAACAACTCCATACATAATAAAGATGAGACAATCCACCATCCGATCCACAACCATCCTGATACGAAAAGCATCCCAATTCGACGATGATCTGAAACATAATCCAAATTCCGATCTGATCCGAAACGG
This sequence comes from Beta corolliflora, assembly GCA_947648045.1. Classification (NCBI taxonomy): domain Eukaryota; kingdom Viridiplantae; phylum Streptophyta; class Magnoliopsida; order Caryophyllales; family Amaranthaceae; genus Beta; species Beta corolliflora. Next base: position 609,677 of record CANSZD010002926.1, on the reverse strand, counting down.
TCTGGGGGTGGCCCGAATATAATTTGATTTGGAAATGGACCGATCTGAATTGGCCCGGTCCGAATTGGTCCGGTCCGAATCCGATCCGATTGGTTCGATTGCTAGGTCTAGTTTTGACCGAGCTTGTCAAACACACAAGCAATGAATACAACCAAAGACAACAAGTTTGCTTAGCCCATCTTTTACACTGGAGTCGTATGAAATGGGTCGAGATTTTAGCCCAACAAAAGCTCAACATAGCCCCAAAATAGCGGGCAAGATAAACCCTACAACACAAAATTCTCAACTCTTCACTACTAATCTTAAATTCTTGACATCAAAAGGTGGAAAATTTCAGACATTTGTACAAACAATAGAAAATGGCACGAGAGAGAAAAGAAATCATAGCATCTACTCTGTGTAAACGCTTTTCTTTGGATACTGTAAGCTAATAACCATTGATTTGCTGTTTCTTTCTTTCTTTTTTCTCAACAATTGTAGATTATTTGATCTGGGTTTCTTATATTTTTTGTCCATTTGATTTGGGTCATCATAAATTTGCTTTAATAAGTGGTGAGTTATATATTTTGTTGTAACGCAGAAATTGTTTTCTGGGGATATTGAGACATGTGATATTAAAAGCTTGTGCACTAACATATTGAAGGCATCACAGCCCAGTAATGAGGTAGCAGCATTTTGTTAATTTCTGGATTTTTTGTAATTTTGTAAAATTTTGGTTCTATAACACTTTGTTGATTATTAGTATGATCATGATTCTAGAATGGGCAATTAAAATTGTGAAATTTAGCTTTTTGTGGGGGAAAAATCATCACGTTAGTGAAAAAGATGCTGTTATATTTCCATTTTTTGGGGGTTATGATGTATGGTATGTTGATTGTTATACCTTGATTTTCCTTTTATCTGGGTTTTTAATTCTTTTTTCTTGATCCTGAAAGCAAAAATATAGTACTATAATAAAGATGGGTCAATACTATGTTTATTCACTTGTTCAAAATTATAGCTCTTAGGAGAATGTTTGTTCATAAGAAGGCTAGTTCAGTTATGCCAATCAATGTTGTCAAGCTTTGTCATATGTCTTTAGAGTAAAGGAAACTAGAAAGTTCTTGATTAGTATTTGCTTCTTCATCCTATTGCCTAGGGTCTTTTTCCTTTTGTTTATTGAGCTGATGATTAGTTTTTGCAATTTGTATTGTTTCTCGTGATCGGAAAAGGTCTGCTTAACGTTAGTGTTCTTCACATGACTAAGGAACCAGATTCTTTTGGCAGGTGATGAAATGGATAGAATTTGCAGAGAGTTTTCCTGTGGATTCTGCGGCTTGCTTTGAAGCCATTAATGGCCTGAATGAGGAGTTGCTTCTGAAGTCTGTTTTAGTGGGCAAAGGGTTGACAACCTCTGAAGCTGATGTGATTGTGTATTCTGTGATCCATCCTTTTGTGGTATGTTATATTCGGCATGTCTATCATTGATAGATTGATCTTACAACTCATTGCTTTTTTATTTGTTTTGGTGGAGTGGTGGATAATGGAAATCATATATTTCGTATGAATGATTAATATTATGCTTAATCGTTGGGCACTGCTCAAGTATAATGAAATAAGCCTTTTCTATTTGATGGATATAGTAGGTTGTAATGACTTATAACTTTGCCGTATACTTACACTTTGACTCCTAAGACTAGAGAGCTATAAAGTATAAACTATAGAGGACTCCTTGAACAGTTGCAGTCCCATTTGTGGAGCTGTACTGTTATTGTTCCTTATGTCACTGTTTTCCTCTCTTTCCTGCTGGTTTTCATCTTGCTTTTGGAACTCTCCCTTAATGTCACCATATTTAATTGTGTGTCCATCCCTAACCTTTCATGCCTGACTTTTTTTCCTGAGGGATCAAGTTTTACTTACTTTTTGCATGGTAATCGAGTAGGGTTTAAGACTTCCACAAAGGAAGGTGTTTTCACAACTTCCTGAAAGTTATAACTTTATCAACCAGCCTTTTCTGTTTTTCGGTTGGTAACTTGTGTTTTGGACTGCTAGAAGATTGTACTGGTAACAATATTTTGGAAATTGAGTAATGGTCTCTGCATTAGCTTGATAAGTTGATATGTAATCTGTCGTGCTTTGTTTCTTACTGCCAGGTTGCAATGTCAAAATCAGATAGGCAGAAATTTCCAAATGTTTTAAGATGGATGGATTATGTTCAGGTATGAGAACCTATAACCCTGTTGTAGAATAGGCTTCGTATTAGGCACAGTGAGATGCATTCTGCAGCGGCAGTATAAAGGTTCTTATTTTTTTTGGTTATTGGAGCATTGCTATATGTGATTTTCACCTTAGACATTTTGACTGATTGCTAAGTCAATCTCAAAATTTTGAAATATCTACCTCTTCATGTTCACAGAACAAGGAGGATTTGGGAGACGTACTTGAGAGAATTTCTATAGAGAGGGTCAGCTTTCAACCTCCAGTAAGTGCAGTTCTGTGTTTTGAATTTACCTTCTTTCCCCTGTTTGTCGTTATACAGGGCATGATGTATCCAGATTGATTAGAAGTTGGGTTTCTAAAAATAAGGAAAACTTGGTTATCAGCATTTACACAAAGTCTTATAAAAGACGGTCTCACGTTAGGCTTAACGTGAGACCTGTCTAAGTTCAGGAGAATATGGCCCAAGCGCTGTGCTGGCCCAAGCGCTGTGCTAGCCCAAGCGTTTAATTTTCGCAGCCCACGATAATCTTCTTCTTCATTCCTCATGCTTCTAGAAGCTGGTTATTTCTCTCTTACCCTCTCATTTTCGACCATTTTAACCCATTTTTTTTTTCCATTTTCTACTTCTGCTTCGACTTTTCTTTGTTCTTCTTCCACTTTCTATTCTTACTTCGTTTTTTTCTTCTTTTATTTTCGGGTTTTTAAGGTTTATTTCTCTCTCTAACTCTCTCCTTTTTTACCATTTTCAACCCAGATTTTTTTCCATTTTCTACTTCTACTCTACTTTTCTTTCTTCTTCTTTCAGTTTCTATTCTTGCTTCTTTTTTTTCTTCTTTTATTTTTGGGTTTTAGCGTTTGAGATGGGAAGGAAACATTGCGGTGAAAGATCGTGAAAGCAATTGTTAAGAAGTGTTCTTCACTTGGTGAAAAGAAAGGAGAGGTCATGGTCAAAAGAAAGCGCGAAGAGAAAGGTTTAATCACTTTCATTTCGTTTTTAGGCATTTCTTGCTACAATTGTGTCTAATATCTCTTCATCTTTGTGAATCAGAAAAATAGTTAACACTTTCACATCTTTAGTTGTTGGTTGTTGTGGATTAGTTGATGTTCTTTAGCACTTAGACTCTAATCCTGATATATTAGTTAATATTTTTGGCATATTAGTTAATAATTTTGGCGAATTAGTTAGGTATTTTAACCCATTTAGAGCTCGAACTTTATATATGGACTTACATTATTGGTTGTGGATTAGTTGTTGGTTGTTGTGGATTAGTTGATGTTCTTTAGCACTTAGACTCTAATCATGATATTAGTTAATATTTTTGGCATATTAGTTAATAATTTTGGCGAATTAGTTAGGTAATTTAACCCAATAGTTTAGAGCTCGAAATTTATGTGTGGACTTACATTATTTTTACTTAACTTATCCATCACATTAGTTAGTGTTTTTCTATAATTAGTTATGGTCAATTGACACTTTAAGATCTTTAGTTTGGATTAGCTAATGTTCTTTGCACTTATACTCTAGTCATGATATATTAATTAATATTTATGGCATATTAGTTAATAATTTTGGAAAAATCAGTTAAGTAATTTAACCTAATAGTTTAGAACTCGAAATTTATATGTGGACATTATTTATAGTTAACATATCCATCATTAAGGATTTTATGCGTGATACTGAAATTATGGCCAATAAAATGCATTATAATCTGATTTTTATGATATAACTAATATACTTCAGCACTTAACTAATATATTTCAGCGTTTAACTAATATACTTCAGCGCTTAACTAATTCACTCAGAAGCAATTTAAGGCTAGCATAACTAATAGGTGCAAGCGCTTAACTAATTCTACTGCTGTTTTGATGCACGCGCGTGATGTCAGCATGATATCAGCTGGTCTCACGTTAACACTAACGTGAGACGGTCTTTTCAAAAACGGACTCCAGCATTTATATTTGATATTAAAGAATCTGACAATTATTTCAAACTGGTTAAAAACTATGTTCAGAGATATTTATCTTGATACAGAAAAACATCAAGTATGTAAAAACTTTTGATCCACAATCATGTCAAAGAGATACAGCAAGCAAATAGCATATAGCTACTCATGAAAAGAGGATATATAAAGCTTAAAGTTAGGTAACTTTTATGGTTTGAATAGTGTATTATTCACGAGGGCATGATGAAAAAAGAAAAAAAAAATGCAATTTAGTCTTAGAGATTCTATTTTCATGTCTTGACCATATCCTCCCACATCTGAGTTACTCATCGGTGGGTTATCTGCTTTGATTAGCTCATGTGCTGAAGATTTACAAAAATCTTGTTAATAGGGTTTGCTTTCTTTCTAAGTGAATATGCAAGAAATTATCGATATCGTGAAGTCTGAGTACTGCTTTGTTCATGTGGAAGTGTTGGGCAGTTTACAAGCCTTACACTGGAATCTGTTCAGTAATTCCATGTTTGAAAGAGCTATACCTTTAGTGGATAAACATGCGTACGGGGTCATATAGGTTAATTTATGCATTGCAGTGAGCGATGAGATCGTGATATACATTGTGTAAACTATTTTACAGGTATCTAAATGTGCGCCTTCCACCTCAGATGCAAAAGAGACTGCCAATAACACGAAAGCTGATGCAAATGCCAAAAAGGATATGGCTAAAGAATCAAAAACAGTTAATGGTCCTGAAGCAGACAAGAGTTTACAGAAAGATTCTACTCAGGTTATTTAATTTTCTTTTCTATATTAAAACATGCCCTAAAGCTTATCCTGGTTCTCTGCACGCCAAACTTTATGGTTACTGTGGTTGGATTTAATTGTAGATTCTTGGTTTCTTTCTTTGTGCATGCTCTTCTTTTTCCAATTGACAAGTACACCTTATCATAACTAATATGGAGGGTCTCTATTGGTTTATAAATTTCTTGTAATTGCTCCAATAAAGCTATATTTGAGATATTTCTTAATCAAAACTAGTGTACTAGAGAAACATAAAGTTGGATCAAAATTATTCTTCGATCTCCAATCTGAAAGTATATTATTGGAAATGTTGGCTTTTTTTCGGGAGGAGTGGGCATTTGTTTTTCTTATTACATAATAGAAACGGAAGAATACTAAATAGAAACGGAATAATTTTCTGGGCTGTGCCAAATCATGCCGTGATACCGTGGATAGTCAATGGGCTGACCTTCTAGGTATGAGGTTGTCGCTTGTAGTGGAAAAGGAAACTCTGACATACTAGATTTGCAAGTCTTCACTCTTCAGATGTGGTAAGTTCGCATCCCCAGCAAACTTGTGTGCAGGTTAGAACACAATTGACTATAATAGAAACTGAACAGTATAAAAATGACGGAATTGCAGTTCTTTTCTATCATTCTAATGCATCGTATCACTTTAGAGAGCTATTTGAAGTTCAAAATATGCTGGAGTATTGAAATAAAAATTTGAGATTCCCAGTATCCGAGAGGCTTTGTACCCATATTTGTTCTTTGGCATCATGCAACTTAGTTTCCTCTATGTTCAAGGAGTGAAGAAAGCAGGATTTCTTGTATAATTTATTTGGATAAATGAGGCTGATCAGTATATTTAAAGGACTCTAAGATCTATATGGGTACATCAATCTTTTCAACTAACTATCATGTTATTGCTAATGGTCGTGAAGAAGAAAACTAAGGGTGCCAAAGCAAATGTTGAGCAGAAGAAACCAGAAACAGAAGCAGCCCCTAAAGATGAGGTTCCAGTTACACTGCTCAATATACAAGTTGGCCTTATTCGCAAAGCATGGAAACATCCTTCAGCTGATAGGTGTGGTAAAAGGATCTGTATAATTTATCTGACTCTTTTCTAATTTTCACAGGCTTAAGTGTTCAAATCTTGAAATCATAACAATTTACTCATCTGAAATTTTCTGCTGTATACGGTTTCTCTTGGCAATTTAGTTTACTGGTTGAGGAGATTGATGTTGGAGAGTCCAAAGTACGGCAGGTAGTCAGTGGTTTGGCAAAATTCTGCAGCCCTGATGATTTGGTGGTATGTCATCTTTGTAAATGTTCCTTACCTAATCTCTCTGGTCATATGTAAAACTGTGTACTATCGGGAATTCACTTTGATGCATCCTGCGTGTGCAGAATCGACGTGTGGTGTTAATTACTAATGTGAAACCTGGAAAACTAAGAGATGTAGTATCCGAGGGACTGGTAATAATTTCTATCTAATATCTTTGGTCCTATAGACTGGTTAATTTGCGTTTTTCATTTTTCGGATTGAAGCTTTAGTTTTAGGCTAGCTACCTACTTTCCTATAAGAGAGCTTCTTGATGCAAGTGGTCTTTCTATTGATGTTGTTGCTTTATGAGTTGCTATGGTTATTGTAACTTGCCTTCATTTTCAGGTCCTGTGTGCGTCGAGTGAAGATCATAGTGCCGTAGAGCCTTTGCTTCCTCCAGAAGGTGCTACAGTTGGGGAGCGTGTTTCCTTTTCAGGGTAAGCATTCCATTTAGAAATTGTCAACTGCTTGTGTATGTCATCTATCACTTTCTTCCTGGAATAGTGGCATGTTTGATGTCTGGAGGGAAGCATTATCTTTGTATTGCATGTCTCAAGCAAGGATTAGGCGCTAATAATACAACAAAAGAGCTTATTTGACATCTTCTTTGGATTGCAACTGCACATCTCAAGTAATACACAAAGGATATTGGTTAAAATGACAAGTCCTCTTCATCTAAATTTGTATACTAATGTTTTTCAGGCATGAAGGGAAACCTGAAGATGTTCTCAACCCGAAGAAGAAACAACTGGACAAGATTACGCCGGTATTGATTCTTCTCTCAATATTATGTGTGACTGGTGGGTAATTAGAAAGAAAAATGGTGTGTGGTATGACTTATATCATCCGGTTGTTGACAAATAAGCTGAATGCTAGTCTGAAATCCTCGCAAATTACTACTGTTCCTAAAAAGATAGACCATAATTGATTGAGGTTCTTTTCAGAAGTAGATTTAATTTTACAACTATCTTTCACTATTTAATCTTTATATTTCTACCATACCAACCGGGAATGTAATTTAATTTGTGAAACTAATGAATGTGTCATCAATGGTGAGAAAGTACTAAGTTTAACTTCAAACCGATATTTATCGATCTATTAATTTTCTGAGAAATCTTCTTTAAAATGGATGCAGCATCTATTTACTGATGAGAATGGGGTCGCTACATACAAAGGAATACCGTTTATGACTTCTGCTGGTCCATGTACATCTTCAATCAGGAAAGGAAGCGTTAAATGAGCATGATCTTGAGAATAATTCTGATGGAATTTTGAGTTACATAGTGTTACTGTATACGAAGTACAAACATCTGAGTTCATTTGTGAATTTCTACGTGAATGCCAATGTCATACTTGTACTTTACAAACTAATGTCTTGAAGATTTGGAAAAGTTCTTTTGGAAAATGTTTTCTAGTTGCCATGTTATGATACCAATCCATCTAGGGCTGACAAACATATCAGTTAGGTACTTTGGTTTCGCTCTACTTTGTGTTCAGGTCGATGATACATGTGTAGAAAATCCTCTAATCCAAATTTAAACCATTCGTGAAATCGGCTGGAAAACTTTATCCCAATTCTACGTTTCAATTGATGGATTGTTTGCATGATTTCTCTAACCCGTCATCTTATTGTTCTTTTTATAAAATTAAATCCATGCACGTAAACAAATTCTTAAAAAAGTATGCATTTTGTACTACTGATAATAATTCCAAAATGATTACGTAACATGTTAACATTACTGAATAAAAGGTTCATGTATACGATTATATGAATGTGTTTTATAACATCCACTAAGATCAACTCTGGAAGGGCCAACTTTTTTTTTTCTTTCTCAAAATATAAGATTTGTGACTCGTGTCAAAATTATTCCTTATAGTAAACCACGCACCTTAGTTAGTCTATAATATGTCAATAACACACGGTGATCTTGGCATGATACTCGATTGGACTTAAGAACATAGTCTATAACAAGTTACTTTGATCGCAACAACTAGTCGATAGCTAACAACTACTATAACCATTAAAATAATGTGGTAGTTTGAGATTTAAATTATAGTGGATTAATATAGTTTTACTAACTTTTTTAGAAAAAAATAATAATAATTAAAAGGTTAGCATTAGCAATCCTATATCAAAACATTTCAAATATCAACAAACATAATACTGTATTAAATTTATAACAACAACTATTGTCCACCGCATGGTGTCAAAACAAGGCCGCATTGTATCGTATTGCCCGTGTCGTAAAGGTTTTAAAATCTACCGAACCGATACTACCTGTATCATAAAGGTGTAAAAAAACTGCATTTTAGGAAGGTTCAAGAGATATCTCATGGTGTGAGCCGATATTTGGCGGTACGACAACCGCATCATCTCCGTTCCCGCATCACCGTGACTGTTACTAGGATGGTGACTGAAACTGCATTTTCAAACTATGGTCCACCATGCACCTCAAAATCGAACAATTGATCTGCTTGGCAATGGATGCAGACAAAGTTAACATTCGAAGTCATCATATCATAATTAGATCCCTGAGATTTGATACGGAAAAGCTCTTTCGATTTTGCAAGTCAAAGGCGACAATTTCGAAGCCACTCAGGTACATAGTGCTGTTTTAAGCCAAGTTCAGTTCATCCATCTTCAAGTTCAATAGTGAATGATTTTCGTGGAAGTTGCAAAAGGTCTTGTGTGCATCTGGTGTACATATACGTTAATGTACAACGAGCAGCTCAGTTCTAAATGCATCCTTAACCATGAATTTAAAAATAATTCTTCGTCATGAACATTTTTTCTTTTGCTTAATCAATAATCATGAACATAATAAATGTTCATGGATGATAAGATATTCAAATTGTGAATGCTCGAGAAAGCCAACGGTTCATTCTTGATGGTTTACAATGCCATGCATCACCGTCTAAAAAACAGCTTTCTTATTCAAAATGCAGCGTTTTGATAAAATTTGCGAAACAAACTTTATCAATTTTGTGGAATACTATTACTCACCTAAAAACTGAATGTGTCAACAAAATTTAATCAAATTTACCTTAAACTAACCTTGAACTGATCAAAATTAACCTTTAACTAAGCTAACCTCAAATTAATCAAAGTCATCATTATATTAACTAAAGCTACACTAACTTTAACCAAAACCACCCTTAAAATAACTAAAGTTACACTTGCATCAACCAAAGACACCAAAGTTACTCTTTAGTTAGCCAAGATTACATCTTAAATAACCGAAGTTACATGTAGAAAAAGTACATCCGATCAATCACACGTGCATCATATAATGTACCATAAAATTAACGAAAGTTAAACTTACACATATCATCTTTCCCTTGAATTAATGAAGTGACCCTTAAATTTATCAAAATGAAGCCCCAAACAAATAACACAAACAAGTTCAAAAAGACACTAACAACTTGTTTTGATAGGAGACTAATAGTTGGGTCCAGGCAATAATTTAATAAGATAAACATAATGTATAGTGTGGGGTTGGCATTTTGTCACAAGCACAAGTCATAGTTTCATGGTAAGAATAAGATCATGATGACATCATGAAGTAAGAAGTCATGGGTTTGAGTCCTGATGTGCAATTTTTTTATTTTATCATTTTCTGGAGTGTCATGTTAACATATGAGGTGCCATGTTAAACATATATGTATATGTATATGTATAGTTTTTAAATAAGGTAAGGAGAAACCTTGACAAGTTGGGAGGAATAAAGGGGATCCCAACTTGCCAAGGGTGAGAATCGATCCCAGGACCTCTTGAAATCGGGAGGGAAACTCTAACCACTAGGCTATCCCTCACTCTCAATATATATATATATATATATATATATATATATATATATATATATATATATATATATATATTGATTTGGAGGGAAGGAAAAATAAGAGAAAGAGAGGGATAGTTTTTCCTTATCTTGATTACAATATATGAAGGTCATGGAAATGGAGGGAAGCGAAATTGAGAGACTTTTTTCCCAAGAACCTTTAATGAACAAATCTCTCCTCTTCCTTTCGCTCATACTCTCTTCATTTCTTTTTGATTGCTACATTGTGTTTTCCATAGGATTTAGGCAACATAAATTTTCAAACTTTTGGGATGGTAATTTTTGACCCATTTAATATAAAATAAGGGGGCAAAGTGAAAAAAAAGAGTAATTTTTGGTGGCAAAATTAAAAAACGAAAAAACTATTATTACTTTTGAGTTATGTTATTTACCGCCCATAGTTATAAACACCGCCCCCTTTTTTTGTACATATGTTGTATTTTTTTAACTCAAAAATATAAAAGTTTCGGATTTTTTTTAGCATAAAATGGACCATATTAAAAAATCTATATGGTTCCATGAAGAACAATTATTTTTCTTTTTTTTTTTTGAAATTTTATAACAGGGGAGGAGGAAGGGAGAAAAAGGAAGAAGAAGAAGAAGGGGTGGGGGTGTGTGTGTTGGGGGCAGCCGGTGGAAGCACGCAGGGGGTTGCGGGGCTACGAGGGGGGGGGAGGGATGGGCTAGGAGGGGGGTTGCGCCGGGGGCCGGGGTGGAAGGGGGGCTGCAGCTTGAAGGGGAGACGGGGTGGGCTTAGTTGGGAGGGTGGCCGCAGGTCGGGTTGAGCCGAGAGGGTTAGCGGGCCGGGGGGGGTTCCGGGGGTGGGGGCTACCGGTGATGGTGTTGGCGGCTTGGTGGTGGTGAGTATAGAGGAAGAAGAAGTAGAGGAGGGAGAAAGAAGAAAAAATTATTGTATAAAAACGGGCGGTATACGGTAATTACGAGCGGCAATAGCGTGGTTGTTACTTTTTAGTGGGGCCAAGTACTCCAAATAAGGAAAGTTTAAACAATGTAGTAATTAAGAAGAAACAACTATATAAGAAAAATGTAGCAATTAAAATAAAAGAAGGGAGTATTCTCTACTATCCAAACAAAGGAATTTATTTTGTTTTACCCTCGCTTCCCTTGCGCTCCCCTTCCTTTCCTTTCCTTCAAATTTATGCATTCAAGCAAGTTGTAAAATCTAAAAAATAAAAAGAAATGCAGGTTATAATTCACATATATTTTTGGCAATTATATAACTCATAAAATTGCTTATATGTGCTCATTAATTACTGAAGTTATCCTTAAATTTAATTTAATCAAGTCATTTTAACATAACAAATAACTCAATACATGTAAAGTTATACCAACACATTATGAAAGTCACCCCAAAACTTATTCAAAGAAAAGAAAAGAAAAGAAAAGAAAAGAAAAGGTTACAAGTAATAGTAAATTAATCAAAGTTACCAAAAGTGATCAAAGTTACGTTCATGATGAAACTTAACAATTGTAGATATGCTATATAACTTTCAATTAATGAAATTTATCTTTTCCCTTAAAAAAAAGCTAATAAATATATGCTTTAGTCTAGATTAATTACTAAAAAAATGCATTTGAAAAAAAATGTGAAAGAACCATAAGCAAGGTAAAGAAAAGTAATAAAAAATTACTTGTTCAGGAATTGATCAAATGATCACGGGATACAAATTAAATGTCCAAACTCCTTAAGACTTTGTTTATATATATATATATATATATATATATATATATATATATATATATATATATATATATATATATATATATATATATATATATATATATATATATATATATATATATATATATCGGAAAGGAAGGGGAGGGAAAGAGGAAGAAAATAGGTAAAAGGTGAAACTTCATATTTTCAATTTTGGAGGAATGATGTTTATTAAAGAGGGAGGGAAAATAAATTCATCCATGATCCATCTCTATCTCCTTCCTTCCCCAACCTCTTATGATAAGGCCACAAGGGAACTAGTTCTCCTCCCTTTCTCTTATCCAAATAAAACGTAAGAGGCTCACGAATATCAGCACTAGAACCCTTCCTATGAATGCAAATCACACAAAAGCATTTATAAAAGATTTTAATATAGTCCAACACGTGCATAAGTAGCTCGATGTACAATAACATTATTATACACCCGCCTCTCCTAAGAATATTATTGCGCATTACATATCAATAATATTTTACTTTTTAGATAATGTCTTATATAATGACCGCAAATGCCAACCCAAGATGTTGTGGAGCTTCACTAGGCATCTCATCGTGAGAGGCCAACATGACTTTTGGTATCTGGAGCCTGGAGGCGCCCGTAACAATTACTTTGGTATTGGTACCAATTTTAATGAACTTTGGTACCAGTTTCACGGGTCAGTCATTTGTCTTTTTGCGCGAAAATGTCAATAAAGCCTCGGTGAATGATGAAACGACAACCGTTTCTCGATATTGTGAGAGTTGAAGTGTATACAAGATCCTTCTCTTTACCATTAAAAAAAAATTGTGATTGTGTTAGATAGTCATTATCATCATATATTTGCACCTATACAAAAAAAACACTTGCTCGGTTTATGGGAAACATATTAGAAAGACTAATAAAAAAACAATGAGACATAGTATAAAGTCAGAAACAGATGAACTGAACCAAGTTTTGGAGGGAATAGAGAGATTTTGCAGAAAGGTAATAAGATCCTAGAGAGAGAATATATATTGGACAGTGGGATAAAAAAAAAGGACTGCAAAAAAATCTGGGGAAAACCCCGAAGATGATTACACTATATCCAGATTTTATCTTCTGATCCCAAATCCTTATTTCTTTCCCCATTTTTCAACTCTCAAATTCATAGTATCTTCGTCCTTTCTTTTTCTCTCTTTAACTTTCTTGTGTTTTATTTTGTCAAAAACAGCATTTATAGCTTATCTTTGCTTTATTTTTCTACCAACTTTTTTCTTGTTACAAATAAAGAGGTGTTATTTTTATTTTTAAGTAGTCATATTATTTGGGTGCAAATTAAGGAATAGAGAGAAAGTTATATACTTTGTTAAGGAAATATGAATGATAATAGTGAAGAAGGTAGTTGTTCTTCATCTTCATTTTCATTTTGTGCATCAAAATTGGGTTATGAAGATCAACCACATGTACTTGCTGTGGATGATAATGTCATTGACCGCAAACTCATTGAAAGGCTGCTCAAGAGTTCATCTTGTAAAGGTAATTTATGATGATAATTATGTTGGTTTTTAATTTCTCATAGTTTTTTTTTTTTCATTTTTGTTTCTTTCATGGAATTGTTTCAATTTTCTTTTACTGTTTTACAATATTGCACTTATTTTTCTATCACTTATGGAGTTATTTTTTTGAGTTTGTCTTGTAAGAGATCGCCTATTTTTAAATTAAAACTAGTATTTTGGCCCGAGCGATGCCTCGGGTCAGTTACAATACTTTTCATATTTTTTGTCCATTAAGAAATTGAAATATTCACGTCATGACGTGATAAGTAAAAAAAATCTGAAAGGTTTGAGTTTGAAAATAATAGCTTAAAAAGAATTGTGGTAAGATAATATGACATCAATAGTCTCTTGTTAGTTACGTAAAGAGATCTATATACTTGTTTAAGTCTTTTTTGTTAAGTATAGCTATTAAAGACTTTATCATATTGTCTTTGAAACATTTCACAATAAAACCATAGTGTATTGATGGTTAAGTTCTTATTTTTCATTTCCAAGGTCACGTGTTCGATTCCTTCCAGTTACACAATATTTATGTTTTTTTAATTGAGGGATACACATGGACATAAAGCATTTGCATTAGAAATTAGAAATTGAGGGGGGAGTGCCACGTGGCACATCGACTTCCTTATGCACGCCTTTTAATATATTTGTATAGATTAGTCAATGGTAAGCCAATATTAAAAAGAGAATTAGCCCAATAGTGACTAGGTTAATTTCTTTCGCTGACTAGGTTAATTCATTTAGTGACTAGGTTAATAATTTTTGTATTTTTTTTTGGTGCGAATGAGCCACAAGGGCGGGGATGAGAATCGATCCCAGGATAACCTGGAACTTGGAGGGAAGCTCTAACCAACTTAGCTATCCCTCACTCTCATCACTTATGGAGTTATGGTTGTATTATGTTTTGTTGAGAAATTAAAATGAGAAACTAGAAAACGTAAAGTTTATTAGTCCTATATTCAAAAGATAATCTTCATGATATGCTAAGAATTGGCTAAAGATTTCGGATATATTATAGAGGTGGGTTATTTGTATTTCAAATTTTTTGAAGAATTAAAATCGTAAGTGTGTGATTTAATTAAAGGGAAACAAAAATGTACTAATAAGGGGAAATTGTTCTAAATTGAGTTTGAAAAATATTAACTTTGGGTTGATTTTTTATTAGGACACTTTAACTTCAATATTCTCAGTAAAAATAAGAAAAAGTTGATATTTTTAAAAAATAATAAATTTAAAATAGTACAATAATATTTTATATAGTAACATTTGTTTTTTTTGTTTTAAAAGAAACTTATGATCAATTTTGTAGATATTACAAATTAAAATGTTTTCTTCTTATTCGTAAATATTAATTGGGAATTGGGATTCGTCCTAAGTAAGTTTTACCATATTGACTTTCATGCTTACCAATGTACCACTTTGACCATTAGGGCCTGTTCTCCCCAACTTATTTTCAATTCAGTTCAGTTCAGTTCAATTTCTAAATTTATTCATTACTATTAGTTATAATTTGATTATGTTCAGTTCAATTTAGTTCAGTTCAGTTCAATTGTTTTATGCCGAAGAGAACAGATCCTTAGTATTTTTAATTATCTATTTGTCTACTTAAATTGAAATCTATCTGTATACTTCATATTCGTGAATATATGGTCAAAGTCAGTTATGTGAATAGTGCAAAAATCAATACGATAAAACCAAAAGTAACTAAAGAAAGTATTTTGAAACAAATAAATGACAAACTTCTAGAAAAAAGTACAGATTTTTATACTCCCTCCATCCCAAAATATAGTTCCCAATTCTATTTTTTCACGGGAATTAAGGTAAGTAGAATTTAAGAGGGATATTAAAGAATTTTTGTTTATTTAAATAAATGTTGTATGGGAAAAGATGATTTTAGGAGAGAAAATGGAGAATAATTGGTGAAAGAGCATTAATTGTAACACTTGGGTTGAATAAACAAAGCTAAAAATAAAATTCAAGAAGCAAATAACTGATGGGGACACGATTTTTCTAGACAAATTATGGAAAAATGTGGAACTAAATATAGAAACGAGAACTATATTTTGGGACACCCAGAATGAAAATGAGAACTATATTTTGGGACGGAAAGAGTATGTGAAATAGTAGAGTGGCAAATTCATTTTCAAATGAAGTTACAAAATGTTTCAAAAATTTAGATATCAAGCCTTTCACATATCTTAATAAGACTCGAAAAATAGATAAAATTAGTTGGTTAATTAGTGTACACGATTCCAAACTCTAGAGAAAAAAGTAGAGAGGGCCAATATTACTTGGCCTTACACTCCTTAAGGAGCAAATCACATAATTTGGCACAATACTACCAATTTAAAAGGGGAGCAACTAATTTGAGATGAAGGTAGCATAATTGTGTGATATAGGTATTCTTAGAAGATTACATTTGTTATTTTCATGATAATATGAACGCATAGATGAATAATATTGAAGCACAGAAAGAACCTGCTTAGCTATTTGACTTCCCAAGGGTAGGTTGCTCATAAGAGCTACGTCGTTTTGGAAGTTAGTTGGTAGTTTTGACATTGGACTTCTTCTTGAGATTAAAAGCATTAAATGGAATTTTTGTAGGTTTTGTTTTGACCCTCATTTCATTGGTGTAGGTATTAAATTTTTCAATTGACTTAGGAGTAGTATATATACGAACATGAGAGCCTCATTGGCTAATTAGTATACTATCTATATGTTAGTTGAAGATTAAGATTTTATGGGAATGTTTGGGAAATTGAATATGTCTTTCCGAGAATCACTAAAGGAATAAACCTTTATATGCTCTCACTTGATAAAGTGTCTTACATGTTCTTGACAGTTGCATGTACTAACCTAAATAACTTAATGTAGAATTATTTTTATGATTAATTATTTTAATCAAATATTTTATGATTAAGTTATGGATATACTACTTGCTAATTCAAATTTGAGATTTCTATAATGTTGTAGTAATGTGTTGGTCAATTTTGGGACAAAGTTTGTGTTCGTAAAACCCAAATCACCAGCAAAATCCGTTTGGGAATTGATTGGATTAATTAATAAATAAATGATAATTTAATCTAAGTTTATTACCATTTCTAGTATTTCATAGCTATCTCTTTGTCTTTATTATATGCGTATACAAGCTACATTGACCTTTGCCTCTTAACACAAATTTTATGATTTCAATTATGAGTTGAAAACAACTCCAACCCTATACTATCGTCTTACGTATTAATTATAGTAATATTACCAATTTAGAAATTTTTATTTCTTTTTAATTTGTTGGCCTTCTTGTCATGATTATATTGAGTAACTAATTTTACCCCACGATGTACATAGATTAATACTAAGCTTTTTTATATGTTGAATCGTAAGTTTAAAGACAACAATTAAAGGCTCATTCGTTATCATATTTTGTTTCTAATTTTCTTTTTTTTGAAAACTAAAAACAAAAATATGAAAACCAGAAAAAGTAGTTTCTAACTTTCTGTTGTCAGTTTTCAAAATTGAAATGTATAGTATAAGACTATAAGTAGGACTAATTTTAAGATTATTATACTCTATAATCATATGACTTTTATATTCATAAAACCAAAAACTGATAGTAATGCCGAACGGGCCCTAAAATGTTATTGTTGCTATTGTATAATCTAGGAGTATATTAAATATTTTTAAATTGACGAGAGTCATCTTTTAGCGATAGCTTAAGGTATGCAAGCTACGAGTTAATAATCATTTGACATCTTTTGAAAAAAATTAATCACGTAACAGATTAGAATTATGTCTCATGTAAAAGCATATTATACCAAAAACACATTATATATGGAGATTATTAGGAATATTAGGGTATCCTAAAGATACGATATTATCTTTAGGATATGGTATTATCTATGGAAAATATTATGTTAAGAATATCTCCAATAAGTATTAGGAATAAGATATCTCTTAGAGATAATTCCCTAGTAGGAGTCCATTTATACTCCTATATATTGTGTACTCATAGTTCATTATGACACACATCTATAATATAAACTCTTATTATTTCCTCCCTCCTATAAACTTAACATGATATCGGAGCTCTACGATTTTTGAGGGCCAAAACACGTATTCCCGTTCTCCTGCCGGTGGGCATGGATTCTATATTGTCCACCGGCGGATGTCATATATATTTTAATGTTTCCGCTAAACTCTAAAGGTTTGATTTGTTTATGATGATCTCTCCTCGACTCCTATAATCTGCTATGCTCCTGACAAAATCAATTTGTCTTCTTCCTGGAGAAAATTTTCCCTTACTATTCTTTTTCTTTTCTTTCTAAAAAAAAAAAAAAAAACTTCAATCCATTAATTTAACCATCCTTTGCAGTTTGCACTCGCCGATTAATTGATTGTCAAACTTCTTGGAGGTTTAATGTATGGTGCAATACTACTACACTAGAATTTGTTTGAGCCACTTCTTTGTTTTCCAGGCGTTGACTATTAGAAGTTTAGTTTTATTTGGTTGAGTTGGATTTTCGGCTCTCCCTGTGTCTTGAAATAGGACTTAGTTCTCCTTGTACCGTGAGACAAGGTTTGGTTCTCCTTGTGCCATGAGACAGGGATTTAATGTGTTGTGAGCACGGTTTTGCTCAGAAAAACCAACATTTGAAGAGAGTTCGACTTTGCTCAAGAAAAGTCAATATCTGTTGTGAGCGTGATTTGCTCAAGAAAAACATAAACACTACGGGTACGAAAAGAATGACGTTCCCGTTAAGTTAAAGTAATTGGTGAGTTTGAAAAGATTAGCGTTCTCATCAAGAAGAAGAAGTAATTTGCGGGTTCAAAAAGAATGGTGTTCCCGTTCAATATATTTGTTTGATCTTAATTTTAATGTTTTTTTATTTCTCCAATCGTAACGTTCGTGTGACTGTCGTTACGACTCCGGAAGGGTATTAGGAATATTAGGGTATCCTAAAGATATGATATTATCTTTAGGATATGTTATTATCTATGGAAAATATTATGTTAAGAATATCTCCAATAAGTATTAGGAATAAGATCTCTCTTAAATATAATTCCCTAGTAGGAGTCCATATATACTCCTCATAGTTCATTATGCCACACATCTATAATATAAACTCTTATTGTTTCCTCCCTCCTATAAACTTAACAGAGATTAACCTGGAATAGATTGATCACTATTGTCCCAAAAAAGTGATGTAAAAGTGCTAAATCAGGTGGCATATACATATGATTGTTAGAGTTTGTAAGAAAGATTATTTATTAGAAGATATGATGTATTTACATGAGGAAGTTCCTCAAAGTAATGTTGTATATATGCACATAATGTTGCAGTAACTACAGCTGAGAATGCAATGAGTGCATTGGAGTACTTGGGAATTGGAGAAGATCAACAAAATACATCCAAGGCAAGCTATTATCATTATGTGGCCAAATTTTTCTTTATAACGATTTGCTTTAGGGATGACAGTGCTATTAGTCATAATGCAAAAACTAATACTATAATGTTTTATGAATGAATAATGATAATGAATTTCAACAGGCCGCAAAAGTTAATTTGATACTCACAGATTACTGCATGCCAGGAATGACTGGCTATGATCTGCTTAAGAAGATTAAGGTAAGATATTAATTAATGCGTTTTATAATTTTTATATAATGTGTATCACTACTTGTACCACACGAAAAGAAAAACTATTTCTAGTAACTAAAAACTATTATTATTTTTCGCTCGGATATGATGCATGACTAGAAAAATGTCTTTTAACTTTTTTCTTGTGCAGGAATCGTCAAAGTTGAAGGAAGTGCCCGTTGTTATAATGTCATCTGAAAATGTCCCAACAAGAATTAGCAAGTAATTAGTATGCAATTTCTTTGTTAAGTATTCATATGATGATCTAATTTCTTGTCAATCTTATGTAATCTTGCTAATTATGTGGGCAGGTGCTTGGAAGAGGGGGCTCAGATGTTCATGTTAAAGCCACTTAAGCTCTCAGATGTCAAGAAATTGAGGTGTCAAGTTATGAAGCGCAGACATTAATAAGCAAATGGGGTTCAGTCTTGTTTTGGCCACATACTAGATGTGTGAGCTTATATCAAAGATAAAATGTGAAAAAAAGAGGGTGGTATACAGTAAGCATGGACACCACAGAAGGAAGTTATATACCATGGTGAAAATTTTGTTTTGGGAAACATTTCTTCTTTTGAGAATGACAATTATTATTATGCTATTTCATTTCCCTTCCGCCACTTATCTTGAATTTTCTCTTGAGATTGTAGTCATTTTCTAAAAGTACAAAAGTTTGAGAAGTTATATACATCATAATCTATGTGTATGGTAATCTAACTGAAAATCATGTTTACTAGCCACAAAATTGATTATAGCTTCGACTATAAGATTGGCAATTATAACGTGCACTAAAATCAACAAGAAGTTGCGTTCTCTTCACCTGAAAAAACCCGAACTATTAGACTTGATTGACTCTTATTGGAACTTATTTTTTAGTGTTGTGTTAGATCTGATCAAACCTGATAAAATCTACTCAAACCTGATATGAACTTATTGGATACGAAACTTATTTTTTAAGGTGAAGAGAACACACCAAATGGATTGCAAATATGTCACGACAAGAGTATATTTGCTGCATAGCACACCTCTTCTTGCAGATGAGCCCTCATACCGAGCTCACTTGCCATACTGTCATCTCTATACAATTAGAAAATTAAAACATAGTTGATACAAAGTCTCAAACCTACACTCTTGATGAAAATCACTTAGGCCCTGTTTGGCAATTAGAGGTTAGCTGTTAGCAGTTAGTTGTTAGCGGTAAGTTGAATGTATTAGCTGATTTGACTAGCTGTTTATATTAGCTTTTTTGTGTGAAAGTGTTTGGTAGATAGCTGTTAACTGATTGGTACTTTATTAGGTGAAATGACCAATAAGGATATTGGAATTTTTTTTTTTTTTTTTGTAAAACGTAGTATATTTGACCAACATTAGGAAATATTAGTCATTATTACACAACTAAATTCACAAACGTCTCTTTTAAAAAGCTCATACTAGTAGTTTTTTCAAAATTAGCATTTTAGGCTCAAATCACTCTTTCAGTTCTCTCTCAACCAACCACTTTCATTAGAGGTTTGGATTAGTCAAACCTCTCTATTCATCTTAAACCTCTCTTTTTACCCTAAAACTCTCTCAACCAAACACTCCCTTAGTAATTGATCTTCTACAATCTTACAACAATTTATGTATATAGGGTTGTAAAGGGGGAGTGTTACATCAAATTACACCAATCGTTATATGGACCTATGGGGGAGAGTTTGGTCATGTTGATCAGTCCACCTTTTGCCATTTCAGCACAAGAAATGATATGTTGCCATGTGTCTCCATACCATTGGATGATATAAATGTATATTTGGCCATGTCACAACTTGTAGTATAGTAGAAGTTGAGGAGTGATGGTAATATACTTAATGGTTTCGCAAAACAAAGTACGAAGTCTAAGGCAAAATTCAAGGTCAAAGTGCAGAGATCATTGTCAATTTAAAATATCACATTTTTGTCCCAAAAACTAACTTTTACATGAACTTTTACATAATATTGAATATGAGGTTGTGGATTCAAATTTTAATGCTTATTTACGTGTACCTTTTTTTCTATGAGGAAATAATTCATTATGCATTGTTCTAATATTAAAATATATATTGACGACAATATAACTATTGCTATATGATGCAGAAACAACGGATACCGTTTTCTAGAGAGAGGGGCTCTCCATTCTTTCTAGAAACTCTAGCCCCAATTCAATTTCTTCTGAAATTGAAACCCTAGCCCCAATTTAATTTCTTCTGAATTAAATACCTAGCCTCCTCCCTCTTCTCATCCTTCTTGTTCTAGCCACTTCCATGGCTTAGCTTGTCTTCCAGTTCTCTAGCCTATCCTTTATGGTAGGTAAAGTTTTCGGGTGTTCCCCTTCACAGCGCGTCGCGGTGGGTCGAGGGTGTTCGCTTCGATGATGTTCGTGTTCGCGATGGGTCGTGTTCGCATCACTGGTGGTCGTTCGTGGTGGGTCGTGGGTGTTCGCATCGCTGGTGTTCGTTCGCGGTGGGTCGTTGATGGGTTTTAAAATATATACCGCAAGTGTACGGTGTCTGTTGTTAGCAGAAACTGGCAAATACGGGTCGATCCACAGGGAGATGAGTTCTATAGATTTGTGCTCAATTATTTAACTACTTCAAGAGAGGAATTTGATTGAATAATTAACAACTAAACTAGAATAAGCTACAACATATAAAAAGATGGAACTTTATCAAATAATAAAAAACCTAGGGCAGTCGATCGGTCCACCATGCTTATACCAATTTAATCACTACAATATAATTCAACAATACTTGGATTGAGGTTCGAATAATTAGAGTATTTCGTTAATCCTACGGTCGGGCCTTAACAACTCTTAGATCAACATATGCCGCATACAGTCCTCAACATAATCAGACCTACCTATTGTAACAAGCCTCTAATGAGTATGATCTTTCGATTCTAACTCCTATTAGCTAAGCATAACCCATGATATTGCGCAATTACATGAATTAAACAAGCATAACAAATCAATAGGAATTATTCTAATTCAATCCAAATATCGAAGAACTTCAAACCACAATAAATTAGGTAGAAACATGGCTTCCCTCTCTGAGCCCTAGAAATAGACTACTCACTCATGATAATAATAAACACAATAAACATAATGCAAGTAGAAGAATTCATTAAAGTAAGCAAAGTAAAGAAGAATACCGAATGATTGAAGAACCATGAAAACGAAATCAATGATCTTTATAATCTTCAAGGGCAAGAGTTAATAGAAAGCTAGAGAGAAAAAGACTAAGTGTTTTAAACCTAAAAACGCAGAATAATAGCTGAACTAATCGAAAATACTAAAAACCGGCTTAAAAAGGCAAAAATTAAGGCTCCCGAAAAACCGCCCGGTCGGGCGACGGTGTCTTGATTTTACGAGCAAAGAAACAATTTCGCCCGGTCAACCGGGCAAGGCCGCCCGGTCAGGCGCGCAAATGATGGCTCCTTTCTCGCCCAGTTGACCGGGCGAACATGCCTTGGACTCTGAAGAAGATATCGTCTCGCCCGGTCGACTGGGCGGGAAAACTGCAATTTTATATCAACTTGCGAAGGCTGTATCTTTCAAACCAAAAGTCTGTTTGGGGCGTGTTACCTATCATTGGAAAGCCCTTAAAGTCTAGTTTCCCGCCCAACTGGAATTTCTTGATTATTAATTTTATATCAAAAGTTATGTTCAAAATAGTGAACAAGTGTCAGTTTTGGCACTTCTTTCACTAACTCTTTGCTTCATTCTAACTCGAAATTGTCCCAAACGGATGCAATGTGATCTTTGTGCAAGCTATCTTCATCCTCAATGATTAATAGGCTTGATCTTAGATAATCATAATCAATTTCCATCAAAATAACATGAAAATCATCGGAACACGCAAACGGGGAGTAGTAGACACTAGTGGAAAAATAAGGAAGGGTTGCGGTCAAAACAGCCCCAAGGGCTGCGTTTTTGGCCAGCAGCCCTTTCCATAGCAGCCCTTCAATAGAAAAGAAGGGCTGCGGTTTTTAACCGCAACCCTTCACAACGAAGGGCTGCGGTTCAGGCCAAAAACGCAGCCCTTCTTAGCTCGAAGGGGCTGCGTTTCGCCTTAAACCGCAGCCCTTCTTTAAGTGAAGGGTCATGCGGTTTTAAGGCGAAAACGCAGCCCTTCTTTAAGTCAAGGGCTGCGGTTTAGGCTTAAAACCGCAGCCCTTCAAATTCCTCTTTTTTTTTTTAAATAAATCTGCCCTGCATGCCCTGCCCACCCCAGCCCCCTCACCCCTAGCCCCCGCCCGCCCCCGCACGCCCCGCCCACCCCCCAACCCACCCCCCCGCCGCCCCCGCCCCGCCCCCACCCCCGCACTCCCTCCCCCAAGCCCCGCCCACCCCACCCCCCCCCCCCCCACCCCACCCCCACCCCCCCCCCCCCCCCGCCCCCGCCCCCGCCCCCACCCCCGCACTCCCCCAAGCCCCGCCCACCCCAACCCCCCACCCCCACCCCACTCCCCGCCCTACCCCCGCACTCCCTCCCACCCCCACCCCCACCACCCCCGCCCACCCGCCCCCCACCCCCGCACTCCCCCAAGCCCCCGCCCACCCCACCCCACCCCCCGCACTCCCCCAAAGCCCCCGCCCACCCTAGCCCACCCCCCGTACTCCCCCCGCCCGCCCTCCCCACCCCACCCCCACCCCCTTCACTCTCCCCGCACCCCCACCCCACCCCACCCTCTCGCCCCCTCCACCCATTGCTGCCGGCCACCCCAAAGACCCAACCACCCCCATAGCCCGGCCCAAGACCCACCATGGCGGCCCCCCCCACCCCACCTCCCACCCAAAACCTCCCTTCGACACAAAAAAAACCCGATCAAATTGCAATAATATATGACAAGTTTTTGAACGTAATAATTAACTTTAAATATGTATATTTAATAATGTAAAAAGTGTACATAGAATTGATACAAACTAGTAGATGTAGCTAATTATATCACGAATTCCACCAAAATGTATCATAAACAATCATCACAAAGGCGGGACGCCAACTTATCTCGAACTTCATGTAATTCGTCTGTGGTGAAGGCCCTCAAACTTGGTGTGTTATTCATATGAACCTTGCAAAACAACCAAGGAATAAACACATAATATAAGAATTCAATCATTTACCGTAGTTAGTAGTTCTAAAAATGACATATACCTTCCCAAAATTCAATCAAAAACAAATGCAAGCCTAAAAATCTACACACTAGTTATATTATACCTCATATTATCATATTCAAAAAGAAAATGGAGTTAACTGACTCGAGAAACAGGAATTGGACGCGAAAAGGCAAAAATAGGCCTAAAATCACATTTATGTTCCCGATATACAACCAACAACAAATGCAAGCCTAAGAATCTACACAATAGTTACATTATACCTCATATTATCATGTTCAAAATGAAATTGGGGTTAAATGACGCGATAAGTACGAATTGGACGCGAAAAGGCAAAAATAGGCCTAAAATGCCCTATTCGTTCCCAAAATTCAACCTACAACAATTGCAAGCCTAAAAATCTACACAATAGTTACATTATGCCTCATATTATCATGTTCAAAAT
This sequence comes from Beta corolliflora, assembly GCA_947648045.1. Classification (NCBI taxonomy): domain Eukaryota; kingdom Viridiplantae; phylum Streptophyta; class Magnoliopsida; order Caryophyllales; family Amaranthaceae; genus Beta; species Beta corolliflora. The sequence continues at coordinate 585,132 of CANSZD010002926.1, read as the reverse complement.
GAATTTGGGGTTAATTGACTCGATAAATACGATTTGGAAGCGTAAAAGGCAAAAATAGGCCTAAAAATGACATTTTCGTTCCCAAAAATATGCATGTGCTACTTTGGTTTCTAAAACAATTAATACCTATTACCAATCGATCTAATATAAACTAACATATACTAATAAGTTACATACCTTTTGAAGATCATCGACGTTAGTGCAATGGTTGACGATATCGAACATGTACCTCAGCACGTAATAGCCACATGCAAGTCCATCATCTTGTTACGGACACCAAATGACGCATCCAATGACATTCATGTTAGATGTGTAGTATGTGGCTAAAAGTGTTTCTATATAAGGACAAATAAATTAGTCATGTTACCTCGACTGATATCCAAACAGGAGCTTTTGGTGCTCGAAGTCCTGTTGCACTAATATGCTTCATCACACTACATCAATACATTATTACAGTATAAGATTAGATGTACTAATTGTTTATATATATAAAGATGATGAATAATGTGTAATATTAATAAGTCCGCATATATTGAGTTTCGATTAGGCTACCTATTTAACAATGATTTGATTAGTAAGGACCGTGGTGGTTGTCGACGCAAAGAATCAAAGTGGTAGACTTCGTTACGTGACAAACATATCGCAAGCAGTGTCCAATGAGCCCTACAACAAGAAAATATAGTTATTATTAATCGTAGAACAATTAATAGGTCAATTTAATTATCGAATAATAAAAGTAAAGCGAGTTTAACAAGCATACTTTTCAATATAAGGAACAAGAATGATCTGATGATATCCAAAACGAGATGATGCTTTGAAACTCATATCGAGATACTCTTTCACTTCGGCTTTGTTTTGTAAGCAATTGTCATCTCGTATTATGTTTGGACATAACCTACCAAACATTGACTCATCACTAGATGTTGCAATCAATTCATTGTATAATAACCTGAGAAATCATATTGATTAAAAGAAAACTTACTTATTATGGAAGTTGAATTGAAAACTTGTATAATAACCTGAGAAATCATATTGATTAAAAGAAAACTTACTTATTATGGAAGTTGAATTGAAAACTACTTAAGGCATATGTATATGTATATTTAATTTATATACTTATGTATTACCTCATGAATGTTTGTATCATGGAAACATTCAACTCTACCCCACATAAGAATTCTTTAATATCGACCTTAGAGTTGAATGTCGATGACTCCTCAAAGTAGTGGAATTGTTGCTCCCCCAAAGGAACCTCAATTGTACTGTGATCGGGTAAATCACTAGCGCACTCATGTAACCAATAGCATGGAATACTAAGGCCTCGCACCACCTCTGGCTCGATAATAAGTGGATTCTTTGTCATAGAAACATTTCCCTTCAACTGTTTTCATTCACCTTCATCACGTAAACTTGCCTTCCTATCAGGTGAACAGGCCTTCTTTGCCTTCCTGTCATGTGAGCCGGCCTTTCCCCAAACCTAGTAATTAGTTAAAAGTAAAGATATTACTAACTATCATAGAAAATAGAAAAGAAAACACGCATATATATATATATATATATATATATATATATATATATATATATATATATATATATATATATATATATATATATATATATATATATATATATATATATATATATATATGTATGTTAATCATCGTACCTCATCTGAAAACCGCGCCAATGTACGGGCCCATAGAACATAATTGCCAAGGGCATCATTCAGTAACTGTAGACCAACTTCTGGCTTCGGCAGCGGAAGAGGTAATTATTCGAAACCAGACACAATTTCATTGAGGGTGACCACATAGTGATTATCATCCACTAACTGGTTATGCAATCGTACTCGGTCATTAGGGGGTTGTGCATGGCCATAAGCTACCAGAATGAAACTATCATAACCATCTCCTCGAGCTAATAGTTCACATGGTGTCTCCTCCTTTAAAAAAAACTCCATTTATAGTTAGTCTATGAAACAACATTATTATATTAAGAATTTCATGCATTTAAGAATAATAGTGGTGTAACAAAGCAAAGGGATTAAGTGATTACCTTCAACTCGGGTACTATAGGTGGATCAGGTAAAGGTATCATCTGATCAATAGATGTTGGTGGATCACTGGTCGGCTGGCTAGGTGTAGTATCACTACCCTTTTGAACGTAGCAAAAGTCGGTAAACCCATTTGCTCCAAAATGGCGTTGAAGTTATGTGTCATCTCCTCTCCGAGCCCCTCCCGAATTGCAGCTTTCATAGCCTCCACATTTACTGACGCTGCCGAATTCACACTACTTGCACTCGATTTGATAGTTGTAGTGTATTGATCACCATATACCTTTCTCAAACCGAGGCGGACACCTCCTACGCCCCTCACGCGTCCACTGTGGTCCTTTCCTAAAGTTTCGTGCAATGCATCAATGTGTCCTTTAGGAGTGAACTCACCAGTTGCCTCTTTTTTCTTCAAGCCAATCTACATAAGGATAAGAGAGAAATGCTCGTGAGCACACAACTTATATTATATATACCTTATATAACCATATAATCTGTACTTACAATGGCGTTGGCTATCTGTTGTGTTCCGGGATCAGGCAAGACTCTTTTTCCCTTTGCATCAACCCCATGCATCGAACACCACCAATCGAGGACTCTATCTGGTTGCCGAGGCTGTGCAACTGTCGTCGTTGAGCTAGTCCCCGTTGCCGTTGTCGACCCTATTGTGGGGTAATGGCTGAACATCCACTTCTCTCTCGCCTCATTGTACGAATGAGCACCCAAATGATGATAATACTTCCTAGCTTTTGCACTCGCGCTACTTTTCTCACGACTTGCCTAAAACACACAATTATAAACAAAGGTTAGGTACGGTGTTATACAATAATACTGGATCTAAGTGTATTAAATCTTAATAAAATATTCTTACAATAGCTTGTGGGGTTGTTTTTTTGGCAACAAATGATTCCCACTCTTCAGGTTTGATAGTTTTCCATATCTGAAATGGTAATTTGGATGGTCCAGATGATGTTTCCGGTGAAGCCTCAGGACCGGCTTGTGTTTCTCCGCCGTAGATGTTCTTCTTCTTTGTACCTACTACTTTCCTCCGCTTAGTGATCCACCCAGACACTAACTTAGCCTTGAAATCTCTGAATCTCTGGGCAACCGCGGATAGAGATACATTCTTCTTGGCTTCATCATCTTCGATATTGAATTGATTCTACAAAAAACGCAGTTCACAAACTAGTTTTCGCAAATGTTGTAATTTATATGCTATAAGTAATATTACACATATATTTAACTAAATAATTAAGAAACTAAACGTTATTGTACGTGAAGCTTACCATAGTATCTTCCTATAGACACCGCTTCAACCCCTCGAGCACCTCTTTCCATGAGTGCAGAATGGAGAGTTTATGCATGCAAATGCCAACTTGCATGCCATACTTTTGACGCCACTTTCCACAAGGTTGACCCATATTATCGTACTCCAAAGTCATATTTGTGTGTTTCCCTAGTGACTTTGTAGGTCCCCTTCCTTTTCTCTTTTTCGTCGCCAATGACTTCCTAGGCATTTGTGCATTTATTTCTTCACGGCGAGGTCGAGCCAATTTACCCCGTTTCTTTCTCGCATCGAACGACTCATCCTCGGTAGTGTGTTCAGCACTCGTGCTGTTATTCGTATGCACCTCCGCCATCTCCCTGAAATTGTACAAATATATGCATTAATATAAAAAAAATTAAAATTCACATTGCCACTAGGGGGAGTGTGTCAAGGGGGGGGTCCGTGCGCGGGAGGGCGGCGGTGGGGGGGGAGGGCGTGAGTGGGGGTGTTTGTGCAGGGGAGAGTTTAGGGCCGGGCGGGGTGTGGGGAGGGGGGTTCGTGTGCAAGGGGGCGGGGCATCGGTGGGGGGGAGGGGAGGGTTCTATGCGAGGGCAGCGGTGGGGGGGGGGGAGGGGTATGCGGGGAGGGGAGGGGAGGGGGGGCGGCGGGGGGGGAGGGGGAGGGGATGGGCAGCAGTGGGGGAGAGGGGAGGGGTGTGCGGGGGGAGGGGGTCTCGGGGTGCAAGGGGGGCAAGGCCGGGCAAGGCAGTGGGGGTGAGGGGAGGGGCAGAGTGTGGGGAGGGGGGGTCTCGTGTGTAGGGGCAACAGTGGGGAGGGTTCCGTGCGGGGGCGCAGTGGGGGGGAGGGTCACCGCAGGGGCAACAAGTGGGGGTGAGGGGCAGCGGTGGGGGAAGGGGGAGGGCGGGGGCGGAGGTGTGGGGAGGGGGGTCTCGTGGTGCGGGGGGGAGGGCGACGAGCGGTGGGGGAGGGGGGGGGTGTGGGGGGGAGGAGAGGGGGTGCGGCGGGGGGGGCATGTGCAGGGGGCTTGGGAGGGCCGGCCATGCACACGGCACTCCCCTCCCCCCCACCGCTACCCATCCTTTTCCCCCACCGCTGCCCATGCACGTAACCCTCCCCCCCCCCACAGCGGCACCCCCGCCCCCCTTGCACACAGGACCCCAAAATGCAACAAAAGTTAGGAGTTAGATCAACAAAAATAGAAAAAAATGACTCGATAAGTACGATTTGGAAGCGAAAAGGCAAAAATAGGCCTAAAATGACTTTTCATTCCCGAAGTGCAACCAACAACAAATGCAAGCCTAAAATTCTACACAATAGTTACGTTATGCCTCATATAATCATGTTCAAAAAGAATTTGGGGTTAAATGACTCGATAAGTACGATTTGGAAGCGAAAAGGCAAAACTAGGCCTAAAATGACCTTTTCATTCCCGAAATGCAACCAACAACAAATGCAAGCCTAAAACTCTACACAATAGTTACATTATACCTCATATAATCATGTTCAAAAAGAATTTGGGGTTAAATGACTCGATAAGTACGATTTGGAAGCGAAAAGGCAAAACTAGGCCTAAAATGACCTTTTCGTTCCCGAAATGCAACCAACAACAAATGCAAGCCTAAAACTCTAAACAATAGTTACAATATACCTCATATAATCATGTTCAAAAAGAATTTGGGGTTAAATGACTCGATAAGTACGATTTGGAAGCGAAAAGGCAAAACTAGGCCTAAAATGATCTTTTCGTTCCCGAAATGCAACCAACAACAAATGCAAGCCTGAAACTCTACACAATAGTTACATTATACCTCAGATAATCATGTTCAAAAAGAATTTGGGGTTAAATGACTCGATAAGTACGATTTGAAAGCGAAAAGGCAAAACTAGGCCTAAAATGACCTTTTCGTTCCCGAAATGCAACCAACAACAAATGCAAGCCTAAAACTCTACACAATAGTTACATTATACCTCATATAATCATGCTCAAAAAGAATTTGGGGTTAAATGACTCGATAAGTACGATTTGAAAGCGAAAAGGCAAAACTAGGCCTAAAATGACCTTTTCGTTCCCGAAATGCAACCAACAACAAATGCAAGCCTAAAACTCGACACAATAGTTACATTATACCTCATATAATCATGTTCAAAAATAATTTGGGGTTTAATAATTCGATTAGTACGAATCGGACGCGAATCGACCAAAATCTACACAATAGTTACAAATTGGAGAAATTACACAGACCTGAGTTTATGTCTCATGATTTATTGACCTTCCGCCGTTTCTTAGGATCCTGAAGTACATGTATCCTTTCCGTGTGATCTACACGCATATAGTTCTCCGACATATTCACATCATCTTCCACACTATTTTCAGGATAGGTAAAAGGGGGGAGGTCCTCAAATGCATCATATTCTTCCTCATTCTCAACATCACCAATACCGAGGATACTCCTTTTACCAGGTACAACAATTGACCACTTATTATCAGCAGGATCAGTTACAAAAATACTTGCTTAACTTGTGATGCAATTACAAATGGCTCCTCAGTGTCACGTAGACGACTAAGGTCAACAAGAGTGAATCCGTAAGGATCATCTTTTCTTACGCAACGTCGATTATCGTCAACCCACTTGCAACACAAGAGGCAAATATTAAAAGTACAGTAGTCCAGCTCCCATATTTCTTGTATTCTCCCATAATAATTGCTTTCAGCATGTACACGCGACTTATCCTTCGAGCTTGCGTATTGTGTAGCTGACGCCACAAGTGAAACACCACTATTTTATTGCGATGTTGACTTCAGATCTTGACGTTCAGTCCAAAACGTATACCCATTAATATCATAACCCTCATAAGAGCGTACAGCTTCACGAGGACCAAATGCTAACCACTTGACTTTTTCAGGAACACTTTCATCCAAATCATTCACTACTCGTTTATGAAACCAATCAATGAAAGTCTTGTTATGCATTTGCGTCAATGCCCTAACTCCTTTTCCAGGATTGCTAACACGTAATTCCTCCATATGTTCATTTAAATAAGGATGGACATCTGCTACGTGATGCAATACAAATAAGTGAGCTTGTTTACGCTTTTCTACGGAAGGTGTGATCAATTTTGAACCAAATGTACCCTTGCCCTCAAGTCTGCCCTCGTGTCGGGATGTCGGAAGTCCAACAGGATCAACACTAGCAAAATACTCGGCCATAAAATTACTGATCTCTTCACCCACAATCCCTTGAATTATACTACCTTCTGGTTGTGCAGGATTCCGAACTTTATCCTTCAAAGTGCCCATATATCTCTCAAAAGGATAGTACCACATCAAAAATACTGGACCACACAGCTTAATTTCTCGAACTAGATGGACAATGAGATGGACCATAATGTCAAAGAATGCGGGGGGGGAACACTCAAATTTGCATAGAGTTTCAACTACTCGGCCCGCAAGGAATCGAGGGTCGACGGTTCTAGGACTTTGCTTGCATATTGTATGGAAAAATGAACAAAGTTCTGTAATGGTGTGCCTCACATGCTTTGGAAGTATCCCACGAATTGCAATCGGTAAGAATACTTGCATCATGACATGACAATCGTGAGATTTCATACTCGATAACTTCAACTCACCATTTAAGGTAACAAATCGCTTCATATTCGATGAGTAGCTAGTTGGGACCTTAATGCCATACAATGACTCGCAAAAAACCCGTTTCTCTGCACGCGACATCGTGTAGCAAGCCGGTGGCAAATAATTCTTCTCCGAATCCTCCACCTTCTTTTTACTTTTCTGAGTTTCATCATCAACCCTTTCCTCCACTACTTTCTTCTTCCTTCCGTCCCCTTTTCCGAGCCCACGCCTCCGGTCGAAGCCCCCGTTTTTCCAAGTAAAGTCGTGACGCCTTAACATCTTTTGTCTTGCCCGGAATATTCATAAGTGTCGCAAGAATAGCTTCACAAACATTCTTCTCTATGTGCATGACATCCAAACAATGTCTGACCTTTAGATCTTTCCAATATGGGAGTTTCCAAAAAATGGACTCCTTTTTCCATAATCCTGTAGGTCGATCAACCTCACTAGCAGGTTTACCAAAGATTGTTTCAATGCCCTTCACCTGATTATAAACTTCAGTACCAGTTAATGGTCTCTGAGCAACTTCTTCTTCAACCGTCCCATCGAATGCCTTCTTCTTAAACCGATAGGGATGGTCGCGTCTGAGGAGCCTTCGTGTGCGCATATACACATGTTTGCAGCTCTTAAGGTGTGTAGATTTCATGTCATCTACACAAATCGGGCAGGGTTGTTTTCCTCTAGTTTTATACCCAGATAAGTTCCCATAAGCTGGATAATCGTTCATAGTACAAAAAAGCATGGTACGCAGAGTGAACATCTCATTAGCATACGCATCAAATACTAACACTCCTTCGTTCCACATCTTCTGTAAATCTTCAACAAGCGGCTGGAGGTATACATCAATGTCATTTCCAGGTTGTTTGGCCCCCGATATAAGAAGCGACAACATCATGTACTTGCGTTTCATGCACAACCAAGGAGGCAAGTTATAAACCACTAAAACTACTGGCCATGTACTATGCTGCGAACTGAGATTGCCAAAAGGGTTCATGCCATCCGTACATAATCCAAGCCTCAGATTCCTATCCTCATTACCAAATACCTTATGCACCCTGTTGATACTTTTCCACTCAGGCGAATCAGCGGATGCTTGAGCAGACCGTCTTTCTTCCTACGATCCACATGCGACCTCAAATTCTTCGCATCTCCTTTAATTGAGAACATGCGCTTAAATCTAGGTATTATGGGTAGATACCACAACACCTTAGCTGGTGGTCCTTCACTACCTCCAGCTCCTTTATGCTTGTACCTCGACAATCCACAACGTGGACACTCATGTAAATGCTCATACTCATTACGATAAAGCACACAATCGTTAGGACAAGCATGTATCCGCTCGTACTCTAAACCAAAGGACACATCAATTTCTTCGCATAATAGTACGACTTTGGCAGTTCATTTCCATCAGGGAGCATATCAGCTAAAACTTCCAACAACGATGTGAAACTAGAGTCCGTCCAACCAGCTTTCGACTTAATGTTGAACAATGTTATCACCGCGGAAATTTTGGTGTACTTTGTACAACTTGGATACAACGACTTTTCAGCAGCCTCAGACATAGACTCAAAAATACGAGGTCGTTTACACGACTGATCTTCAACCTCGTGTATCATCTCGTCTACCCGATCCCTATCATCATCTGCAAACTCATCATCCCAATTCTCATCCCCGAACTCATCATCCCAATTCTCTAAATCCTTCTTTTCTTCACATACATCGTTCATTACTCTAGAGCTTCCTATATACTTCCCCTGCTCACCATGCCAAACCCATACGTGGTATTGAGGCCTAAACCCACGGCGAAAGACATGCTCCCTAACCACATGTATACTACTAACCTTGCTCACATTTCTACAATCGAAACAAGGACAATAAAAGCCGACTGCTCCAGAGGATGTTTGATATTGTAATGCAGTTGTACAGAATTTCGAGACCCCTTTCACAAACTCAATCGATTCACGACTACCATACATCCAAGTACGATCCATCTCATTCAAGAAGACCTCTAATAATTAAACACAACCATTCATTACAATGCATCAATCATTATTTAAGTACATACACTCACATATTTAAATCACACACGTATAGAGCAAGCTAAGATAGTGACATCTTCAATTGTATGCATGCAGCCGAAGGTCCTTATCACTCCAACCTAACCCATCCTTGGACGTCTAATCTCACTAGTGAATATATGCCAACTTTTCAATTCTAAGGAAAATCCGGCAGCATTTCCCTACAGTTCTCCAAGTACACAATGTAGATAATTGCTTATCTACATATGTACCCAGAGAACAATGTAGAGAAATGATAAGCCAAGAATTTCCTTAGAATTGAAAAGAAGACACACATTCACCACCTAAGTGAGATCAAACGTCCAAGAACAATCCCAAACCGGGGACTATTCAAGACTTACTCCTAATGAGTAAGTCTTGAACGGGTATCTAGGCATATGATGACGATTCAAACAACTTGTAGATTTCATAGCTAAATTACATTGCGTTTTCATATAATCTCATATCAAGAAATATACATACACTACACAAACCCTTTGAAATTCCCATCAACTGGTACGAATTGGACACGAAAGGCGAAAATAGGCCAAAAATGACCCGAGAATCAGGTCACATGGCAATGGAATGCCCATCAGCTGGTAGCGGCGGAGTTGGAACTGTTATAAATGTGGAGAGCACCAGATGGGCTTTCGATTGCCATGTGACCTGACTCTCCACATTTACAACAGCCCCACCACCACCGCCACTACTGCCCCCCACTGCACTCCCTCATTGCCATGTAGGCGTAAAATGACCTTTAATTTTCGTTTCCGAAATACAACCAACAACAGATGGAAGCCTAAAAATCTACACAATAGTTACATTATACCTAAGCCCTCCCCCCCCCCGCCCAAAGATCCCCGGGCCCTCCCCCACCCCCTGCCCCGCCCCCCCACCCATTGCCGGCCCTCCCCCACCCCCCGTCCAGCCCCTCCCCCACCTCCCCGCCCAAAGATCCACAACCATCCCCACCCTTGCCAGCCCTCCCCCACCACCCGCCCAACACCCCCACCCCTACCCACCCTCCCCCACCCTCCCCCACCCCCTACAATCACTGTTTCAGCTAATACAAGGACATTTTACAACAAAAAATAGAAGTTGATTTCAAACTCCAATGAAATTAAACAAAAATTAGAGAAATGTAAAAGAGGAGAGAGAGTGAGAGAAGGGATGCTCCACAAACAATGCAGTAGTGGAGGAGAGAAGAGAAGAAGGAGCGCAAGGTGGTGCAGCTGCGTGGTGGTGGCGTCAATGCAGTGGAGGGAAGGGCACTGGTGGTGGCGTCAATGCAGTTGGTGCGTCGTCGTGGCGGTGCACGCTGGTGGTGCGTGAAATGCGTGGTGGTGGCGCATTGGTGGTGGGTCAATGTGGTGGCGGAGAAAGGGTTTCGCGCTGGTGGTGCGGAAGTTCGCTCGTGAATTTGGCTAAGGGAGGGAAATTGAAATGGGGGTACTGTATGTATGCGCGCAAAATTAATATCAAAAAAAAAAAAAAATGAAAGTGAAGGGCTGCGTTATTTTAAAAACCGCAGCCCTTCGTTTATGAAGGGCTGCGGTTTTTGGGCTAATCGCAACCCTTCACTTATAGGGCTGCGGTTAAAAACCGCAGCCCTTCATATAGTACGAAGGGCTGCGATTTCTTGTTAACCGCAACCCTTCACTAAAAGGGCTGCGGTTTCCTTTAAAACTGCAGCCCTTCATACAAGAAGGGTTGCGTTTTTAAAAAAACGCAGCCCTTCCTTTTTTTTCCCCTAGTGAGAGCACAACTTACGTAATTTATGCCATTATGCACCTAAATGCTCCAAAAGGAGTTCTAAATGCAATCAAAATGCATCTAAATACTATAAATGTGACATATCAGTCGTGTTCACGGTGGTTGGTGGTGTTTGCAACGGCTCCGCCGATTGGTAGTCCTTATTTTTCTTTTCTTTTTTTGGTTTATTTTTCTTTTCCTGTTTTTATTTTCTGTTTTTTAGTTAGTTTTTGTTTTTTAGTTTGTTAAATTAGTGGTTAGATTATTGTGGCCTCAAGTAATTGCGGTTCTCTTGAGAAGAGTTGGGAGCTTATTCATTTTCAGTGGTGTTTGTCTTGCCCCCCGTGAAGGGTTTCAAGAAGTTGTCTTCAGTTGGGCTTGGGGAGATGATGTGTTGCCGTGGCGGAGCACCTACTCGTGTTTCTTTGTGCTCTAATTTCTTCTATATTTTTTAATACTTGAAGCTTGTTGTAACCATCCTTATGGGTGCTTTAGGTGGTGTCTCTTGTGTAGACACCTCCTAGTTTTCTTTTCCTGATAAAAAAAATATGGTAACAATATAATACAACATTAGGATTTTCACACACTTGGTTTATGTATATCAAATATTAATCTGAAAGAAATGAATACAATTTCAATTTCGTTATCATGGAGAATATTTTAAATTGTTAACTGGTTTTATATACAGACCGTCTTACAATATATACTTTATTGTAAAATAAGGGTAATTTGTTATCCTAAAGGAGTCACTTATAGTGGAATGATCCCTATTAAGGTAAAAGGTGACCTTAGTTAAAAGTGACCCCTTCAATTTTAAAAATAATGATCCATTTCACTTAGACAGTGACTCGTTTAACTAAAAAGTGATCCATTTAACTTAAAAGTGATCATTTTTGGTCAAAAAGTGAGGTGGACTTACAATAACTCTATTGTAAGGGGGTCTTACACAACTATACAAGATTTACTAGGTTTTATAAGCCAATATAAAGCCATGAATAGTAAATATGGATAAAACGTTCAAAAATAGATATGTGAGCAAAACCTCAAATTTTCTGCTACTTATGTGATCCGTTTGGTACTCAATAATAGACTGTGGTGGATAGGGCTGAGCATCGGTAGGACAACCCAAATTTTGGGCCGGCTTCGCATGAGAGGCACAATGGTGGATTTCGGGCCATTCATTCATCATTTTCGAAATAAGAGCCTAACACAACGAAATACTCAATTTTTAAAAAATAAAAAACATTTAAATTCAACCTTATTGCGGCCCCACTAATACACATGAGCAGATCGACTGATATGTGGGCCGGGCAATGGACAAGCCTATCTTTTATTTGAAAATTTGGCACAAGTTCGACACGACATGACTTTTCTTGGCTTGTTCCAGCCTCCAGGTCCAGTTTAATGCAGCAAGAGGCCTTCTGGCCCAACACGGTTCGGCTATTGCCCAACTCTAGCTGTCTCTGGTGGCTATGAACCTTTGCATGATTTTGTAAACAAAGTTTTACGCCAATGCCCTTAGTAATTTTTTTTTGACAGGAACAAAAGGATTTCATTCATAAGGGATAGCCAAACGACACTTACAATCAATTCCCGAAAAATCGAAAAATTCCAACACAAGTATATAACACCTTAGAACTAAATACATCGCAGATTTGATTAAAAATAGCCTTAATAAAAAACTTCATCCGAAGCAATACAATCTATGAGTTCACTCTGATTCGGCTTAACTTCCGCTGATGCATAGTCGTTTGGGTGAAAATACTTCCGTGGTCTTCTAGGTTCTTACAGAGAATAGAGATTGTTAGATCTTCCTCCTTCATCAGACGAACAAAAAAATAAATTGAACACCCTTAAATAAATATCATCTTAAGGATGAGATATACTTATTGGAAGCAATTAAATGAGTTTTTGGAGCTTACCACCGGCACGAACACCAGTGGAAGCCCCTAAAAAGATTCACACTTGAGGCCAAGAAGAAAAGAGATGAAAGAGAAAGAGAAAGAAGGGTAAAGAATGAAGGAAAAACCTTTAAAAAAAATAAAAAACTAGCGATGGAGGCTAGGAAAAACCCTCCCAAGGAGAAACCCTAAAGAGAAAAAAAAATCCTCCCAAGCGAGAAATCCTGAGAGAACCAATCACTCAATGCCCTTAGTAATTGAACTTCATCTTCAGACATGTATATTTCCTTTACATCATCATGCAATACCGATTTTGAAGTATAAAGTTGTAAATGGACGTTAATGGAATTTACAAAAAGAAGACAAATATGAAGATGGGCAAATATTATGTACTACCATGGACCTAGGAATTACACTTTCTTCTCAATTTTTTTTTAAGTTGGTAAGATGAAGGGCCCTTATTAACGCCAAGACCTCGCACGATATAACTAGTTTGCGGTCGGAGGCTCGACTTTTGGAGGGGGATGGAAGCGACAACCTCACCCCAAAGAAACCCCTAGTGACCAATAAATTCATTAGCAGTATCACCATACATTTAGCGAATAAGACCTTAGAAAAAGATTTTTTAAAAAAACATTAGAAAGAGACTTATGAGTTATGTCTACAAAGATGTTTGATAGACCCTGAATAAATAATGTTTAAACGTTTATTTTGTCCTTTGAAGGTGGTTTGGCCATCTATACAAATATATTAAAAAGCTATTTTAGGCAAGTCTACACGCTACATGGCATTGTCCCTTTAATTGTTTCGTTCCATGTCATCAATATACATTAAAAAATTAGAAACATGTTCCGTATAAGACTCAACCATGTGAGCTCAAGTTGATTCTAAAAAGTTCTAATCAATGAACTATGCAATATTAGATACTACTCTTTTAACATGAAAATATTAATAGGCTTGAATGCCCCGCCTAATAACTAGTTAGATTGAACTAAAAACCGTGAAAGTTAAGTCTAATTGGGTAATGTATTGAATAGTTGCTGATGGAGGAGCCCTGTCCATTTCATTTTTATAGCTAAATGGAACAAACTCATCTCAAAATTTCGACTTTACTACGAATGCATATTTAGATTACATATCTGTATATATTCTAAACAAAACTAACGTTGATTGATTTTTTTTTTTCCAAAAAGAAAATCACTACTATATATATTTAACTCCTACAACTGTATATTTGTACAAATTTTATCATACACCCTGTGCAGAATTGGAAGACATGACACCCAAGGTTATTTTTTTCATTCTTCATTTGAAATAATCCAAATAAAGAAAATGTACTCAAATAGGAGATGAATAAATGAGCAAAAAATTAATCTTATGTGTACCATGTATATGGTAGAACTCGAATATTAGTGATGTCACAAATGTCATTTGATTTACAAAATTTGCTCATCTCAAAGATGAACTGGCAATTTCTCAAAATGGGGATAAAAATGATGCAAAGCGCAAACTCTTTGTACAGTTGTACATAAATAGAAAAAATGGGTCAGAAGAAATGTTGTTGGTGATGTTGATGCCTGCACTCATCCCATCCAAAGCATCTAATAAGAGGGAAACAAGCAACAAATAGGCATCTTCCTATAAATCTACCCACCACATAAAAAGGATAGCACCAACAACTTGTGGCTGATGCCTCGTCGTGTACACGAGCCTTTTCTTGATCAATATTCTGCTCATTACCTTCTTGACTCATCACCAATTAAGCTCCCTCAGAAGTCAGATCACTTGCTAAATCTGCAAAATTACCAACATCATATACAAATTTGTGATTAGAGACAGCTTACTTTCTAGAATTTAGATGATCCCTCTAGAAAACGATGATTCTAACAATCTTTCTAATCATTTCGAGGAGGAAAATGTGGAACATATAAATTTAGGGTTCGTTCTGTTCAACTTATTTTAACTTATACTTCTATAAGATTTTATAAGATAAGATAAGATAAGATAAGATAAGATAAGATAAGATAAGATCAAATCAGATAAGATAAGATAAGACAAGATAAGATAAGATAAGACAAGATAAGATAAAATAAGATGTTAGACACACACAATAAACTATCTTATAAGATAAGATAAGATAAAATAGGTTGAATCAAGCGGACCCTAGCATTAGTTGGTTACTCTCCCACTATTTTTTTTTTCCATTTGAGACTTTGTAACTTTATAGGAAGAACAAAGTAGTTGTAACTATAATCACGAGTCATTAAGCGATAACTAGTTGTTTGGACCGTGCAATTCACATATTATACTTCACTAACATTTCAGTTCAAGTCAAGTCTTTTTTTTTATCGACTTTATAATTTTCTTGTTTAACTTAACTTGAAACTCGCCTTAGACTTGAGAATTATCGGTATTTGTGACCAAACAAGAACTCTTTTAGATTATAGCATTCCTATGTCTTAACTTTTTTTTGGTACTTTTGAGATCTTCATTGGTGTTGTGTAAAGTCTATGGATCTAATTGTTAATCAAATATTTAATATGTGAAATACTATAATGGAAAAAATTAGAGTCTATTTGAGCACCTCTTGACTTTGCTCGGTGACTAATTTCTCTAAGAACTTAGATGGCTAGGGATCTACCTAGCTCTCTATCAACCGGTCAACCCGAGTATTCATGCATCTTAAGTACACAAAACATGGCAATTAGTATTTTCAAGACATGAGACTAGATCTTGTCCACATCATTACTCATTGTAACTCACTACGCTTCATATTTTCTTATGCCAATCTCTTACAATGACCTAAATGATCCTTACTAGCTAGTGTGAAAAAGTTCCCAAAGATATCTCATATACTTTTAATTCTCCAGAAGACCCTAAATTAGCCAACATGTTTCCAGGAATATAAAGTGTTAGATAATGAGTATGTATTATTCATCATCCAAACTACTAATAACAAATACATTGTTATCATTATCATGTCAACATTTTCTCTTTTTTCATAAAAAAGCAACACCCAACATAACCAACAAAAAATATGAAGTAAATTCTTTCATAGTATATCTTCCTCCCTACATCCAACTAGGTTCAATTCCTAATTTTCAATAAGAGCACTTTGGGGATGAAATGCCCTTATTCTTCCCCTCACTTATAAAGTTTCTAGTCCGCTAATAATCTAGATCGGGTTTACCAGCGAGAGGCTCCGATTCTGTAGGGCCCTTCATCTTACCTATCTAAAATAAAATAAATCTAACTAGTTAGCAATTTTTCTACAAACATCCATATTTTCATAGTATTTTGACGTATAGTTGGACATAAAAATTGCTTGGAATAGGAAATAAACCCTAGACTTTGCTAGGGGAGATGGAAAAACTCACTACTTGAGCCAACCCCAATTCCTAAGATGATCAATTAATTGTTGAAATATAAACTAATTACATACTTATTGACATAGTATCTTATACATATGAAATTCAGATTTTCAATAAAATCTTATTGACAAATGATGAAATATAAAGCAAATATACACATAATACATTAAAAATCAAGTTGATTGAATTTAAAAGATTGAATTCTGTTTGATAATGAGCATACCTGAAAACTTTGCTAGTTAAGAACACACATAAGATTTGCAAAACTTTAATATATCAAGCCTGCTAATGAAGTCCAGATGATTTTGGGAGAGAGAGAGAGGGGACAAGCAAAATATGAGTTAAGAATAAGATGGGTCGTAGTCTCGTACATTATAGAATGTTAGTATAATTAATTACTTATGAGGTACGATGTCAAATTAATAATTATTAGGTGGAGATTTTAAATAATCAAGAGCAACGTCTTTTGGACTTATTCATGATTATTCTCTTAAGCATGCACTCCATGTAATTAAGCTTTCTTTGGGTTGATTGGTTAAGCTCTGAATCATAGTTGGCCTTTTCCGGTTGGCTTGGGTTGGGTTGGGTTGGGTTGGGATGGGGTTGACATAAATATCTAATCTGCCCTTCGCTTTAATTATAAGTCATCAAAAGTGAATATATTACACCCTAAAGAGGAAACAAGAAGTCAATGTGTATTTTTTTCAACTTATTTTTGCTTATCAGAATTCATCTAAAGTATAGTAGAACTTATTAGTGAGTGTGTCAAATCTTATTTTTGTTAATCTGAACTAATATAAACTTATTTGTACTTATTTTTTCTTATAAGGATTTATAATAAGGTAAAAAAAGGGACCCAATATACTACTATGCGTGTGTTTCTTTAACATGATGTTTGCTGTATTGTACTAAACTAATTTGAACTTATTGAAACGTAGTAATTGCTAACTTACTAAAACTTATTTGCATTATATTAGCGCACCCTATATAGGCGAAATCAAAATTTCTGATCATCTATATATTGTTAAGAATATGTATCGTAGGCGCTAACAAATCGAACAATTAAAGAATAAATTACGGAGGAATTAAGAAATTAAAGCAATAAAGAACACAAGAAGAATTAACGTGGAAACCGTTGAACAAGGAGAAAATACGAATACTGCACTAGAATTTTGAATATTGAGATGATGATACAAGGAGAATTCTTAATCTCTCTAGACTCTCCAACCTTTCTCTAGGGTTCTCTAGTCTCTCTAGATCTAAAAATAATAATATGACTTTTGCTTGGCATAATAAAATAACAATTGGCTTGCATATTTATACTAAGGGAACTAGAGTCCTAATAGATAAGGAAATATCAATAAGTGACAACAAGCAACCAATGGACAACCACAAAGCCCCACTATGGGCTGCACGACAAGGCATGTGTTGCTGGGGGCACCAATTCCCCCGAGCGCGGGCTGCTGGCCTACGGGCACGGGGTTCCCCTGTGTTGAGTAATTTATTGTTACTCAAGACATAAAAGGAAGGATAGTGAGGGAAAATAGGGAAGAGAATTGCGGCGCAGTCATATTGATTTCATTGATGTTTGTGAATCAGACAACCTAGTAATATATACTATGCTTACATCAATCCCTAAGGAGATATTTTCACTACATGACAAAACATAAACTTAAAGGTGTTGGACCACTATAAGTAATGGACTGAATATAGTAGGACTGGATTGAGATCATGGGCCATATTTTATCACTCCCCCTCAAGCTTGGAGTGATTAGGAAGAACTCCCAGCTTAGACAAAATGGTGTTGTGCTTGTCCACAGGCAAACTCTTGGTCATGATATCAGCCAGTTGGTGATGTGTAGATACATAAACGGGCTTGATGAAGCCTTGTGTGACTTTGTATCTGACAAAATGGCAATCTACTTCAACATACTTTGTCCTTTCAAAATGAACTGGGTTCACAACAATGGACAATGCAGCTTGGTTGTCACACTTGAGAGCAACTGGTGAAAGAGGGGGCAAGCCAAGGTCCTTAAGGAGATGAGTGAGCCATGTTACCTCACAAGTGGTCAATGCCATGGCCCTGTATTCAGCCTCTGCACTGGACCTAGCAACTACCTGTTGCTTTTTTATTTTCCATGAAATAAGAGAATCACCAAGCAAGATGCAGAATCCAGTGGTAGATTTCCTGGAGATAGGGCATCCAGCCTAATCACTATCAGTGTATGCTGTGAGAAGAGCAGCAGACTTAGCAGCCAAGAGGATGCCTTGACCTGGATTGCTGATGAGATATCTCAATACCCTTTTGGCAGCTTGCATGTGCACATCAGTTGGCCTTTGCATAAACTGACATAGAACATGCAATGTGAAAGCTATATCTGGCCTAGTGATGGTCAGGTAAATGAGCTTGCCTACCAAATGTTGGTAGTCTGTGGGATTTGGCATTACATCACCTAGTTCATGAGTGAGCTTGAGATGTGGATCCATAGGTAACTTAAGAGATCTTGAATTATGCAGGTTGTACTCCTTGAGTAGGTCCATCACATATTTCCTTTGTGACAAGAATATCCCTTGAGAGGATCTATTCACTTCAATGCCCAAAAAATAAAGGGATATTATCTCAGATAACCCTGGCATATAGGCCTTTTTCCCAAATAACCCTGACATTTTTTTTTACCCAGATGACCCTAAACTTGTATTTTGTCATTAAACTTGACGGAATTGTTAACGGCGTTAATTATTTTCAAACAAAAATACTTACTGCCTTTTAAAAAAAAAAAAACCAAACTCATCTCTTTCTCTCTCTTGTTCTTCATCTCTTCTCAAGCATTCATCAATGGTTTCCACCACTTTCTCCAAAATTTCTTCCTCTGTTTTGTTTTCGGTAACCAAACACATCTATTGAATTGCAATGAAATGAATTACAAATCCCCAAAATTTCTTCCTCTTTTTTGTTTTGAAAAATTGCCATAAATGTACAAGGGATTTTGTGGTTGCAACCACGATTCACCACAACAGCAACACCAATCGAAATAAACTCGGATTGTGAGGAGAGAGAGAATCGTGGTTTAATTTTTGTGGCTTGGCTGTGATTCATCGTTGGTCCCTGCCATGTTTCTTTCATTAACGCAATCTTATCTTTGATTCTCCTTGTAAACAATCTGGTTATGTCTTGTATTCACTTTGATGGTTTGGGGTCTGCTGGTTAGTTGCTGCTACTGCAGCCCCACACTCATGTATTTCACATTCTCCCTCATTAATGAAATGACATAACAAATTATCAAAAAAAAAAGAACACCAACATCATCTCCTCTGCGTGAATCTGGGTACAAAAGGAACTCAAATTTTCTCTCTCCTCTGCGTGAATCTGGGTACAAGTGAATCTGGGTACAAGTGAATATGGGTTTTTGGGTTTTAGGTTTTTTTATAGCAATTAAGGAGAAATAATGGGTTTCCTCTAACGTTGTGTAGTGGCCATTGATGTAGGAGATGAAGAACAAGAGTGAGGAAATCAAATTAAACATATTCTGGAATTTAAATTGAAGAGTAATTAACAAGGACTTGAAGAACAAGAGAGAGAAAGTGGTGAAGAACAATAGAAATAGGATGAAGAACACCAAATATTTTTGTTTTTTTTTATAAAAAAAATAGGTTTTTAATTATAGATGTCAAAATAGTTAACGCCGTGTCTAATTCCGTCAGGTTTAATGACAAAAATCAAGTTCAGGTTTATCGAAGACAGGGCTGCCAAAGTCGGGGTTATATTGGAAAAAGGCCTATAAGTCAGGGTTATCTGAGATAATATCCCAAAAATAAATAAGGAAGCCAAGATCCTTCATGTGAAATTGAGAGGCTAGAAATTTCTTGACCTCACTGATCAGTTATGAGTCATTGCCTGCAATTAAAAGATCATCTACATAACACAACACTATCACAATGCTATGTTGTTGTTTTTGCACAAATAAAGAGTAGTCAGCTTTAGACTATGTGAAGCCAAAGCTAACCAAGGCAGCTAGCTGATAGTTTTGCAAACCACTGCCTTGGAGCTTGCTTGAGTCCATACAAGGACTTTTAATTTGCAACTTGCAAACTTTAGTGGGGTTAGCTTCAACATAGACTTTCTCCCCCTGTCCAACCATTATAGGCATCCCTGGACTCGAGTACCCCGGGAGGCACCTTCATGAACACATCTTCTAGTAACTTACCATGAAGAAAAGCGTTCTTCACATACATTTGGTGAACACACCAATTTTCCATTGCTGCAACTACCAACAATGACCTAACAGTAGTCATCTTGGCTACCGGAGCAAAAGTTTGCTCATAGTCTATTCCTTCTCTTTGTCTACAACCCAACACAACCAGCCTTGCTTTATATCTCTCCACACTCCCATCTGGCTTGAATTTGGTCTTGAATACCTATTTACATCCTATTGCTCTCTTGCCAGGGGGCAAATCTGTGAGCTTCCATGTGCAACTGGACTCCAGAGCTTTCAACTCTTCATTCATAGCATTTACCCATTCTTCTTGCATCACAGCAACCTTAAAAGAGGTAGGTTCTGCTATCTTTGTTGTTTGTGCCAGAAAAGCAAAGAATTTTGGATGCACATTGAGTTCGGCTACATTTGCAATGTGAGAAGGTGAAGTATCTGTTGTACTTCCAGTGTTCAGTGTTGTTTTATAGTCATTTAACCAACTAGAGCTTTAGTTGGCATGGATGATCTTCTCAGGGTTGGTTCCGCTGCTACATGTTGGATTTGTTGTGTTGACTGAGGTTCAGAACACACAAGTTCAGTGTCTGTAGGTTATGTGGAACTGGCTTCCACATCACACTCTATCTCAGGCTCATCAAGGGCTGAAATGTTGCTGGTTTGGTTGATTGTTGATTGTGTTTGAGTGGTTTGTGTGTTTGAAGGCATGAGAATAGGCTGTGGCTGGAAGTAAGTGGTTTGGCTGAATTTATTACAAGGGAAGACATGCACATAGAATCTGACATGTTTAGACACAAATACTTGCTTGGTTGTAAGGTTCAAAAGCTTGTATCCCTTTTGATGATTAGGATACCCTAAAAACAAGCAAGGCACCCCTCTTGCTTGGAACTTATCTGAGGTTCTAGAAGGGTTGCTAGCCATGGCAAGGCAGCCAAAAGCTCTAAGGTGAGTGTAACAAGGATTTTTATGGAACAATTTTTCAAAGGGTGTGCCATTTTTCAAGAAAGAGTTAGCTATAACCTGTTGATTATGTGTACTGCTGTTAGCACGCAATCACCCCAATAACAAAGAGGTAGACCAGCTTGCATCCTTAAAGCTCTTGCCATTTCCAACACATTCCCGTGTTTTCTCTCCACTCTTCCATTTTGCTGTGGAGTATCCACACATGAAGTTTGATGAACAATGCCTTGTCCATAAAAGAACTTCTTACACTCTCCTTCTTTGAACTCTAAAGCATTATCTGATCTTATAGTTTTTATTAAGACACCAAAATGATTCTCAACAAAGCTCTTGAACAGCTTCATAACATTCAAGGCATCATATTTCAAAGCAAGCAAATACACCCAAGTGGTCCATGAGTAATCATCCACTATTGTGAGAAAGTACATGTACTTCTTTCTTGTGCACACCTTGTATGGTCCCCAAATGTCAATGTGGACAAGCTCAAATGGCAAACATGCAATTGAATCACTTAAAGAATAAGGCAGTTTAGTAAACTTTGCCATAGGACAGGTCAAGCAAACATCATTAGATTTAACACAACTATCTGAAATACAGTCAATCATCCTTAACTTGTTCATAGGAGCATGCCCTAACCTATTGTGCCACAACACATATTCATTGTTTTTTCTAGCTACATGATTTACATCTGAAGTATCTCTTCTTCTTTCAGCAATCACTTCAACTTCTACTTTATTTTCACCTCTTCTCCTTGCCTCTGCTAAGGAGTGAGTAATCTTCTTAAGCTCACTATGCACCTTCTTCAGTGGAATGTTCAACAGATAGTACAAACCACTACAAGCCTTTCCAATCCCTCTAATGGTCTGTGAAGCTGAGTCCTGGATACACAAAATGCAGGATAAAATATCACTTTACACTTGTCTTGTTGTACAAGCTTGTTCACAGACAACAAGTTGTGTCTGAACTCAGGGACACACAACACATCTTGCAACTTCAAATTGTTTTCCAATTTCACAGTTCCAGTATGAGTGATCACAGCTGTTTTTCCATTAGGTAAGTTTATTGCAGGTTTATTTTTGGTTTCTCCAGGGTTTGACATCAAACTCAGATCACAAGTCATGTGATCTGAAGCTCCTGAGTCTATAATCCATGTATTCACATTACTATAAGTTGAAAAACATGTCACCATACATGCAAAAGAACTGTCAAGTTCTTCTTCAGTTTCAGATCCTGGTTTTGTGGGTTTTGAGATTGAAGGGAGCATCTTCAGTAGTTGTTCAAGCTGCTGTGGGGTGATCAGATTTGACACTCCTTCACTTTGGCTTTGAGCATTTGCCACCATCTTGTCACCTTGGGCTTATTCCATCTTCTATTGACATTTGAAGATGATTCTTCCCTATTAGAGTACCTGTTCTGTTTCTTGTTCCTAGGATGTCCCTTAGGAAACTAAACAACATGCCAGCAAGCTTTAGCCATGTGATTTCTTCCACCACACACAGAATAGTTACCTTCAGATGTTCCTCCTTTACTATACATTGCTGAACTCTCAATGTTTAGCTTAGATATGTGCAATATCTCTCTCTGAGACTCTTCTTGTTGAAGTGAAGAGCATGTTGTTTCAACTGAGGGCAATGGAGACTGCATCAACAACTGGCTTCTCTGAGCACTGTAATCCTATCTAACCCATTCAAGAACTGGAACAGCTGCTGCTCTTCTTTCTGAGTTTGCAAAGCTTCCACAAATGCATTGATCTCTGTTGTGACATTTGTAATGGTGTAATCGGTTCAAAGACTCAAGTTCTTCCCACATGCCTTTCATTTTTGTATAATAGTCATTCACAGCAGACCCATTTTGCTTCGTTTCATATAAGCCTTTACTCAGCCTATATTTGGTGGAGCCATTTGTCAAGCAAAATCTTTTCTCCAGATGGATCCTGTAATCTCCCGTAATTTATAAATTTAAAAATATATTTTAATATATAGTTATTTATATTTAAATATATTTTAGCATTTTAATGATTTATTTCTTCAAAGGTTGACTATTTGAAAGTCAAAGGAATTATTTTAATGATTTATTCAAGTCAAATATTTTATTAAAGTCATGCTTTGAAATTATTTGAAATGTTTGAAATACTTATTGGTTTTGGAAAAGGTTTTCTAATTGGGTGTGAGGAGCCCAAACACTCTTAGATTTGGAAAAGGAATTATAATCCTAGCCCATTTACTTTTTCCTAAGCCCATAAAGGGGAAACTATAAAAACCCATAAACCCCAAAATTTCCCCACAACTTTACTTTCTCTCTCCTCCTTCCTCCCACACTTTTCGGCCTTCTCTCTCTCCTTGCGTTTTTTCTTTTCACCCGGTTTTCTCTCTTTTCGGCACTCCTCCTCTTCTTCCGGTTGCTTCTCCGGCCACCGCAACTCGCCGGCGACACCAGCCGCCAGTCGCTGCCACCGCCGCCTATTGATCTTCCTTGGTCGGCGTGTTCCTTCTTCTTTTCTTTCTTGCTTTGGTTTGTTTCTTTTCTTCCTCCTCAAGTTTTATTCAAAGATTGTATTTTTAGGTTTTGTTTTAATTAGTTTATGTTTAAAAGTTATAAGTTGATGATTTATCATTGAATCTAAGTTATATAAATTATGTGTTGAAAGAATAAAAACTCAGTTTTGATTATTATATTTAAAATAGGGTTTTCAAATATCAAAGCATGGCTTTTTAGGGTTTTAGAGATTGAAAAATCATAGTAGCATGTTATAAACTATGAAATTGATTTAAATTATGAATTTAAGAATGTTTAAGTATGTTTAAAGGGAGTTTTAATAATTTATAAGTTGCTGGAATTTTAGAAAGGTTGTTATTAATGGAGTTTTATGGATTTTCATGACTAGTATAGTGGTACTATACTAGGAAGTATAGGTAATTGAAGTTTTAATGATAAAAACAACCTTTAAATATTTTTAAAGGGGATTTAAAGTATTTTAAAGTTGCTGGAATTTATTTGGAGTATTCACTACTAGAATCCGATCATTTACCGACCGAAATTCACGACCGCTTAGCTACCGGTTGCTATTAATCGAAACACCGACTGTTTATTAAATGAGACGCTATTTACCGTCGGTTTTTTATTTTTACCGACCGCTTGTTAAGCCGTAGGTAATGACCGACCGATAGTGAAAAATACCGACCGTATAGCGGTCGGTAAAGGGCTACGAGGTTATTTCAGATTTTTAAACTCCCACGTTTCCCTTTTCACTCCATCAGTAATTAAAAAATAACCTAACATCTGCTTTGGAAAAACCGACGCCTCCCACACCCACTCCTCTGTCATCATCTTCTTCACGCTGCCGTCGCCGGTTTCTTCTCCTGTATCATCATCTTCAGGTAAGTTCTTTTTTTGCGCGACATTCTAATTAATTTGTTTACTTTCTGGTTTTCGTTCGTAAGTTAGATTGCACGAATTTTTTTTTTTTTGATTTTTTTGGTTGAAGATTTGTTTTGGCTTTCACTATCTTTCGTTATGAATTCAAGCGAAGATAGTTTTTTTGGTGTAAAAAAAATTCAATTAAGCGAAACCTTAAGTGAATTTCTCTGTATTGTATTGTAATTCAAGTCGCCATTGATGTATTGGAGTGCACGATTAGAAGAATACATATATTTTGGAAGTTGAATTGATGTTTAAGAGTTAATTATTTTAGGAGTTTTACACCCAGATTGATTGTGTCAAGTTCATATTCGGGTGTTAGTCTTGTTAAACAAGTTACTAATTTTACCAACGATGTCGCCGGAGATGCATTGTGAAATTAAAATGTGGTAGTTGGGTAACACTCCATTGATACTGTGGATTTAGAGAACACTTGATTTAGAGGACAGTGTTGTAGGAATCATGGGTGTAGCTTGCTTGAGTTACAATAATGGAAAATAAAAGTTATTTAGTTTTGTTATATTATGTTGATTGATACTTCTTTCCTTTGGCTCTGAGTTTTGCTTTCGTTAGTTAATAATAATGGAAATGCTCTTCATTTGGGTGTACTGTGAAGTCAGTGAACTAAGATTGGCACCACTTGATTTAGAGGACAGTCTCGTTGCATGTTGGTATTGGGAAGGAAAAATGTGTGTGTGCAGTATTTGTTAGTGTGTTTTTTCAGCTGCAGATGTGTCTTGACTTGGATTTTTTTGTTATGTACTACTGTTAATAGAGTAGGTTAACATATGTCTCGCAATTCTTGCCATGGTGTTTTAGTTTTATTTGCGCATATAGTAGTTTGGATGGCTTTCCATATGCCAATCGGGGAAGAAAGGGGGAGGGTATACGGGCGTGTGATGATGAGCTCAATAATTGTTTAAGCCTCATTAATGCCACATTTAGGTTCTTAAACCAAAGCAAACAGAAGTACCTATGATATATGTTGCAGTTGTGGTCAGTTAGTTAGGAGTCTAGATCTAAATAGTAGAGGTTAGGCAAAACTTAACAGAAGTAATAGAATTAAATATGAAACTAACGTTTAAACCTCATTAATGCCACATTTAGGTAAATTAGAAAAACTAAGGCCTAGCGGTAGGAAGAAAAAAAAGTAGAATATACCATTGAGAAAAAAAACAAAATTCTATCTTTTTCCAAAAAGTTCAATACTTTTTCACTCTAAAACACACAAAATACAAAAACAAAAAAAAGATGGGAAATTTTAGCTCATGCTTAAAAACCCAAAATTCATCAAGCTCAAAAAATATAGCAAAGTTAGTTGATACACAAGGGAAAATAACACTAGTAAACCTTCCTATAACAGTTGCTGAATTAATGCTAGAAAATCCTGGATTCGCCCCTACTCTGGTGGAAGATCTCCGGGAAACTCGCCGGATTCCGGCAATGAGAGCTGATGATAATTTACTTGGCCGGAAAGTTTACCTTCTATTACCGGTTGAAAAAAGTCAACTCTAGGTTGGTCGACTTACAATTGGCTTCTATTGACTCTATTCTTTGTTCTTGTAATAATAATAAGAAGGTGGGTAGAAGGACACGTGGCGGTTCTAAGGTTTCTCCGGTTTTAGATGAACGAAATTTAGAGGACTTAGTGAAGGATTTGACCGGTGGAAACGATCAAAGGAAGAGATTTTGGAAGGTTTGGGAACCTGTTCTTGAGCCTATCTTGGAAGGGTGTTAGA
Organism: Beta corolliflora; assembly: GCA_947648045.1. NCBI lineage: Eukaryota > Viridiplantae > Streptophyta > Magnoliopsida > Caryophyllales > Amaranthaceae > Beta > Beta corolliflora. The sequence continues at coordinate 558,762 of CANSZD010002926.1, read as the reverse complement.
TACTTAGATTTAGATGGTAGAAGTATAAATATACGAAGTATGTAGTTATGATCTAGAATTAAAAATGTAAGTTTAACTGTAGTTGATTAGATTATTAACACATTTCTTCATTCTTTTGTACAAAGAAAATTATACATTATATATTCCATTATATTGTTACGATTTGAATTTTAATTTAATGCTATAATTTGTTAAATTTCATGATCAATTGAATAGTTGCCTACCATTGGGAATTTTCCTTTTTTTTAATGATCAATTGAATGGTCAAGCTCTTCTTTTTTTTAAAAAAATAAAAATTTTTAGGGATAAGGCTTGTTCGGATATAATATAACATAGTGAGCACGTTTTGGTTCAAGTGTAGAGGACGGAGTTCTTTTGAATTAGCATCAATTAAAAAAAGCCAAAGCAAATGTTTTAATCTTGTTGTTGGTGATGGATAGTTGAATAATATTGACCTTTCATAAAAGCATTATTCCGTCAGTTTCTTTTTTAATTTTGAATTTCAATTGTAGAATTGAGTATCATGAAACGAAGAGAGCGTAGTTGGATGTATGACAGGCTTGAGGGACGCTTTCTCAAGACTGAGTTTGTGAATGGAGTTCGAGATTTTATTGAATTCGCACAACAAAATCATAAATTTAAAGACGCTGAGAAAATTAAATGTCCATGCTTTCGGTGTAACAACAAACGATTCTTTGATGTTGACATAGTTAGAGCACATCTTTATAAAAAAGGATTTTGTCATGACTATTTTGATTGGATATGTCACGGGAAGCTGTTGACGAACCCCCATCGGAGCCATCAAATCCTTATCGAGACATGATTGTTGATGCTCTTGGACATAATGAAGAAAATCCAAACAATGAGCAAACAAATAATGTCGAAGAGGAGCCAAATGACGAAGCTAAGAAGTTTTTTGAGCTTCTTAAAGCTGCCGATAGCCCGTTGTACGAAGGGAGCAAAGTATCTGTCTTGGAGATGGCATCAAGAATAATATCTTTGAAGTGTGAGTACAATCTACCACACAGGTGTGTTGATGGATTTGCATCTTTATTGAATGAAGCGATTCCAAATAACAACCAAATGAGTAGAACTTTCTATGATACTAAGAAAGTTCTTAAAGGCTTACAACTCCCACATGAGAAGATACATGCATGCCGTAATGGTTGTATGCTATTTTGGAAAGGCGACGCACATTTACTCAAGTGTAGTATATGTGAGTGTGATCGCTACAAGAAGACTCCTAGAGGCAAGCTTATTTCAGAAAAAGTCCTAACATATTTTCCTATCACACCCCGATTGCAAAGGCTTTATGCGACGAAGAATATTTCAGAGGAAATGACGTGGCATGCCAAAAATCGTCAGGTTCTGGGTACTATGGAACATCCTAGTGATAGTGAGGCATGGAAGCATTTTGATACCACTTTTGGTGATTTTGCCTCTGAGACACGTAATGTTCGATTAGGTTTGTGCACTGATGGCTTTTCACCCTTTGGTAAATTTGGAGGACAATATTCTTGTTGGCCTGTAATTCTTACTCCATATAATTTGCCTCCGTCAATGTGTATGAAAAAGCCTTTCATGTTCCTCTCTTTACTAGTTCCCGGTCCTAAGAATCCAAAGGGTAATTTAGATGTATATATGCAACCATTAATTGAAGAACTCAAACAATTGTGGGAGATTGGTGCTATGACTTATGATATTTCACAGAAGCAAAATTTCATGCTCCGTGCAGCGCTTCTGTGGACCGTAAGTGATTTTCCAGCATATGGTATGTTGTCTGGATGGGCTACTGCTGGGAAAAAGGCTTGTCCATATTGTATGGAAGAAACTAAGGCGTTTTGGCTTGATAATGGCAATAAAGTCTCATGGTTTGATTGCCACCGGAAGTTTCTTCCACATGATCACCCTTTTCGTAAAAATAAAACAGCTTTTCGCAAAAACAAAGTGGAAAATGGCATAGCTCCACCTATGATGTCTGGAGATGATATGTGGCAATGTGTGAAAGACTTGCCTAAAGCCACTGATGGCCCTGAAGCTCTCAAAATCTTGAAGAAAGCTAAAAAGGGTTGGTTTAAACAAAGTTCTTTTTGGGAGCTTCCTTATTGGAAAGATTTGGTTATTCGACACAACCTGGATGTCATGCACATTGAGAAAAACTTCTTTGATCAACTTATACACACAGTGATGGATGTGAAAGGCCAAACTTCAGACACTGTTAGTGCAAGAAAAGACTTGAAGTGTCTATGTAAGCGTCGACAGTTAGAGCTCACCTACGACGAACGAGGAAACGAAATCATGCCGAAAGCCCCTTTTGCACTTGACAAGGCTCAAAGGAAGGTCTTATGTGAATGGGTTCGCGACTTAAAGTTCCCGGATGGATTTGCATCTGACTTGAGTAGATGTGTTGATCTTCGAACATCGAGACTTTTTGGAATGAAAAGTCATGATTGTCATGTCTTTATGGAGAGGTTACTACCGGTTGCTTTGAAAGAGTTGCTCCCTTCGCATGTTTGGAAAGCAATTACTGAGATCAGTCAATTCTTTCGTGACTTATGTGCATCCACTATTCAAGTTGATGATATGGATCGTTAAAGTGGCCTATCAGTTTTAAGATCGTTAAAGTGGCTTATCAGTTTGTTTACACAAGGTACGTACATACCTATGTGTTGATTAATGTAGTATCATGATTTTAAGAAGGAGAATTACGTAGTATCATGTATAGGAACTATGTTGAGTTCATATATGATATATTTATGTTGGATTTTGCATGTTTTATGCTGTTGTGTAAACATGTTGATTATGAGATTTATATTATGAGATTTATATCATGTTTGTATGGAAGATTGATGCAAGCATGTTGGTTGAGAACTTTATTTTTATTAATTCACATGGGGGAATTAATATATTTATTAGTATTGGATCATGATTGATCATTGTTCCCTTTTGATATTTCACTGCTTCATAAGGACCGAGGGCCTTATTTGGTAAGTTGATACTTTATACCTATGAAAGGTAGTTTGGTTGTTGGCTAGGTTCAACAAATAAGAAAGATTGAATTAAAGTTGGTATTAATCTTGGATTGTTAAGTTATGTGATCACTTATCTAATCCTAAGATAAAAATGGAAGTTTGTGATTGTTAATTGATGATGACGTTTGTTTTACTTGTGAGTCATAACAAGTAATAACTGGTAAGTCATGTAAAGTGAAACTGGATAGCAATAGCTTTAGACTGGTGCACGTCTGAAGTGTTGGACAAATAGGAGGTGGGGTACATGGTGAGCGTGCCATGGCTTTTTCTGGGGCCGGATTGATCACTGTGTCCTATTTTTATTTAAAAGGTTACTCGATATCATAGGTCATTTTGGAATACGGAGTCGCGCCCGTATTTCGTCTTCCTAGGGGAAGGCTGGTTTAGATGAGACAACTCGGTCCATTGACTATTCCTTTTAAAGTAATAAAAATGTTGTAAAAGTTAAGTTCAGTAAAAGTTGTCTGCAAGTTATTATGGTATTATTTATTCCTGCCTACTATTTATTAGTATCATGTTAGGATTGTTTACTTGTTTTGTATGTAGTACTCAGCTTTGCTGATTACGTGCTTTTGTTGTGTATGTTGATCATGACTTTGCCTTATTGATCCTGTGATGACCCATTTTGGTGAGCAGTCTCTAGGGATCAATAGTGCATTGTCCATCTACAGGTTTGAAGATGATGCATCATTGGGATCGGGATTTTGGAGAGCTTGTGTAATTTATTTATTGTACTTTTGAGTTATACTTTTCATAGTTGGTTTGATTTGGTTTAAGGTTGACTTTGGTTTTGTTAGTTGGTGTTGGAGTTGACTTTATGGTTGACTAAGTTTTATTTATAAAGTTCATTATTATTGTTTTCCGTTGTAAAATTCTGAATAAGCCGATACGTTTTCACACGGGCGATAATACTTTGATAATTCTCTATGTTTTATATTAAAAAGGTATTTTAGAAAAGAGAGAATTATTGGGGTGTTACAAAGTGGTATCTAGGAGCTTTAGGTTTTTATTGGCCTTTCGTGCCAACTTTAAGTTTTTAGGCGCCTAACTAGCTAGTTACTTAAAATGAATTTCTTAGAATTGAGCTCCTACTTATTCATGGTATTCAAATTACCTTCGAAAAGTCTTTCTCAAGATTCTAATATTATTTCGATTCGAATTTAATTTTTTTAAAAGGGCTCCGGAAATTTTGTATTATTATGGTGTCTAATTTTTTTTTTCTTTATTATGTTCGAATTTTCGAACTATATTTTTTTTTATATTCGTTTTTTTTTCTTCGGTTCCTTATAAATTCGAAATTATTTATTTAAATTATTTTAATACTCTAGTTTATTTTGACTATTTTATTATATTATGAGAGATGGGTAGTATAAGAAGGGCATATAGGATAGAAATATTATATGTCTGCATTAAATAGTTAGTTCAGCATGATTATATTTTTCTTCCCTGCTAACTGTTTATTTTATTCCTATGCCTTATATTGTTGTTGTTATTCTTGCTTATTGTTATTATTGGGAATATACGCTAAGTGAGAGTATCATTTGCTTATAGAGGTAGTATTCATCTGTTATGGGATCTCTATACATGTCTGATAGAGAGAATATTCGAGTAGGGAGCTACTGCAACCCAATTGTATTGAGTGATGATGAGTATGATGAAGAGTCTGATAGTGAGAGCTACACCAGCCTAGATATCATTATGTGTTGTGTTTTGAAAGTAAGCATTCCTGATAGCAATGATGAGGTTATCCAGGAGTTTGATCGTACTAGAGGGCAAACCTGAAAGGATATCTATAGCATTACTTGGAGATCTTATCTGAGCGATGTGAGTGATGCATAGTTGGAAGAGGATAGACCTCAACCCAAAAGGATTCGAAGATCTACTAGACCTAGGAATCCAGGTTATTATTATTATTATAGTGGAGACACTAGTAGAATAATTGCTTATTGCTGCGGTCATTAAGTGGCCTATTGCGGCGGTTTTGGCCGCGCAGCAATTAAGGGCGCAGCAATAGGTAATTAACCTATTGCTGCGGTTTTTGACCGCAATAATAGGCCAAGATATTACTGTGGTTCCTGGCCAAAATCGCAGCAATATGTATTTTTTTATATTAAAAAACGTACACCTATTGCTGCGGTTTCTTCCCAAAACCGCAGCAATAGGTGCACCTTTTTAAAAAAAAAATTTTTTTTTTTGAAAATTAAATCTCATACTATTTTCAATGTTAAGATGCAATTAAAACAAAAAGTAACTAAAACAAAGTAATACAACAGCTATACACAGTGGTTCGCGCCACAAACAAATTACTTACAAAAATGAAAACTCAGATTTGACGGTATCATTCACACAAAGTCACTACAATATCTCTATTCGATTCAAATATCTCTAAAAATTCATATAAATCTGCTAATTAAAAAAAATGTCGCTAATAAATAAAGGCATTTCGCTAATGATCTTGAACTCAAATTAGAAACGTGACATTCAAATTCTGAAAACTTCAGATCGATCGAAAAAATAAACAAAAAGTGCAAAATTTTCAAATGAAACAAAAATTAGAAAGTAAAATTAGAAAGGTACAATCTGCTTGTGAAACATAGGTGAATCTTCAAGGTCAATGAAGGACGCCATGGATTTATCTTCGGAATGAAAGAATGTAAAATCAGATCTGGCGGTGCGGCGCCGGAGTTTCAACCCGTCCATCGCGCGCGCCGAGCGACGACTTCCTCTTCCCCGACAACCAAACCGCCGGAATCGCTTGAGATCTGGAAAACTTCGTTTTCGTATCTCCAGCACTTGAGATCTGGAAATTCGAGGAGGAATTTCGAAGAGAGAGAGGGACGAGCGACGATCCACGAGGGACGAGCGACGACTTGCGTTTCTGGGGGTGGTGAGGACGACGAGCGACGACTTGCGGACGACGACGACTTGGGGGTGGTGAGGACGATGAGCAACGAGAATTTGGGAGGAAGGAGGGTGGTGAAGGAGGGAGAGGAGAGATACTGTGAGAGAGAGGGTAAAGTAAGAGTGGAATGACCGAGTATGATGAGTGAATTATGATGAGGAAACGACGCCCAAGAGGATTAAAAAAACCCTAATGACCCTATTGCTGCGATTTCTCCTAAAAACCACAGTAATAGATTAAAATACTATTTTAAAAATAATATTTTAATATATTGCTGCGGTTCTGGACGAGAACCGCAGCAATAGATCTAGTCAAACCAGTGAACGAATTTTGAAAAAATGCCCGTTGACGTCTATTGTTGCGGTTTGCACTCAGAACCGCAGCAATAGGTTGATTTTCAATTTTTCTTTTTTTTTCACGTGGTTTATTGCTGCGTATGGGTAAAACCGCAGCAATACCACCGCATCAATAATCAATTATTCTACTAGTGAGACTCTGGAGACTTTGAGGATGAAATGTTTACTCCATAAAAGTATGAAGAAAATAAGGATAGGAATGATAATGTAACTCCATAGAGTATTTATTTATGTTCTAAGGTTAGTAGTTGAATAAGTAGCTAAGCTACAATGGTTTAAATTTCCTTCTTTAGCATCTTTATATTGTTGAGGAATAAGTTGGTTATTTTGGATTGAAAAAAAAATATTCTTATTATCGTTCGAGGAATAAAAGTTATTATTCAGTTATTTGAGCTGAGTGAGAATATGTTCGTACGCGAAAAGGGGAATATTTTCTTTAATTATTGTGATTGGTTGCATTTGATCCTTATGTGATTATTAATGTGAATATTTATTCATGCGTGAATATATGATTGTTATAGTTCATAGTGTGCGAACTTAGTGTTATAGTAATTTCATGAGAAATTGTTTGTTGATGCGATCTTTATGGTCAAATCGAATGTTGCCTTCCTAGAGAATGGCATGTAAGTTATGTATCGAACCTAAAGTAGACCTACGATGAATTTAAGGTCGCAAAGTAGAATGGCTAACAACGATAACGATTTAGCTTCTGCTATTCGCCTATTGGCGGAGAATTTGACTCGTGAAAGAGCTGAGTGTCCCGATCCTGCTGGGGACATGTTTGAAAGATTAGCCAAAGTTAAACCACCGTACTTTAAGGGGCAAGCTGACCCTACCTTATTAGAGAGTTGGATTAGGGAATTCAAAAAGATTTTTGGGGCTGTGAATTGTCCTGAGGCTATGAAAGTAGGTCAGGCTGTGTTATATCTGAAAGATGAGGCTGACTTATGGTGGAAAGAAAATGGAAATAGATTTAGTGTTGTGGAAGGGTTTAATTGAGATTCCTTTATTGCTGCTTTAAGAGGATAATAATTTTACCCTGCTTTTATGATAAAAAAAAGGCTCAGGAGTTCATAAACATTAGGATGGGGGAGTATGACTATCTCTGAGTATTACAGTAAGTTCATAGCACTGTCGAGGTTGCACCTGAGGTAGTAGCTACTGAAGAGCGAAAGGCTCAAAGATTTGAGCAAGGTTTGACTGAGGAAATCTAATTGGGGTTAGGTGATGAGACCTTTGTGTCCTTAGATGTTGTGTATGGAAGAGCCGCCCATAATTATGGTCTTCAGTCGAGGCGTGATAAGAAGAATGTTGTAGTGGGTGAGAAAAGAAAGGATTTCAATGCTGGAGGAATTCAGGGAAACTTTTAGAGGAATATAAATGGGAATGAAAATTTCCAACGAAGAAATGGTCACGACTTTAATAATAAGGGCCAGTCTGAGAGGAGTTACAACTGTAAGAAGTGTACGTAGTAAGAGCCACCCTGGTAGACACTGTAAATGGGATCTAGCGACCTATTTGTTTATTTCGTCACCCGTTATTAAAAGTTTGGGATTAGTAGACTTTGAAGTAATTGACCTGCCCATAAGTATACCTACAAGAGAAGTCATAATGTGTACCAAGTTGTTTAAATATTTTTTTTTTTGGTAAGTAAGAAATATATTTAAAGAGAAAACCATTACATCCTATGTCCAGAGGACAACGATCAACACAACCCCTATACAACCAGGAAGGTGTCAGCAGCTAGCATAAACTAAGCTAAAGCACCCCACCAAACCATATCTGCATTCTGCAGTCTCTTAGGTAGTCTAGACTCATTACGTTTCTTAACAGTATACTGTATGTCTTTAATTACATGTTCTATAGTATGTACATGTTAATTCCAAAGAGAGTTATTTCTTTCCTGCCACATCTTGTAAACAAGAGCCAGTATACTGGCCCTAATGATTTGTTTCCTGAATTTGCTTCCTTTGCATCTTCTTCTGATCCATATCAGCAACTGATCAAGAATGTTAGAAGGTGTTCTGATGCCTAACCAATGTTTTAACTTCTGTAAGCATTGCATACTAAAATGGCACTGGAACAATAAGTGGCCCTGATCTTTAATACCATTATCACACAATAAGCATTGATTAGTATAGCAGATTCCTAAGCTGAACAATCTGCTTCTTGTTTGTAGTCTTTGGTGCATTGCAAGCCACCCCATGAAGCTGTGTTTAGGTATGTTGTGAGCATCCCAAACATCCCTACTCCAACTCAGTTGTTGCCCTGAGTTATTAAGTGTTTTATACATTTTTGTTGTACTGAACTGAGGGTCAGTCATCCACGCACAACCACAAGTGCTGGAAATCTCTTGCTTAACCTTGCATATGAATTTCATAGCCCAACTAGCAGACTTAGGAGCTATAAATTGGATCCAGTTTTGATCTTTTACATACATTCCATGAACCCATTTAACCCAGAGGTTGTCTGCCTTCATTACAATACTCCAGGCTTATTTACCCACAAGGGCTTTATTCCAATGAATCAAGGATCTAAACCCCAGCCCTCCACTACTTTTAGGCATCCACACCTCCTCCCAGCTAACATAGCCAGGCTTGGGAGAATTACAGGTGCCAGTCCACAGAAAGGATCTGCATATAGAATTCACCTGTTGCAAGACCTTCTTAGGCAGTAAAAAAATTTGGGACCAGTACACACTTATACTTAGTAACACAGAGTTGATAAGTTGCTTTCTCCCTGCAAAAGAGATATGTCTTGAGCTCCAAAGTCTTATTCTGAGCATCATTAATTCAACAAGTTGCTCACAATCAACTGCTGAGAGCTTCTTAGTACTTATAGGAACACCTAAGTACCTAAAAGGAAGCTCCCCTTTCTTGAACCCAGAACAGTCAACCACCCTTTGCATCTCCTGGTCTTCCAGCCCACAACCATATACTGCTGATTTTACAGGACTAGCCACCAGCCCTGTTGTAGCTGAAAAAAGTTTCAGGCCTTGCATCATCATAAGCACAGAGAAATAATCACCCTTGCAGAAAAGGATCAAATCATCTGCAAAACATAGATGATTGAGACCCAATGATTTGCATCTTGGATGGAATTGGAACTGAGGTTGTTTACCCACATAGCTCATGATTCTAGCAAAGTATTCCATACATAGGACAAAAAGCAAAGGTGACATGGGGTCACCTTGCCTTAGCCCTCTTTTTGATTTGAAAAAACCTGTTGGGCTTCCATTAAGCATAAGTGTGAAAGTTGGGCTTGTGACACAAAGCATCACCAACTTTATAAACTTATCAGGAAAATTGAGCAACTTCATCATCTCTTCTAAGAAACCCCAACAAACTGTATCATAAGCCTTTTGGATGTCAATTTTCATTAGACAACCTTTCTGTTTTTGGCTTTTTTTGTACAGTTTGACAATATCCTGACACAGAAGAATGTTGTGTAGGATACTTCTTCCTGAAATAAAAGCTCCTTGAGTCTCTGAAACAATATGAGGCAGGACTACTCTTAATTTTTCACAAAGTAATTTAGTGATGCACTTATATATGACTGAGCAACAGGCAATTGGCCTGTAGTCACTCACATGTGCAGGGCTCTTGACCTTGGGAATCAAGGTGAGAGAAGTAACATTCAAAGACTTGAGTAATTTCCCTGTGTGAAAGAAGTCAAGGACTGTTGCAGAGATGTCATCACCAAGAATATCCCATGTTTGTTTGAAGAAGAAACTATTGAATCCATCTAAACCTGGCGTCTTGTTGTTGGGAATGGAAGAAAGCACCCTCTTAACATCATCTTTGTTGAAATTGCACTCCAAAATCCTCTGATGAGCTTCAGAAAGCTTAGGGCCCTCCTCAATGACCAATTGCTTCACTGCACATCTTTGTGTCAATTCTGTTCCCAGAAGCCCTTGATAGTAATTGACAAAGGCCTCCTGAATTTGTTCATCAGTGTTTACCCAGGCTCCATGTCCATTCTGAATAGAATGAACTTTATTAGTGACCCTCCTAGCTTTTAGAGATTGGTGAAATAGCCTAGTGTTATCATCACCATTACTGAGCCAAAGCACTTTTGATTTCTGTTTCAGAAAACTGACATAACAAACCTGAGCTTCTTTATATTCCATGGCTGCAATCTTCTCTCTTGTGCTATAATCAGTATTGCCAGGTTCATCATGCATCTTTTGCTGAATTTCAGTCATCTTTTGATAAGCAATGGAGGCTCTAACTTGCACATCAGAGAATCCCTCTCTATTCAATTGTTTCAGAGACTCCTTTAACTCTTTCAATTTCTGGCAAACTTGATACATTAGACATCCCTTGATAGGCTTGTTCCAGACTTGCTGAACTAGATCCATGAACCTAGGAGCTTGGACCCACATATTGAAGAATCTAAAAGGTTTCTTCTTCCCACCTACCTCAGGGTATACACATAGAAGACTAGGGCAATGATCAAAGTCCCCCTCAGGTAAGTAAGATACCTCAGCATTTTCATAGTAAGACATCCATTGCTCATTAGCCACTGCTCTATCGATCTTAGAGAATACCCTATTAGACCCCTCTTGTTTATTAGTCCATGTGAAAAATCTCCCATTGTGTTTCACATCAGTCAAACAACATTGCATGAGACAATCCCTAAAAGGTTGCACTTCAGTCATTCTCACAGGAGCTCCCACTCTTTCATCTAGGTTCAAAACACTATTGAAATCCCCTAGAACAATCCAAGGTTCAGCAGTTTTCACAAGAGAAAGATCCCTCCACAAATCTTCTCTAGCCCCTCTCTCGTTGTACCCATAGACAAAAGTACAGAAAAAAGCATGACAAGGACCAACTAGATCCACCTTGCAATGAATAACTTGAGCAGTGACATGAATGATATCAACATTAAAAGCTTCAGGCCTCCACCCCACTATTATTCTACCTTTATCTACAATACAACTATTAGTTGTAAAGCACCACCCTGAACAAAGAGTTTGGTAAAGCATTCCCATCCTAGGAATCTTTACCTTAGTTTCTAGGAAACTGAATAGCTTAACATTGTGGTTAGTAATGACCTTTTTGACCTCTAACTGTTTAGCATGTCTATTCAGTCCCCTAGTGTTCCACACTAAAATATTATCCATGTTGGTCAGGGGATTTCAACCCCTGCACCCCAACATCCATATGTTGCTCCACACCATAGAACAAATCAACAGTGCTTGCATCATTCAAAACATCAAATTGGTTCTTCAAAGGAGTAGGAGCTCTTATCTCACTACCAGGCTTTGGTACATTGGCTGGGGAGCCTCTTTGAACTGTAAACCCATCCTCCTTAGATCCTTCATCAGGCCCAGATGCTACTGTCAATTGATTGTTTGCAATCAACCCTTGGGAAGTGCTTGAACCCTTTGACATATCCTGCTTCTTAGCCCTCCATACTTTCTTTACTGGACCCTTCTTCACACATGTCTCCATTTTGTGTCCATAACCTTTACAACTAGTGCAAAGTAGAGGTTTCCATCCATAAGTAACTCTCTGGTCCATTATTACACCATGTTCATTTCTGAAAGTAAGCTTTTCAGGGAAAGCTTGGTCAATTTCAACTTCAACCAGAATTTTGGCAAAGTGTAATCTATCCCTATTATGTGTAGCTTGATCAACTTTGATGAATTTGCCTATTTTGCTCACAATTTTGGTCAAACTCTTCTCACTCCAATACCTCAACTCTAATCCATGGAGTTCAATCCAAATGGGCAAATTTTTCACACTTTTTGATTGCAAATCCATCTCCTCCCTCCATGCTTGCACAATTAGTGGTTTGCCATCAAAAAAATGGTAACCACCATTCAAGATTTGATCCCTACTATCAATTGAGAAACATCGCACAATAAAGAAGCCCCTCCCAATGCTAGCAACCTTATCGATCCCAATTTTCCCCCAAATCCGCCTCAAGAACCCTTCTACCACCGACAATGGCGGATTAGCACCCAGAATATAACACACAACAGATGATTCCCAAAAATTAATCTCAACTTTAATATCATCCAATTCAATCTCCGAAATATCTTCATTCAATTGTTCAGGAATTGACCCAAATTGAAAATCAGGCAATTGACCCACATTAACATTCAGATGTGCAGAATTACCATTCAAATTCTCAGAGTTAACATACAAGTGCTCAGAATTATCATTCAATTGAGTAATTTAAACATTCGATTGTGGAAGAGAATTATTCAAACTAACCTCATTCGATTCCTCGTTTTCTTGCGCCCAAGAACTTCGAACAGGGGTTTTAGACCCACTATTAATCACCGTCAACCACTCCGAGAATAGTTGCTTATCCTTGGATTGCTGTTGCAGATCCTTCAGTGAAGATCGAGGAGAGAGAATTTCGCCTTCTTCTTCACTTTCGAAATTGGGGACATCCAACATTCCAGCACCAAGTATTTCATCCATGGATTTCGTTTTACGAGCTTGGGAAGGTGATGGCCCAGTTGCCTTCCCCTTGCCTTTTGCCACACTTTTGGAGTTCTTCGACCCTCGAGGTCTGCCCATGGCACCCAGCAAGAACCGCTAGAAGACTCGCGAAGAGAGAGAATTTCAAAAAAGTTTTTTACTATATTTGGTTAGGAAGGAAATAGTTGTTTAAAGATTTGCCTCTGAAGATAGGAGACTGTGTTTTTCCTTCTGATTTGATAGAGTTTAATCTGGGAGACCTAGATGTAATTCTGGGGATGGATTGGCTAAGCTTATACAAGGCCAAGATAGACTGTGAAGTTCAAAAAGTAGTTTTAAGAAACCCTTTGGGGAAGTTGACCTCATATAGGAAGTTGACCTCATATAGACGTTTTGGGAAGTCCAAGAACTTTGGGGTTATTTCTGCAATGCAAGTAAAGAAGTTGATGAAGAAGGGGTGTGAGCTATTTTTCTGTAGTGTGCAAGATGTGAGTAAGGAAGTTGGGGTGAATATTGAGGATGTTCCGATCGTAAATGAGTTTTGTTTCCGAGTGAAATGAGTTGAGGGTAACTGATAAGGATATACCTAAGACTGTGTTTAGGACTCGTTATGGTCATTATGAGATTACTGTGATGCCGTTTGGGTTAACCAATGCACCTACCATATTTATGGACTTAATGAATAGGATTTTCCATGAGTTCTTAGATAAGTTGTTGTGTTATTCATTGATGATATCCTGATTTATTCAAAGAGTGAAAAAGAGCATGATGAACACTTGAGGATTATATTGGAGACGCTTAGGAAGAATCAATTGTATGTCAAGTTCTCTTTGTGTAAGTTTTGTTTGGAGAAAGTAGCATTTTTGGGTCACTATGTGTCTGAAGGAGTCTCTGTAGATCCTGCTAAGATTCAAGCTGTTAGTGAGTGGCCTACTCCAAAGAATGTGTCTGATATCAGGAGTTTTCTAGGTCTAGCTGGCTATTATAGGAGATTTGTGAGAGATTTCTTGAAGATAGCAAGACCAATGACCAAATTGATGAAGAAGGAGTCAAAGTTTGAGTGGAGTAAAAAGTGTGAGGAAGCTTTTCAGATTTTAAAAGAGCGTTTGACCTCCGCACCTGTTTTGACCCTGCCTGATGGGAACGAGGGATTTGAGGTATATAGTGATGCTTCAAAGAATGGTTTGGGATGTGTGTTGCAGCAAAATGGGAAGGTGATCGCGTATGCGTCGCGTCAGTTGAAACCTTATGAGGCTAATTACCCTACCCATGATCTAGAGTTAGCTGCTATTGTGTTCGCCTTGAAGATTTGGAGACATTAACATGTAAGATCTTTACTGACCATAAGTGTAACACCCCCAAAATCCATACACGTCTAAACTACGTTGCATCGACTTTGGGAGTGTTACCGCCGGGGTGAAACGCAAAGCTTATTGAAATTAAAACGTTAACAACTCCTTATTAAGAAAAACTACATTGCAGCGGAAATAAAATGTTTACTTTAAACTACAACTCGGGAATCATCATTGACCCCTTTTATTCAAACCATTAACTACGGATATTAATAATTCTATAAGTTCAACAAAAACACTTAAGAGTTTATAAACCAGAAAATATTCCCCGTATGCCCAACCTCATGCAGCATCACCAGCATACCTAATCTGCTCCCCATTGAAATATCAACGGTTCATCACAGGTCAACAAACATCACAGATAACAAACAATCAGCTATGCTGAGTACATACATAATCAGTTAAATAATACATTAAACATAAATAGAATAATAATAAACATTCCTAGACATGATACTACAAGAATATTGTTGTAGCCTAAAAATCTACGGCTCCTTTAGAGACACTTGGGCTCCCCAGAGCCGTACACGTGTCTTCTCATACTAAAAGCAGGAAAAAGGGTTTAAACCTTGGGCTGTGTCCAATTGGGAGAAAAAGCACCTCTCTGGCCCAAAAGTTGGTCAGAGCCCAAACCCTTGAAGGTGGCTGCAGGTGATTGGTTGATAAACCATCACAAATCCTAACTTGCCAAGTGTCATGGTCTGATTGCTTAGCCAATCAGGTGCCACTATTCTAGGGCAATTTTTAAGGTTAGCTGTCATACCACTATCACTATAAATACCCCTAAAATCAGGAGAAAAGGGATTCAATGCAAACAGTGCAAAGTTACTCTGAAAAACTACTCTCTCACTTTCTCTCTCTATCTCTACTTTTCTTCTTACAACTCCTGATATCTGACTTAAGCTTCGGAGGGGGAACCACCACCCAAACCTCCAAGGTGGGTCCCTTTTTGCAGGTTCGGGAACGAAGCTAAGGCTCGGACCAAGCAGATTCAGCCATTGTTGCACAAGTCTCCAAGTGAAGAACATCTAAGGGATACTAGTTTACTTGCTAGACAAGAAAGTTCAGCCTATAGCTTACTTGTTGGACAAACAGACTAAACAAATATTACATTTCATTTTTATAGTTTAATTGGCATCGAATGAGCACTGTCATCTTTCTAGAATCATACGGGCTACTTAATCCTTAATAGACGACTTGGTCTATTAGATGGAATGTAAATACGGTTTTGTTCTGTTCCACATCCATCACCTTAGTATGCATACACCCAAGATCGTACGGAACCTTCCGCCTACTTGAGTTATCAAAATTTATAAGGGCACTACTATCGTCACCAGTAGGCCTGCGTAGGAGTGTAGAACAAGTCCCACACTCCCCCCATTGTTCATACTTTTAGGGATTCCAACTACAAGTTTATCGCCAAAGATCCTTCTTAGTGATATTCATTCATACAACATTATGCATATAATCATTTACTTTTCCTTCTTAGGTACATTGCTCAATTCTTTAGTTTAAGCAACTTCTCATAACATCCTTGCTATAGCAATAAATCACAGGATTCCAATCCAACTCTCATTTCATGCTTGTGATACGATAGAATTACGCATACCAACAATAATGCATTCCAATTCGCAAGTCATACAACAAGGAAATACATACAGATTTCCAATTGATTTCATGTTACCAAACAATCTCATCAACCATAATCAACAACAGTTCCCTATCATGATTCTAGGTTCCAATATAACAATCATAACCTAAACATGATACTAATATATCGAACTGAACTAGTACGCGTACGTACCTTGTAACAGAGAATCTTCGCTGACTACTTAAAATGTTCCGCTTATGAAATTGGGGCCTAATCGAATAATAAAAGTATTTCAGTGCTAAGTCCTTGATATTATTAAAATAAAAATCAGCTTATCTAACTATGTAAAATATGATGTTTTGAATATTAAAATAATCAAACTTGTTGTTTAAACTTTCTTTTCATAAACTTCATTAAAACTAACATATTTAGGAACTAATAATATGTTTACAAATCTAATTTCTTCTAACTTATATTATACTTGTTCATAACAACAAAACTTAAACAACTATATCTAAGTATTATAAAATCAGAATTAAGAAATAATGTCATCATAAGAACTACTAATACGATTGTAAATCTGATTTCTTTTAACTTTTATTCTATACTTTATTTATAATCACCAAACTTAATCAAAGACACATAAGAATTATAATCAGAATTTACAATTAATTTAAATAGGAAAGAAGAGAAATCTTTTTTTTTATTATTATTAAAGTAATACCGGAGCACCACCGACGACCACCACAACTGGCGGACGCTCGACTGAACCACCGGCGAGCACCACTCGACTCCACACGCCTAGCCTCGCGCGACCACACGAACCAGCCCATGCGAACTCCGAATAGCCACGATGCAACGCGCGACGCACAAACCACAATTCGCACACCCCTCGACTCGACCCACGAACCGACCTCCGACGAGCAGCGATAACCTCGTCCACCGGCCTAGCGACGTGCATCACTCGAGTCTCGCGCGCGACTCCCACTCGAGCCACTCACGCCCAGCCTCGCGCGACACACCCGCACAACCACGCGAAACTCGAACCCCGAACGGATGTACAGCACCAGCGAGAACTCCGACGAGCAGGCGTGACCTCCGGCAAGCGGGTTTCCAAGTCGCAGGGGAAGAAGAAAGAGAAAGGTAGAGGAGAGAAGGAAATTCTTTGGGGGAGGAAAACGGCTGATTAAAACTTAGGGTTTTGTTTTTTTTTTCTTTTTCTTTTCTCTTATTTATAGCATGAGAAACCTATGTTTACTAGGATTTGTTTCCAAATCAAATTCCTATTTCTTATTTTTATTTAATTTGGAAAATAAAATAAAACCGAATTATAATATAATTAGGTACAAAAGTAGGTTGTATTTTCTTATTTGTAAAAGTAACTTCTAAAAATACGGAGTATTACAATAAGAGGTTGCAGTATATTTTCACCCAGAAAGACCTCAATATGAGACAGAGGAGATGGTTAGAGTTGATTAAGGATTATGATTTAGACATCCAGTATCATGAAGGGAAGGCAAATGTAGTTGCCGATGCTTTGAGTTGAAAGTTGAGCCATAGCATGTATGACTTGATAGTTCCTGAGGAATTGTGTCGAGATATGCAAAGACTTAGCCTAGAAATATTAAATCCTGGGGAGATCGAGGTAAGATTGAGTGCTTTATCATTGGGTTGTCAGTTTCGACGAGATCAAAGAGGGTCAAGTTGGAGATGAGCACCTAGATAAGATTAAGGAAAATATGAGGCAAGGTAAGAAAGTCGATTTTAAGATCCATGATGATGGAAGTTTGAGGTTCAAGGGAAGGTGGTGTATACCACAAAAAATGTGATGAGCTTAAGAGACGTTTTATGGATGAGGGGCATAATACTCCATATTCTGTACACCCTGGGGGTGATAAGTTGTATAAGGATCTTAAGGGAAGCTATTAATGGCCGAATATGAGGCGTGAGGTCGCCGAATTCGTGTCAAAATGTCTAGCCTATCAGAAAGTGAAGATAGGTCATAAGAGACCAATGGGGAAAGTTAAATCCTTAGAGGTAGTATAACAATAATTATCATGCGAGCATTATAATAGATCATTTTGAGGCGTTGTATGGAAGAAAGTGTAGAAGTCCCGTTTGCGGGAATGATTTTAGTGAGAATATAATATTGGGGGCAGAATTTATTGAGGAGACTGTTAAGAATGTCAAGTTATTTCAGACTGCTCAAGATAGGCAAAAGAATTATGCCGATTTAAAGCGAAGAGAAGATGAGTTTGCAATAGGTGATAAAGTATTCCTGAAAGTATCACCAACTAAGGGTGTGATGAGATTTGGGAAAAAGGACAAATTAAGTGCCCAATATGTAGGTCCATATGAGATTCTACAAAGAATTGGGAAGGTAGCTTATAGGTTGGCTTTGCCAATCGAGTTCGAGAAGATGCACGATGTGTTTCATATTTCCCAACTCAAGCGTTATATCCCTGATGAGCGTTATGTCTTGGAGCCTGAAAGGATCCAGATTGATAGTAGCCTCACATATGAGGAAAGACCTGTAAAAATTCTTGATAGGAAGGCGTGTAGTACACGCAATAGGGATGCCAATATCGTGAAAGTGCTTTGGTCGAACCATGAGTCCGAAGAGGCAACGTGGGAAGCTGAAGCTGAAATGAAGAAGAAGTATCCAGATTTATTCCTTGAGGTGAGTTACGAGGGCGTAAATCGTTTTCTTTAAGGGGGGTAGAATGCGATAGAATTTCGCGCTTTTTACCTATTTTTATGGTATTTTAATGCATTTTTATGCTTATTTTGGCGATTTGCACATATTGGTGCAAAATAAATAGATTCTCCGCATTAGAAAAGGTGTTCATAAGTAACACAAGTGGTTTTAAGTTGGCAAAAGAGTGCACATGAGTGGCACAAGTATTTCTCCAATGGGAGTTGAGTTGAAATTTTTTGAAAACGTGTGAGTTTTCGTGTCAAGTTTCGTCCCGAAACTTCTTTTAAGAGGGGTAGACTGTAATCCCCCGTAATTTTATGAATTTTATAAATATATTTTAATATATAGTTATTTATATTTAAATATATTTTAGCATTTTAATGATTTATTTCTTCAAAGGTTGACTATTTGAAAGTCAAAGGAATTATTTTAATGATTTATTCAAGTCAAATATTTTATTAAAGTCATGCTTTGAAATTATTTGAAATGTTTGAAATACTTATTGGTTTTGGAAAAGGTTTTCTAATTGGATGTGAGGAGCCCAAACACTCTTAGATTTGGAAAAGGATTTATAATCCTAGCCCATTTACTTTTTCCTAAGCCCACAAATGGGAAACCATAAAAACCCCATAAACCCCAAATTTTCCCCACAACTTTACTTTCTCTCTCCTCCTTCCTCCCACACTTTTCGGCCTTCTCTCTCTCCTTGCGTTTTTTCTTTTCACCCGGTTTTCTCTCTCTTCGGCACTCCTCACTAGTACAGAATTGTCAATTTGCGTCGGACCTGGGACCCCCATTTGCGTCGGACATAGGTCCGACGGCACAGGTCTCGTCGCAGATGATGGATTCAGGATCTGCGTCGGATAAGACACGACGCAGTTGACTTACTATTTGCGTCGGACCAAGCCCAACGTGCGACGCACATGACCCATCCCCCTGCTTGCGCGGCTACCATCTGCGTCGCATGCTGAGCTATATGCGACGCGGATGAGACCTAATTTGCGTCACATGTAACATAAAGTCCGACGCAAATCAACCATTTTTTTTTAAAAAAAAGTCTATTTGCGTCGGACTTTGTCTTACATCCGACGCAAATTGACAATTTTTGTTTAAAAAAAAATCAGGTAATATCCAGGAATACACTTCTAACATACAAATCTGAACCAAACTCATACAAATTCAAGTATCCAGGAATACAAAAAAAATTTGAAACATGAATCGAACTAGCATACAAATCTGAATTGAACCTAAAAAAATTGAACTATCTATATCAAATTAAAAAACGAAATTAGATGGAACTAACATACAAAAAAATTGAACCTAATTCTTCTGACATATAAAAAAAAGAATCAGATCTAATTACAAAAAATAGAACCTAACACTTCTTCCTCATTCAATTTCCTCCTGCGAATCAGATCGAACTTCAATCGGATATTTATGCAGCTACATTTATATAAAACAAGTGAAAAATGAGATTAATTCGTTGCATATCAATCAAATTCCACGAAAAGATACAGTTTCATCTTCCACGAACAATTATGTAGATCGAAAATCAGATCCAAAAAAAAAAAAAAGGAGAGAGAAAATAAAAACCTCGAACTTCATTTTCAAGGCGAGAGATTGTTGTTCTGATTTATTTTGGATTTTTGTGATACAAAATGCATTTGAAAAGCAGTACAATCTTTGCCGAGGAAGTTATCAGCGTAGAGGTCATCACCGACAGCAATGTTCATATTATCAGCGAAGAGATAATCATTCCCCTTTGCATCCTTGGCTTCCCACGACGATTGCTCCGATAATCGCTTCTTTCTTTGAGGAATTGAAGGAATTTCTGAACTGTTGTTGGAGTTGTTGCCTTCAATTTCGTTTCCCTTGTTTAATTCGTGAAAGATGGTGAAATTTTTAAAAGACACACGAAATCGAACGAGTTTTCGGGTTGATTGAGAGAGTTTTTGGGGGAAGAAGCTGAGGAATGAAAGAGATTGGAGATTGGAGATTGAAGAGAGAGAGAGAGGGGGTAGGGGCGCGTGTGAAAACGGCTGCAGAGAAGAAACGAAAGAGAGAGAGAGAGAAAAAACCTAGAACTAGAATTTGGGTTTCAAAATTAAAAGGGGACGCATGGACTATGTGCGTCGCACTAACCAATGGGTCCGACGCAGATCAGACACGTATGGCTAAGGCCCTGAAATCATTTGCGTCATACATTGAGTGGGGTACGACGCATATAAATCTTTTGCGTCGAATGTGTGATACATCCGACGCATATAAAGCCTGATTTGCGTCGGATGCCGGGTATGTCCGACGCAGATGAGCCTTCTGCGTCGATTCACCTACTGTACGACGCAATTGAGGAGACGCAAATCAACATTTTTCTACTAGTGCCTCCTCTTCTTCCGGTTTCTTCTCCGGCCATCGCAACTCGCCGGCAACACCAGCCGCCAGTCGTTGCCGCCGCCGCCTGCTGATCTTCCTTGGCCAGCGTGTTCCTTCTTCTTTGCTTTCTTGCTTTGGTTTGTTTCTTTTCTTCCTCCACAAGTTTTATTCAAAGATTGTATTTTTAGGTTTTGTTTTAATTAGTTTATGTTTAAAAGTTATAAGTTGATGATTTATTATTGAATCTAAGTTATATAAATTATGTGTTGAAAGAATAAAAATTCAGATTTGATTATTATATTTAAAATAGGATTTTCAAATATAAAACCATGGATTTTTAGGGTTTTAGAGATTGGAAAATCATAGTAGCATGTTATAAACTATGATATTGATTTAGATTATGAATTTAAGCATGTTTAAGTATGTTTAAAGGGAGTTTTAATAATTTATAAGTTGCTGGAATTTTAAAAAGGTTGTTATTAATGGAGTTTTATGGATTTTCATGACTAGTATAGTGGTACAATACTAGGAAGTATAGGTAATTGAAGTTTTAATGATAAAAACAACCTTTAAATATTTTTAAAGGGGATTTAAAGTATTTTAAAGTTGCTGGAATTTATTTGGAGAATTGATTATAAATTCTATTGGTTGTGTTAGGCGGAGAATTCTCTCTAGGCGACTTTTAAGATCGTTAAAGTGGCCTATCAGTTTGTTTACACAAGGTACGTACATACCTATGTGTTGATTGATGTAGTATCATGATTTTAAGAAGGAGAATTATGTAGTATCATGTATAAGAACTATGTTGAGTTCATATATGATATATATATGTTGGATTTTGCATGTTTTATGCTGTTGTGTAAACATGTTGATTATGAGATTTATATTATGAGATTTATATCATGTTTGTATGGAAGATTGATGCAAGCATGTTGGTTGGGAACTTTATATTTATTAATTCACATGGGGGAATTAATATATTTATTAGTATTGGATCATGATTGATCATTGTTCCCTTTTGATATTTCACTGCTTCATAAGGACCGAGGGCCTTATTTGGTAAGTTGATACTTTATACCTATGAAAGGTAGTTTGGTTGTTGGCTAGGTTCAACAAATAAGAAAGATTGAATTAAAGTTGGTATTAATTTTGGATTGTTAAGTTATGTGATCACTTATCTAATCCTAAGATAAAAATAGAAGTTTGTGATTGTTGATTGATTATGACGTTTGTTTTACTTGTGAGTCATAACAAGTAATAACTGGTAAGTCATGTAAAGTGAAACAGGATAGCAATAGCTTTAGACCGGTGCACGTCTGAAGTGTTGGACAAATAGGAGTTGGGGGTACATGGTGAGCGTGCCATGGCTTTTTCTGGGGCCGAATTGATCACCGTGTCCTATTTTTATTTAAAAGGTTCCTCGATATCGTAGGTCATTTTGGAATACGGAGTCGCTCCCGTATTTCGTCTTCCTAGGGGAAGGCTGGTTTAGATGAGACAACTCGGTCCATTGACTATTCCTTTTAAAGTAATAAAAATGTTGTAAAAGTTTAGTTCAGTAAAAATTGTCTGTAAGTTATTATGCTATTATTTATTCCTGCCTACTATTTATTAGTATCATGTTAGGATTGTTTACTTGTTTTGTATGTAGTACTCAGCTTTGCTTATTACGTGCTTTTTGTTGTGTATGTTGATCATGGCTTTGCCTTATTGATCCTGTGATGACCCATTTTGGTGAGCAATCTCTAGGGATCAATAGTGCATTGTCCATCTACAGGTTTGAAGATGATGCATCATTGGGATCGGGATTTTGGAGAGCTTGTGTAGTTTATTTATTGTACTTTTGAGTTATACTTTTCATAGTTGGTTTGATTTGGTTTAAAGTTGACTTTGGTTTTGTTAGTTGGTTTTGGAGTTGACTCTATGGTTGACTAAGTTTTATTTATAAAGTTTATTATTATTGTTTTCCGCTGCAAAATTCTGAATAAGCCGATACGTTTTCACACGGGCGATAATACTTTAATAATTCTTTATGTTTTATATTAAAAAGGTATTTTAGAAAAGAGAGAATTATTGGGGTGTTACAGATCCATATCTCTCTTGTAGTATCAAGATACAGAATAGACTTTTTGATTTGTTCACACACAGATCCATGTATCCAAGCAATCACAATATGATTGCAGGTATCCCATCGGTCCTGTTTTTGAGCATCTTCCTTGTCCCTTTTCACCAGACCAGTAACAAATCCCAGTTTTCTTTTAGATGCCATAGACCTTCTCCATGGTCTGTAATTAGATGCACCTTGCAACTTTTCTACAGAAACTGAGTTTGGTCCATCTGAGGGATGGATATACAGTGGGTTCTGTATATCTGAAAGACTTATCTTTTCTTTTGCACCAGTCATTTAAGACAAAGTTCTGAACTTTAACTGGAGGATGATAAAGGAAAAGCTTAAAATTTACACTAGTCTGTTACCTTGCAATTTTTCTTCACTAGTCGAACATCCAGCTCTGATACCATGTTGAGTAATTTATTGTTACTCAAGACATAAAAGGAAGGATAATGAGAGAAAATATGGAAGAGAATTGCGGCGCAGTCATATTGATTTCATTGATGTTTGTGAATCAGACAACCTAGTAATATATAGTATATACTATGCTTACATCATTCCCTAAGGAGATATTTTCACTACATGACAAAACATAAACTTAAAGGTGTTGGACCACTATAAGTAATGGACTGAATATAGTAGGACTGGACTGAGATCATGGGCCATATTTTATCACCCTGCGGGGTGGCAGCAACATACAACAGCTATGCACGTCAAGCTGCGAGCGTGGACTCTTCCACACCACATCCCGCGAGCTGTTGTACTTCCTCGTCAACTTGCTTCATGATATACGTCTTCAACACATACCCAACATATATATGCAAAGCCCTAGCAAAGGGGAGGCAAGATAGGGCATTAGGGTAACATCTATAAAAACACATGACATATAAAGAATAGCAACAGTCATTATAATGGCTTTTAATGTGCAGTACTTCATCACTTTCGTGTAACCATCAGACAACAACCTTGTGTTTTATTTCTCACTTGGGTCCCATTTTCCTCTTGTTTCGAGGTTTGATGAACCATTGAGTTCTATCATTAGACTCAGAGTGAAAGTGGATGAAATAAAAAAGGAATAAATGAATGTCAAAAGTGGGTAGTTCAGAAAGAAACAAAAGTTGGCAATAGTTAAAAATGCATAGAAGAATGGAGACTGTGCAAAATAAATAGTGAAAGAAAAAAATAAATAAAAGGAAAATTTGTCAGAAACAACCTTTTTAATACAAGTTTTTGCGAGAAACAACCTTTTAAAAAAAATTTGGCAAAAGAAGACCTTAGGAAGAAAATATTTTGCGAGGAATAACCTCGACCCATTTTCTGGCATTGACCAAGCATTTTCAGCATTGACTCGTTCAAATCAAACATGTGGAGTGCACGTGAACTGCATTTCTTATGTTTTAACCCTGTTTTTCTCCATTTTTCGACATTGACCAAGTATTTTCCGACGTTGACTTCATCAGTATATGAAGGGAAATTGAGTTGAAACATAAGAAATGTGGATTATGTGCTTTGCCATGTTTGGTTTTAGTTAGTCGAAGCCGCAAGATACTTGGTCAATGCCCGGAAAATGGGTCAAGGTTGTTCCTCACAATTTTTTTTTTTTTTAAGGTCTTATTTTGCCAGATTCTTTTTAAAAGGTTGTTTCTCGCAAAAATTTGTATTTAAAAGGTTGTTTATGAAAAATTTTCCTCAATAAAAACAAGGCAAGCGGGTATATATTTCATTTGTGGGTGCCAACAATTTGGTCAAAGCTCAGAGCTTGGTTCTTCTATTAATGACTATGAGCTTTAAATTTTCGTTCAAATATTTAACAAGCTAAACTCAAACTTAAGAGTGTTCATCTCGTGAGATGACTAATACAATAAAAAGAAAAAAAGTATACCCTCTAAATTTTAGGTGAGAAAATGTGATTGTACATCTATTATCCCATGTCCTAAATTTCTAGTTTAGCTACAAAAAGATTGTTATTATAAACACGAGTAGTCAGAGTTGCATACTAGTATCTTGTCAGCTCAAGTACGATTCCAACTAGGGATGGCAATGGATCCAGGACCCTACCCAGACCCACCCAGACCCTACCCTAAAATTAGGGTATGGGTCTTAATTTATTGGACCCTATGGGTAAGGGTAGGGTATGGGTCTTGGTCCTATCGGGTAAGGGTAGGGTAAGGGTCCACTCCTCAAATACCCAGACCCTACCCAAACCCTACCCATAGACCCATCTAAACTAAAGTATATATTTTTATTTTTTTTAAAATTAAAATAAATATATATATAAACATATCCTTCCAGCAGACTTCCATTAAAACTAAAACCCTCCCTCCATTAGGAACCCTAGCCGCAAATCGCAATCACGTAAAAATATATTTATTTATATTTTGATGTATGAGACTTTTGGGATGTGCAAAAAATATATATTGGTATGGAATGTACGTGATATTATGTGTGCTAATTGCAAAATTAATATACGAAATTGTGCTTAACGATTATATATACATGTGAAAATGTAAGCGGATTTATTTTTGTATTGGACCCATTTTAGACCCTAGACCCTACCCAGACCCTATCGGACCCTACGGGTACGGGTAAGGGTCCTAAAAAATTTTACCCTATGGGTATGGGTAGGGTATGGGTCTACATCCAAAAGTTAGGGTATGGGTAAGGGTCTAGCCTTACCCTACCCAGACCCTACCCATTGCCATCCCTAATTCCAACTCAAATTATTCTTACTTTCTCCTTTTTTTGCTTGCAATAATATTAAAGTATGACACAAGGATTAGGAGATACGAGAGATAAAAAAGACTGCTATATGCTAAAAAGATAAATAGAGAATATATTGCAAAAAATATCAATGTTGCAAGTAATATGCAATTTCCTAAAATGAAGAACGTTGCAAGTGAAAAAATAGAGTATAAGCTAAGCTCGAGCAAGGATTTCACACTCAAGGCAAATTCTAAATCAAGTGATGTTAGACTACAATTCGACTCGGCTCGGCTCGGCTCGTGACACGCCTTAGTTAGGCTCTGTTCTTTTGGACTTATTTTAAGTTCAGTTCAGATACTCTCTCATGTTCAGCTTTTTCGCAGTTCAGTTCAGTTTATCGCAGTTCAATTCAGATTCTCACAGTTTAGTTCAGTTGTATTTCTCCCAATCCAAAAGAACGGGTCTTTACTTTTGGTGCAACTGTGCAAACATGACGAGCCCTAGTGAATGGTAAAGTTCCACGAAACTGGATTTTGTTGCCAACAAATGCATCAGCAATTCAGCACACCACGTTCGTATAGTCCTCTCGTCTCCTCCGTGTGAATGACGAACAACAACAACGAATATCAAATTTTCCATTGACACGAGTCACAAAATCAAAAACCTTGAAAAAAACCCAAAAAAAAACATGGCAGCTGTTTCAGAACTCAAATTCCTGTCACCAATTTCAACTCCAAACACTCAACCTCACCATTTTCCTCACACTTTAAAACTCCAATTCCACTCAAAAAAGACCCCTTTTTTCAGCATTTCACTTCTTCCTTCTAAAACCCAACAATGGCAGACAGTATTACACCCATGTTTGGCAGCAGAAGTTGCAGATTTCCCACCTTCTTTTTCTGATGATTCTGAACAAAACCCAGAAAAAGTTGCTGCTGCTGCTGCTCAGGAAAAGAAAGATCGAAGAAAAGCAGTCAGAATTGCGTGGGAGAAACTTGTTCGTTGGTCTCGTTCTTGGCGTTCTAAAACTAGGCCTGATGTTCTTCAACGCACTCAAAAGGTTTATAGCTTTCTATCTCTTTATTTTTTTGTTTTATACTTTCTTTATTTTGGGTTGTTATTTTTATGGCCATTTGAGTTGGTATTGTATTTGCATTGTCACGGAAACGATTTCTTATGACGATTCATGTTAGACGACCCGGAGTCATTTCGGGGTTAAGGCTTTGTTGTTGTTGTTGATGTTATGGGGGAGGACTTTAAATATTTGATTGCTTTGATAGTCAAATTGGTATAAAGATAAGTGTTGTTAATTCAAGTAGGAAAATGTTATCTTTATGGCTGAAGGTGCACAATTATGTAAATATTGTAGTACTACTATGAAATACACATTTTAAGCAAACAGCTAGTGTTGGAGGATGGATCTGGTACAATGCACGAAATGTTAGTTATGTCAAGGAGTAAGAAAGAACGAAATGTTATTCAAGTCAATGAGTAAGAAAGGAATAAGAGCTGAAAAAAGGTATAGAGTTACGTAATTAAAGCTTATGATAGATGCTTTATTAGAGGTTGGACAATATTACAAAGGCAATGCAATGAGATTACGTTAGTGGTTGATTGTTATTGGTAGGTCCTTTGTCGATTTTAATGTCTCACTTGCATATTTTGAATGAAGCACTTTTTTTGTACTAAGTAATTGCCGCTGTTATATGATATTTATAGGTTGTGGTGCTTGGAGGTGGCTCATTTGGTACAGCTATGGCTGTACATGTTGCAGATAGAAAAGCAGATATGGAAGTTAATATGCTCGTACGTGATCCTCAAGTTTGTCAATCTATCAATGAAAATCATTTCAATTGGTAAAACCTTGACTTGATTCACCCAAAGCATTGGCTCTTGTAGGGATATTTGTTGTTTCAATCTTTTCATGTTTCGTTGCAGTAAATATTTTCCAAATCATAAGCTACCAGATAATCTTACTGCCACAACCGATGCCAAGTCTGCTCTTCAAGGTGCTGATTTCTGCCTTCATGCTGTGCCAGTGCAGGTTTCCAAGTTATTAGCCATTAGCTTCTCAACTTTTTCTGAGTAAACTTATTTGCTGTGCTCATTCGTCTTTGAGCAGGCACATATTTGTTTCTGTTGTGAACTCTGTTGTGCCCATGTGGCTTTGTGTTTTATCTTTTGCAGTTCACGGGATCTTTTCTTGAAAGTATTGTGGATTATGTTGATCCTGCCTTGCCATTTATTTCACTTAGCAAAGGTTTGGAGCTTAATACACTACGGTTGATGTCTCAAATTATTCCGCAGGCGTTAAAGAATCCTCGTCAACCTTTTGTTGCTTTATCAGGGCCTTCATTTGCATCTGAATTGATGGACAAACTGCCAACAGGTCCCTTGCATTGCTGTTCAAATTTTTTAGCATATGGAGTTGCTTCAATCGCACCATGCCACCATTTTTCTCCTTTACTTTTCTATTTATGCTTGATTTTACTCTCACAGCCATGGTAGTTGCTTCAAGGGACAAGAAATTGGTGAATGAAGTTCAGCAGCTTCTAAGTTCTGAGAGGCTAAGAATCAACACTTCAAGGTAAATGTCACCCAAAAGTATGCTTTCTGAAACTGCATTAAAATTTTTATCTCTATCTTCCGTTTCTTGCCCCCTCTCCTCTACACTAAGATAAAGCTATTATGTAATTTGGAACATTCTATTGTATATTCCATTATTTACAAGACCCAATGAAGTTTATTCTTCTGTAACTGTTAATTCTTCTTTGATTGCTTACATACTATTTTATAATCTCAGAATGAAAACCAAAATTTAGTAGTGCTATTGAATAGACCCTTAGTCTGCCCTCTCGTGACTTTGACTGCCTTCTCACCCCTCCTTCCTCCATTTTTTTTTAAAAACCAATTCATAATTGTCTTGAATTTACATTTCACTGTTTGCATTCGCTTGTTGGTCAAAGTGTTTTCTGCAAAATAATTTTTTATTTTGCTGCAAGTCTTGTAGGCATGGACTACTCTATTTGTCTGTTTGCCTTGTGGCGAAGGGAAGGCGAGGTGAAAGGGGTTTACACGTACTGCTCCCTATGAGATGGCATTTCTTATATCATTTTATCTGAAATTATATTCATAAATCAATTTCTACTCCTTCTGTCACAAAGTTTTACTCAGAAATGGACTCTCTATTCACAATATTGTGAATCACAGTTTTCAAGAGGGCAAGTATGGATTAAATGTCATTTCTTATGCTATCTCATCTTATAGTGTTTGCATTCTTCAATGGAGCTTTACTCCCTCAATGCCAATAGATTTTTGCTCTCATTGGAATTTGTCTCATATTGTAGTGAGTGATTCCAAGGGGAAAATATTTTGGAAATTGAGGAAGTACGAGAAAGAGGGAAACAAGTCTAACTTGAGAAACTACATCTTGAAACCTGGTCAATAAACACAGAAGTTGCAAATGTATTGATAAACTGGAACTTGGGCTGTTATGGATTTGTGATCCTGGAGAGTGGAAACTCACCTTGTCTTGTATTCTTAGTCTGTTACTTTGCTCATCTCATAAGCTCTGATGCTTCAGTGATGTTACAGGAGTTGAAATTGCTGGCGCATTGAAAAATGTTCTGGCTATAGCGGCTGGAATTGTGGAAGGGATGAATCTGGGTAATAATTCCATGGCTGCTCTTGTTGCACAAGGGTGCTCGGAAATTCGTTGGTTGGCAAAAAAGGTATGTATAAGAGTCCTTGCCTTTGTAGTTCTCATCAGCCATTGTGTATTAAAGTTGCCTACAATGCTTTGTGGAAATAAGCATTTTTTAAGACCCAAATGATTTAGCAAGTTCCAGCACTAGCAGCTATCAATAAACAATGTGGACGTCGTTTCACACACAAACAAATTCAGGTGCTCTTAGCAGAGGTTTTACATTTGTTCCATCCTCATATTTTTCCCTTCGTGGGTCTTTTCTCCATCTTCTTGGATAACTTGGATGGACATGGAATCTGTAGTGTATGGTAATCTGAAAACCAAAAAAAAGATGGCCTCTCTGGTACTTGTTTCTATGATTATACCAAGTGCATACTCTTGAACCTGTGTTGGTTCTTTTCTTTTTCTGAATAATGTGGCTTGACAGGAAATTGTATCCAAATCTTCAATTTATAGACTTATAGTCCTTTCATCTCCTCCAATGTAGATGGGTGCCAAGTCTGCGACACTTACAGGGCTATCAGGAACTGGAGACATTATGCTTACATGCTTTGTTAGTCTTTCAAGAAATAGGACAGTAGGAGTTCGTCTTGGTTCAGGTGAGAGACTTGAAGATATATTGAGCTCAATGAATCAGGTACCAAACCACTATCCTCCATTAAGTCCTGTAAGAAGCTCCTGCATTCTGGTTCTCATGCTTAAAGGATCTTTCCTTCAGGTTGCTGAAGGTGTTGCTACAGCTGGAGCTGTCATTGCATTGGCCCAAAAATATAATATCAAGATGCCAGTTTTGACCGCAGTAGCTAGAATAATCGACAATGAGCTGACTCCTCAAGCAGCTGTTCTTGAATTGATGAGCCTTCCTCAGGTATTTGATTTAAGTTCTGAATATTTCCAGCCAAAAGCGTCCACTCCAAATCTTTTTTATATAATATTATAATAGAAGACGTATTAGTTTCCAAATTTTAATTATTATTGACTGTTGTCTTTCAAGTTTATTAACTTAATTTTTTGGGGGGTCTCAATTAATTCATGCTTTGTAAAGGTGTTTAGCATGCACTTGGCTGTGATGCAACCCACATTTTCCTCGTCTCTCCTGTTTGCTCCTGTTAATGTTATTCCCAAATCTCCTCATCATCCCCATTTTGTCTACCCTTGTCTTTCTTATTATCAACCTTTTTCTCTATGCTACTCGCGTAGAGTACAAGTTATATGGTACACAATAGGCATGATTCATGAATGTAGTATTTATTAGTTACCAAAGTTGCCTTGGTGAATTTTGTCTCGTCCTCATTTGTGTAGGGTGTGTTCTCTTCACCTAAACTTATATGAACAAACTTATTAGACCAGATGGGACCAGATCAACCTTGATTCTACCTTATGTCTACACTTGATTAGACCTAAAACTTTTTTTAAGGTGAAGAGAACGCACCCTTAGTCTCTCGTTCATGTTATTCACAAATCTGAGGACCCCTCATTTCCTCTTTTTTGTCTGCCTTCATCTTGATTATTGTCGAATCTTTCTCTAGGTTGTTCCTCTATATTACAAGCAATTTGGGTAACAAGGAGCATGAATGTGGTACAAGTTAGCCACCGAAGTTGACTTAAGTTAATGTTTTAGTCCAAATATTGAAGAAAATTATGGTTTTGATGCTCAATTGAGCACAACTGAAAGCTCCTCTCAAAAAAAAAAAAAAAAAAAGAGCACAACTGAAAGCTCCTCTCAGAAAAAAAAAGAAAGAGCAGAACTGAAAGCTTCCAACTTCTAAGTTTAGACCATGCATTGAGATATATAACCAATTTTAATTTGATTTGAATGACCAACTTGGATTGGACAGTGGCTGATTGTAATTTGATGTATATGCGATTTTCGTCACTTCTCTCTGTTTTGTTCAGACTTCAGAGTACCTTTTTCATGGAGGGGCCTCGAGGAACATTGACATTATGATGGGATAATGCCTCTACAAAGGCTCGCCGCCTTTGGTTTGTGGGGGGGGGGTTCTTGTTTAAAACATAACTCATATGAACTTGTCAGTGAGGCTTTTCCTCCATCCCTTAAGAAGTTAACATCTTCCTTATCGAGATAACCCACAAAGAAGTTTAACAATTCCTTTTTAGGAAGTTTTTTCTCTCTACTTTATAGAAAGTTGGGCTGCACACCAGTCTACTTTATTCTCTCGACTTTTTTACTCCATGCAAAAAGGAGATATATTTCTGTATTGTGCACCAAAGTAGCTACAATAATGGCCATTCAGACTTTATGTTGGTGTCTCTGGTTTATGTGACATGATCTGTTGTCTTTAACTACTGAGTCTGCTGCAGGTGGAAGAAGTTTGAAGCCTGTGAACTGAGTTTTTGTTCGGAGCCTGTTTAATTCTTGGGGCCAAATAGCTCTATGATTCTAGTGCTGATCTGCTCCTTGCTTCAGGGATCTGGGTTTCAACTAAAGGGAGCATTGCAGAGTTCAGCTTAATCAGAGCAAAGCTCAGGAACAAACCGATGGCAAAATACTGAGAAGACATTGCAGAGATCATTAGTCTTAAAATATCCAATTATTCAATGCAAATTTACTTATGCTGATTTCAATTTAATCAAAAGTTCTTACTACTACATACTAGTTGCAATTCAACAATTAGTCTTTCTGATTTCTGCTAATTTGGAGCATTTTTATTACGGAGTTCTCTAGTTTGAATATAGTGCATTGGTTAGCCTGTTTTCTTTCTGCTTAAATTTAATGTAATATTGTGATTGGTTGATATCTTTAAACTAGTGAAGTAATTTTTGGTCTTGGACTGTGCTTTTACTGCTGTAAGGCTTGTAATATTACGAATTTTAAGTATGATTTACCAGTAATACTCTATCCATTCGTATTTGTTTTTATGTAATGTTCTAGTTATAAAGTCAAAACTTTGACGATAAATTTTCAATTAGACTAACCATTATTATGTGGGTTCTTCTTAAATGTTTCAATTGTCTTTTCAAAATATCAACTTTTTATTTTTTCTATCATGTAATCAAAGATACTAATGCCTAAAAATGTGCATTGCAATATGTGAAATTAGGAACTTGGAACAATAGAAAGGAACTAAGAGAGTACAAAAATTAGAATATACTTCCTTTGTTTTTTACTAGTATCATGTAACATGTGCAAATTAGTAGGTGCACACGTCCGTATGGTGAAAAAGGTGCGCACGATGAACATCAAGCACTAGGTTATGAACATAAACACCAATACAAATGAACATATACTAACAGAGATGTACATATGTTCATTTGGCTTGTTAGCCATGTACATTCATTTGACGTGTTATTCATGTACATTTGGCTTGTTAGTCATGTACATGTGCGCACTTTCCTCATCATACGGACGTGTGTACCATCTACGGATTGTGTAACATGGGCACGTTTTAGAAGTCTAGGTAAAAATGAGAGAACTTAAAAGAGGAACTCATGTCAAGAGTAAAGTGACAAATATAATGTGAAAGGAGGGCCGTTTGGCTACATAGCTCAAATTCAATATCAAGGTCGAATCCACACCAGGAAAAATCAATGATATTTCGATAAAATTGCTTACAGCGCACACTTTTTTATTTGATGAATTTCAGAAGTACAAAGGAAAGAACATCTTCAATTTGCTTCCTCGCATTCTTCAAAGGTGGGATTTTACAATTCTACTTCATAGATTAGCGACACATAAACATTTAGTGAAGACCAATTTTCTTCTGCTCCTAAAGGTTATAAGCTCTTGTACCTCATGATGCATGAGACAGTGTAACCAATATCAGCCGTGGTGTTGAGATTCATAGTGCAGCATGTTTTGGCCTTAAAAGGGCCTGGGTGAGGCTTTCGCCATCAAACCAAGATCCTAGCTATTCATTGGACACCGCTCAATTTAGCCCAATCCACAAACTGCATACCACCGTAGATATTGTTGGCAAATCGCACTCCAACGGTGAAAGCCATTGCAACAGGTGGAACATTCTTTGCCAATGGTGATGCTTCAACAACACGCTCCAGTCCATTTACAATCTGATAACGTGTATTGGATGAGACAGCCAGGAAAACACCTGATCCGAAAGGCAACAGTCTCATTACAATACCCAACTTATCCTCAAAAAAGAGAGAAGAAAGAAAAACTTTACATTTGGACAGTAGAAAGCACAAATGCATAAGATAGAATTCAAGGTGAGTCTCGACCAGCAAAACTCGTAAATGAAGGGATAAATGGAGGCCAGTCATATGAAAGATAGTCCCACAAGTTTTGCCGCAGCAAAGTTAGAACAATATTCAAACGTACCCCAGAGTGCAGCACTTTGTACAAGTGGGGGAACTGGTACATCCTCATCTGACTTCTTTATGCTCCTGTTCAAGAAAATAAAATGACCTCAACTAATCTCCATGAATAAAAAACGGAACATGCATGTAATATTCTTCTAGATTTATATGCCACACACACCTCTCAAGCTACAAATGCTTCCAAGAAAAAATGATTTGTAACAAACATTATCCGAGTTTCTAGGTAAAAGGTTGTACTACCTCCGTTTCGTTTTAAACGCAACAGTTTCTATTTTTGGCAATTTCAAATTAAATGCCACAATTTCCTTCTTTTTATTTTTGATATGATTTTTACCCCTAAAATTACCAAAATGTCCTTATTAAAAAACTTAAAACACATATTATACTACCCAAATCAAATTAAGTAGTACAAACCTAATCAAAATTAATCTATCTAAATTAATCTAACCCACCACCCACCACCATTTCTCTCTCCTCCATCCTCCATCATTCTCTCTCTCCTCCATCCTCCATCACCATTTTTCTCTACACCACCACCTTCATCATCACCATTATCGCCGGCGTCCGTCCTTTGTCCTCCGTCCTCCGCCACCCACATCGTTCCACCTTCGATCTCCTCCCCCACCAGGCCAAAACCACCGACAACTTCGTTCCAACCCAAAAACCACCTTCGCTCCACCGCCGGCGTCCGTCCTCTGTCCTTCGTTCCAACCGAAAACCGCCGGCGCTCCATCTTCCTTCGTTCTCTCTCCTCGATTTCTCTCTCTTCTCGATCTGCATCTCTCTCTATCCGATCCCTTTCTATGGTCTTCAAGTTGTTGTGGAGGTGGAGTGGGTTTTGATGGCGTGGTCGATTCGGGATTTAGTTGGATTTAGGTGGTGTTGACGGTGGATTTCGGTGGTGTTGGTTGGGGGTTGTGGGGTTGACGCTGATGGGGGTTTTGGGACTTCGATCTGCAGTTGACGGTGGTAGGAGTGGTGGTTTTCAATTGGGGTTTTGTTGTGGTGGTGGTTGATCTTTTTTTTGTGGGTGGATGTAAAGGTCGGTGGTTGGCGGTGGTTTGTACTTGTAGTTTTTAGCGTGGTTGCTGGCAGTGGCGTGGCGGTGTGTGGGTGCTGGCAGTGGCGGTGGTGGTGGTTTTTTTGTGGGTGGATGTAAGGCTGGTGGTTGGCGGTGGTGGGTGCCTGGCGAGTGGCGGTGTTAGTGGTGGTTGCGACTATTGGTGATGATTGCTGACGGTTTTTTCTTTTTGGACCCACTTTATCTCTCCACTTAAACTTAATCACATGCCCCTCCCTTTTTCTAATCAGCCCTTAAGAAATTTCAACTAGGAGTCCGTGCCCTCTAAATTGTTGCGTTTAAAACGAAACAGAGGTAGTATTAAACTTATTTTTGTATAGGCTTTATATGAAGTTTAAGCAGTAATTCCAACTAAAACTTAATACAAGCTTACAACACAAAAAGTTCTTCACCATAGCACTATCCTCAATTTTTTCAGTCTCCTTAAATCTGATTACATATACATTCAGTCAATAGATAAACTTATTTAAACACTTGAACTTTCAGAACGTAATTGTCAATTCTAAGTTTCTAACATATTTCACAGTCCTCAGAACCAGTGGCGGAGCCAGGATTTCAAAATCGGGGGGTCACAACTGTAGACTAGAGGTGTTAACTAGTCGAACCGAGACCGAACTAGGCTCGGCTCGGCTTGAAAACATATATAATTGGGCTCGGCTCGAGCTCGAAGCTCGTCGAGCTTGAAATATGGAGCTCGGCTCGAGCTCGAGTCCAAAAATTGCAACTCGGCTCGAGTTCGACAGGGTCGAAAAGCTCGAATATAACTTCAAGACCTAAGCAAGTCCAATGTTAGATCTCATTAGGCCCAAACGTTAAATAGTTCAAAGGCCAATGGCCAATACTTTCTTCGTTCCCCGAATAACAACTCATCTGCTTTTTTTTAACATAACCTTCCATATACGAATTTCATATCAATAAAATTAGATGCAAAACAATCCTTTTTATAAGATGTAATCTTCTCCTAAACAAACACCTAAAGGCTAAAACTAACAACGCTGCCCATGTTGCTTACATTTGGGCAGCACGTCAACATTCCCACAACTCAAATCTTACAATAAGATAACATCAAATACTATATCACTCAACTATCATCTTCTTCAAATATTCATTTCTTCAACAATTTTTTTCCCTCCTTCCAAACACACCCTACACTAAACCATAAAAAGCAATCCCAAAAATGCAACACCACAAAAACCACTTCCTTTTCTCAACCCTCCTATTCCTCCTCCTTACACCCTCACACGTAGGAGCTCAACAAGAAAGTTTCAAAGGAAACGCAGGGGAGCCCTTAACTCCATCCACCATCATAATCATCGTTCATGTTCACCGGCTGCCTCGCCGTCTTCCTCCGCCAATTCTCCGTCTGCTGCTTCGGCCTTAACGTAATCCCCATCAACCCCGGTGTCACCTCAGACGGCCAGCTCGCCACCCACGGCCTCGACGCCGAGGTGATCAAGTCCATCCCTACGTATTTCTATGCAGACGTTAAACAACACTGCAAACTTTGCGTGGAGCGCATATGAATGCGTGGAGCGCAGGGACATTGTGTGGAGCACAGAGTTCATGCGTGGCGCGCAAGAGGAGATGCGCGGGACGCAGAGTTCAAATCCTTAAAAATTAATTTTTAATTCGAGGGGTCACGTGACCCCCTGTGCCCTATACTGGCTCCACCACTGCTCAGAACCTCCCACAACTTTGAAAACATCGGGAAGAGCTTATGATATTGGATAAAGTGGAAGGAAAGAAAGCAAACACTGAAGTTGATTTATGATTCACTGATATGAACTGTGAATAGATATGAGTTTGCAACCAGTTGCCATGTGTCAATAAACCAAATTTTATTTCTAACAGACAACATTCAATAAATTATGTTTTGTCTAGGGATGGGTCATGCAATTACTACATAATAGAAGTATGATGTAAAATTGATCTCCACATATAATAAGGTGATATGCTAAACATACAGAAGATTACCGTTTAGCGGTCATGATCATATTTGCAATTCCTTGGCCAATGATTCCACATCCAAATCCAACGGCCCCATACAATACACCCTGCATAATAAACGTGTTAACTTACACTATGAATTGCTGTCTGTCCCAATGTGACTGCTGTAGTTTCTATTTCAATTTAACTAATACTATCCTAGACTCCTTTAATGCAACTTCAACCGAGCATCTTTCTTTGCAACACTGAAATAATGAGTCACAACTTACATCCTACACTGAACACTCTATAGCCTGTTATATGATTATAATCAAGGAAAGATGAACAGAAAAAGATTTTTTCCTAAAAGTTTCCAGCTTGTTCTGACTCAGCATCTTCTCGTAAGACCAGGACACAACATGTGGGAGCATGGGTGAGGGTGAGGGTGAGGAAGCATCATATTGACCCTTGGAAAAGAAGCATCCAGATATTCAGCTAGATAAGTCCATAGAGGACGTGACAGCAATATCCGAGCCTTAGCACTTTAGTCCTTCGGATTTTTCTTGGCTTTTGATGAAACCTTCTCTTTCCCCACTGTTAATCTCTCTTTTCTCTGCAGTGAATCTTCTAGTTTAACTTACAAAATGTTTTAGAAACAGAAATTAAGCCTAGTTGGAGTGCTGGACAAAGGGACACAGAAACTGAAACTGTAGGCGTCAAAAAATAAAAAGGGAAGGGAATAGACTAAAACTTGGAGAAAGGTAAAAACAATTGGTAGCACAATGTCTTATGACTTCCCCGGTTCAGTATTCAGCCCACATGCCCAATGAGAGGACTCCTCTGGACATGGAATCACATAGTTTTCACATGGAATGAAATGAGAGCTAGATCCAAGTAGATTCATTAAAGGTGAAATGGAAAATTGCCCTAGAAGTTGACTTCCATTAGGATATAGTATGTGGTCTCAATAGCACAATTGCTGTATATGGACATGCAAGTCACTGAGATGAGTGTTGTGTTGCACTCCAGATTTTGCCCAAAAATTATATAACAAGTCAGGGCAAGTTAGCTTCCAGCACCCTTTTATAACAGATAACATTTCATATATATGCGATTTCCATACCTTATAGAAGTATGTTGCAATTCTTTGCTTTACTGAAAACCTACATCCTGGCCTTTCAGCTTCAAACACACTGCAATTCCAGCATAGAATTAGTTACTTTGAACATGTAGCGGTGCACACAAAATTTAGAGCAACATTAGTAAACAGCTGGTAGAGTGGAGTACAATCACTAGTTACAGCCTCAAAGGCTGTACAACTAATATTCTTAATAGCAGTAAGCAAATGAGGGGGGAGGCGCAAATAGTGGAAATATGTATCTGCCATGTGCAGATGGGAAGACAGGGGAAAGTTTTTCTAAATAACATCAATGCCCTCAATTTAAAATATATAAATGTTCTGCTTTGGGGTGTAAATGGTAGAATGCCCTCTCCTTCCAAAGTTCCTTTATCCAAACAAAGAGTAAAGGTCCACCCAAATACTTTCTCACTGATAGACACTTATCCAAGTACCAAGGAGCATCAATATGAAAATGTGAGAGCTACGATGTCAGAGAAGATTGGGTACACCCTTGTAATGTCCAATTACCTACTAGGAAGATTACGACAAGCATGCTGGAAACGTCCTAGAAGACCACTTGATACAGTTTGTCGTCCAATACGAGCATATGGAGCTAACATACCAACCAAGGCTATGTCAACAGCCACACCAACCAGAAGATCTGCAGCATATAATTCAAACTCATTCCAAAAATCCTTCCCTCTTTTTTGAACTTCAGCAAACGTAGCACAGCAAGAATCAATAACTATCTGCATCATTCAAACACACACAGATAAAAGCTTCCAGATGCAGGGTTATAGAATAATGCATAAATTCGTTTTCCAATCCCCAAAAATGGAAAATCCAGACACAATGAGGCACTATCGAGACGTTATTGGCAGATCCAGGAATCAAGAAATGGGGTTACACATACAGGACAGAATAGACTCACCACAAAACAAGATAAGATGTTATAGTTCATGAAAACATCCGTGCTTAGATTGAAAGAAGGTTTTATAAACATACCTCAGTCCCAACTTTGAATAAGAATGCAGGATCAGCTAGCATCCTGTTGCGGAGCATTGAAATGTGTCTCATCAGAAAGCCTAGTGGCCAAGCTGATCCCTAAGTATCAACAACGTGACAGAGCAATGAGTATCCTTAACTAAATCCAATGAAAAGATCCCATAGAATAAAATTAAAATCAGAACTAGATAACCAGAATCTTATAGCACAATGTGACAAGAATGGTGATAAAAAACATCTGTCAGAAAGTAGATATTACATGTCATTTCTACCAATTTTCATTGATATCGTTAATTCTTTAGCACAATTCAATGACATTCTCTTGATATAATTCTGCCTTACCAATACATCAGTAAAATTCAGAGGATTAAATATTGGCACATTTTTACCAAAGACACATAAATTCAATTAAGAATCATTCTCGACAAAAGTCATATGTTTTTCTCCCTGGTACTAGAATCAAAGTACATGTAAACTAGATTCATGGTTCATCACTTTCAAAACCTCACTTAGCCAAAGAAAATCGATACCTAATCAAAGGGTGAAAATAATTACCTGCAACTCCAAATATCGCATCAATATCAGTTCTCTTATCCCTGTGGTTTTGGCAGCTTCCAGTATATCCGAAGGAAGAGTTGCCCCATGTTTCTCAGATTCTCTCATCACATCCTCAAATTTCAAAAGTGGACCAAATTCCTTTTCATCCTCATCATCCCCTTCGCCATCTCCACCACCACCACCTCTGCCATCATCACCATTTTCTGGTGGAAAATTCCCATTACCATCACCAGAATCCTCTAAAATTCCATTGTCCTCTGGGATGGACACTGTATTGCTAGATTTGCCATTATAGCTTTGCACGAGGATTGCATCATTAGATCGCTTCGGTAGGGCCAAATTTTCGACTCTCAGAGCAACTTTGGGTTGAGAATAACCTATAGGCCTACATTCGGACACAAAACTGCAACTCCATTGCTTGCTCAAGTTGGTCTCTATTAAAGCATGACCATTGATATACGATAGCTTGAAGCTTGATGAACAAACCGGCATTGCTCCTCAATGCTAGTTTTTTAAAGAAAAAGAAAAAAAGATTTTATCCGTATATGTAGGAGATTTTTTTAAGATGACTCATTAATTTATAACTTGCAATGGAAGCAAAGAACGACGACAAAGAATGATTGTAGATAACACAAAAAATAAAGAAAAAACAAAGAATGATTGTAGAAGTGAAACCTCAATACTTGAACATGAATGGAAATTTTAAAAGTACTATCACTAGACAAAAATAAATCTAGGCGTGATTCATCTCCTTAGCAAAATTTTAAAAATAAATCTATAATCATTAATCACAAGAGAAACTATCCAATAAGAAAGCAACTTGCAATTGGTAGGTTCTCTCAAAGGGTCGAATTGTATACAACATTTCCCTAAACAAGTATAGACCAAAGCCTCAAAATAAAGAAAAGGCATCAACAAAGAATGAACCTGACTTAGAGTATAACTAAACAATAAACAATACGTTAGCAAACAAGAGAGAGGAAACAAGGTGTGGTCCCATGCAAGTGGAATTACCTAAATGTGCACACACGGATTAATCGAGCATTTCTTCTTTTTAATATTTGACCAATACTCGTGTTCGCCATC
The DNA here is from genome assembly GCA_947648045.1 of Beta corolliflora. Lineage (NCBI taxonomy): Eukaryota > Viridiplantae > Streptophyta > Magnoliopsida > Caryophyllales > Amaranthaceae > Beta > Beta corolliflora. The sequence goes on along the minus strand of CANSZD010002926.1, from coordinate 518,430 downwards.
AAACCGTTTGGCATATACCCTTCTTCTAAAAATTAACCCAAATCTCAATTTGGTAAATTTTAACATGGAAACACTTTGAGATTCAGGGAATACTCATAGGATCAACTATTCAACTAGTCTTTGATTGATATGCCACCATTTCAATACAAGTCATGTGAGATTGAGTCCATTTTCCAAAACCACCAATAATTTCTCTTACATAAGTTTAGCTAAACAGACACTTAAATCCCTCTCAATTGCTAATTCCTTCCCATTCATCTTCGAAAAGGAACTTTCTCTGTTATTTTTTACATTAAACAAAAAAAAAGAAAAGCAGAAAAGAGCGAGAAGATTAAATCATTGCAACGAATTACTATAAAACTTTAAAGCTTGAAAATTTCACATGAAAGATTAGATAACATATTACAAAAATGAGTATTACCCAGAAAAGTTAATATATGAATTAACATGCAGAATTAAACAGCAAAATTAATGACTCACCAACAGAAAAGTAACCAGAAATTGAGAACCCAGAAAAGAGATGAATTTGAAGAAGAAGAAGATACGAGGTATGATCACATGAATGTGAAGGAATCAACAAGAAGTTGTTTTAGTCAAGAGCACGACTGCGTTTGTGTAGAGAAGCAATCAGGTTTTTTATAGGAATGGGAATATTAATTGAAAGTAAATCTATGTATTTTCTCAAGTTAACACACTCACAGACTCACTTCTTTATACTTCTACACGTGCAATGGATTGTAGAACGTAGAATACTTCATAATGATTAGTTATTCTCTCAATAATCAATAGTGCACAGGTAATTAGCACATTGATGAAACATGTGACTATATGTGACCATGATTACTTCGTAAAGTGAATGAGGAGTTGAGGGTGGTATTGACTATCGATCATATTTTATGTACATCCTTATTTAGTTATTTTTGGGGGGTCTCTCTGCCTCTCTCCATAGTCCACGTCAAAATTTGTATAAATGGGTTATGGGTGTGTTTAGATGGATTAAATACTTAAATCTAATGCTTAGAATGATCTAGTATAAAATCTCGTTGTTTGATGTATGAAGTTTATTTTGTCTGCAGTTTTAATCTCGTATTTGAATTAGTCCATTTTTATTTTTTTTATTTTTACAATTTATACTCCTTTTAAATTTAATGTGTTCTTTTTCATTTATCAAAGACCTAATAAGTTATTGTTATCTTTCTTTGCATGTTGACTAGCCAGCTCATTGCTAGTGAATCATGGAAATAAGTGTGTTAATTATTTGTCCCTTTCCTTTTCAGTAAGGGTCTGTTCTCCCCAACTTATTTTTAGTTCAGTTCGGTTCCTAAATTATTATCACTACTATTAAAATAGTTATAATTTAATTCAGTCCAGTTGTTTTATGCTTAAACAGAGTTACCCAAGAAACTTTAGTCATAAGTTATAACAAGCCAATTATATAAAAGCATAAAGTCATCATGTAATTATATTTTTTATCAAGAATATAATGGAGTTGCTCACCAACTTGCAAACTGCACGAAATCCAAATTTTGTTTTGGAATTGGCTTGATGTAGGTTTTTAATTTATGGCTCTCTAATGTGATTGAAAGTCTATCAGACTATCACCTTCCAAACACAAATAAATAAATAATTTTAAAAAAAAAATCAAATAGATGGATTTTATTTAAAAATTTAAACATAAACACTATAAGTTACCATGTTAAAAAGTACGTGTATGAAAGGGAAAAGTTACACTAACTAGTATTATTATTTAATTTTCTTATAATAGATTACAGCTTCTGTGTAGCACTTCCCTTACAATATATCTCACTGTACTTGAACCGCAATAAATTTACAAATATCATAACACAAAAATGGAACTTGCAACCTGTATTAATGATGAAAGAAACTTAACTTTGATCCACTGCAAACTTGTGGTTTATCGTCTCGGATAGAGAATGACATCATTGGCTTTTATTGCAAAACCATATGTTTCAATTACAATGATGAAATGTATAACAAGTATAAAATGACTTTTTCCACCTCTTCACTAGCATCATTTCACAATGAATCAACACCGCGTACAAACTTATCAAAATGGTTAATCATCAATCATCATATGTAAAACAAGCAACAGCCAGAGCATCCCGGTGCACTAACTAGTTTATTAAACCGATGATCTTCTCTTCTACACATTTTTTCTCGATACGGTTAGCGCAAACTTAATGAAAGGTTCCCAAGACTTATTACCTTCATGAAAAATGTTATTTTTATATATAAAAAAATAAAGCCAAAATTGCAAAGTCGGCACCTGACATCTATCCAAAATCTCTTATCACAATAACAATCTCCTCAAATCACCAAAATTTGCTCGTAAAGCTCTAAGAAAATCGCCTGAAAGATGTATAAGAAAAAGACACAGAATTAGTAAACACGAGCAACGCCAGGGACATATATGAATTGCTATACACAAAATTCCAGAAGTGCTAATACAATCAATGTCTAAAACCGTCACTAGACATTTTTTTTTTTTTACTAAAAAAACAGTAATTCCATATACTTCCTCCGTAAAAAATAAAAATAAATAGATGTTACACTTTCTAAATATAGTTGTAACAAAATAGATGTTAACTTCCTTTTTAAGCAACAATCTCTCTTTATCTCTCCCCTCATCACACCTTTTTTCTTTCTCTCTATCTCTATCCTCTTCAAAAAAAATTGCCTAGAAAAGTGTGTTTTTAAAAGTTACCTATTTTGTTACGGAGGAAGTATACGACATTTCATCTAAATAGACCAGAAATCCACAACTTTCAATACGACGGATGAGATTATCACTTCACTTACCTCCAACTTTGCCATCAAAAACACGATGATCAGCAGATAATGTCAAGTTCATTTTTGTAACGACGACAGGTTCCTCAATTCCTGAATATGAGTGAAAATTTGATTAAACTTATGACAAAAGGCACAATTATGGCATTAGCCGAGAGTGAATAATAACCCACCATTAATTCCAATCACAGGTTCAACAACCTTGTTCCCTCTGCCAACTGCAATAATTCCAGCCTGCAAAGACGAGACAAAACAAGAATGGCAGGCAAAAATTAATTGCTAGTAAGATCGAAACTGATGAGTATATCTATGTGTCTGATGAACTCAATTTATGGAAAGGGCATAGGCTTCTAAAAATATTTCACACAAAGATGATGTCTACAAATACAAAAAGCAAGAAATAGTTACCTGTGGAGGGTTGATAATTGCGCAGAAGTGGTCCACTGGGAACATCCCTAGATTTGAGATGCTGCAAAAACATTATGAAAAAGGTTGAGATGTTATCTGCTTTGTAATACTCCACACCATGTATGTCCAATTTCGTGATACAAAGTACTCGAAACACTAACCTGAACGTTCCACCTTGAAACTCTTCAGGCTTTAGCTTCCCAACCCTAGCTTTTTCAGCCAATTCTTTAACCTGTCATTCATATTTGTTGAGGGATATTCACATAATAATTTGCTAGTAGAAAAGCATTCATAAACAATCTAAAAGAATTCAGGTCATAATCAACACTGATTTACCAATTTGTAGATTTTTCTACAGTGTTAACCATTGGAGAGCTTTCGAGAGGATTTTTTTATGGGTTCATGTTCTGATGCCCATTTAAGAGCTCAAGGGAACAATGTAAACCAAAAGATATTAAGCTACTACATAAACTAAAAGAGATCATCGATACTACAAAACTAGAAATTATTTCCTTAAAAGCAAATTCTTTAAAATCAAGCAAGACACTAATTCTTACTTCGAAAATAGGCAACTTGTCTAGTATGTTGAGATCAACACATGGACGCGGGATTGAAAGTGGTACTTCTAATTCTTGCAAATGATAGATGAGAAAAAAAGGATGAAAGGGGAGTAGATAAGAGAAAGGATAAAGGGGGTGGAGAATGAGAATGATTAAAGCATTTTATTCCCACATAACTAAACCTGGGAAGCATGGATTTGCAAATAGTCTCCATTGAGAATCATTTACATAATATTACTAATTACTTACCATTCAATCACCACAAGGTTCTAATTTCAAACCACATATGCTAAACTACGGCTGTAATTTATATAAGTCTAAGCAATGTTATATTTACTATGTATTACGTGCTACGCTATTTCTTTCTTTTACCCCATTTTCCTTCCACATTCTTTTGCCAAAATACATCTTATTTACACGCTACAAATATGTGAGCAGCATCACTTACCCTCAAACAATGGGAGATGCCAAGTCTAGTATTAATTAAAAACTGTTATTGAAATATCAATGAAATATATCACTATTCCATAATCCACATAATTAACCCATGAGACTTCGAGTCAATTAGTAAAACATAAACAAAAGTATTCATATATATACATCCGCCAAGTGGCACTCTCCGTCATTCAATGGACTTCACTCCATGTCATCCTCCACAAACCTCAATAATAGTAAACATGGTGGCTAGTCACTGGCTACAACTACAAGTCTCAAACTCATGAGCTCAAGTTTGATCATACTGATTTTATGAATTAGAAAGAAATCATTAGATTAGGTAGAATACTTAGTTGTGAGACAGGAAAGCCCTCTTGCTATTCAATCCTGTACTTATCCATTTCATTAGTAGGAGATTATTCAATGTTATACTAAATGGAAATATAAGATTAAAAAAAGGTAAGGGATCTTGTCATCAATTTTCAAAATTTAATTTTACTTCTTCTCCCGCAAGGCCATAAGATCTTGATTGTTGGCTATGCAACAACTTGGAGCATTGCCCGATCCCGAAATCTAGTTCTTCATTTGAAAGCCCCTTCTTTTTTTCTTATGAAACTAGTATGAAGGTTCTTAAACAATCAATTTCACCAAAGTGACTGTTGATCCCAATCCGGATCAGTGCTAAGTAACATGTGGATGGATGGAACCCCTCTCAAATCCATTCACTCCTTAACCAATTCTAGCATAGATTTATTATGATGGAAGTATGACAAGAAAGGGTGGCATGGAATAGGATATGGAGTGGCTTTTATATGATTAGCCTTCATGCACAAGGTTGACTTCTAAGGAATATGAGGTCCTTTTCCAGAGCAATGGGTGATCTTTGCCATATTGTTGTATAAATCTAACCATATCCTACAACTTTGAGTAGGCTTATGAAAGTACCATCAGAAAAAATAAAAATATATACAACCTTACTCAAATCTGTCATTATAATGATAATTTATAAGTTCAGATACCATGCAGACATTATCATATTATAATGATACTTTGATACAATAATTGGAATTCATCCTTTTTTCTCATGTCCACATACAATATGAAGAATAATGACTAGATCAAATTGCCACTTGAATGATTATTTACATGTCCCCATTTCTACTCCCAATAAGTGATGTCGCATACCACATAAACCACATGTATTCAAATGAACTACACCCTTAATGGTTCAACAATCAGAATGAGATCTTAAAAAAAGCTAACCCCTTCTATCATATTTGTATTCAGAAAATTCCAAGGATATTTAAGTATTCAAACAAATTTTCGTGATAGAGAAGTATTTATACGTTCATATTTGTGCGAATGCTGGAAAATTTTAATGTAACTTTTCACAATGCAACCTTTTTCCCTTCTCAACTGATACTAACTCTTCGTAACTACTATTTTAGATTAAAAAGGCACAAGCACACAATAAGGTATAAAGAATAAGTATGGACCAAAAGAATATGAAAAGTGGATGCGCATAGAAAATTGAGTAAATTATGCAAGAAAATTCCCCCCTCCCACATTTTATGTATATCATTTAATGCATTAATCCCAGGAAGAGGGGAAAAACCATCTAAAATGCAATCAGGGTTTTCTTCTTTTCATTACAAACAAGTCATCAGGGTTCTTTATAATAGCAATAATTTGAATTACCCTTTCACATTTCATGTACCATGGATCTTCCTTGTCACTATATGTATTTAGACCTTCACGTATTAGTAAGTTAAAAAAAAAGAATATTCGCCATTGTTGAGGCATTACCTCTGAAGATATACCCAATATAGTCTTCTGATCAGCATTCCTAACTATAGGAGTCATCAATCCCTGTAGTCAAGGCACAGCATATTCAGGAAATGCTGGCATAAAGCTTTTGAGGAAACCATAGGATAAAAAAAGAAGGAAAAGACCTTCTCTGTAGCCACTGCAATTGATATATCAACAGAATCATTGAAGATACATTTTCCACCTTCAGCATCCCAAAAGCCTACAATTATCAGCACAGAATCATGCAGAGCCACCAAAAGAAAAGCATTGGCAAATTCAACCAGAAATACCTATCTAGCCCCAAGTACAAACAAACTTGCTACTGTATCAAAACAAATAACCCTACAGTATACAACAAGCAGATTATTTTTTTCACCTGCACATCGTCCAAGTTCACCGTGATAAGAACTACTCTATGTCTCTCATTACTTGTTACATAGAGATTATAGGCACTTTTTTAAGGAAGAAAAAAGTAGAGAGAAAAGTGGGTGGATGGATGTGAGGTCTACCTCTACCCAAAATTAGAGAGGAAAAACTTGCCGGAATAGGTAACTAGCAAGTAAATTGAGACATCCATTTATGGCTATGTAGCAAGAATTAGAGATGGAGTGAGTTATCAGCAAAAACAGAATATTCAATGATAGTTACCATTCGCCTCTGGCACATTACGCAGAGCAACAGCAACAGCTTTGATGACAATATCATTCACCGAAACCTTGACACCATGCTTCTCTAAATACGCAAAAGGGGACAGTCAGCCACAAAATAAATTGAAATGACACAAAAGAAGTAGCTCATAAGTAGGCCCATATCCCAATACCTATTAGCTCCTTTCTGAATGATAGCAGAGGATCTAGTATAACATCTGTTAAAACCATAAATATATCACGTCATGAAAACTTATATACAACACAAAAAATAAATTCATAGAATAAGGCAGGGCAATAAAAGTTTACACTTGAAGATTTCAAACCTGTAGATAGGTAAAGATGAGGTGTACTTTGTTTTGATTCCAACAAACGTTTTGCAATAACCTGTAAATCAAAGAAGTGTTCCATGAACCACTCAAAAGCAACCAAACATCCTCTGTTTCGAAGAGAGTAAGATATGAAAACAAGTATGACTTGGTTCTTCACGAAATGAACTTTTCCTCCTTTGTCAAACAAGTGCATTTTACACCAAAACAAGTAATTTAACGATATGATGCACCATACAGAGGTATCCAGACACTTTGGAACATATATACACAGAAGACCACACGTCTTTACAAAGTACAGGAATATACATCACACTCGGGCCCATCATGATCACGTTACACAATTGTATAGGACACCTACCAGCCAAACAGCAAGCAGAGGAATACAGGATTATGACACTAAGACAGAAAACACTGCCACTATTCCACTCAAAAACCCGAATTTCGTTCCCATTTCACCTAGTCTGTAACAAGATACAAAAATGTGAGACTCCAAGCCTAGCGGTAACAATTACTAAAACCAAGCATTTGTCAATACTACAACACATTTTGTTAGAGCCTCAATCTATTGAGATCCATGATGCTCTCTGTCAAAGCATATGTATATTATTGCTAGGTTCACTTATAACGGCAACTGATCCAATTTACTAGAAACACCAATGAATCAGAAGAAAGATCAGATTTATCCACCAATAGTTTGTCATATAATCCCGAACAGTCTTTATCTTAAGCATAACTTATCTTAAGGATATTAAGTGATCTGTCCGTCCATCAAGGAACATGCTACTCTCCTCTTAGCCCGATCAAAGAGTGATAAATTGAAAGTTAAATCAGCTAAATTCTGCCAGAGTGATTAAGTACTTCATGTAATATGTGAACAATGAAAACTGATTCCATCCACAATGATCATATGAAACATGAGAAAGCATGCCCAGCCTAAAAAAATATAGCAATCACTCAAAACTTATACGACCAGGTAGAACAGAGAGCCAGAAGGTCAAGGAAAAGGGTTTCCAAGCCAGAATGCTTCATTATTCAGCATGAGTAATTCATAGAACTTAAATTACTAAAAAAAACCAAAGACAATATATATCATAAAGTCATCCTCAAATTGTATAATTCCATCTCTACAAGCATATCCCGAAGTGTGGTCACATCAAAGAGCATATCCCCTACATTAGCCATTCCAAGGTAATTGCTACCTGACACCAGCGCCCATGCTGTAATGTGACATGTCATTGACATGTAACATACCATTTGACCCATGTAAAATCCTATTATTACTGACTGAATCACAAGTACTTCCATGATATCATTACTGCCAAGACCAAAGGTGGCAATCAGCGCATCAGGTTCAATTTGGGTCAGTACAAGCCTAATATTCTTCGATTCAGGTCGTATCGGATCCATTCAGGTTCTGGTTGGATTCGGGTTAGGTTTGTGTTGGTTTGGATCCGGATCTAGGTCTTCCGATTTCGGCTCATGCATCCAGTCAAGTTTAGGTTCAGATCAATATCAGGTTGATTCAACTTATATAAATTTTGGGTTTAATTCACTTCATTTGGAGTTAAGTCAAGTCATATCATAACATAATACATATATATATATATATAGTACTAATGTTTGAATCAATATATGCGTATCTTCCCAAATTAAACCTTTTTCCCCCCTAATAATCACGAGTTTGAGATTGCCCTTCCCATATTTGTCCCAATTAAAAGTTCTGCAATATAGCACTTAGAAGAGTGAGAATTTGGACCCAAATTAAAAGCAAAACTGGACTTGTAGAACTGGTAAAAGGTCATATGGGACCTGTATGGGAAGGATTCTCACCAACTTAAGATATTAAGAAATGGTTCAAAACTTGGAGTAATATGCGAGAACACCCTGAACTTCAAAAGTTCAAATTTATGACTTCAATTTCTCCTAAAAATAAATATAAAAATTCATAAATATTATTATAATACTCCATCAGTTCCTTTTTAATATTTCTAATTGGAATCTTTTTCAGACTCTGAAAAAGTCAAACTAGGAATTGTTCTTTATAAATAGCTTCGGCACAAAATAGGAAACATTCTTTCCAAGTTCCAACACATAACAGTTGGGATTCTTCGAACAATGTCGGTTCGGGTCAACTTCAACACGTGTAGTTTTCAGATCGATTCAATCATTTAAGGTTTCAGGCCAACTTCGAGCTGATTTGGATAGTTTTCGAGTAGGGTCGGATTTGTCAAGTCTAGCCAATACCCTACAAGTATTTAAACATATTAAAATAAACCCAGCCATAAACAGTCCCATTTATCTCTCATTTTCTGCAAATAGTCTCAACTATTGATCACTTGAAATAATGCCAACTTTGGCAGCTGTCTTTTGAAAGCAGTGTTACAAGACTTATGTCTTATAGCATTAAACACGTAAGAATTAGGAGATGCTGATAGGGGGAAAAAGGGAGAAAATTCAAGAGAAAAGCAATATGCCCAAACTCCAAAGTAAAAGCATGTTTAACAGATTATAACGAGACTACTCTGGAAAGACACTCCTAAAATTGAGACTATTCCAAGTTAAACAATACTCCCCCTGTTACACAAAAATTCACTCATTTTCTTTGTGCTACGTTTCATAAAAATTCACTTGTTCTTTTCTACTCTGGGACATGAGGTCCGCCATAACTTTTTTCCTGAATTTCTCACATAATCTTTTTCTTTCTTAACCCCACTGATTTCATATCTCCCCCCAACTTCTCCCCTATTTCCTTGGTTCTTGTGAAAAGAGAAGTGAGTAAACTTTTAAGAAATGGAGGGAGTAGCTGGGATCGTTTAAAGAAGTGGAGTCATAGTCCTTGAGACAGTTCGTGTCAATTTTTCCTATAGATGACTCAATTAGTGAACCATCCTAAACAATTATTAGACAGTACCCTTCACAACAAAGTGCTGCAACATTTTATGCCCTTTCTCAGGCCCAGAGGTATCATAAAGGAAACTTTAAGTTGAAGAGAAGAGTGTCCAAAAGATATCATACAATAAGCTGACCCACCTTCCGAATTTGGCTATTTGACACATCCTCATACAGGACTGACTGTGGTGTACTTAAAGGTATACTTTGCGATTTGATTGGAGGTGATAGAGACTGCTCCTTTGTTGCAGAAGTTCTCGATGATCCCTTCCCTGACTTTATTGCAGCCAAAACATCTCCTTTCAGCAAAGTACCGCGAGGCCCTGATGGGCGTAGCAATGATGTATCAAGACCCAACTCCAAAATAAGCAGCTTTGCAGATGGACTAATTCTGCTAATGCTGCTTTTCTGCTCTTTCTGTTCAATTTTCTTCGGCAGAGCTGTTGACTTTTTTTCCTCCGCTACAGGACTACAGCTGTATGATCCCTTCACTTTTTCAATATCCTCTAAGGCTTCCACCTAGCAATGTCAATATGATGTCAGACAAAGTGACAAGTTGATGGACAGCAAGATAAAATAGCTGGATCAACGTTTAGCAATTAGTGTGGGATAACAAGGTGGACCTTCAAAAAGTTAAAATGAAAAAAGCTTCATTTCTAGACCAAAAGAAGATAATTTCAAGGAATGCAATTGAAAAACGTACAGTAATTGCAATTGGTTGACCCACAGTGATATCTTTTGATCCATCGTGTGCCATTATTTTCGCAAGATACCTGCATCAGTTGTTCAGGAGCAAGCAGAGAAGTCACAATATAAAACTTAAGTGTTGTAATGTATTAAGTCTGGCTGTCGGCTAGTTGTCTAAGTTGATGCTACCACTTAGTAAGGCTCTAGGTTGAGCAAGACTTTGCTGCAATATAACATTTTAAATGATGAAAAAAAACAGAAAGAGGGAACCAAAATTCATTACACAATGTTCAATCAGGCCTTCTTCTAGGCACAGGAACATAGAAGACCATCTCCCTCACATAAAGCAATATCACAGGTGCTGGTTTATGCCATGAGAATAAAAGAGCAAGCGAAAGACCACGGTGTACAAAAAGTATCCCAAGTGATACAGAGACCATAGTTGAAATTATTTTTAAAAAGGAAATAATATCCGCAACAAACACCCTATTTAGTTCATGACAGGTAACGAAAATATACTAAAGCTTGAGATTATCGCTAAAAGTGTCCCCTGAAATGAAAGTACTAGCATACCAAAAGCTTATACCAGCATCCTATAAGGTCTTCCTATAGATACCATCATCATGATGCTTGTGCAGTGATTTATTGTCTTTTACATTTTGTAATGTTTTAAGCTAATTGCTTGCTAAATTAATTGTATTTTGTGTATTCCACATTCCTAGGACAAAACAAAAATCTTGAAAGATTTTTGTAATTTGTAAAATGGTGACCTAAGTGCTAAGTTAGTAAAAAAATTCTTGAAAACAGAGTAATGTGTCTACACTTTCCATAAGGGAAAGGAAAAGATGGATGTCTAAGGTTGAACTGGTCAAAAAGTTTTGTACTCGGTTTTATTTGTTGAATGAAAGATAGTAAACTTCTTATTTCTCCCAAATAGAGTTTCCATCACTTCAATCGGGTAGTCCCCATAACAATATAACAAATTACTGATTGAGAAAATGTACGAGCATTGTGGAGAAACAATTTGGATTTCAGCCGGGAGGCCCGGGACAGTCCACTGCAAAGGTCATTCATCTTATGATACAAATAAATGAATAGAAGAAGAATCTGCATATGGGTTCTTATTTACCTGAAGTTCTATGATAAGGTTTATGATAAGGTCCTCAGAGACGTGCTTTGGTGGGCAATGTCGAAGAAGAGTTCGCCTCATAAAAATAGTGTCTTAATTAAGGAAGTGTATCGAGATGTGAAAACAAACATAAGATTTTCCTATTACGATTTGACGCCACAGGAATCTGCATTAAGTCCTTTCCTCCTAGTGGCCGTGATAAGTATAATAATGGCCTATCCAAAATGAGATACCACCTTGTTACTTGGACTCTTCAAATCACCTAAGTAACCATATTATGTCCTACACTCGGACATGCTTGGAAAATCTGGACACTTCCTTTTGGTCCAAAATCATGAAAAAGTTTCACAAAATAGTTGAATCGGACACTTCAACACAAAATAGCCGAATCGGACTCGAGTACCCGAGTTTGAGTAACATAATATACCATGGTGTATGTTGTTTGGGGATGATATTGTATTAGTGGACGAGAGTAGGGATAAATTATATGTTAATTTGGGACAATGAAGGCAAACATTAGAATCTCGAGGGTGTGGGCTAAGTCGAAGCAAAACGGAGTAATAAAGTGTAATTTTAGTAATGAGAGAGACAATAAAGGATGTGGAAACATTTGATAGAAAAGAGTTGCCCATTAGTGAGTGCTTTGAGTACTTTGGCTCGATATTACAGAGGAATTGGGATATTGACCAAGAAGTAGCTCACAGGGTTCAAACAAGGTGAAGGTGACTTAAATGAAGAGGCGCAATCAGGATTTTAGAAGACTGTAGTGCACTTCTAAAGTTGAAAGAGAGCTTCAACATTAGAAAAATGAGGGTAGCAGAGATGTGCATGTTGACATGGATGCATGTGACTTGTAAGCATATTGAGAGAGAAAATATAAAACGAGGATATTCAAAAGAGGGTTGGAGCTCCATACATTAAGGGTGAGATAAGAGATAACAATTATGATGGCTTGGGCATGTAAGATGGCGTCCAGAGGATGCATCAGTTAGAGTAGTGGAAAGTTGGAATAAAAGAGTTTTTTGAAGAAGTCGAAGCAGGCTGAAGATGACTTGGATGAAGGCCATTAGAGACGATATGAAGAATAAGATTTCAGGAGCATGTAGCAATAAATAGAAGAGAATGGAGACAGGATCCATGTAAACAACCACCGGATATAAAATCTAGACTGATACAGCCAACTCCATGTGAACGGAAATAAGGCTCTCACATTGTTGTTGTATTAGTCCTTGCATTATCTCAAATGGTCTACACAATACTCTTAAATGTGAAATCATATTGATAATTTATTATATAAAAAAAATCACAAAGGACCCACCACCAACTAACTAAATGTGTGCATTAGAGAAATGGAAAGTTTATTATGGACAAAGGGATAGTCTTGCATTGGAAAGTTCCTTTTTATTTCAGAGTGAGTTAGAGAGAAGGAGTTTCTTATTCATGGTTTTTCTTTTAGCTAGGTTTTTGAATCTAAACCCCGATCCTTCATCATTCTCGATTTGGTGGTTTTTTCCTTGCCAATATATGTAGTGGTAATCCTAATAATTTCGTCAATGGAGAGGCAGTGTAGTCTTTGAGAGTGTTTGGTGGGTACGAAAATTTAGTTTTTCCTATTTTCCTTTGCTTGGTTTGTAAAGGGTGGAAAACAGTTCTCCCAAAAATAGAAAAAGAGTTCCTTTCTCCATATTACTTACCCTACTCTTTCTTTTCTCTCATCCATCATCTTCCCACCATCATGTTCCCACCATTATCAACCTTTATCGTGAGACCAAACAAAGGAAAGCTAATCTACAAGTTGCGCTTTTCCTTGGTAGATGTTTTTCCATGAAATATATTCATTTAATATGTTTTCCGTCTAGACAACAGAGCTATTAGGTCCAAAAACAAAGATTTTATTTTCTTTCTTTTGCACTTCAGAAGTTCAAACATTAAGAACCCAGAAAGCATATTGCTTGGATTCAGCTTTTGGTCCAGAAATCAAAGCTAAACCTTTTGCTCCCGCACAAGTATCAATTAGTAATTTCATTATGAATTACTAGTTAAAGCAACATATAGTTAGATTTACAAGCAAGCTCGCAATAAGATCATATACCCTGAGACTAACCATTTTGGTTTTCAAGTATCACCAAGAATTAGGATGATATGCACTTGAATTAACTAAATCGTTGGGTCCATCACATGGTATTAAATCTGGGCCACATCACCACACAGTAAAGGTTTTTGAGCTTACTGCAACCAAGATAATAGGCCACAACAGCTGCAAACTTTCTGCGTTGCTTGTAAAAGTAGTTCTGCGACCGTTATGGCGATCCCAGCCATTTTCAAGATTTAAAACCATGGTCCATTGTTAATCACAATGAGGCTTAGCTTATAATAATGCATCAATATCCCCCTTGACATGGAAGATTAGCTAACATATGTGTGAATAAAGAAGGTAACGTTCTAAGCAAGAGGGATTAGATTAAAAGCATTACCCCTCTTCAAGACTTTCATACTCAACAGTAGCCTTATCGGTTTCTATTTCACATATCACCTCACCAACTTCTATCTGCAAAAGTGCTTAAACTGAGTAAGAGAAATAGCACAATAATTGACTCAAACCAAGAGTTTAGAGATACAAGGGCTGACCTTATCCCCTTCTTTCTTTATCCATTTTGCAATATTTCCCTGGTTCTGAAAAATAATGATAACAAATATCAATCATCCAGTAATGAGAAAAAGACCAATACTACCAAGAAAGCTACCACTAGATCTAATTTTTAATATATACATATACATACATACATATATATACACACACACACACACATATATATATACATGTATGTGTGTATATATATATATATATATATATATATATATATATATATATATATATATATATACATGTATACATGTATGTATATGTACATGTATACATGTATGTATATATATATAACCAAGCTTGCTTGGTGGAGGTGGTGGGGTACTCACCTTGTGACTTTGAGGTCACATGTTCGAATCCCACTACCTACTTGTGCTTGGGAGTAGGGATTCCCTTATATTCCCCCCTACTATCAAGCATTGACCTGTGTAGCTAGGCTAGCTGACATGTGTAGCTGGGCTAGCTGACCTGCGAGAGGTCTGGTCCAGTAGGGTCCTTCTTACCAAGGGGTTCCCTGGTGGGGGCCCAAAAAAAATATGTATGTATGTATATATACATACACACACACACAAAAAAAGTCATAGCCAGAATCTGTATATGTAGTTCTTACCATTGTTGGTGATAGTGCTGGCATTTCAAGAACAATGTGAGGAGGGAGCTCTGAAACGTCAATCTTAGCAACACCAGTTTCGAGCGCCTTATCTTGAGATGAAACATTTTGTG
Source organism: Beta corolliflora (assembly GCA_947648045.1). NCBI lineage: Eukaryota > Viridiplantae > Streptophyta > Magnoliopsida > Caryophyllales > Amaranthaceae > Beta > Beta corolliflora. The sequence goes on along the minus strand of CANSZD010002926.1, from coordinate 503,359 downwards.
GAGTTGAATTCTCTTCTTTAACTTCTGACCCACCAATAGCAGGGATGTTTGGTATATCATCAGCATCCTCAACCTTCAAATAATAGAGTATAGACATATGTTATCCTTTGAATCTTAAAATGATTAAATACGCATATAGTACATGATCTCCGTAATGCCATGATTTCAACCTTCAAAAGTAGACATGTGTATCCAATAACTCTTACATTGAGTAAAACTTTTACTACCAATAATACACATCTGCATAACATACAGAATGGGATGCAAATGATGTCTACATTAATCTAAACACTCTCTGTTCTCTTCCTTAAACTAGATGTCCAGCTCACATGATGAGAGTGAAAAAATGAAGTGTATAATCTATTTTCGAATTTTGAAGTCTACGAAAGTGCAAGAGTCTGGATGCTGCATGCAAGTCCCTGTTACCGTTGAGCACTGCAGCATGATAGCAAAGTTTTTAATTGTTTGTCTTCTTTTTCAAAGATGTGATAAGTTTACAGTTGAATTTAGTGCATGTTTGAGGTGAATAGTGGTCAGGCTATCAGTGCATAGTGAATATCGGAGCGCAGGGAGTGTAATTTGTACCTACCACTGCTGGTACGGATGTTCTATTTATATCATACATAGGTGGTGAGTAGGTGATAGATATAAAAAAAGAATAGGTGGGTATGGTATTGGAAAACAAGCCCCTTTACCAGGCCCGATCCCACCCAATAGCATGCCTTAAATTAGCATTTTAGATATAAAACAACCTTTGGTATTCGATTCTCAATTTGGATTTCTTGATTTCCTAGTTCCTATTTCCTAGCAGCGCACTTAGGGGTTTAAATTTTGTATCTCAAAATACACCTTACTGGTATTGAATGCTAGACAGAAGCCCGTAAAAATTGTATGATATTGAAGCATATAAAAGGAGAAGTACTTAGTCTCAGTAATGATAAAGTAAAAGGCAAGGATTATTACAATGGAGGATACAAATTCATGAAACAACATAAAAAACACACCTAAGAGAAAAGCAAAAGAACAGAAATATCTAAAATAAAGCATTTATGTTGTCCACAAGGACCACATAGTTTGTTTCTTTTTCTCTTGCTAAAATAAATAAAAATAGCAACCAGTAAAGGTCCATTAAGTATCCCCACTTTCAAGAAGGAGATCTATTGACGACCTTCGATCAAATTAGAGTCTGGGCAATGTTTAACTTGAACATAATTTGGTTTCTTTAACAATTTTCACCTATTATTACCCTCTATCTTAAACGACAAGGAGGCACATGGCCTCACACTTCTTCTGAGGACGTGCCTGCCTCCACCTCATAGAGGTTGTTACGCCCGGGATCTCTACAGGCGAAGAAGCCATCGCCTATTCACCTGTATGCACCTGGCTCCCCTGGCGCACTTTTTAAACTAAGGCATCAGCGTCCCCATCTTAGCATATCTAGCCAAAGAAGCTGATCAAACTCCCTCACCACAACAATGGATGTAAGCCTCATGGAACTTAACACTTTCAAGGTTTTTCAAATTTTCATAAATGATCGATCCTTGCACATATAATAATATCACATTGATTAACAATACCACAATGAGTGAAGTCATAAATAAGTCCTAAGATTCTACTTCGAGCCTAGGGTGAGGGAAGCCACGGAACCTCGGAACCTCAGGCTCTTATTCACAAAGTGCAGGCTTTAAAGTGCAAAAGTTTTGCATAGTAATGCACATTAACTTTCCCCTCTTAGCATATCAAGAGAAGAAGTTGATAGATTATCGGCTTTTTCAATACTGTTATGGAGGTAAGGCTCATGGAACCAAACAGGTATGCACGTCAACTATTTACAAATTTTCATTACATGATTAGTCATAACAGGAACTTGAAGATATTAATGAGTACTCTTTTTGCAGCTCTTAATTTTACACATTTGAAAGATACATGTCAAAGATATAAACTTTGACTATGTTTAGTAATTTATGTACAATAAAAAAAGTCATATGAGCAAGGCCGGAGCTATGCCCAAAGATGTAGGGTCATTTGAGCCCACTTGAATTTTGATATTGGGTCCTTTTTTATATATAAAATGTAAAAAATTGTAGTTTTTTCTTTCAAAAATTGACTATTAGCCCCCACTAAAATATTAGAAATTTATTTTGCACCCAGTAATATATTATTTTTAGATCCGCCACTGCATGTGAGATATTGTTGGATTCGTTTCAATGTGTACTTATAGAAATATCAAATTTTCATAATTTTTACTGACATAAAACTAAAAATATAAACGTGCATTGGAGACCGTGCGAAGTAGACAGGTAAGTAAGATAAAGAATCAGGTATACAATCGATAACACTAATACATAGCTTACAATTCACACATAGGAAAATTCCTCATTGACATTTTAACCTTTGTAAAAGTCTCTTCCCTATTAGAAACAATTGAAGGATTAAACATCACACTCTAAATCTAAAAATACAATCACATGTATCATGTATGTTTAGAATTTCTTGAATTAGCATATCGAATTTTAATAATATGATACTCCCTCCATTATTTTTAATTCTACCAATTACAGTTTGTATGTTTGCCAACGGCCAACAGTGAGCAATAATATCTTTAATCGTGTAAAAGTAAAAATCACAAAAGTTGATATTTTGAAAACATATATTGAGAAGAATTTATTAAGATCCCACATGACTATGTTTTCCTTGCATAATAATAACACAAGAGAGTCAAAGTGGCACATAAATAGTGCACAAAATCAACATGGTAGTAGTAAAATAAATGGAGGAAGTATGAGATTAGTGTTTTAGTTTTTTTTTCGCAACAAATCATATCATACATCTGATCTTTAGAATCAAAACCAACACAAAATAAAGAAGGGAAAGGATGTTTACCCAACCAAAAAAAACAAAAAGAGAATAAAGAAGTGAAATGTGCATGTAGACACCGCAATTTCCAGCTTCAAAAGATCAAGATAATTGTATATTATAGGAATTTACCGTTACTGCAATAGCTTGTCCTACAGGTATATCTTTTGAACCTTCAGGTACCAGAATCTTTGCTAGATAACTGCAGAAAGGACCAACTTACATATCAACAACAAAAGTCCGGAATTTTATAGTCTAGAGAATAATCAAAAACTTGCACGACAAAGCCTCAAGTTATAAAGACACTTAGACACAACATAATGCTTCATAGTTCCTTGTGACATTTGCTAATACACTTACACTATAGTTTCAAAATCCTTAAGTTAAGATGCATCAGTGACTTGATTAGATCTTCTGTGGTCCATTTTAAGTTTGGGGGAGGGGTTCAAAGTAAGAACTTGGAGATGCCAAACAACTTAAAACTAATGCATCAAATGCAGTTTGTCTACGGAAGGCATCAAAAGGATATATGTGCTCAATCAACAACCTTAGATCTATCTCTTTAATTACGAGTTACAACAACAACCAAGAAAAGATCCAAATTTCCAAGGTTTACTTCTTTCAATGGCCAAGTGATATCAAAGAAGAAGCGCCAATTTCAAGAGACAACCTACACCATATTGCTCTCGATGAAGTAGGCCTATATTTGACGAGGAGATTGGAACTCCTAACAAATTCAATGATCTATTAGAGGTGTAGAGTGAGGAAATATGTTGGACATTGCATGGTGGTTTGTGCTTCTCCATTGCATCGCAAGAGATAAGCTACTAAGTTAATATGTCATTGGAGTGAGCATCGCTCAGGAAACAACTTGAACTTCCTCCCATATTAGTATGCATTGAGATAAGTTCTAGCTCTTACTGTGTTAGATATGAAAAGGAGTTATGTTAAATATGGGCCTGGGCTGCACCCATCACAAGGAGAGAAAGTGCAAATCCACTTTACAAGATAAAGGATATTACACCTTAAAACCATATGTCAATAAGGGAAGTAGCCCCTTTGCCTTATAAAGTGAACTCATCTCTCTTCTTTTATCAATGTGGGACACTCACATGTGTTGTGCGCTATACATCATAGCTTCTAACACTCTCCCTCACATGTGAAATCCCTTTTTCAATTGGCCCACAGATGGGACACTCACATGTATTATGCAACAAGTATTCTTGCGCTAATGTGCAAAAACTACATTTTTATGTTTTGTACTTTTGTACCTCTACCAATAAGTTGGAGCTTCTTTACAAGGAGACCCATTTTAAGATACTCGACAATTAAATGAGCTTACTTTTTCAATTTTAGGACGGAATCTTGATGAAGGCAACATAAGTTAGAACATAGTTCAAAAATGCGGGCGTTACGTTTCGGTGCGCCCGAGTTGTAGCGGATTTGAACTTTGGCGAACCGAAACTTAGCGGTTCATAACGGAGGATTTCAAAACGGCGAGATATCGGCCGAACCGACCGTGACGCGCCCGTTTCGCCCGCATTTCCCGTGTCAATAAGCGACTTTTCAGAAGTTCAGGACTTTGCAGAGATTCCCTCCCCAAGTCCCCACACCCCACTCCCTACCATAGACTACTAACAAAAAAGCAGAGGTAGAGAGAAGAAGAAGACAATAGGAATACATGATAAATTGACCCACAAGCATAGCAAGTTCAAGCAAAACAAACTACACAAAAAAAAAGAATTACTTACCTACCAGATCTGAGAAATAATTGAAGAAGAGGCGAATTTCGAAGATCTTGAGGATTGAACCCTGAGGTGGAGACGTGGAGTTCCAATTGCGTGAAGGTGAAAATTCGACATCCCCATAAGGTAAGACTTCAGAAAAATTTGTCGTTGTAGAAATTTGTAAGCTTAACTTAAGCTTTAATGGAGGAATTGCAAAAAGAGATAAAGAGGACAAGAGGAGAGAGAGAGACGCGTGAGAATTGGGGTGAGGATGAGTGAGTGTTTGAGAGAGAAAATTAGGGGGCGTTTGGTTTGGGGTCTTCGGGGAAAGGGTAAGGGAATCAAGTAAGTTGATTCCCTTACTTTTTGTTTGTTAGGTGTGTTCAATCATTCCCTTTACCCCATGGTTACCCCCTAACTCCTCTACATTGATTCCCCACCCCTACCCAAGGTATCACTTACCCTTTCTCTCCTCTACTCCATGGTCACCTTGACAACCACCACATTGCCACCACAACCACTACCTCTCCACCGAAATCACCACCTTGACCCGAAACCTCGGGCCGACCACCAAAATCTCGGCAAGCCACCCGACACCACAGCCTCTCCGGCCAAAATCACCGCGTCTCCACCCAAACCCCTAGCCCGAGTCCACCGCAATCCTCGGCCCGGTCACCCCAAATCCGGCGCCTGACAACGCACCCGAGACAAGCATGAAACCCCGAAAACACCACGAGACCAACTGAAAACACCACATCACTCGAAAACACCATCCCTCGCAATAACACCAGATCTACGACGACGGCGCACGGAAAGGGGAGGGGGAGGGTGGCGGTGCGGCGGTAATGGGTTGGGGAGGGGGCGAAGGATGACATAGCAGAGAGGGAATGTGGTGGTGCTATGGTGGAAGGAATAGTAAGAGGAGGAAGAAAGAAGAAAGACTATTACCAACCAAACAACACTTAAAATCTAAGGGTTTTGCTTTCCTTTCCCCCTCTACCCCTTTCTTGATTCCATTCCTTTTACCCCATGACAACCAAACGCCCCCTTAACTCAGTAAAGCATGCGTGAGAATTGGGGGTGAGGTTGTAATTTTTTTTTAATTTTTTTTTTTTTTACATAATGCAAAACATGTTTCATATTCTAGTAATGTTGCCCATGTACTTTGGGCTTGTTTATTTTAGTAATTTGTATTAATAAGATTTGGGCCTTGTTTAAATATTAATTTGGATTGTTTGGGTTGTATTTTGTAATTTGAAGATTAAATATTAGTATTAGCTTTTTTTATGCTTAAAGAGATTAAATATTATTTGGGCCTTACTCACCATCTTTATAAAAGAGATTAAATATTTAGTTCTTTATATTAAATCTACATTCTTAAAAACTAAATGAAAAATAATACCAATAAACAAAACTATTAGTTATGGGATAATGTTAAACATTAATTATTTATGGGATAATGTTATAAATAACTTATACAATTATGGATTTATTGTCTTAAATTACTATCATAATATGATTTAATTATAATAAATAAAGGCTGAAATATTTCATATCACGTGAAACTTATCATACTCCAGAACTTCGACTAAATGGCACCACGAGATGATGATGTTGGATGGAGATTTGGCCAAGCAATTGATGGTAATAAACGTAAAATAACTTGCAATTTTTGTGGAAAAACAATCAATAGGGGCATAACAAGGTTAAAGCAACACTTGGCTCACAAAAAAGGTGATGTTTCTTCGTGTGAAAATGTTTCGGCGGATGTAAAAAGAGATATGATGGCACTGTTAATGGGTAACAAGGATAAAAAGAAAGAAAAACAACGGATGGAGAGGGAGTTAGAAGAAGAAATTACAAAATCAATGCATCGTGGTGATGATGATGATGATGATGATGAAGATCTTGAATTGCAATATGCTATGCGACAAAGTAGAACTCAACATGAGTTTGAATATCACCAAGCAGCATTTAATTGTAGTAGGAGTGGAATATATGGAGATGGGAGTAGTAGTATGCAAGCCCCAATGTATCGATCTGCATCGGTACGAGATTTTGGTGCTACAAGGGGAAGAAATGTGGGATTTGAACCAGCATCAACACCAGCCGCAAGATTAAGAGCACGTGAGGTGGAATTGGAAAAGGATTGTCAAAAGAAAAAAACAGACAAAGATTAGTACTAATATTCTCAAGAAGGCAAAGCAATCAATAATAAAAGCCTTTGGGAATTGGATGATTGATACTAATCTTCCATTTCGAGCAATTGAGTCTTCATATACTAATCCACTTATGGAGACTATAAGACAAAATCCAAACACCCGAGCTCCTTCGGCATATGATATTGCTGAGGTATTATACTTTTTAATATGAAAGTATTCATTTCATTTATCGTAACTGATTTTATATAAGATCAATAATATAAATATTATTCAATGTAAGGTTTATCTGCCGGAAGGATGTAGAGAAATGAAGGACTACATCAAATCATTTGAGCCGGTTTGGAATGAAAGGGGTGTAACCATAATGTGTGATGGTTGGTCAGGTCCAACTAATATGCACATTATTAACTTCCTTATATACTCGGTTCGTGGCACCGTCTTCCACAAGTCTATCGATGCAACAGACGTGTTGTGTAGGGACTCGGTGAAAAAAATAATGGATACTTTCCCGCATATATATTGGACGGCTTGTGCAGCTCATTGTTTAGATCTACTTTTGGAAGATATAGGGAAGAAAAACTCGGTGAGACCTGTTATAGAGAAAGCTAGAAAAGTCTCTCAATTCATCTACCACTATAAATGGGCAATTTGGTACATGAAGAAATTCACGAATAAGAAAGATCTTATTCGACCTGGTATCACACGGTTTGCTACACAATTCATCATGCTGGAGAGTGTTGTAAGGCATAAGACTGAATTACAAAATATGTTTGACTCTTCTGAGTGGCTTGCAACAAGATATGGACAAATGACTGACACATTAGCTACTGAGTTCGTGAACTCTTATCTAAAAATCCTTCAACTTCAGTAGCTAGATTTTGGGAGAAAGCAGATGAAATCCTAAAGTTACAAGAGCCTATCGTCAAAGTGTTGAGACTTGTTGATGGAGATGTACAACCAACAATGGGATTCATATATGAGGCTATGGAACGATGCAAGTTAGCCATCAAAAGAGATTGTCCATATTATAGGAATTGGTGGAAGATGATAGATAAGAGATGGAACTTTCAGCTTCACACGGATCTACATGCGGCAGGTAATAATACATAATAATATCTTTGTTGGTGGTAATTTTTAACTATTAACAATCTTCGACTAATAGTGAATTGTGATGCATTATTTTCCATTTACAAGGGTGTTACCTCAATCCCCAATTTATGTATGGAAATAATGCTTATAACATCGGAAGTGATGAAGAGCTTTATAAGGGGTTGAAAAATGTGATCTCGAGACTAGAACGAGACCTTGAATCTGAAGTGAGGGCACTCCAACAAGTAAGTATGGATCAATATACTTAAGATACTATTATTAACACATATATATTAACATTTGAAAAATTATAGATCTACATGTATCGTGATAAGATGGAAAGTTTTGGGTCAACCTCAACTCAAAAGGCAATAACTTACATGGATCCGGGTATGTATTCTTTAATGCATTCATATCTAAGCAAGGTAGTGAAACACTAAAAAGAAACATATTATCCTAACATTTGGTAAACAATGCAGCCATGTGGTGGATGACTTATGGTGAAAGTGCCCCAGAACTTCGGCGGATCGCTGTTAGAGTTTTGAGTCAAACTACTTCATCATAAAATTGTGAACGAAACTGGAGCATGTGGAGCCTTGTTCACACTAAAGCTAGAAATAGATTGAAATACAAAAGGCTCAACATGATTATCTACCTTCGGTACAACATGAAGTTAAAGTTGAGACACTTGAAGAGGCGTGGCAACAGTGATATCAATGCGAGCTATGATCCAATCAATTTGGATTACATATTTGATCAAGATGATCCATTGAATGAATGGCTGGAGGAAGCAGAAGCTCCGGTATTTGATGGAGATGATCTCAATTGGTTAGATGATTTGGATGATGATGAGGATGGTAATGATGGTCGTCTAGATGATGATACTACTGAAATTGGTACTTAATTGGAGTCCAGTACTGAAGATGGTGCATCCGCTTTAACTCCACCAAGTGATGATGATGATGATGATGATGATGATGATGGTAATGATGGATACGGAAATGCATATGGCTCATCTTATTCATCTAGACGGTCAAGTGAGCAGTCGCAACCCTTACACCAACCACAAAACTTTCCACAACCTAGAAGTTATGGTCAAACGTTTCAAAGACGTACAAGGGAACGAGAGCCTTTAATTGAACCATTAGATAGTGAAGGATCATGGCATGGATTTTCGACAACCGTCTTTGAAGCAGGATCATCATATGCAAATCCCCAAGAGTATGGTTACGGAGAAGCTAATATAGGATCTTACTCAGAAATACCATACTCGAACCCTCACAATGAGGATAGTCATGGACTCATGGTACAACAATTTACAACCATGGCACCCTTAACTATGGGGGTGTGCACTATCATCAGCCCACTTATTATAGTGGTACTAGTACTAGTTCGGGTCATAACGATCCATCATGGACTGATGGTGCGGGTTCATACGTTTTCGGGGATCATGGAAGGAATTACAATGATGAATATCCTCAACAAGATCTTCTACGCCACTCTTTTTGGTATTAAGTTTAAGTGAATATTTTTAGAAGTATCGTTGGTAGACAAACTTGTAATAATTGTTTAAACTTTTATCGTATATTTTAAGAAGTATCGTTTATCTAATTTTTCAAACATTATATTAGCAATTCTAGCTATGTTATTTAATTAGTTACTCACGCTTAATACATAGTAATTCATATAACCACATTTTCAAAAAAATATTAGGCCGTAATATTCCTAGAACCAAATGTATAAAACCAATTAAAATTTATTAAATCAAATAACTTTCAACCAACCATTAAATTTTGGGAATAATTAGTCGCCAACCCAACATTACTCATCTTTCCTGCCACAACAATTATTAGGCGCCAACCCATTTACTCTTCCCGCCACAATTTAGGACTTAGGAGGCATAGTTTACTGATTTTCTCTCTCTCTCTCTCTCTTAGTCTCATACCATCTTTTTCTCTGTCTTATTACCACAATACCACATTACCACCACGCCATTTCTTTTGCACGCCACCACCTTGCTGCCACACATCCACGCCACCACCTTGCTGCCACACAGCCACGCCACCACCTTGCTGCCACACAGCCTCACCACGCCTTGCTGCCACGCATGTTCATGCTCCATCACCAAGTACGAGCCATTACCCCTTCCTCTATCTACTGCTCTTTTTTTGTTTTAGTTTCCTAGTTTTTATCATAGCCTTAGTATTGCTAGAATTATATGTATTTGACATAGTATGGTAATCTTCATATAAGTAGTAAATATTAGAATAAATTTTTAAAAAGTTATCATAATAATATAGGGGAACCAAAAAAATTTATTAAAAAACATCTAAAAACACTAGAAAACCAAATTCGGCCGCGACAACCGCTACGCGGTCCGCGATAAATGCATCCGTTTAAAAAGTTACAATTTATTGTTATACTATCATAATAATATAGGGGAACCAAAAATTTTTATTAAAAAACATTTAAAAACACTAGAAAACCAAATTCGGCCGCGACAACCGCGACGCGGTCCGCGATAAACGCATCCGTTCCGTACTAGCGAAACCGATACCGTTTCCGCGACCGTTACCGAAACCGCATTTTCGAACTATGAGTTAGAATGACATTTGATTTGGTACTTAGTCTTAGAAGCAAATGTAGTACCTATTTAAAAAACTAAAAGCGGTCAAGGTACCTATGATATTGAAAGAGGTGGGTTTCCAGCTAGTTTGACTACATGGAGCAAAGACCAATTCTAGGGCACAACAAGAGCGTCGAACTCCTCATGAATTAGGAGGTGTAAGTAAAAGATAAATGACAATCGAAAAGGTTACTTACAAAAGTGTGATGGTACTAGCTACATAAACAGAGTGTACATTTCTTTGTATCCTCATGGAGTACTTTTGGGTTGTGCGACATCTTGGAGAGTTTCCCTAGTGCACATAAATTAGGACAAAGTTTGATGAAAAAGTACATTTGTTGATTTATGGTCTCATCCTCGTTCTTGTAACCACCAACTACAAGGTTTGAATCATGGAAACAACCACGGCAACCATCACACATTGCAAAAGTATACTTTGTTGTCATGCCACATAAATTATTGCAATTCATTTAGATTAATTTAATATAAGTTTTTTCAGTTATCGACAAGAAATAAATCATCTTAAGTTCCTTGTATTAGCCATATCACCCTTTGTATTAGCTACTCCAGTGGATAGTGGTCACATACAGTTTTTTACAACTGGGAATGTGTTGGTTCTTTAAAAGCCAATACATACTGGCTATTGCCTCGCTTATTGGCCCATATCTAAAACAATAATTGATGATCCCTAGAAAGGGCAAAGTATTAACATGATGCCAAGAAACTTATATAAGGAAACAAGAAGTCATTGATTGACCATGATTCATAACCGGCTTTAATACTAACTCAGCATAAGTTACTTGAACAAAAAAATTACCCTTCTTCAAGGCTTTCAAACTCCACAGTAGCTTTGTCAGTCTCTATATCACATAATATATCACCAACAGCTATCTGGGAGATGAAGGTAATAGTTAGTGAAAAAAAAATGTGAAAGCATTTAAAATACTCCAAAATAAGAGACAATTGCAAATGCCAACTCCCATCCCCACTCTCCCCCGCCACCAAAAAAAGATGAGTTAAGTGGAAGGGTATTATCAAAAAAAAAAAAAAATACTTGTTACTTACCTTATCTCCTTCCTTCTTCCTCCATTTAACAATGTTTCCTTGATTCTGCACCAAGAAATCTACTTGATACTAATTCCTTTAAAAGATAAGAGAAGCGAGAAGGTAGACTTTGCCTGAAATATTAAGGCATATACTTACCATAGTAGGCGACAAAGCAGGCATTTCAAGGACTGTATGTGAAGGATCGTCTGCCATATAAACAAATTCAGAGCTCTACATGAGAACCAATAGTAATGTGCAGGTTTAGAAATGTCTTGCTTCTTTCATGAACTGCCCTACTACTATATGTCCGATATATAATAAGATATATTTCAGGAAGAACTATCCCATTTCATAGTTCACATAACCTACATCTGACTGCAATTATCTTGGTTGGTTTTGCGATCTACTTGCAGGTATTATTTCTCGTTTCTAACTTGGTCACCCAAAGAAACTCAAGGGCAAACATTTTCTTTGATAGAGCAACAAGTTTTTCCTTCCCAGGGATTTTTAGTCACAAAATGATATTTTATTTCAAGAACCTCTTTAAATAAATAACTAGCACACATATAAAAGCCAAAGAAATAACAAAAGCACACATTTTGGGACGGAGGGAGAACAGAGTACAATTATTTTAACACACACACACACACACACACACATATACACACACACACGCACACGCACACGCACACGCACACGCACGCACGCACACGCACACACACACACACACACACACACACACACACACACACACACACACACACACACACACACACACACACACACACACACACACACACACACAATTGAAAGATTGTGTTCAATGACAATTTGTAATAGACTAGCCTAGGAGGGCAAGGGTATTTTAGTAATATACTCTAGTTAATATGTTAGCTTGGGGAATAAGGCAAGTAGACTATAAATAGAAGAGATTAGGGAGGAAAAAGATCATGAAGAAAATATTGGAGAAGTTTATTTTAGTGGTTAGTTTGGGAGTGTGACCAAGTCACTCGAAAACTTGGCAATTATCCTTTATTTCTGTAATTTGCATTTCCATCAATCAAATATCATCATCTTCTTCCTTAATTCTACTGTCCAAATTATCCAGTTCATTACACAATTTCTGTGCTGTAACGTTTAGTTGATGGAAAGAAAAGTAATTTATACTAATATTACCATTATCATATTCTTTAGTTTTTCTTAAAGGGAAATGATCTTTATAGTTTAAGATAATTGTTGCTATAGTAATCCCTCAGTTGCTTTTCGTTGATGCTGGTTGGCTTTATCACAGTTTTCAAGGCAATATCTAACCAATACTGTATGTCTGTATCTGATTACATATTTAAAAAGTATATGAATTTCAAAAAAACACATTGAAACAAATGAAACAAGATCGAACATGAGAATGTTTATTCTTTTATATTAGTGAGAATTTATGGTCAGATTGTGGCTCTAGGATGAAACAATCCACTCAAGAGCAAATGGAAATGGAGGACGTAATAAACAAAATATTATTTTTATTTAAAAAAATTAATGGCATTGCTTGGGCCAATAATTAGTAAAATCTACAAGTTGCAGGACCTACTATATAAAGGACACAAGAAACAGGGGAGATATGAGCCCCCGTCCCCCTCCCTCTTTCCCCAATGATTGAAAAGAATGAAAAGGAGGAAGCAGAAGATACCTGCTGATGATATGTACCGAACCCCAAACTGCAACTGCGTGTTATGACAAGAGAACAGATAAATCATTCCTCAAACTAATTGGAGATTTAAGAATGTCGAAATGTAAACAAACTTCAAACTTCATTCATGTGAGACTAACCTTTACTTTAGATAAGTTCCCCAAAAAACCAGTGACCACAGGTGAACTCCTGCACGTCAGGGAATCAGAGCAACAGCACATTCAAATCATTAAACAGACAAAATAAAAGATGCACCCAAAGAAATCCGATACCATAAAAGAGGTGATTCATCACTTCAAAAGTTAAGAAGCCACAAGCTCACTATAGTTTTTAGTACGACATTAGGACAGAAAAGGTGAAAATTCACAAGACCACAATCGAATTAGAGCGTTCAGGATGTCAAAATCAAGTTCTATAAAGAATAGGAAATCAAAAATTAGAGTCAAATTCACCGAATGAACTACCAATTAAAGTATTAAACTAAAACTTCAGAAATTCTGAAATTGTAAATGGTAAAGCAGCTAGTAAACAACCTAAAATATTAAACACACGGGCTGGTCCACCGGTGAATTCGGAATTGGATGGAGGCCTTCATACATTTTATCTAGGATATTTTAGCAATAAAACCAGATGTAAATCATTAAACCAGTGCAGTACAATCAAAAATCAGTTACACCGCAAAAAGGCCAATATACTTCTCCTTTTAATGTGAAAGAAGATGCATGACAAGGAAAACTCATGGACTATTAGAGACGTCAAGAGAAGATAATTCAAGCAGTAGGCCAATGAAGGAGTGCATAGAAACGAACCTCAGAAGGCTCCCATTTCCATCCGTTGACAAAGCTTTGGGAACATAGAATCTGCATGACAAAAGCCTAGTGAAAAAATTTACATCCAGAATCATTATATTTACTGGAAACAAGTTGCATTTCTTAAGTATACAATTTTAGAACAATCACATGCACGCACGTGCGCACACGCCTGCACACACGCACACACAAAGAGAAAACCAAAAGGTCTACTAAAGGAGCCATTTTTAGTGCCGCCATCATAAATCATCTGAGCTTCCTCTCTAACCCAATTCTTCTTATACTAGAGTAAAATTTTTGAGTTCCCACCCAGCAATATTTATTTATGTCACTGCAGCTTTTATGAGTTTTATATCTGTAAGTCTAAGCATTTTCCTCAGATACAAAGTCTCTTTAAAGAGACATGGCAACGGCCAAGTTTATATTGGCCTTCTTAGATCGGATATGACATCTTTATCCAATACTTTCAAGTTTCAACCTCTTCCTCATCCATTAGAATTATCTATCAACAAACGACCCAAACCCTATTCTAGTTCCTTTCTTGATTTACATTGAAAATCATGATCCCTTTGTATCTGTAAAAAAAGCCTTAGACACACAGTATAATCATAGGTTCTTTTTTCCCAGGAAGATCACACTTTTTCCTTTATATTCTCTTTATTTGCTTTCTTTACTACTCTCTCTGTTGCCTAAAGATCTTCCTATTTATCATAGCATTATATACCAAGGTAAGGAGGAAAGAGAGTGTGAAAGTGATCCTTTTTATTTATCAAAATATGAAAGGGAACTTGGTTGTGAGACAGTGTCAAATTATCAACAAGTGGAGTAAGGTAGTGTGGCAAGGGAACAAACCTTTACCAAACAGGGCATAAAGTAAAAGTAGGAGACCTTTTGGAAACGGGCTTAAAGGAAAGTAAGAAGATCTTTAGGAAATGGAGGGAGTAGATAGCTACTTGATATAGAAAGAAACTAGAAAAAGAGGAGGAGAGAGATTTGAGAAAATAGGAGAAACAAAAAAAGGGGGAGTGGGGAAGCAGGGAAGAAATAAAACTAGCAGAAAAGAAACCTATACACAGCAAAAAAAAAGGAAGAAATATTAAGTACTTCTTTATACAATGAAGAAGTACTCAACAACAATGCATATTAATATATTATTTCCTGTTTCCACTATATACTCTATTCCAATATTCCTTTTTAGAAAAAAAAAACTAGAACACAAACCCTAAGTCTTTAACTATGGTTGCATAAAACAGAAATCAATTTTGTCAAATTGCACGCAGCTATCTGCATCCGTCCATGCAACCAAGACTAACTAACACCACCAATCCAAACAATAACTTGATTATCCACTCAAAATGGTAGGCTACCAACTTCCTTAACATCCTGTGGATTCTATAGCATAACCTCGACATTGGAAAATTCTTCAAGAATTAATATCTTCAAGAAAGGGCTCTTTAACTAGGTCTTATTATTTCAGTTCTTCATTTGCTTTCAGTTATAAAGACTGTTTTTTCCAAGAGTTGTACTCTTCATTTCAATCTTCTGAAAAACAAATCCTCTTACGTTAAAAAGACGTTGCATAATACTATCCAGAAAAACTAGCTTTGTCATGACTCTAAACAGCGTGGAAAGCAGAAACTAAACTTCTTAATCCTATAAAGAGGAGGAAACGAAGGCACAACAAAACAATCCTAAATACTTGAAACTTCGTTCAACTCCCCAAAAAATTCCCCACTAAAGCAGCTAAAACTCCTAAGATACAGAACTGTTCCACATCATGCAATTGTTCATCTCCAATATGACTCTCATCCTTATTCTTATCATCAATCTGATACAGAATATGATGGGCCCTCCGATCCAAATTTCAATAATGCAAGAATATTGGAAAAGATATATGGACTTAGATGTTTCCTTGGCAATAACAAACAAAATTGGTTTGAACAGCAAGAAGTCAATAAACTCCCTACGATAGTATTGAAGATTCAAAGGCTCACTAAGAATCCTCACTATTCACTCAAAATCAGAAAGAGTAAGAGTATTGGCCCCACTACCAAAATCACTATAATGTTAGTTAGGTTAAATCTCACTAAGAGATTCAACTAAACACAAATTGCTTAACATATTCAATCTCCTTACATTGTCTCATCATATAAAACGTGCCTTCCTATGCATTTGCTTAACTCATGCGAAAGGTAAAACACTACTGATCCTAGGAAAGCCTAAATCTCTTCCTACTAATTGGTGAATTAATTTTAACTACTAATTGATGAGATTTAATTTAACAAACTTATGCAACCCGCGCTTAAAAAATAAAAACAATCAGCACCTGATTTAATATAGCCATTCACTCCTAGTACTAAATAGTCCAGCAAATCAATAAAACATCCACGTAAAACAAGTGGCAAACTTGTCGGAAGCCTTAAGACATACTTCCTCCACTCCAGAATTAATGCAACACTTGCCTTTGGCACGTATATTTAGGAGGGAGTTGGAAGTGGGGTATTATGTTAATATTTATGTTAAATAAGGAGAGAGAAAAGTTGTTGAGTGTGAGTGGGTCCCATGTGTGGGTATAGCTTTTTTTCCATTTCTAGAAGTGTTGCATTAATTAAAGAACGACTAAAAAAGGCAAGCGTTGCAATAATTTTAGAGCGGAGGAAATATTAAAATAGGTAGAATAATTAAGCTCACTAATAATTAACCCAGCCCAAAATTAGTATCCAAATTGACGAAAAAAGCACCTGCACACCTGCATGGGCATGTCAGCCCAAGCACATGAGTGCCGGAACATCAGCTTCAAAATATTCAGCTGATACACACATCCTTGCAGAGCAGCTTAGCCCATGTGCAACCCTTTGTTCATGGTACACAATCTGGCCTCTTCTAATGAAGCAGACAGAATCAGTAAACACTGTAAGGTAGCTGATGGCTGTTGTAATTTCATTTATGACATAAACCTTTTTTTATCTCATGTTCAGTGGGAGTTTTCTTTAATTTTGGCTGATAATTATGTAACATGGGAATAATGCTATCACTTAATGTAATGATTCTAATTTTCCCTAATATTTCCCCACCAATTACAGACTCATCCTTGAGCTTCATCAAGAAGTAGAGTAATGAAGGTCAAGAATAAGGTTATTCTATGCCGCAAGAATAAGCAATATAGTTCCTTCAAACTCCCTCCAACCGAAATAGGCTTTAAGATGATAGGAAGCAACATTTTTGGCAAATGAGGTATCGAGAGAAAATGATAACTTTATGCGGTTGACTCCAAAGCATCCCTTTGTCCCCAAAATAATAGCAATAGTTTGACTTGCACACTTTCCCTATGCACTACTTTGACTATTAATAACTTTAATTATCCATTAGTAAATATCATGAAAAGTTGATATTTCGAAAAAATACATTCAGGTAAATCTAAAAACATCTTATATACTAACACTTGTTTCTATATATTCGTAAATAACTGCGGTCAAAGTGAGGTATGTGAATAGTGCAAAAATCAATTTTTTGCACATATTCTAAGTGAGAGGGAGTAACATAAATGACTCTAATAAGACAAATGCCTGAAGCAGGTCTAAGGGATTAAATTTGACACCCGTAACAATAAAGAGGTTATTTTCATTTGAATATCAACTCACAGCAGGAATGAGATTTTTCTTGCCAAACTTGAACTCAGGACAAGGATTGTATTCATCTAGATCTTATGTACTCTCTACATAATAACCTCCTTATTTAGTGTACAATTTTTAATGAGACGGAAACTCGTGAAAGGAGAAAATAATAGAGATGGGAAATTATTTTCCATTGTTGTTTTCAATGGTTTAAATAGAATGACATTTATCATCCCTCCCTTGATCAATTGAAAAGTTGTATGCTTGATTCAACCATATATTATCAAAGTGACTTTGAACACTTCACCTCAAAGTCTCAAACACAAACGCATACACGCCAGGGGCGAAGCAATAGAGGGGCCTAAGAGGGTCATGTCCCCTCCTAAAAGCCCAACCATACCTATAAAATATATATGAGCCCAAAAGAAAAAAATTGAAAATGCTGGTAGAGTGGCCCACTGGCCCTCACAATGTGTCACCAGGAAGTTCAGCTCTCACGCAAGGGAAAAAAAAGCAAGTTGGGGTAAAGTACTCTGACGCTGGTAGAGTGGCCCACTGGCCCTCACAATGTGTCACCAGGAAGTTCAGCTCTCACGCAAGGGAAAAAAAAGCAAGTTGGGGTAAAGTACTCTGACGCGTGTCAGAAATTTTGGCATGACCATTGACAGCACGCCACTTGTCTCATTTTGATTGCCTCTGTTATTATTAACATTACAATATTTGTAATGTTAATATTTCAAAAACTAAAATTCAAAAAAAAAAACAAAAAATTACCAAATTTCATAAATTTTTCATTCTTTGTAAATTGACACCCATTTTGTTATACTTTATTCACAATTTCAGTTTTCTTTTCTCTTTCTACTATTATTTATTTCTTTACATAATTTTGGTTTATCTTGCAATTTTTCATAAAAAGCTTCATAATTATGGTTGTTCATGAACCAACAAAAAAATACCAAAATAATTGAAGAGAGAGAAAATGTGAAAATTAGTACTATGCAATTTTGTCAGATATAGACTTTGCTCTTCCCCTCAGGCCTCAATTGTAGGGTTACTGTACTATATACATGTCATTATGATATATTCAAATTTTAATATATATATATAAGTATAGATATATGTATATATATAACCGAATTCACTTAGGGTAGTGTACCGCTTGCCCGAATTCGTACCCTGTTTGTAATCAAATCTCATATCATGTAACATTATTGCTTGGCCCCTGGCCTAGCCCAAGTCTAGCTTCGCCCCTGATACACGCTATGTAAGATATTGGAGTTTAAACTAACAGAAGACGACCTTGAACCAGTCTACTTGGTCAACTTGTCAGTTGTCCCTCTCAAACACCAGTTGATATTGATATTCGAGAGAGGGTTTGGAGAAAAAAAGATATCTCTAGGTTGTACACATCCTGAAAGATGATGGATCTAAACTTTGACAGCAAGAAGTAGCAACGTGTATTAACAGGAGTTTGGCTACTGGTTTTAGGGTCCTATATAAAAGAAAAGTAACAAATGCAGAGATGTGATGTTCTTCAAGTATCAGACCATCAAGCATTTAAAGAAGCCACAAAAGTAAAAAGTTTGATCTAACGAGTCCTGCAAAAAAAGGGTCCCAACGATCATCAAAAGCATGATGACCAAGAGAGTTATGGAGGAAGATCATGCTGATGGTGTTGAGGCAAATGCAACCAAAGATCATGATCAAGAAAATGAACTCTCAAAGTCCAGATTAAGAAGTCTAGTAGGGAACGTCGCCTTTCCCCGACATATCGAGTCAAATGGGTATTTGATGCTCACTGTCACTGATGGGAGAGAATTAGAGTCTTACGTAGAGGGCTAGAGGCCATCACAAACGTCCACCAGAAGGAGTAGATGATAGTCATGCACCCTACACATGATGTATCTTTAGTTCAAAAATTATGAACCTGCATTTCATACCATTCTAATAGTCATTCATTGTAAGCGATTTGGGAATTGACCTTACATAACATATGAGGTCTGAAAATAGGTGAATTGATGACATCATATTATACTGCACACAAAAGTTACGCTCCTAACATTTAGTCGACATTGATTATATATGCTAAAGCAACGTGAACTTTCAATCCTAAAATTTCTGATCGCAAGGTAAGCAATAAAATCATCTTCCCATAATTATGTATGTCGTCAAACACATATGTTCAACTCTTACCATTCCCTTTCTTCACAGCCCCTACTCCCCCGGTATCAATCAATATAGTATCATCAATAGTACAACCACTTAACCTTGCTGATTTGTTCCCTTTGTTCCACCCATTTCCCATATAAAATCCCAAATGGTTTACTAACATGCAAAAATCATACCCCTATACAAATGGAGAAGTAATCATAACATGAAATATGATCAATATTTTGAACAGTATAAGAAATCTCAAAAGTGGATCCTGGACTCATCAAAAGCTCAATAAACAAGAGTCGATGAGCTTACAAAACAGAAAATTATGGTAATATTCTAAAAGGATGAAATGAGAGACTACGAAAGTACCTTGAGGTTGATGTGGATGATATAGAAGACGAGAGAAGGCGAACTTTGAGTAAAGAAGGAGCACGGGAGAACAAAGGTTGCCGAAGCCTTGAGAGCGCCATCGATCAAGTCACAGTCTTCCACAGACACGCTACCAACAGTGGCGGATGATGGAATCAGAAAATGTGGTTGCAAATAAAATACAATAATCTGCTGATACACTAAAGAGTCCAATGCCAAAATTCAATTATAATGAGGAGGGAAATGTACATGTGATATGTATGTATATGTGGATATTGGTATAATGGTACTGTCGATCAATTGAACTAAGGTCATCTCAGATATTTGGGTACAATTGAACCCACTGAACCCCCTTTGATACGCCAGTAGTATGGATTAGTCGGTTAAATTTGCTCAACTAGCTTAGGCTGTGCTTTTATCTTGGGATGTTCAATTGATTAAATTTTTGCTGTAGATTGTATGTATACATGGATATTGGTACTGTCGATGGATCTAGTTATCCAGTTATAGTTGGAGAATTTTCTAATGTAGGGTGCCATATAGGCGTATTAATTGCACGCCAATTGTTATAGAAATAACTTAGAGGGGGAGAAAGGGTAGAACTGAAACTTGACTGCACTTAATTTCTAAGGGCTGTTCAACAATCACAGTAAATTGAATGTTCTTGATTCCAGTTCCCAGTTCACTAAGTTAAAACGCCAAAGACATACTGCAACTGATTATTATATAACTCTATATCAACACTCAGCTTGTTCTCTTCCTACCTTTCTCAAAAGATTATCTAGGGATGTCACAGAAATCCCATCTCTAGTATCGCGTCCTAGAAATTAATTGTAATCTAAATAATTTAATTGAGCTATAATAATAGCACCATGTCTTTCGTAAAAATTCTATTTGATCTTCGATGTCTCTTGCTCTAGTTATAATTGTGCTAATTGATCAAATTTGGATCTGCTTACTATACTTTGAATAAATCATACTACATCATACTTAGTTAGCTCAAAAATAAACATCTAAGAATATTACAAAATAAGTACTCCGTATGACGCATTAATTAATTCCACTATCTCAAAAAATTGCAGCAAGATGCTAATAAAGAGCAAACAAAATGAACAATCAAAACTATCATTATCATTGTTAGACCATCTTTATTCATCTATTATTCTGGAAACAACAATCACATTGACTCATAAATCTCCTACGATTAACAAATTAACATGATATCAGCAGAAAAGAAGAAAAATACGCACATAATTATGTGTAAGCTACAAAATTGAAATCTATAAACTTAAAATAGTAAAATTAGTCGTAAACAAACCTTAAATTTGTTGAAAATCGTCGAAAAAAAGATGATCTTCAATCTCTTTTCTCTCACTCTTCTAATCTGCTCCGATACTGGTAATACATGAGTTGATTTTGATTGATTGTCAACTTTTTAGATAGAAAACTGAAATGGATGAAATGTAGACTGTAGAGAGAGATGGAAATTCCCTTGTAATCGAGGGTTAGCGCGAATTTCTTTTCTTTTTTTTCTCTATCTTTCCCTCTTTGTTGAAATTGTGGGGGTTGTCTGCTTGTCTCTAAAAAAAAATTGTGGGGGCTGAGGAAGAAAATTAAAATAACTCAGCGTTTGGGTCATAAGGGACTGTGCTCGACTCAATTCGTTAAGGTATTGAGTTGGGTTTGACCGTTTGAGTCGAGTTATTTTACATCGAGCTTGAAATTCTCTAGCTTAACTAGACTCGTTAAAGTTTCGAGTCGAGTTCAAGTTGTTTGTGAGCACATATACTTGATTAGTTCTCCTAAATTATTCGTAATAAAGTTTCTTCTATTTTTTTTGTTAATTTATTGCCTTATGTATTTAATGTAAAGTTCTTAATCTTGATAGTCATTTTGAGTAACTTATAAATAATCAGTTTAATATTTTATCGTAAAAATAGTTGATATTTGAAATATTATAATCTATATAATGACTAAAAATTTATCAAGTAGCTCACGAGCTTATCAAATCGAGTTTAGGATAGCTCAACTTGACTCGTTAATGTATAGGATTGAATTCGAGCCAACTCGAGTCGCGTTAATCGAGTCGAGTTTGAGTTGCTCACAAACTGCTAAACTCGATTAACACCCCCGGTCAAAGGGATTACCGCATATCACAAAATATCCAAATTAGACGGGTATACAATAATATATTGTATAATGAAAGTAATTTCTTGATTTAAATGAGTCACTTATATAGAAGCGATCCATTTAAGGTACAAAGTTACCTGTCAGACTAGGGTAACTTTTTGTCTTAAATGAGTCCGGTAAAAGTGACTCGTCTAAGATCAAAAGTTACCCTTTATTTATAAAAGACTCATTTTGACTTAAAAGTGACTCATTTTAGATAAAATTGAATTAGTCAAATAAATTTATTGACACCCTATGCACACAATATTATTTGATCGCATAGTGTATTAGTTTAATTTGTACACTTTGTACTTTTGTCACTGTTCATGTACTTTATGATTTTGTTAGATTTGTCTTTAATCTCTATTTTATATTAGTTGCAATGCTTTAACTTTTACAGTATTCATAAAACAAACTTTGAACCGAAAGATTTACTTCATATAAAAAAAACAAATTTTGCTATAAAAATGTTGTTATATTTAACTAATTTGTATTTACAAAATATAAAGATTTCAATTATTTCACTAATATTCAATTAGAGATACTTATGATCAAAGTTGTGTGTAGACAATCGTGAAAGTCAAAGTGTTGCAACTAATAAACACTGGAGGAAGTATTTCCTAAAGATCAATTCTTAAGACCTTTTACTTATGGAAAAATTGATATAAATAAGTTAACCTTTAGGTCATCCGCTAAAATTAAGTTATTCTTTTGATTATTCCAGAATAAGTCTAACTTTAATAGCAATCTATTTTAAACAAGTCAAGTGACCGAAGACTGAGTTCACAGGTAACTATTTTTCATAATTTCAATTTTTTTGCAAAAAAAAATTCTTTTACCCATTGTTCCCCACCACTAGTCCACTACAACACCACCACCACTGCCAATCTGCCACCCCCTAATCCTTTGATCGACCACCGCACCACGCCAACCCCTCCACCCGAACACCATCATCGGCCCATGCAGCAACGAACAACCACTATCATTAGCCCACTCACCCCCACCAAACACCCAAAGGAATCTAGCCCACCACCGAAAACCATCGAATTAATTAACCCTAAAACCACAGGCCTAACTCCTCCCACTCTTCCTCCTCTTTCCTTTAAACTCTAACGTCAAACTCGCACTCATCAATCTCTTCCAGATATTGCTGCAAACAACAAAAACAAAGAACGTGATTTCCTTATAACTACAAGAAAATTGATCTTTAGCAACGAAAGATGTTGTTGCGAAAAATATCTTTTGCAACGAGATAACGTTTTTGGCAACAATATTGTTCTATTATGATAGATGTCGTTACCAAAAGTTTCTGCAACGACTTTATTTCGTTGCTGAAGATCCATTTTCCGTAACAATCTCTTTGTTGCTGAAAATGTTTTGTTGCCATATTTTCATGAGGTGATGAAACGAGAACTTTATTATTGGCAACAACATCAGTTGTTACGAAAAAGTTTGGTATTTAGCTACAAAATATTTTGTAGCCAAAAAGGTTTTTTTCACAACAAAGCTTTTGTTGTGAAAAAGATAAATGTTGTGATATATTTCCACCAGAAGTAACAACATGAAACCTCAATTCGCAACAACATGTATTGTTGCATAAAACAATTGTTTGCAATAACAAAACAAGTTGTTGCCAAAAAAAAAATCCTATTTTCAGTTTAGGATACCTCACACGTTCTCGAAATTTCAAACGTAGTATTAAAATATGTAGCGTATTATAGACATGATATTTAAAGAAAAAGTGCTAATTGATTAATAGTAGCCAAAATAAGTTGGATACGTGTACCAATTCTTACAGAATCCAACAATAATTACACAAAAGCTACGTCCCATTGTCCAAAATATATGTTGATGCTCAAAGTTAGTTTGACAAAAAATGGTGAGACTAATTTATATATTATATACTATACTTTAACAAAAAAAATGTTGACCAAACTTGTTAGCTATTCCTGAAGATTTATCTCCATCGTGTAGTCCCTCTTTTACTTTACTTTACTTTACTTTACTTTACTTTACTTCACTTCACAATTAAAGAGATCAAAATCATCATCATTATTGCCATTCCTGCATAATTGAAAGAACAAAAAGAAAGACTAATTGTGAACAAACTGGATTAATAGAATGCTCCAAGTATATAGTACATTGTGCTAATAGAATGCTCCAAGTATATAGTACATTGTGCTAATGTTAGATAGGATGCTCCAGGCATGAAAGTAATTTGTGTCATTTTGTTTGATCGGTAACAGGTAATGGAAATATAATTCGTTCCCTAATAAGTATATGGTATACTTATGATTTTATATTTATATGTTTTGTCAACTTGTATGATCATAGGTACTAATTATTAGGGGTGTTCATGGGTGGTTAACCCTTAACCGTCCCGAAACAACATTTTGGTTCGGTAACCGAAAGTTTCGGTTCGTTCTTTTTTGCGAACCGTGGCCGTAACTGTTTAGACCGGTTACCGCTTAAGCGGTTAACCGTTTTTTCGGTACAGTTTTTCGGTTAACCATTAACCGTTATTTAAGTTATACTATTATGTTTTACTTAATGTACATATATATTTTTTTATTTCTTTAGTGCATATATTTTAATATTATATATACTCTAATATAAAATGTATTATAAAGTAGATAATAAATCTATTGGAAAACATAATTAACACTAAGAATTCACTCCATTTCCTAATTATAGTGATTATATTAGTACTACAGTTTCCAAATAATCACATACTTCCTCTAATTATTGTAACTTAGTAACAAATATTAGAATTAATATAATTGTTTGAAAATGTTTCACAATAATTAAATAGAGAAAAAAGATATTTCGGTTAACCGTCCACTCAAAAATCATAACCGTAACCGTACCGTTTACCGTTTAACCGTTAATTTTATCGGTTTGTTAACCGTACCGTTAAAATATTTTTTTACCGACACGATTACCACCCATTTTGACCGGTTTTTCGGTATTTCGGTACGTTTTTCGGTTTCGCTTTTTTATGAACACCCCTACTAATTATAGAGATTTATGGGGTACTGGGCTGACGAGAGAGAGAATTCTCCTTGTATAAGGAGCTGATGGGCAGTAACTATACCATGGAATAAGTACTACATGAACCTATAGAATAAGTACCATGTGTAAAAAGCTAATCATAATAGGGACACATCGTACTTTGTCCAATTTAAAGCAAATCAAACAAGAAGAACACATAAGATCACGGTTTTGTAGAAGATCAAATGATCATATGAAGAAAGGAGATAACAAGAAACTAACACAACAATTATCCCAAGACTAGGGAGAACTAAGATAAATAAACAAGGCTAGGTGATAATTAATTAATGCTTAATTGAGAGCATAAAGCTTAGTCTCAAAGCTCCATTAATGGCGTTCACTCCTCCTTCCTCCATATTTTCTCTCTCCTCTACCCACGTCTCATTTTTCCCTCACAAACACCCTTTTTGCCAGGGTTTGCTTTTTCCGGCGACCATTGCTTGGAAAAACACGATTTTTGAAGTTAATGTTCTCCGAGAGTCGTTGGCGGAACTGGCGACGATTCTCATCTATGTGGAGTAGCTTATAGATCAAAGAATCTCAGTCGCAAAATCAGTTAACTGTTTCCCAGTTTAAGGAGATTGCATCATCTTTTGTTCCTCCTGCTCTTTTTGTCGCCATTACTTTCGGTAATTAATTCTTAAACTGATGAATGGTGGGTTTGTGAGGCCGGTTGTTTTTGGGGGAGGGAAGAACGGTGGTTGGGGATTTGTATGCTGGTGGTGGTGGAGGAAGGTGGGGGAAGGAGGAGAGAGAGTGAAGGTTAAATTCTTTTATAGTAAGAAAAAAAAAAATACAAGAGTTTTGTAACACCCGACCCATCCGGAGTCGAGTCTATTGTCACCAATGCGCATCCAGGGCCAACAACTATCCTCAATAACCAACACAAGTTCTTCCGGCGCATTTTGTCCTCACTTATGCACATGCACCCCGAGAAACTTCCCAGGACCCCTAATTAACCCCTTAATGCTAACCCTAACCCTAATCCTAACCCCTACCTTTAACCCCAACCCAAAACCCTAACCCTAACCCTAACCCATCCTCCCACCCTCCCACCACCCCTAGCTCCCTTCCCCACCCCCTCCCCCCCCACCCCGGCTGACCCCCTCTCCCTCACCCCCAGGCCCCTACCCCTTGCCCCCCCCCACCCCCACAGCTCGATTTCCCTCCCATCCCCCTTCAAATTAGCGAGGAGAGTTTGACGTACTCCGGCGAGACCGGCATGCGTTCGGCACGACGAGGCGTAGCAGCAGCAAGCACGACGAGGCGGGGGAGGGAGGCACGGCAGCAGCGAAGCACGACGAGGCGGGGAGGGAAGCGCGAAAAGGAAGGAGGAGCGATGGGGCCGCGTGGCGAGGGAGAGGGGCTGGCTGGGGGTAGGGGTGGGGGGATGGGTGGTGGTGGAGGGGGGCTAGGTGGTGGTGGAGGTTAGGGTTAGGGTTAGAAGTTAGAGGTTAGGGTTAGGGTTAGTTAGGTTTTAGGATTTAGTTAGGTTAATTAGGGGTTTAATTAGGATAATGACTAACGGCGGTTAATGCCGTTAGTCATTAAGGGTATTTGGATGTACTATTATGAAACTTAGGGGTACCCTGTGTATTTTAAAAAGTTAGAGGGTACCACGTGAATTTTTTGAAAACTCGGGGGTACTTGGTGAAAAAACCGTTTATTTTATTATTGTAATTTTAAGGAGACACCAATATACACCAATACACCATCACCTCATCTTTAAATTAGGAAAGGATATAATTGTAGCAAATCAAAATATGCAATCAAATTAGGAAAGGATATAATTGTAGAAAATCAAAATATGCAAGTATTTAGCTAAGGACAAAAAAAAACTTTTCATAGGGAGACGTCATAGCTCCCCCTTTGGCTTATATAATAGAGATTAATGGAAGTTCAGTTCGTTTCAGTCGACACAAATTAACTTCAATTCACCTCAGATACTTAACACAAATGACTGAATGAGGAAATCTTTAAAGGATTCACGAATACCAAACATAACAACTTTCCTCACCTTTTTTGTTTCCCCTATCTAAACCCATACGATATACCCCCACGACTCCAAGAAACAAAAATCTTCCCTTTTGCGCTAAAGATTTTACCATTTTGAATGAAACTGAACTTCCAACTTATTCTTTAAATTGATATTTTTGTGTTTTCTCTTTTTTAATCAAAACTTAGGTATGTCTTGTAGAAATATATGTATAAAAACAACATATTTTAGTTAGCTCCTTTATTCTACTCAAACTAGTTATTTACTAGTGGCTTTAAATATAACATGTGCTCTATTTATAGGTCTAAACAAGATACAACTTAACAAAAATTAATTCAATGAACATCTCAAGATCTGTTCTTCCCAATACTCATGCTCTTTCTCTTATCTAATATGCTATCTCTTTATTTTTCCAATTTATGAGTATTTAAACACATAGAGTTGCCCTTCTCAACTCCTACTCTTTCTCTTATCACAGCTGTCACTAGAGTTTATCAAAGCTCCTTTGAAGCCATGAAGTCTCTTTGTTTCTCTCTTAATTCTAAACGAGGTAGAGAATAAAGTTAATTATTTTAGTAATCATGTTTGCTTGCTAGAGAATAAATATGATTAGAAGAACCATATTGTCTGGGAGTACAACTAAATAGACTAATCCTATGAGGTTACACATTATAGCACAAGTGGGACAAATCAACTGAAGCCCATATTGGGCCTTGGGTTGTCTGGCCATAAAGGGAAAAAAGGAGGAGTATTGAAACTCCTAATTTGCCTAGGGTTCTTCTATCATGATATAATATTAGGGTTTAGGCATCACATCATTAAGTTGTATCTTTACACAAAATAGAGAGCTACAAAAACCATAATACCTCCACTAAAGCCGGCGTTTATAACCACCAAAAGCAAGAGATTTTCTCTTCTGTTCTAGCAGACATTATTGGTGTTCAATTGCGCTCGTGGACTGATTAGGGAATTCACACTTCAAAGGTTATATATCTAATCTCTATTGATTGATTCATGTGTTTCATTATGTATGCGATCATATGATAGATGTTAGGAAATAGTTTCCTGCAATTCCACTATATATGCATCTATAAGTTCCTATAGTGGTACAAGTTTTGCCTAAGTACATAATATTCATATGATCATGTTTTGTATGAAAAGTTATATTGACTAAATTAAGGGAGGATTTGTTCTATGACTTACATTTGCATAATTAATATTTGATATTAATTGATTGGAATTAAAAAGTTTGATTTATATGTTTTTATGCTCGAATTTGTTCAATAAAGATCCAATATTATGACCGAAATCAAAAGGTTAATTTCACTCCTAATTTTCAGATTTTCAAAGATTATATTTGTTAGAATTAAAATTATATAGTTACTAATTTGATTAATCATTAAAAATAATTTGTTAACAATTAAAGATTTGATTTTTAATTCGTTAAATAAATCTAATGATCATCACCCACAAAGATTTAAAATAATAAGATGGTTGATAATAATTTGTTATTTTTCCCACTAATTTTTAGATTTTTTGCTATATTGTTTATTGAATTTTAGTTGATTTTTATGTTTAGTTAGATTAATCATAAACTTTAAGGATAAAAATTGAAATATTTGATTTTATCTATTATGATAATTGAATGAATAACTCTAATCATTAGATTCAATTTATTTTTTGGAAAATAATTGTTAAATTTTCTTAATTTTTTTCGATATTATTAGATTTTATACCCTAATTTTTATTCTTGTTAGATTTAATAAAGATTATACATTGAAATCTAAATCTTAACAAACCTAATATTCTGTTTAATTTTTGTTGATTTATTCAAAAATTTTGCCATAATTTTTCGATAGTCAAACCTAAATAAATTCCTTAATCTTTAAACAAATGTTGGCTAAAGATTAATTTAAATTTATGTAATTATTTTCCAAAAAGGGGAGTTGGCCACCATGGCTGGTTGGCCCTATCTATGAAGGTGGAGCCATGGTGGAGGGCGAGATTAGGACGATAAAAGGCGACGCATTGATGGCAGCAAAGTAGAGGCAGAACCACACACGTTTAACGTGTGGTGGCTCACGCTGCTGTCAGTCTAGCGCGCGTTGGTGGCCCTTGTTGGCGGCGTGTGATCGGGGTTTTTGTCGACCGATGTTTTCTTAGGCTTCTCAGTCGCGGGTGCTAGGCGGTAGTCCTCCGTGGCTGCTGATCACTAGCGTGAGGAGGCGGCGACACTGCTGCAATGTGGGCTAGCGAGTACTGTCGAGTGAGAGAGTGGGTGCGAGGCTCGCCGTGATGGTTGGGCCATGGCTATTGCGGCAGTGGGATTCCTTAATACATGTCCTGTACTGTTTGTCTGTCGGTGGTGGTGAAGCTCGAAAGAGTAAAAGGGTGCGTGTGGTGTCGTCGTTCAGAAGGGAAGGGGAGGTGAGAGAGAGGCTTACGGTGGTGGGCATGTAAAAGGAGAGAAAAATATCCAAATTGACGGGTTAGTGTGAGCTTATCCATGCGGTTGTGCACTCTTCCAATAGCAATCCATTTTCTGAAAGGTCCACTTTCGTGCTTTGGTGGGTCTTCGAGATTCTTTCGATAACCTATGTTGTGTTTGCAGTTAAATGAATAAATTTAACAGAAAAATATGGGAAAACGTATTGTACCAAAAATAACAAATTGCTTTTTTGAACTTCATTTTTTTATTTCCCCGATCTAAACCCACGTTCTTTTAGACTAAATTAATGGAAGTTCAGTTCGTTTCAGTCGACACAAATTAACTTCAATTCACCTGTAGATACTTAACTCAAATGACTGAATGAGGCTATCTTTAAGGGATTCAGGAGTACAAAAAGTAACAACTTTTCTCACCTTTTTTTGTTTCCCCTATATAAACCCATATGACATACCCCACGACTCCAAAAAACAAAAAATCTTCCTTTTTGCGCTAAAGATTTTACCCTTTTTGAATGAAACTGAACTTCCAACTTATTCTTTAAATTGATATTTTTGTGTTTTCTCTTTTTAAATCAAAACTTAGGTATGCGTTGTAGAAATATATGTATAAAAGGAACATATTTTAGTTAGCTCCTTTATCCTACTCTAACTAGTTATTTCTGTTATTTACTAGTGGCTTTAAATATAACATGTGCTCTATTTATAGGTCTAAACAAGATACGACTTAACAAAAATTAATTGAATGAACACCTCAAGATTCTTCTGTTCATCCCAATACTCATGCTCTTTCTCTTATGTAATATGATATCTCTTCATTTTTCCAATTTATGAGTTTTTAAACACATTGAGTTGCCCTTCTCTACTGCTACTCTTTCTCTTATCACAACTGTCATTAGAGTTTATTGAAGCTCCTTTGAAGCCATCAAGTCTCAATGTTTATCTCTTAATTCTAAACGAGGTAGAGAATAAAGTTAATTATTTTAGTAATCATGTTTGCTTGCTAGAGAATAAATATGAGAACTAGAACAATATTGACTGGGAGCACAACTAAATAGACTAATCGTATGAGGTCACACATTATAGCACAAGTTGGACAAATCAACTGAAGCCCATATTGGGCCTTCGGTTCTCCGGCCATAAAGGGAGAAGAATTGATTCTCCTAATTTGCCTAGGGTTGTTCTATTATGATATAATATTAGGTACGCAGCACATCATTAAGCCGTATCTTTACATAAAATAGAGAGCTACAAAAACCCTAATACCTCCCCAAAAGTCGGCGTTTATAACCACCAAAAGCAAGAGATTTTCTCTTCCGTTCTAGCAGACATTATTGGTGTTCAACTGCGCTCGTTGACTGATTAGGGAATTCACACTTCATAGGGTATATATCTAATCCCTATTGATTGATTCATGTGTTTCATTATGTATGTGATCCTATGATAGATTTTAGTAAATAGTTTCCTTCAATTCCACTATATATGCATCTATAAGTTCCTATAGTGGTACAAGTTTTGCCTAATTGCATAATATTTATATGATCATGTTTTGTATGTAAAGTTGTTATTTTGATACAATTAAGGGAGGATTTGTTTTATGACTTACATTTGCATAATTAATATTTTATATTAATTTATTGGAATTAAAAATAGAAAAAATGGAAACTAATAATCCCACCTTTGCCACTTCTGCTGAAAACAATCCCACCTCTTCTAGTAAATCCCATATTTGCTTTGCGGATTTGCATCCCATAATCCTATTGTGTTCATGGGGTCCAAGTCCACAATGCAACAGTTTAACAGCCATAGCATTTACTTCCAATTTTTCGAAATCAGCTTTGTCATATTCAGAGAAGGGTTTAGGATTTACCTCATTTTTGTCATTAGTAGTTGTGACCTCAAAATCACCAACTTCAATGAGTCTCAATACCTGGTAGTTTTCGGCCTTGATGAATATCTCCATTCTGTTCTTCCAGTAGGAATAGAACTTCCCATTGAACATAGGAGGTCTTTGCGTAGAGTAACCTTCCTCAAGTTTCTCGGTGGTATTTATTGTTCCTTGGATCTTTTTCTCAATAGGGTTTCCTATCTTTCGTGAGTTCCTGCTCTGATACCAATTGTTATTTCACTAGGAACAATACAAGAGGGGGGTGAATTGTATGTGTATAAATAAACGTAAATTTTTGCGGAATTATAAACTTGAACAAAGAAACAAGCTAAAGGAACACAAGGGATTTTTACGAGGAAAAACTTCTTAGGCCCAACAAGAAGAAACAACATCGACTACTAGGGATTTTAAACTCAACTCTTTCACTAATTAGGCCAAACAACTTTGTTACAACCTAATTCTACTCACAGGCCACACCTTGCGTTCCTAAACTCAAGTTCTTGAACAATTGTTCCCTTAACAGATGTTCCTCTCAACTTCACTTGAAGTTTTCTCACTTTAACTCGCTTCACTCAAAGTTTCTCTCTTACTGAACTTCACTCAAAGTCCCCTTACCCCAAAAACCAAAATACAATAGATCAAATAAACTTAGTGGAATTAGAGTAAGAAGGCAAAGAACAAATGGCTTTTATGAGAGAATGAAGGCACTAACACTTTATTACTTAGTTAAACTCACTAATTCACTTGGTCAGACACAAATTAGAACCTCATTAGACACTAGTATTCATAGTAGTAATAACTTAGAACATGGGATTAAAACATGTGTTAGTGATAAAACCATTATCCCATGATGTTCCTTACTTAGAGGAACACGTTCCTCATTCAACCCATAATCTCCATGATCACTGTTAAACGTGGGAGATAATTGTGTTACTGCTCCCTTAATTTTAGCAACCACATAAAGCAGTAATTCTAAAACCTGATTTAATTAAAAAGTATTCTAATTATTAAAACCAAAATAAAATCCTTTTACCAAAAATATTATCTTTAAAATATTTTCCATAAAAACTGAAAAGGATATTTATTATCTTATTAAAAATAAAATTTTTTCCTTAAAAAGATTTTCCTTAAAATCAGATGTTTCCTTAAATGAAACGGTTACCTAGGATCTAGGCATAAATTACTCAACAGACATAATTAAACCGTTGTACTGCTTCATCCTAGGTCTAGTTCCTTTTAATAGTTAGTTCCTTTAACTTAT
This sequence comes from Beta corolliflora, assembly GCA_947648045.1. Lineage (NCBI taxonomy): Eukaryota > Viridiplantae > Streptophyta > Magnoliopsida > Caryophyllales > Amaranthaceae > Beta > Beta corolliflora. The sequence goes on along the minus strand of CANSZD010002926.1, from coordinate 470,409 downwards.
TAGTTAAGCGTCAGTTCGTGCATTCATTCCTGAAAGGAACAAACGCTCATTCTCATTCTAAATTGCCATAGTTCCTTACCATTCTTACTGCTCGTTCCTTTACAATGGGCCCAGAAACAAAAAGCCCCCGCTTTAGTCTTCTTGCTCCAAGTCTTGCTCCAAGTCTACAAATCTTGAAACATCTTTACTTAGTCTTCAAAATCCCAACTTGATTTCTTCCTTGACTTAGTATTCTCTTTGTTCCTTTCATTGATACCTTGAAATTCATTCACTTAAACAACTGGTTAGTCCAATACTTAGTTTGCATCTTTGTTCCTTTGTCATCATCAAAACTAGCTTTCAACAAAGTTAACCCCCTTTTAACAGGTAATCCTCCCCCACCTACACCACTTACCTCCCCACCTCCAAAAATAGGAGCACCCACTCCTCCCCGCACCTCCCGCAGGCCCCTGCACCCCTCTTCCCTCCCTCGCCCCTCTCCTCTCCTCTCCACCGTGGAGGTGGCACCACCAACCACAAGCAACAGTGGCAGCAAAGCAAGAAGAAGCTCCAACAACAGTGGCTAATTAACGACAAGGCAACACAACAACAAGGCAACACGACACCAACAACAACATCAGCACCGAAAGAGGAGAAAGGAGAAAGGAGAAACAATCCCACCTTCCCTTAATTCTCTCTTTTCTTCCATTCTCCCCTTCAATTTTAATCCCTTAATTCATAATTCTAACCCCAAAAATTAAATTAAAAATAATTTCGTTGAGTTTAATCTTCCCATCTCACCTACCTCCAGAAAATTTGCCGTTAAATCGGTTAAATTATCAAATTGGAGGAGGAAATTGGGGAAAATGGTGAGATTTTGAGGTGGGTTTTTTGTTTTATGAAGTGGGTCATAATTATAAATATAAATGAAGGATCCAATGTGGGATGATGCAAGTACTCCATCAACATCAAACCCTTTAATGCAGGCTGTTTCTACTCCAAAACGAAGGTGGTTTAGTGCAGATTTCAATGTTTTTTGTTGAATTTGTTTGGATTTTATTGTTGATCTTGCAGTTGAATTATTTGTTTTTTTTTGGAGAGGAATTTGTCATGAGCTGAAGATCTGGGAGATTTAGATGATGGGTTGTTTGAATTTTGGTGAATTTGATTTGGGTTTGGATTATTTGGACTTAATTTTGATATTTGGATGCATTCATAAGAAATTGAAGTTGCATGTTATATGATGTTGGATTTCATCTAATTTTGGTTATGTTGATATTCTGTGACTTTTGTGTTGTACTGTTGCGAAGTTTATGATGATTTGAGGTAGCTTGAGGTACTTGCATCGAATTATTTTCAAGGTTTTATTCCAAGTCAGCTCAGAGATCATGTTCATCTGTTATGTTCTGGAAATATCTTTCTATTTGTACATACATTTAGTGTTTTGACTTGTTTGTATATCTGAACATAATATGATGATTGGGTAGGGGGTTTTCGGGTTTCGAGGTGGAGGATTCCGGGTAGGGGGTTTTCGGGGTGGATGGGTTTTTTTAGTGTGGGTGTTATGGTGGTGTGGAGGCGGCGGGGGTGGTGGTGGTGGTGCCCATGGTGGTGATGGAGGCGGCAAGGGGTGGTGGTGCCACCCATGGTGGTGATGGAGGGGGTGCCATGAAAGAAGGATGTAAGGTGGGAAGAGAGAGTGGGAAGAGAGAGATTAAAGGACAAAAAATAAAAAAAATAAAAAAATAACTTGTTAAACAGGTTGGAGGTAAAAAAGCTTGTTTTGAGAATATGGGGGTCAAAGGTGGGATTGTTTCCAGATTTCGAAAAGGTGGTATTGTTTTCAGCAGAAGTGGCAAAGGTGGGATTATTAGTTTCCATTTTTCCTTAAAAGTTTTGATTTATATGTTTTTTATGCTCGAATTTATTCAATAAAGATCCTATTTTTTTATTATGACTGAAATCAATTGGTTAATTTAACTCCTAATTTTCAGATTTTTAAAGCTTATATTTGTTAGAATAAAAATTATATTGTGACTAATTTCATTAATCATTAAAATAATTTGTTAACCATTAATGATTTAATTTTTAATTTGTTAAATAAATCTAATGATCATCACCCACAAAGATTTAAAATAATACGATGGCAGAAAATAATTTGTTATTTTTTCCACTATTTTTTGCATTTTTTTCTATATTGTTTATTGAATTTTAGTTAATTTTTATGTTTAATTAGATTAATCATAAACTTTAAGGATAAAAATTAAAATATTTTATTTTATCTATTACGATAATTGAATGAATAACTCCAATCATCATATTTTTTTGGAAAATAATTGTTGAATTTTCTGAATTTTTTCAGATATTATTAGATTTTATGCCCTAATTTTTATTCTTGTTAGATTTAATGTTTAATCAAGATAATACATTGAAATCTAAATCTTAACAACCTAATATTCCGTTTAATTTTTGTTGATTTATGCAAATTTTCCGCCATAATTTTCGAATAGTCAAACCTAAATAAATTCCTTAATCTTTAAATAAAAGTTGGCTAAAGATAAATTAAATTTATGTAATTGTTGCACAAATTTAAAGGAAAGTTGGCCACCATGGCTGGTTGGACCTACCTATGAAGGTGGAGCCACGGTGGAGGGCGAGATTAGGACGGTAAAAGGCGAAGCATTGATGGTGGCAAATAGCGGCAGAACCACGCACGTTTAACATGCGGTGGCTTACTACTGTCAGTCTGGTGCGCGTTGGTGGCCCTTGCTGGCGGCGTGTGCTTGGGGTTTTAATTTTGTCGACCGGCTTCGTCTTAGGCTTCTCAGTCGCAGGTGTTGGGCGGTCCTATGTGGCTGCTGACTAGCGTGTGGTCAGCCGTGAGGAGGCGGCGACACTGCTGCCATGTGGGCTAACGAGTACTGTCGAATGAGAGAGTGGGTATGAGGCTCGCCGTGATGGCTGGGCCGTGGCTATTGTGGCAGTGGGATTCCTTACCCTGCTGCTGTGGTGGTTTCCGTCGTGGTCCTTATTAGGGGTGATAATGGCTCGGTCAAAGCTCGGCTCGTGGTAGCTCGGCTCAGATTCGGGCTTGGCTTGTTAAAGCTCGGCTCGAAAAAGCTCGTGAACAGGCTCGATTATTATTTTACATAAAAAAATTATTATAATTTAAAGCACCTTAAAAAGTTATTATAGACTAAAACTCTTTAAAATGTTATTATACAATACGTATCCTTTTATACAGATTTTTACATTGAACAATTCATGTCTTTCTTTTTATATCCTTTAGATCTAGTTTGTCGATTTTTTATGTATATTTGTAAATAATTCATTTGGTTAGCATGTAAGAAATGAAATAAAATATGTTTATTCATGTTATTTTTTAATTTAGTCTATTATTCTACAAGATTTGTCAACAATTTATTTAAAAATTTCGAATATGAAATTTTTGTTTGGTTTAATGTTGTGTTGGTTTATTTTATATTATGATTCCAATTATGCAAATTTGTGATTATTATAGATTAATGCCATGTTTAAATTGTAATTGAATTAAAATAGTAAAATTTTCTAAATAATTTATAGCTTAAATTGGTTAAGTTTTATAATTTTTATGAAAAGGTTAATTTACTTACTAATTGTTAATAAGTACATACATTGTATTTATTTTATTATGATATTATAAATACGTGGATGTTTAATTTAATATGTATGATATTATATTTTGCATGTTATGACTAGTATGGCCTGAATTAGGATAGAAAATACGATTAGCGAATCTTTAAATTTGAATGTAAGTTAAATACGATCTGAGAATCGTTTGTAATTTTAAAATTTCAATTATTTATTAGTTCAAATTATATAATTAAGCATGACTGCATGAGGATCCATGGAAATTCAAGGGAATATTCATGAAAATTAGTTTTCCTAAATTTAGGGGTCATACTAGATCATTTTAATTGTTACTTTCATTAGCTTTAGCATTTATTTTGCTATTAAAATGCTTGCTTCTAAGTTTACATGTGGTTATTTAATTTATGTATTCACTTTTGATTGACCATCTTAGTAAGCTTAGGTCCCCAAAAGTAATATTAAGTTTTAATTGCTATTTCCAAACAACACCTATATAAAGCCTTAGATAATGAGTAATAGGTTTGGCCAAAGTAACTCATAATTTCGAGGATAGTAGGGTAGGTTTTTGAAACTTGCATGTTAATTTTAGTTTAACTTAACAAAATCATCAAAAGACAAAATTTTGGGTTTTGAAGCTAAAAGATAGGAGTAAACAAGGAGTTGTTAGCATGTCTACCAAGATTTATAATTAGTTATAATTAGTAAAATGTTTACTTATCTCAACTACTATACATTAAAGTCAGAGCCAAAGTCCGTTTGATTGTAGTGGTAGGGGATCTTGGTTATTTCTTTAGTCAACAGGGGACTTTCATTTTAAATAAAGGGCGGTAGTTGATTAACATTTGTGTTGAATTGCTGCTTTTAATATACATTGATTGAATCTTGCTTTATTGGTTGTCGTAGAATCATGTCTAGTAACAACAACAACAACTCTACATATAATTTGAGCTCCTTACTTATGAAGGACAAATTGAATGTTGAACGTTTCATTGCAAGTGAAAGGGATATGAGAATCGTTCTTAGATCTGAAGAGTTCAAAACTTTCACATGCAAGGAGGAAGCAACCTTACAAGAGATGCATGGAATGCTTACCGAGGCCAGAAGTATCATCTCTAACAATCCAGGGAAAGAACATAAGGATGTACGTATGGTTAGTAAAGGGAAACCGCTCTAAAGGAATGGGATTGGTATTAAGAAGGACAAAAGCAAACAAGTATCCAAGTCTGAAACTTCTGAAAAGCAAAAGACTATTCTAGAACTAAAAGTTGTTGTTGAGCAATATTGTTACTGGTGTAACAAAGTTGGTGGTTGGAAAAGCAGTTGCCCCAAGTATCTAAAGGATAAAGGAGTTTCTACTTCAAATATGTATGGTATAGAAGTTAACTTAGAAACTTATGCTTTTTGGGTATCTGATACCGCTTGTGGTTAGCACATTGTCTGTAATATGTAAGGCATTAAAAGAAGTAGAACATTAGGAAAGGGAGACGTAGATCTTCGCGTTGGCAATGGACCAAGAGTTGCTACATTGGCTGTGGGAGTATATAGTCTTAAAACTGTGAAGTCACCAAGAGTATTGGATAACAAGTTTAAAGGATATGTTGCTATTGTAATTGTTAAGGAATTGTGAATTCGCCAATAGTATTGGATAACAAGTTTGAAGCATGTGTTGCTATTGTGATTGTGATTGAATGATTTTCAGGTAAGGAACACAAAAACATGTTTTAACTGTGTTTTATGGGTTAGTATTCAACTTTGCTGATGTGTGTGTTTTGTTTTGTCATTTCCATGACCTGTCACTTGGTGGGTGGCAGTAAAAATCTGTTGCAGGTTCAAAATTTGAAATTCTCTAAAGTTGAAGGTTTTGGATTGCTAAAGTATGAATGGTAGTATTGATTTGAATTTCAAAATGAGGTCGCTCGACTTGTAATACTTTAGTTATTAATGTAATTCTTTTTGTGAAGTTTAATTAAAGTTTTTAATAGTAATTAATTTTTATATTCTTGGTTTCACATTCTTTGATATAATTCAATAAGTGTGATGGTAGCAGTTGGTCAGCTCGACTAGAAGTTCTTTAATTCCACTGTGCATTAATCCTCTGTAAGCTGGTCGAGAAGGACCGCCTGTTACAATAAGTATATTATCCACTACTAATACAATTTAATGTAAAGGTGGAATCCAACTCAACATTAACAATAATTTTTTAATGATCATTAGGAGTGATACTTTTTACCCCAAAGACATTGTCCAATATGTCACATTCTGCTATCATTATTTTCTTCTAAAATTGTTCAATTGATATAGGAGGGGTGATAAAGCACTAGCAAGGACCCTTTTGCAAATAATAATAATTTTTGGAGGGTTTAACAAAAAACTCGGTGATTACTTTTTTTTCTCCATAGATTGCAGTTGATTCATAATAATTCATAAATAATAGGTGTCTCAAACACATAAATATAGGTTGATTTATAAATAACAAGTGTCTTAAACACACAAATAGGGGTTCTTATAATTGCACTTTTTTGGGGGGAAAAAGCTAGTGGAACACGCTAATCGATGCAACTTTTTACTTTATTCAGATAACAGTTGTACTTTTTTTTATAAGATATAATTTAACACACAAACATGAGTTGATCTACAAATAACAATTGTTTCAAATCCATAAAGATGGTTTATAAAAAAACAAGTGTCTTACACACACAAGCAAATGTTCTTATAAACACCACTTGCACTTTTTTGAGGAAAAAAGTTGCCGAAACACGCTAATCGATGCAACTTTTACATTTTTCATATTAAATGCAACAATTGGGATGACACGGACTCCTAGGCAAAATTTCTTAGGGTGAGATTAACAAAAAGTAATAACATGTGGGTATGTTAATAAGGAGAGAGAAAGTGGGGCCAACCCTAATACCACCACCGAGGCACTACCAGCAACCACCCATTAGCCACGACAGCCCCCCCTCTTAGCCCACCAGCCCCCCATTGGTTGGGTTGTGCGGTGGCGGTTTCGTGGTGTTTCGGTGTTGGGTTGTGATTTTGTGGTTTGTGCGGTGGTGGTTTCTTGGTGGTTTGGGTTGTGCAGTGGTGGTTTCGTGGTATCCGGGTGTTGGATTATGGTTTCGTGGTTGTTGCGTTGGGTTGGTGGTGGTTGACGTGGTGGTCGTGTGAGGTGGTGCTGGTGAAACGAGGTGGTGGTAGGGTGGTGCTGGTGAAAGTAGGTGGTGGTTTGGTGGTCATGGTGGAATGGGGGGTGGTCAATGTTGGTCAAGGTGGGTGTTGGAGAGAGAGGGGGGGTGAATGTTTTGGTAGATTAATGTTGATTAGGTTAGGTTAAGGGGGGGTTAATTAGTTTTAGTAAGGGTATATGTGTAATTTCACACTCATAATCTTTACCAAAAATGGAAAGAAGGAAAGTGTTGCATTTAATTTGAAACATCCGTTTTTAGAAACTGTTGCATTTAATTTGATACGGAGGAAATATTACAGTTATACTTTTTAACAAAAAGTAAGATTTAACACACACAAACATGGGTTGATTTATAAATAACAAGTGTCTCAAATACATAAACATGAGTTGCTTTACAAATAACAAGTGTCTTAAACGCGCGCGCACATACACACACGAACACGCACACGCGTGCGCGCGCACACACACACACGCGTGCGCGCTCACACACACACGCAAATAGTGGTTCTTAAAATCACTTTTGTTTTTTTCCATGTCTCACATTAAAATCCGTTGAGTAATACCGAATATGACAATTTTTTTATCCAATTAGTGTACTTCTGCTGATATCTACCTAGCTTTCGCTGCTTTTCCACCTTTATGCCAACCCATTTTATGTTGAACCCTCCAACAATTTCTTTTTGCAAAAGGCTCCTTACTTGTGACCATTTGGACTCTCGCTGCTAGTGCTCTATCACGGCTTAGAGATGTGAGGAGTGATAAAGCCATAGCAACTAGTGGCCAAAATGGTCACTAGCAAGGACGTTTTTGCAAAAAAATTATTGGAGGGTTTAATATAAAATTCGTTATTTACTTTTTTTTTTTCCAGAGATTACAATTTGTACTTTTTGACAAAAAGTACAAAATTAACATACACAAACATGGGTTGATTTATAAATAACAAGTGTCTAAAACACATAAACAAAAGGTTGGTTTATAAATAACAAGTGTTTTAAACACAAAAACAGGGGTTTTTATAAATTGTACTTTTTTTGGTGAAAACGCTGGCGAAACACGCTAATCAATGCAACCTTTTACTTTTTTCAGATTACAATTGTACTTTTTGGCCAAAAATAAAAAATTTATCACACAAACATGGGTTGATTTACAAATGACAATTGTCTCAAACGCATAAATATGGGTTGGTTTATACAAAACAAGTATTTTAAACACACAAACAGAGGTTCTTATATATAACCAATTGCACTTTAATGTGGAAAAAAGCTAACTAAACACGCTAATCGATGCAAATTTTTTTTTTTAGATTGCATCTTTACTTTTTGTCAAAAGTAAGATGTAACACACAAAGACATGGATTGATTTATAAATAACAAGTGTCTCAAACACATAATATAGGGGTTGAATTATAAATAACAAGTGTCTTCAACACATAAATAGGGGTTCTCAAAGTCGCTTTTGTTTATTTTACAATTTTTTTATTGATTTTCTTACAGATTTGACAACTTTCCTTTTATTTGACAATTGCCTTTTATTTTATACATACACCCTTACTTATATTTTTGTTGCACTTAAACCCTTGCTAGTGACCAAATGATCCAAAGTTGCTAGTGCTTTATCACTTCTCTTAGAGATGTACTCCCTCCGTCCCATAATATAGTGCTTACTTCTTTTTTTGCACGGGAATTAAGGAGAATGGAGGGAGTAGTAGGATCTCAAAAAAAATTATTTAATAAATACTTTTGTCTTGGAACTACTCCCTTAGTTTTGCTTTCCTTTAAAAAAAATCAAAAAACAATAAATGTTCCTTGGAATGGTGTAAAATATTAAATAGATGCACACATTTTAAAAGAAAAAGTAAGGTATTTTGGAGAATTTGGGTAAAGATTGAGGATATTTTAGTCCAAATAAATTGATAAAAATAAAATAGGCACAACATTTTGGGACACCCAAAAAGGAATGTAAACACTATATTATGGGTCGGAGGGAGTAGTTATTATGTCCAAAGTCAATATAAGATTCTTAATATCAATCGTAGAGGCAGAGTAAGAAAAGCATTAATTGAATGTTACTTTTTCTTTGAGGGAACTACGCTATTAATTGGCCAATCATCATAAAAACATGACCAAGTCTTTTTCTCCATTTTTGAGACATGTATGTAGTTGGAGACAATTCCATGTTTGACCTTTCATAGTTTCAAGTGGCAGTACTAAAAAAGGATCCAAATCTAAGCTTTATGAAGAACATTATAAGGTTTTGCTAAAAATAACTAAATGAAATGGGTCTTTCAAATAGCCGCAAAAGGCGCAAAATGCGGCTCCCATGTGCTAAAAATAACACATTAGCTCCTGCTCTTTCTTAGTAAGGGCAATAGGGCATGGCTTGACCCAAAAACTTGCTCACTTTTTCTTCAATTGTTGTCGACAATAAGAAATTAAACTATGATATCTTTTTTTTCTATGGGATAAATTGTATATGCTCTTTATCTTTCTCTTTCAGCTAGATTTCTTTCTAGACTCGTATGATTAGTATGTGATGAGTTCTAAGTAATTGAACCTGGCCAGTGGCAACATATATATGTCGCATGGCTTGACGCATTGGCCCAAAAAATTGCTCACTTTTTCTTCGATTGTTATCCACAAAAAGAAATTATACTATTTTTCCTTTTTTTTTCTATGGGATAAATTGTATATGGTCTTTATCTTTCTCTTTCAGCTAGATTTCTTTCTAGACTCATATGATAAGTATGTCTAGGAAGTTAGGAACATTGATGAGTTTTAAGTTGTTGAACCTGGCAACATATATATGTCACAATACATCACCTTTTTCCTCGAACAAAGGCAAATAGGTATAATATACTAATATTCAATTACAAATTTACAATCATGCTCTTTAACTAGGTTTTATGGAAACCGGAACATAATTAGGGGAAACAAAGGGAAACATACAACACAGTTTAACTAAAATATTTTCTTTTAGAAGGCATCAAGAATGCCTCTATTTAAATATGTCAATAGGACGAGTTAAGTAGGAGACCCACTCCATCCCCGCAAAAATAGGAGGGGGGGATGGGTCTAGGTTTGGTGGGGCTTAGGGAGGGGATGGGGATGAAAATTGTACCCGCAATGGGTGGTGGAACGGGTGTGGATTTTATATTATACCCGCCCCATTCCCGCTCGCCTCGCCATACTCGCCCGCCTCGCCATACTCCCCCGCCTCGCTTCTCCTCCATATATAGACTTCTCGTTGAAGAAGTCGAATTGTTTTACGATATACACCTTTGATTTTCATCTTAAATCTGCTATATTGAAGGTAATTTTTATCTTAAATCTGCACAAAATGAAGAAGTTCTTCTAAGGCAGGAAATGTGTCATTTGGGTTTCATATAGGTTTCAGGTTTTGAAATGCCTTTTGCGACGGTGCTAACAACCAAATAACAACGAGAATACACGTTACTACCTTTCACGATGGGGGCTAATGACGGGATTTTCCATCAAAGACGACCCCTTTCATGATGGTATCGCAACTAAGGCTGGCAATGGGTCGGGTGGACCTCAACCCGCTCCCATTACCCGCTAACCAAATCCCCATCCACACCATCCATCACCCGCCAAAAGTTCCATCCATATCCGCCACATCCATCAACAACGGATGGAGCAGGTGGGGCGGGTGGGAAATGGATAGTACTAGAAAAAGTTGTTTGTATACTTAATAACTTTAAAAAATTGATAAATGAAAATTCAGTCATCGATTAACAGCAAAGCGACTAAATATCAATTGTCTACTTTTAATACATGGCAAAATTAAATACTAGTCATAATATATATAGTAGTATATCTTATAAATAGATTGTTCTTACAATTGTCTACTTTTAATACATGGCAAAATTAAATACTAGTCATAATATATATAGTAATACAGACGATAAAGGTATAATTCCCGAGGGTCAATTCTAATTTAGTTCTTATTTTACTAACAATCTATTTTTCATGATGTAGATCCTTTAAAGGAATTGATGCCCTCTTGTATATTTTTTTTTTGAAGGCATGCTCTCTTGTATATTATAACCTCTAATCTTTCTAATCCTATACATATTATATTATTATTCATATCCATGCTCATATGTTTATTAATCTCATCAGTTCACATGTTTATTTTTGTTAATCAAAGACCTAAACAAATATTCTAATGTTGGATAATATGTTAGGTTCATGGTAATTTGATTGCTTAAATGACATATCACAAAAATTAGTCTTTTGCGTGTTTAATGAACCGACATAGATTAATTTTTATTTGCATAAACCTAGACATGAACCATATTAAGTAGAGGCAAACAGTGTGAAAATTTGATTCATGATCATATTCGTACTCTCACCCCTAAAGTCAATCTTTGGTTCATTGACTAATTATGAAGTCAGTTGTCCCTATGATTTCCCAATATCCAATTAGGTTAATGATTATTATTTAATAGAGTTGTTGGCAACTTCTTTATTTCAAAACTTTGTCAAAACTAAAACCATTTATAATGAGGTAGTTAAATACGCGCTCATATAGCGTAGGCAATAAAAATCACGCCTACAAAAATGAAACAATATAACTTACGCTAAAAAATTAATAGAGTAAAAGCGGTTGTGACTTGTGGAGTTGACCCAAAACTGACATTCCGGCTTATAATTAATAACATGTTGACCTAGTTATAGAATGTGGCGACTTACAAATAACTCGAACTCGAAGTTACTCGACCAGAAATCAGAACCAACCCATATATTGCTTTACAAGTCTATTTCAAGCATTTTGGAATTTTTGATTCGACAATTGTGGCCTTTACCCTTTCCAACTTTGAACCCTCATTAATTAATAACCAACAATTCTGCATAAAGGGAATCCAGATAATACACCCTTCTTTTGGAAACCTTTCAATCCAAAGACCATTCTTGTCTCTCATAACTCCTATAAAGTCCGTTGGCGAATTGTTAGTCATAGGCTAGCTCACAAGAAAGCATAAGCGTTTATTGTAATACAACGACCTTTTCATGAGGGGGTTCCCATCTTGAAAGATTGTTAGTCACAACTCTTACTTAACTCCTCTAAACTAGAGGTGATCAACATGGGCCTGGCCTACGGAAACGACTCGACCCGAAAATGGACGGGTTTAGGGCACGATTTTTCGGCCCGCGGTTTTGGGCACGATTTTTCGGCCCGCAGTCGGGCCCGGTCCACCCCGATTTTTTGGGCAAAAATTCTGGACCACGAGCAACTTAAATATGCAAAACTAATCTAAATTTTGGCCCGTCTCGAAAATGTCCCGAAAAGCACGCTTGGCCCGCCTCGAATTTGCGGGTTATGGCGCGGAATTTTCGGCCCGCGGCTAGGCCCGGCTGAGACTTTAGCCCGAAATGGGCCACTTTGTCTGGGCCAAGCCCGACCCGACCCATGATCACTTATACTCTAAACCCACACCAGGCCAGCCACATATCTACAACCACTGTTGCAAATTTAGAATAACCACCCCATTTGCTGTATATACTTCCTCCATTCAGAAAAAGTAAAACACATCTCTTTTTTTTGCGAATGCTTTTTGAGATAAGTGTTTCACTTATTTCAAAACGGAAAAAGTATTGTATTAACCTTTACTACTAATCGTGAGTAGGAGTGTTCATGGGTGGTTAACCATTTCGGTTCGGTAACCGAAAGTTTCGGTTTGCTCTTTTTTGCGAACCGTAACCGTAACCGTTTAGACCGGTTACCGCCTAGCTGTTAACCGTTTTTTCGGTACGGTTTTTCGGTTAACCATTAACCGTTATTCAAGTTATAATATTATATTTTACTTAATGTAAATATATATTTTCTATTTGTTTTGTGCATATACTTTAATATTATATAAACTCTAATATAAAATGTATTGTAAGGTGGATAATAGATCCATTGAAAACATAATAACACTAAGGATTTACTCCATTTCCTAATTATATTGTTTAAATTAGCACTAAAGTTTTCGAATAATCACATACTTCCACTAATTGTTGTTACTTAGTAACAAATATTAAAATTAATGTAGTTGTTGGAAAATATTTCACAATTATTAAATAGAAGAAAAAATATTTCGATTATCCGTTCTCTCAAAAATCATAACCGTAACCGTACCGTTTAACCGTTACTTTTTTACCGGTTCGGTAACCGTACCGTTAAAACTTTTTTTATCGTAACGGTTACCATCCATATAGACCGGTTTTTCGGTTTCGGTTTTTTATGAACACCCCTAATCGTGAGTTGGGCTGGCAATGAGTCGGAGATGGGGTGGGTGCACCTCAACCCTCCCCATCACCCGCGACTCAAATTCCCATCCACACCATCTATCACCGGTCAAAAATTCCACCCGTATCCGCCCTATCTCTCAACCGCGGGTGGAGCGGGTGAGAAATGGTTGACAAAAAAATTGTTTGTAGACTTAATAATAGAAACAAAATGAAAATATAGCCATTGATTAACAGCAAAACGACTAAATGTCGAATTATCGATTGTTAATTTATAATACATGCCGAAAACTAATACTAAAAATAATATATATACTAGTATATTATATATATTTTTACATATATTAGTATTATTAGTGGGCGGATGGATGGAGCGGGTGATGGGTAAAAAAATTCACCCATCTCCTACTTTCACCACATTTCGATTATGTAACCGAAAGTTCCGGTTCACTCTTTTTTACGAACCGTAATCGTAAGCGTCTAGACTGGTTACCGCCTTAGCGGATATTCATTTTTTCGATACAGTTTTTCGGTTAACCATTAACCGTTCAAGTAATACTACTATATATTACTTAATGTACATATACATTTTCTAGTTTTTGTGCATATAATTTAATATTATATATATATATACATATATATATGTATATATACATATATGTATATATACATATATGTATATATACATATATGTATATATATATATATATGTATATATATATATATGTATATACATATATATATATATATACATATATATATATATATATATATATATATATATATATATATATATACATATATATATATATATATATATATATATACATATATATATATACATATATATATACATATATATATATACATATATATATATACATATATATATACATATATATATATACATATATATATATATATATATATATATATACATATATATATATACATATATATATACATATATATATATACATATATATATATACATATATATATATATACATATATATATATACATATATATATACATATATATATATACATATATATATATACATATATATATACATATATATATACATATATATATATATATATATATATGTTCAAATATAAAATGTATTATAAAGTGGATAATAGATCCATTGAAAAACATAACTAATTATAGTGTTTATATTATTGGTACTAAAGTTTCCAAACAATCACATACTTTCTCTAATTGTTGTTGCTTAGTAACAAATATTAAAATTACTATAATTGTTGGAAAATGTTTCACAATAATTAAAGAGAGAAAAAAATAATTCGATTTTTTCGGTTAACCATTTACTCAAAAATCATAACCGTAACCATGCCGTTTAACCATTACTTTTATCGTTATGGTAACCGTACCGTTAAATTTGTTTTTATCGGTACATTTACCACCCATTTAGACCGGTTTTTCGGTACGGTTTTTTTTATGAACACCGCTATTATTCACATACTTTGTTGTGACAATCATTTGTAGGTATGTGGATAATAGCGAAATTTTTTGGGTCAGGTTCAGGTTCTACATATATCTTCATAAAAGGATATTAGGTACATGTGGTTTTTCGGTACAATTTTTTGTATGAACACCGCTACTAGGTACATGTGGGATCTTGTTAAAATCTCTCAGTAGATATTTCCCAAAATATCAACTTTTTTTTTACTGATACTCAAGGATATCAATGATTAAAATTCTGCATGAGCAAACGAAAAAAACAAACTAGGTAGAAAAACCAGATTTAGTTATAATACGGCCTTAGGGGTGTGTATATGTACATATGTCGATGCTCTTGCGCTACAGTTCTAGCACGAATTCAGCTTTGTTTGTAATAGCTATAATTGAATTTAGTATGAATAAATATCTTAACTTGCTCGATAAACGGCTCCAACATATATACTAACATCCAAAAAATATTTATGAGCGACATGTTCACTTATGTTTGTGTCAATTATTAACTTTATGAACTATAAACGCGTTTATTTTCATTTGGAAAGCTCATTTCTTATTCTCATAGTAAATAGGAAACCGGTTTAAGTTGCTCAACTAGCTAGTATGTAGCCTAGGCAATACCTTGAGTCATCATGTGTCATACATTTTGCTTGGTGAAGAAAACATGTTGATGGTACTGATTTCAGGAGAGAGAACAAATGAGGAGAGATAGAGGAGAAAGTGTATATATTGTTAGATTGTATCAAACTCCTTGACCTTAAATTGGAGTAATTGATCAAATATTTGATGATACAAGATGCCAGTCCTAACTATGTTAGGAATCCTGGAGAGATAATAATAAAACTATACAAATATTATATCCTAAATCGGTGAGAAAATATTATCCAAAATATATTCTCTATCACACCCATAGCGGGAGGAGGTCGGGCACTAAGACTGGACTCAAAATCCAAAATGCTAATTAAGAATTGTCATGGTAGTCCTTTGGTGAAGTTGTCAGCAAACTGATACCTAGTAGGCACATGTGGAACCTGAACCTGACCCAACGCAATCTTCTCCCGAACAAAGTGAATATCTATCTCCACATATTTGGTGCCTTGGTGTTGGACAGGGTTGTTAGACAAATAAATAACACTAACATTATCACAATAGATAAGGGTAGCCTGGCGAAGAGGGTAATGCAACTCAAGCAGTAAGTTATGAAGCCAACAAAACTCAGCAACGACATTAGCGACGCGTCGATATTCTGCCTCTGCACTGGATATAAAAAGAGTAGCATGGCGCTTGGAAGACCACGAAATAAGGTTATATCCCAAAAAATAACAATATTACGAGGTAGATAATGAGTGTCAGGACACCAACCCCAATCATCATCAGTTAAGTGATAAATCGCAGAGAAGAAGTAGGATATAGATGTAACCCATGATCAATGGTACCCTGAACACAACTTAGGATGCGTCTCAATGCATCATAGTGAGAGGGTCGTGGGTCGTGCATGGAAAGACATATATGTTGGATAGCATAAGCTACATCAGGGCGAGTGAAGGTGAGGTACTGAAGATCACCTGCCAAGCAGCGGTTATGAGTAGGATCTGGAACAGGAGGTCCAACAACCACACTAAGTTTAGAATTAGTGTCCACATGTTTAGCGGCAGGCTTACAACTAGCAATGCATGCACGCTCTAAAATTTCTGTGCATAATTCTACTGAGATATATAGAAGCATATAAGAAGGAGTACGAGTGACAACAATATCCAAAAAACAACCGAAAGGACTCAAGTCAGTCATAGGGCATTTAGTTTTCAACTAGGTAATAATGCACTCACGCAAAACATTAGAGGAGATAGCGAGAATAATGTCATCCACATATAGCAATAAATAAGTTGTGTGGGTCCCATGACAGAAGGTGAACAGATATAACATCACTTTTGGTGATTATAAACCCTATCTGTAATAAAAAAATTAGCGAACTATTGATACCATGCACGAGGGGCCTACTTGAGCCCGTAAAGGGCCTTGCGCAAGTAGCACACATAATGAGGAGTGCGGGGATCCACAAAACTAGGTGGTTGGTGCATGTAAAAAGTTTCTTTTAAGTCCCCGTGAAGGCTTTTTTGACATCTAACTGATAAGTTGGCCATATACGAGCCACTGCCAAGTTGAGAACTGTGATAATTGTTTGAGGTTTGACAATTGGACTAAAACTCTCATCACAATATCCTAAATTGATGAGAAAAAATATATATATGGGCCAATTGAGTAATTAAGGTGGCGTTTAATTCTCTTTAGTAATCCTTAAAATTAAAATAGGTGTTTGTTTTATAGAACCCTTTATTATTCATTTAAAATAGATATCATTTTTTCAAGTTTTTACTTTTTTCATATTTATAAATATTTTATGCCATTTTTGCAATTGTTTTTTTTTTCTCATTGTCATTGTCAATTTTAAAAAATTTAATTTTAAGGGTGTCATCTTAATATGTGTAAGATCTATGCCTTGAATCTGGGTTGAAGCGTGTGAGGCAAAAGACGAGCAAGTGGCTTGCTCGGTCCACCGGGTAGACTCGCCAGACCGGGCATCTAGAGTCGCTCGCCCGGGCGGTACCCGAGCAAGTGACCGGGCATATTCGTGCCAAAATCAGCTTACGCTCCCGACCGAGCGGTTTGGCCCGGGCAACCGGGCGACAGGTCTTTTGACGCGGGATGCTCGATTCCGTATAGGGTTATATAAATACTTTTAACCTAATTCGTTTATTCGATGATTAGGGTCATAATCACATCTGTAATTCTGGAATTCCTCAAGATCAATAAAGCTTTTCTCTCTCCTGCCCGTGGACGTAGCCAACACCCCGTTGGTGAACCACGTAAATCTGTGTGTGTTTCTTTATTGTTTTGCATTCATTATTTGTTCTTTCTCACATCCGTTATAACAAATTGGTATCAAGAGCCTTGGTTTTGATCTAAGTGAGAGAGATGTCTGGGATGAATGTGAAAATTGATAAATTCACTGGGAGAAATAGTTTTCGTCTGTGAATCAAGATGCGGGCTTTACTGAAGCAACAAGGTTGTGGGCACCGTTGGCAAAGAAGTCATAGGATTCAGTTACCGCTGATATGGCCGTTCTGGAGGAGAAGGCAACGATCATGTTGTGTCTTGCTGACGACATCATCACTGAAGTCGCAAAGGAGGAAACCGCATCTGGTCTGTGGTTGAAATTGGAGAGTTTGTACATGACAAAATCTCTAACCAACAAGTTGCTTCTGAAGCAACTGTCCAGTCTGTGCATGAATGAAGGTACACCTCTTAGGGATCACCTTGGTCAATTAAATACGATTGTCCTAGAATTGCGTAATATTGATGTTAAGGTGGAGGATGAGGATGCTGCTTTAATTCTGCTTGTTTCTTTAGCATTGTCATATGATAATTTTGTGCAATCTTTTATTGTTGGTAAAGATTATGTGTCCCTAGAAGAGGTTAAATCATCTCTTCATAATAGGGAATTGCACCATAAGGCATCTGGTAGTATAGGTACAGACAGTTTGGCCTCTTGATTAGTGGCCAGTAGTAGTAAGGGACATGGGAATTCTGGGAAAAAGAATTTCAGGAAATCCAGAAATTCTAAAGGGGGTCCTAAATCTAACGATGTATGTAATTACTGTAAGGAGAAGGGACATTGGAAGAAGGAATGTCCTAAGAAGAAGCATCAGGAAAATAAATCTGGGTCTGGTTATGAGGATGATCTTGCTTTAGTTGCTAATGAACAATCACATTGCAATGATGTGTGGGTTTTGATTCTGAAGCGTCGTATCATATGAGTCCTCGTAGGGAGTGGTTCACTACTTATGAGCAGGTAGATGGGGGAAATATATCAATGGCTAACAGTGCAATATGCAAGACAGTTGGAATTGGCTCCATCAAGATCCGGACACATGATGGTACATTTTGCACACTGAATAATGTTAGACATGTTCCATAGATGACCAAGAATCTGATTTCACTTAGTCTACTAGACAGTAAGGGGTTCAGTTTCTGAGGTGGGGGTGGAGTTGTATATGTCTGCAAGGGTTCAAAGGATGTGCTTAAGGGTGTCAAGTGTGGAACTTTGTATATTTTACAAGGTTCTACTCTCTCACGTTCAACTGCTGTTGCTTCATCTGAAATTCAGAAGGAGGATATGACCAATCTATGGCACATGAGACTTGGGCATATGAGTGAGAGAGGAATGCAAATCCTCTCTAAGGCAGATCTTCTGGGTGGCCACACACTAGTGGAGAGAAACGCAAGGGCTGCGGTCAAAACAGCCTTAAGGGTTGCGTTTTTGGCCAGCAGCCCTTTCTGTAGCAGCCCTTCACTAAAAGTGAAGGGTTGCTGCGGTTTTGACCATAACCGCAACCCTTCATAGTACAAAGGGCTGCAGTTTTGACCATAACCGCAGCCCTTGGGACCCAAAAAAATTAAAAAAAAATTAAAATTTCCTTTTTTTTGCATTTTTTTACTCCTAAATATATCAAAATACCGAGACAATCACAAATTCTACAAACGAAATTTGTTAAGCGTAGCAAAAATAGTATACACAAACTTTCACAGCATATAATATCTTTATTTTGCTTTGATCTGTAATATGAGACCAGTTTTCATACAATTCATCCTTACTAATCTTCTCCACCTTCAATCTCCTCCTCCTGCTCAACGCATCAAACATTTCTAACGTGAATTCCTTCGATTCAACATCCCTAAAATAAAATAAAATAAATACTTAAAATTCCAAAACAATGACAAATTAAACCTCACAAAATAAAATAAAATAAAATAAAAAACCTAAAATTCCAGATCTGGATGCAGCGACGACAATGAACCTAAAATTAACTAAATTTTGAGTTTCTGACTGATTTCGGTTAAGAAGGAAAAAAAACCTTTAGCGGCGGAAAGATTAAGAGAAACGTCGTCGGAGCAAGCGAACTGAAGAGCATAAATTGTGACCTTCCTTGCTTCCATTTTTAAGACCTGTGTTTTCTCTCTCCTCCTTCCTGCAGAATGGAATGGAGTTTTTGAACGGATTTGAATCAACAAGATCTGGGCAGCGACGGCGAAGGCATGTCGAAGAAGATTCTGACGACGTTCGTTGGTACGCGCGACGAGAGCGAAACGAAGCTGGGTTGTTGGTGTGCGACGTGTTGTGAGCGATGAGGAGGAGAGGGCTGGGCTGGTGGGTGGTTCGAAAGGAGAAAGGAGAGGGCTGGGCTGTGATGGCTAGTTCGAAAGGAGGGAGGAGAGGGCTGGGTTGAGGTCTAGGTCTTGAGATTTGTGAGAGAGGAGAGAGAATGAGGGAGAGGAGATGGTGAGATTGAGAGAATGAGATTTGAGGTTTAGCGCTGAACTTTTTAAGCCCACCGCGCCAATTCCATTCAAAATATAAAAAAAGCCCACCGAATTAATGATAAAGGGATGCGGCTAGCCCAAAAATCGCAGCCCTTTATTACATATAGAGCTGCGGTTTCGGCTAACCGCAACCCTTCACTAAAAGGGCTGCGGTTTTTGCATTGACCGCAGCCCTTCGTATACGACGGGTTGCGATTTTTGGGCTAACCGCAGCCCTTCACTATGAAGGGTTGCGTTTTTCAAAAAACGCAGCCCTTGCACTGCAGCCCTTGCGTTTTTTCCACTAGTGACAAGGTCACAAACCTTGAGTTTTGTGAGCACTGTGTCTTTGGGAAACTACATCGTAGCAAGTTTGCTAAGGGCGTTCATAGAACAAAAGGTACTCTTGATTATATCCACTCCGATTGTTGGGGTCCTTCACGTGTTGGGTCTTTGGGAGGTCACAAATACTTTATATCTTTCATTGATGATTTTTCAAGGATGACTTGGGTGATCATAATGAAGTCAAAAGGTGAAGCTTTCAAGAATTTCAAGCAGTGGAAGGCTTTGGTAGAGAATCAAACTGGGAAGAAGATCAAAAGGCTACGAACTGATAATTGTCTGGAGCTCTGTTTGTCTGAGTTCGATGAGTTCTGCAAGAATGAAGGGATTGCTAGGCATCATACTGTCAGGGATACACCACAACTGAATGGTGTAGTTGAACGAATGAATCAGACACTTCTGGAGAGAGCTCGGTGCATGCTCTCTAATGAGGTTTTGGGGGAGAAGTTAGTACAACATGCTATCTGATCAACTGTGGACCTCATTCTGGAATTAATCTCAAAACACCATATGAGATGTGGTCAGATAAGCCTGCAGATTACTCTAATATGAGAGCTTTTGGTTGTAGTGTTTACTATCATGTAAATGAGGGTAAGTTGGAGCCAAGAGCCAAAACGGGTGTGTTTGTAGGATATGGAGATGGGGTGAAAGGTTATAGAATTTGGTCCCCATCGGAGAGTAGGGTTTTACTTAGTAGAAATGTAGTCTTTGGTGAAAATTCTATGTTTAATCCTACTGTGAAGTCCATTGTTGTAGCAGATAGAGGTAGTATTGATAAACAGGTGGAGCAACAAGTCACTCATGATGAGAGTGATGAAACACATGAAGAGAATCAACACATAAATTCTGAAGCACCACATTCTTCAACACCAAGTCAAGATGCACCTAGTCTTGCTCGGGAGCGTCTTATGAGGACGAATTTTGGAAAACCCCCAAACAGGTATGGTTTTAAAGATATGGTGGCTTATGCACTGCAGGTTGCTGAAGAGGTGAATATCTATGAGCCATCTACCTACAGGGAGGCAGTTACATGTATGGAGTCTAACCATTGGCTTGCTGCAATGGAAGATGAAATGGAGTCACTTCATAAGAACGAGACTTGGGATCTTGTCCCTAAGCCTCCAGGGAGAAAAATTGTTACTTGTAAATGGGTTTTCAAGAAAAAGGAGGGGATGACATCTGCAGAGGGGGTCAAGTATAAGGCTCGATTAGTTGCAAGAGGGTTCACACAAAGAGAGGGAGTAGACTACAATGAGATTTTTTCACCTGTAGTCAGAGCTACTAGCAATAGTTGCACATCAGGATCTTGAGCTTGAGCAACTGGATGTAACAACAACTTTTCTACATGGAGAGTTGGAAGAGGAGATATACATGGCCCAGCCAGATGACTTCTAGGTTCCGGGGAAAGAGAATTATGTATGCAAGTTGAAGAAGTCCTTATATGGGCTAAAACAGTCTCCGAGGCAGTGGTACAAGAGGTTCGATAGCTACATGATGGAGCTAGGCTACAACAGGGGTTCATATGATTGTTGTGTTTACCACAACAAGCTGACAGATGGATTTTTCATCTACTTAGTTCTATATGTAGATGATATGTTGATAGCAGCAAGGAACAAGTCGGATGTTCAAAAGTTGAGGGAGCTTCTCAGTGCTGAGTTTGAGATGAAGGATCTGGGTGCGGCTCGGAAAAATTTAGGTATGGAGATTTATATGGAGAGAGCTCAAAAGAAGCTTTTCTTGTCACAAAAAGGTTATATTGAGAAGATATTGTCAAGGTTTGGCATGTCAATAGCAAAACCTATAGATACTCCAAGTGCGACCAATAGTCATTTGTCGGTTGCTTTTGCGCCTAAGTCTGTTGAGGAGAAAGAGTACATGACTCGAGTTCCTTATGCTAGTGCAGTATGGAGCTTGATGTATGCCATGGTTTGCACTAGGCCGAATCTTGCACATGCAGTCAGTGATTTTAGTAGGTTTATGGGTGATCCTGGTAAGGAGCATTGGCAATCAGTCAAGAGGATCTTTCGGTATCTTAGAGGTACGTCAGATATTGGTCTCATTTATGGTGGTGATGTGACATGTTTAGTTACAGGTTTCCCTAATTCTGATTATGCTGGGGATGTAGATGGTAGAAGATCTATGACTGGTTATGTTTTCACTCTTGGTGGTTCTGTTGTGAGTTGGAAAGCTACTTTACAGCCTACAGTGACTTTGTCAACCACAAGCAGAGTATATGGCCTTGACAGAAGCAGCTAAGGAGGGAATTTGGTTAAAGGGGCTAGTCAGTGATTTGGGTCTACATCATGATCAGGTGATAGTGTATTATGACAGCTTGAGTGCGATATGCTTAGCCAAGGATCAAGTTCATCATGAGAGGACTAAACATATTGATGTCATGTATCATTTCCTAAGAAGTGAGACAAGAGTTTAGGTGAAGAAGGTAGGTACAGCTGATAATCCTCTTGATACGTTCACCAAGCCGGTTCCGCAGAGTAAGTTTCAACATTATTTGGACTTGCTCAATGTTCGAGGTTGTTAGTTGCCCTTTGGGGCAAGTCTGGGGCCCTTAGGGGATAATCTGGTGTCCTTAAAGGACAAATCTGGTCTGGTTGCAGGGAGGATCTGAGCATTGTGATCAATGCATCTGGTTATCTGGTTATCTGGTTCAATGTGAGAGGATTCCAGTCAAGGTGGAGATTTGTAAGATCTACGCCTTGAATCTGGGTTGAAGCGCACGAGGCAAAAGACAAGCAAGTGGCTCGCTCGGTCCACAGGGCAGACTCGCCCGACCAGGCCTCTGGAGTCACCCGCCCGGGCGTTGATGGGGGGTGGTGCCTGGGCGAGTGACCGGGCAGATTCGTGCCAAAATTAGCTTACGCTCCCGACCGGGCGGCTTGGCCCGGGCAACCGGGCGACGAATCTTTGGATGCGGGATGCGCGATTCCGTATCGGGCTATATAAATACTTTTAACCTAATTCGTTTATTCGATGATTAGGGTCATAATCACATCTGTAATTCTGGAATTCCTCAAGATCAATAAAGCTTTTCTCTCTCCTGCCCGTGGACGTAGCCAACACCCCATTGGTGAACCACGTAAATCTGTGTGTGTTTCTTTATTGTTTTGCATTCATTATTTGTTCTTTCTCACATCCGTTATAACAATATGAGTGTCGTGTAAAAAAAAAATCCCTTAAACTCCCCTAAAACCCTCTGCTGGCGCATGATAAGGTGATTAGCTATCCTGCGCCGTTGGCGGGTTATGGGTCGGAAAAAGAAGAATCCCAGGCAAGCGAGCAGCTCGTCGACTCCGGGGAACTCTAGTAATGGGGATCAATCTTCAAAAGAGTAACCTTTGGCAGGGTTGGTAGAGGAAACTAATGGAACAATAACTCATGTTTCATTGGAAAAGGAAAATTCGATTCAAGTTCAGATGAGGGATGATTCAGAGTCTGGAAATCATTTGGAAGCAGCGCAACTGAAGTGGAAGACGTATACAGCTCAATCTCGTATCTCTGATAAAGGTATGGGATTAAAATTTGTGTCCCCTGTCATTGTGAATGGTTCTCGTTTGCTAAGCTGGATAAATTTGAGGTTGAACGCCAAAGTGAATGTTGGTTAAATGTTGTTGTGGTGTATGTGGTGGGTCATAATCCAACATTAACTTCTATTACTGATCAATATGTTAATGCTCAATGGAATCTGAAAGAGGAACCAACCATTTTTAAGCATGAGGAGGGATTTTTCATTGTTAGGCTTAAATCTAGGGAAGAAAGGGATCATGTGCTGTTTTTTGGACCTCAATTATTCTTTGGCAAGCCAATGATTGTTAAACATTGGTGTGCAAATTTTAATTTTCATGATGAGATACTTAAAGTTATTCCTATTTGGGTTAAGTTCCCAAATTTACCTTTAAGTTGTTGGGGAGAGGATTCATTGAGTAGAATTGGAAGTATACTTAGGATCCCTATGTATGCTGATGAATGTACGAGTAAGGGGCTGAGGGTTTCTTTTGCTCGTGTTCTGATTCAGTTAGATGTGACCCAGGATATCCCTAAAGAAGTGGCTGTGGAGGACCCTAATGGAAATGTTTTTAAACAAAAAGTGGTTTTTGACTGGTTACCACCTTTCTGTAAGAAGTGTCAAATGGTAGGCCATAATTGTAATGTGAAAAATATAAATAATGGTCCTACTAAAGTTACTCAGAAGTGGGTGCCTAAGAAAGGAGCTGAGGTGAGTAAAAACATAGATGCTGCTGTTGTTCAAGAGATAAGAGCAGAACCTTTAGTTGATGTAACTGAGGAATTAGAAGTGATTCCTGCTGTTGTTGTTACTGAGGTGGCTAATATTCATTTAGCTGGTCATGTTTCTGGTGATACCATAACTCCTGTTTCTACACCTACTGTTGCTCAGGATAAAGTGTCAGAGGATGGTGAGGCTTGGAAAATGGTTACTAGGAAGAATAAGGACAAAGGGAAAGGTGTTCAAAGTGGAGTTCACTTACAGTTTGGCTCAGGTTTGCCTGGGGGTGCTAGGGGACCTAACCCCTATTTGTCATAATGATTGTGACAAGTTGGAATGTAAGGGGTATGAATGACCCCTTCAAGATGAAGGAAATTAAAAAATTTCTTTATTCTCAACATGTTACCATTTGTGCTTTATTGGAAACAAGGGTTAGGTTTCATAATAAAATGAAAATTCAGAAAAAACTTGGTGATAAGTGGAGTTGAATATGCAATTATGATGCATCTCCTAGAGGAAGAATTTGGTTAGGTTGGGTGAAGAGTGAAGCTAACGTGGTGATTAAATTCTCGTCTGAGCAATTGATCATTGTTGAAGTTCAAAATAGCAATGGTGCTCACTTGTTTCATTTTACTGCTGTCTATGGGCGTCATACTATCCAGGATAGGAAGAATCTTTGGATAGAGCTTGGCAATTTTGTTTCTAATATTCAGACGCCTTGTATCATGATGGGAGACTACAATGTTGTGAGTCATGTTGTTGACAGATGCTAGGGGTCTGATGTGAGTCATGCTGAAACCATTGATTTTAGCAATTTTATAGTTGATAATCAGTTGACTGAAGCTCCCTCTGCTGGTACTTTTTATTCTTGGAATAATAAGGGTCTTGGTTTAGACAGAATTTCAAGTAGAATTGATAAAGCTATAGTCAATTGTGCTTGGATTTCTCTATATGCTGATGTTGTTATCAAGTATCTTCCTGCTGGTGTTTCAGATCACACCCCTCTTCTTTTTGATCTGGAAAGTCCTCAGAATGAGAGACCTTTTAGGTTTCTAAATTTTTTAGCAGATCATCAAGATGGGTTTATTGATGTTGTTCAATGAGCTTGGGGCTCTACTTATTGCAATTATAAAATGAAGAATGTTTGGGAGAAATTGAAGGCTGTTAAGCATGCTCTTAAGGACTTTCATGCTAAAAGTTTTTCCAAAGCACACTGTAAAGTGGAAGATCTTAGGAAAAAACTTGCTGCTATACAAGCTTTGCCTGAGTTGCATACTGATGACACACTACAAGCTGAGGAAAAGGATACTCTGGAGCAGCTAAAGAAGTGGTCTCACATTGATGAGAGCATTTTAATTCAGAAATCCAGAATAAATTGGTTATCTATGGGAGATTCCAACTCCAAATTTTTCTTTACAGCTGTCAAAGTGAGAAATGCCAGAAACAAGATTTCTTTGCTTCATAATTCTCAGGGTGTAGTGTTGACTGAAACTCAAGATATTCAAAATGAAAACAAACAATTTTATATGAAGCTTATGGGTTCTAACTCTGATCAATTGGAAGCTATTGATCAGAGTGTGGTCAGAAGAGGGCCAAGGTTGACTGAACATGCCTGTGAGATATTAACTCAACAAGTAAGCACTGAAGAGATTGATCAAGCTTTGGCATCTATTGATGACACTAAGGCTCCAGGTTTGGATGGTTTCAATGCTATTTCCCTTAAAAAAAGTTGGCATATCATTAAAAAATTAAAGATGTGTATGATGGAGTTTTGGAGTTCTTCGATACTGCTTTCTTCCATAAGCCTGTAAATAGCACTGCTATTACTTTAGTTCCAAAAGTGGAAAATGCACTCTTTGTTAAAGACTACAGACCTATAGCCTGTTGTTCTATAGTCTACAAATTGATCTCTAAGATCCTAATTGGTAGACTTCAACAGGTCATTACTGAGGTGGTGAGTTGCTCTCAAACAGGATTTATTCCTGGAAGGCAGATAATTGATAATATTCTTCTGGCTATTGAGTTGATTAGGGGTTATAACAGAAGTCATATGTCTCCTAGATGTGTCATTAAAGTTGATATTAGGAAAGCTTATGATTCTGTTGAATGGATCTTTTTGGAGAGTATGATGAAGGAATTGGGTTTTCCTTTTCAGTTTATTAAATGGGTGATGGCATGTGTGAAATCTATGTCTTACCCTATCTTATTAAATGGAATTCCTACTGTCCCTTTTCTTGCTAAGAAAGGTTTGTGACAAGGTGATCCCTTGTCTCCTTTCCTTTTTGCTCAGAGTATGGAATACCTAAGTAGGTGTTTGGGAGTGATGAGTAGTAACACCGAGTTCGATTACCATCCTAAGTGTAAGAGAGTCAAGCTCACTCACTTAATGTTTGCAGATGACTTGCTCATGTTTGCTAGAGCAGATATTATTTCAGTTGGGAAAATTATGGAAGCTTTTCATAAATTTTCCAAGGCATCTGGTTTGGAAGCAAACAATGAATAGAGTTGCATTTACTTTTCTGGCATTACTCAGGAGGTTGCTGCACAGTTGGCTAGTAGTATTCAAATGCCTATTGGTACCCTGCCTTTTAGGTATCTTGGGGTGCCTCTAGCAGCTAAGAAGCTTAATTTCTCTCAGTGTAAACCGTTGATTGACAAGATCACTGCAAGGGCTCAAGGCTGGATGGCTCATTTTCTGTCTTATACTGGCATAATTCAGCTAATGAAGTCTATTCTTGGGAGTATGCAGAATTATTGGGCTTAAATCTTTCCTCTCCCTAAGAAGTTGATTAAAGATGTGGAAATAATTTGTAGAAGATTCTTGTGGAGAAGTGCTGTTGATAATTCTAGAAAGGCTCTTGTAGCTTGGTCTTACATTCAACACCCCAAATCTGCTGGTGGTTTGAATGTGGTGGATAAGGTGCTTTGGAACAAGGCTGTTATTCTAAAATTATTGTGGGCTATAGCTTTCAAACAGGATAAGCTGTGGGTCAGGTGGGTAAATGCTTACTACATCAAGAGAAGTAATGTGCAAGATGTTACTGTGAGTAGTAACATTTCTTGGATTCTTAGGAAGATTATTGTGGCTAGAGATCTTCTGGTGAGGGTTGGGGGATGGAGTACAGTTAGTTCTCCTCAATCTTTCAGCATCAAGAAAACGTACAAGCAGCTTCAAGATGAGTTTGTTAAGGTGGACTGGAGAAGGTTGGTGTGCAATAATAAAGCTACTCCAAGGAGCAAATTTATACTTTGGCTCTCATTGTTTAACAGGCTTTCAACTGCAATTAGAGTGAACCAGTGGAATTTTAGACATCAGTCCTTTATGTAAAATTTGTGATCAACAGTTGGAAACTACTCAGCATTTGTTCTTTGATTGTTCTTATAGTGCTGAAGTTTGGAAGTAGGTGTTGAGTGTTATCAACTGTCATCCTCAACCAGATGCAGTGGAGGAATTAGCTACTGCTATTAAAAAGGCTAGAAGCAAAAAAAATGCAGACAAGGTTTATGCGATGATGTACACAGTGTTTATGCAATTTGGTTACAGAGAAATTGTAAACTTTTTAAAAATTCTCTAATGAGTCCTAATCTTCTTGTCAAGGATATCATTTTTAGAGTTTCTTGTAGATGTAGTGATCAAGAGAGGCTTAAGCTAATTATGTGATGAGTAAGTTGTGGTGTAGTGTGTGTTAGGGCAGCATGTTGCCTTAACTCGTTAGTTTGTAATTTTTTTGGTTATCAATAACTATTTTGAATTGCCAAAAAAAAAAATATATGAGTGTCGTGTTTATGACATTCTCGGTCAATTTTTAGGTAAGGGTAAGGTATTATTATTATAAATTATATTTTCTTAACGACATGATGAGTCATATCATACATGCATGCTAGTGTCATTTTTCAAGTATAAGAGTCATTTTTATGAGATTTATGAGTGACAACCCATGACACGTTTCTAGTATAAGAGTGTCATTTTAAAGGCTAGCCATATCATTTTTATAAGTGTGATTGTGTGTCCGTTTTCAAGTATAAGTGTGTCCTTTTTAATAAGTTTCATTTTTTAAAATTAGTACCTTTTTTATGATCTTATATGTCATTTTAATGAGTGACAATATTATACGTGCCAGTATAAGGTTTTCAATTTAAGGATGTCATTTTATGAGAAGCATAATTTTATAACTTGCTGTGTCATTTTTCAAACATATTGGTATTATAATAGTAAGTGTCATATCTATGTTTATCTATATATATATCTAAAACTCAAAGCAAACAAATAACATGCTGCCACTTGTACCTCCCCCTCCGAAACAAATAATACAAAGTAAGTAACTAAAATATATGCGTGAAGATTCGAACACACAACCTCTCATTTGAAATACGAACACACTAACCAACTAATCTACAATCTCTTTTGGTTTTTATAGGGGAGAAAAAATAGTATAACATACATCTAAGAAAAGCATTTAAGGTTATGATAACTTACATCTCACAATATACCCCATAATTATTGAGAAGACCCACCATTACAACCAATTATCTCAAAAGTTACGGCCCATAATACTTGGTAACTTATTTGGCCCGTCAACATTGTTGGAGCAAAAGTGCACACTACTACCGCTAATAGTCCCTCTTTCATTTGCTTGCTCCATACCCATCAAAAGATCCAGAACAACCATCAAATACACACTCGGATGACTAATCAAACCCAACATTCTCATATAAGTAAGAAGTACAACTGCTAATCTTCCCTTCCCCATTTAGGTGTTGCATACCCATGATGGCACATGTACTCCCTTCCTCCCCAAACAAATGATGCAAAGTAAATATGATTTTCCATGTTGTCACATGTATTCCCCTCCCTAATCAAATGACATAAATTAAATTATAAAAATATAGTGTTTAAGGCTAAATACATAACCTCCTATTTGAAATGCAAATGTATTAACCAACTAATCTACAATATCATATTTGTCATTGTGGGGGGAAAAATTATTTGTAGACAATATAATATTTGAATTTCAAAGAAAAAAGTATATGATTAACATATCAAGCTAGTTTATAGCCTAATATTTCATAATTTATAGCTATAAACTACATTGATTCTGCTTTAAGAACCAAATTGTAACTACACCAGGGGTGTTCAGGAGACCTGATATGTTTAATTTGATCCGCCATGTTGACATGTCTACCCGGAAAAGGTAATAAATATGGAATTTTAAAAAAAAAGATGCAAAAATCGAGTTGGTTAATGGGCTTGCTTTTAAGTTAAACGTGTATCTCGGATAAACACATCATTATATATTGCTTTTCTCTTTCTTTTTTCACAGTTACATTAATCTCTTCTTACAATAAACAATTGTGAAAATGTATTAAGTTAGCTTATTAGCTACCAATACCACATTGTTGTGCTTGTGACTTTCAGAGGGGAAAGAAAAGATAAATAATAAGAAGAATCAACATTTTATAGGAGAAGTTGGATTAGATGAATCATCAATTCAACATTTTAAAAAAAGGATTTGATGAATCAACATGCTAATGGAAAAATTAGTTGTGATGCAATCTACAAGTGAGAATATTTACGTTATAGTTGATTGGTAGTAGATCCTTTTGAGAAATGAGGATTATAGTTGGCATGCAATTGACAGTTGACACTCATGGTAGTACCCCAAAATACTGTAATCAACATGGATTGGGATTTGACACTCATAGTAGTAGCTTCTTCTGTAACTCTTCTAATGAATTATTTTTCATTAAAAAAAGTTATGACACTTTTGCGAGCACCCGGTTGTTTAGGGTCGAGTAATGGGTTGCTTTTCTTAGCTACCCGCATTTGCGGGTACCCACATATTTGGGTACCCGAATAACTAGGTAACCGGTTATGAACACCCTTAAACACCAAACTCTCATTAATCGATTACATTCTTTAAAGAAAAAAAAAACAAAAAAAAAGAACGATATCAACCATCTTGAATAACTAAAATGTAATGCAAAATATAGATTAACCTCGGGGCATCGCCCGAGTCAACAACTAGTTATGTTCTATAATACGTATCTTTATAAGTGACATCTTTATTACGTAAATGATATAAAGGTATATGAAAATAAACATCTAACAAAAGCACATGAAGACGACTATTCCAGTAAAAGTCTTATATTAAGAATCTTAAGTACTAGAACCACAAAGTGCGTTATTATTACTTGACAGAATTTTCCATTCCTCTAATCAGAAGTCTTCTTCAAAAAGAACGAAAAACAAATTAGAAGAAAACCAAGGAAATTTCTTCTTTGAAATCAATGAGGACAACGTCTTCTCGTAGACTTTCAAATTAAAGAGGGAGAAAATAACTTATAATATAAGATTTGCATGCATGACTTAGTCACAACCTTCACATACTCCTCTCCCTTTCTACACTTAAATTACCGTGTAAAATAAATTAAAGCCTAAATACTTTGAACATTCTATGGCTTTTTCCCTCCTCTTTTTATAGCCAAACACTTCCTTCCCTTTTTTCTCTCTCTCTCAACTCATAGGCCCTCCAATCACAAGAAAATCTTCTTGAAAATCTTTTTTTCCAAAATATTTCTTATTCTTAAGTGTCTTAGTATTTACACTGACCTTGGAGGCTTGGACCAACCAACCCATAAAAAGGGAAAAACAATACCCTAACATACTTATTTAGTGCATATTAATTGTACTAATTAGCCAAATTTAGAAGTATAGTACATATTCAGATATTCTACTTAAGCATATATATGGAGGGGTTTAATAATCCCATAATTAGTTTACTTCTTCATGGTTGTGACTTAGCCAAAAAAATGGAATTTGATCTTTTAAACTTATGGGGAGCATCATCACCAGGTGGTCCTAAGAATTTAGCTGAAAGATGTGATGAAATCATAGAGATCTTTAGCAGGGCAAAGTATCAACTTTTGCACCACCCTCTAGCATTTAATATTCATCATCCTCCTCCTACTCAACCGCTAGAAATGGCGGCCGCGACGACCTTCGGGTACCCGCAACATCCGCCACGAGGGAAAGGGAAGGAGGTTGCTGGAGAGGCTGCAGACGTTTCTATGAAGGCGGAGAGTGGAGGCCAAGAAAAGCAAAGCTCAAGCTTAGGGCAGCAGAGGACGACCTCTAAGAGGTCATCAAGGTAAGAAGATAAAAGAACTTTATATAAAATTATAAATGTTACATGTGATAAAAAAAAATACATGGTGTTTAAAAATGATCATATCATGTGGTTATATAGCATAGTTAATTAATAGTAAATTTTGGTGATGAATGTTGTTTCTGATTAGTACGTACTTTTGCTTTAAAGAATATGCAATGAGTTTTAGGGTAGACCCTCATTTTAAATGGAAGTATAAGGTGTATATATGTGTGTACATGTGAAGAAACAACCCATATTTAAAAAGGTATTAACCAAGCAGCTTAGTGTGAGGTGTAGAGGAACTCACCTTCCCACTACCTACTTGTGCTTGGGAGTAGGGATTCCCTTAATTCCC
Source organism: Beta corolliflora (assembly GCA_947648045.1). Classification (NCBI taxonomy): domain Eukaryota; kingdom Viridiplantae; phylum Streptophyta; class Magnoliopsida; order Caryophyllales; family Amaranthaceae; genus Beta; species Beta corolliflora. The sequence goes on along the minus strand of CANSZD010002926.1, from coordinate 438,439 downwards.
CCTACTCTCAAGCGTTGACCTATGTAGCTGGGCTGGCTGACCTACGATATGTGTTGGTCCAGTAGGGTCCTTCTTCTTACCAAGGGGTTCCCAATGAGGGCCCAAAAGAAAAATTAGAAAAGGTATTTTTTTTTAATAACATAAGCATTTGGTGGTAGCAACAAGTCTTATAACCCTCAAATATAATATGATCATTGTTTATTATCTTCATTGTTTGGTGAATTAGGGAATTATCAGCATATATATAAATCATGATGAAAGCGTGTCTTAGGTACGTAAATTACTAGCTTCCTCATTTGACGAGGTCCAAACAAATCCTTGGAGGGTATAAATAATGAATATAAAGACTCTCATTATTATTATTTTTGATACATAAAGACTCTCATTAAGAGGTTAATCTTCGTTCTTGCACTTCTTGCCAAGAAATCTATTACTTTGGGGGTACTTCATCTAGAGGTGTTATGTGCTCCTTAATTTTAGGTCCATGGATTCTAAAATTAGGTCAATAGTTTCATCCTTAGACCAATTGATTCTAATAAGGTTAGGATATTATGTTGAGTACCCTGAGTAGAAAAATGTAGATCTTTCTCCAACGGGTTTCTATTATGATTTTTTTTGTCATTTCCTCACTTCATTATCATTACATCCCGTTTGGTATGATGTAATACTATTGAATGTGTTTTATTTTGTGAGAAAAGTTGTGTTACCATGTCTAAAGATGGCAATGATTATTTGCAAATTAATAATTGTAGTAAAAAAAAAACCACATATTTGGATTTTGAAGATTGACATGCATTATTACATATAACTTTTTGGCACGAAAGTCGGTCTTACAAATGAAAAATTATCTTGAAAAGAAAGAATGAGAAATAGTTTCTTTGGAAGTATATCGATTTTCCAAAACTATTCGAAGAAAAGACTTCAATCTAGCTTTTAGTTTCCTTTCAAATTTAAAAAGAAGTCCTGTTGATGAAAGGGAACAAATAAAACACAGTCATGATATAAAAATATTTTTAAGATCGGTGTTTCTTCATACTTGATGGGAACCACTAAAAATAATACAATTAACCTCAAGGACGACATTATCACATTCGGTTATGGTGTCTGTACCATATAATAATTACATGCGTTATAATTCAAGAGCAAAAATGTCATAGATAGTATATAGTATAGTGTTATTGTAACATATTTTGATGGTTGTCATGAGCAAAAATGGCTCTCACCGTCTCACGATTAAGGATTTATTACCCATAGTATGTCTATTCAAGTATTTAGTGTGGTCTTTCAACCAAAAGCTATATTTAGGGATTTCATGAGATTAGTTAACTGTCATAGATATGTTTAACATATCTTGAACAATGATTCAGCAATACGGTTCCTGATTAAAGCAGTCCAAATTACCCTTTAATTACCAAAAAGAAAAAAAGCAACTCGATTTACATATTGCTTCCCCCGTTTCTCAATAAGTGAAACATAGAGAAAGTGAGGAGTTACCAAGGAATGTAGAGAGAGAAAGTTAGGACCACAATAAAATAGTGATAAAACAAAAAAGTTGTGGTCCACTCTTACTTTTTGGTGGCATATTTATAATAAGAGTTAATTTTTTTTACCATTTAGAGCTTGGTTACACTTATTGTGACTATTCCAAATAAGGGAAGTGTCACTTATTGAGAAACGGAGGTAGTAATTAGCAAAAAAAAATTGAATGATCGGGTTCATAATAACTTATTGTGCGCTGGAAACCATATGATCTAGTGAGTTTTCATTTGATATAGTCAGTTTTCATATGATATAATCGGTTTTTTTTTCTAATATAGTCAGTTTTTGTGTGATAAAATTAGTTTAGGTACACAATAAATTATTATTGTCAATCCGATCCATCCAAAATGTTTTGATTAGTTAGATATTCCAATTTTTCCACCACGAGCTAATAATTCTTAGCTTCTTTTGTAAACATTCCTGTACGTTAAATTCTATTATCTAGCTAGCTAGCCTCAATAATGTATATAGAAACATATTTTTATGCTATATTATATTGATCGTAGGTTTTAATTGAATTTGGACTTATTTTAAGAAAATGTTGATCAATTGATCCGATCCACCATGCAATATGACTTGCAGGTTCAATTTTTTCAAACATATATTGAGTGACTTCATGAAAGTTTAGTGATAGAGAATCATGTGAGAGCCCAACAATTGGAGCGCCCACCTCCCCACCTCACATCGGAGTTCGACTCTCATCGCCCTTAGATTTGGGGTGTTTGTGTGGATATTTGCTTCAACCAAGACTTACTATTATATTTACTTCAATTTTTTGGCTCCAAAACTTTCCTATTATAAGCTGTATTAATTTAGATGCAACATATTAGCTTGTACTCTTTTTCTACCTCTTTCCCGTCATATGGACTCCTCTACCTACCTCTTGATATAATCATCATGATTCATGGGTCTCTTAAAACTCGGTGCTAGACGAAGCATAACAATAATTTGATAAAGAATATATACAGAATAATCTCTTCCTAAATTTAGGATATACTTTTATAAAATATTATCTTTACAAATCTTATTAGTAATATATATTCTCTATCATTATTGTTTTTTCCTTGTCGAGCGAGGGGGGTTTTATTTGCCCTTTTTTGCTAACTACCTACATTTTTCATTTTGAAAAATGGTAGAAATGATGATCAAGGGGGTAATCGAAGGATGAGGATGGCAGCTCCCAAGATTGGGAATACAGAGATGCCACCGGAAGATGGATTCACTTGGAGAAAATATGGCCAAAAGGAGATTCTTAATGCTAAGTATCCTAGGTAAGCAGGCTTAATTACCACACCCTAACTAGTAATACATGTACATCACTTTGGTCAACTATAATATTACCCTTTTCATACTTTTACTAATTCATCGTTGAACTTCTTGACTAATTAAGCAATCATCACGTTTGACTCATTACGATTATTTCTTTCTAGATCATCTGACTATTCAATCTGCTTCTTTGACGTAGTCTTGCTAACTAACTCTAACCTTCTTTTTGATAACATAAAATTGATAGGTACATATATAAATCAAATCTCTAGATTTTCTAGTAGATTAAGACACCATTGCACAATCTTTTTTTGAATGCTACTTTGTTATTACCAAACCATATCAAGAGTTAAATTGACTTGTACGAATGGTCATATCTTTAGGAAACCGTTGTTAGACTATATTATAGAATAATTATTTCTCTTATCATAAACTAATAATTGTTACATCATTCAAAACTTTGAGTATTAAGGATATATCATAATTTTACTAAAACATGTTCATAATAATTGTTTCATTATTTTTATCATTTGGCCATCCACTTGATCATTTAAGTAGGGGGTACGATTAAAAAATTATCCATAATCTATATCTTTTATTATAAATTGTGTCAAATTTTCAAATACCCTAAATTAGTACTTCAACTAGATCGAGCCACTGTACTGGTTGAGGTCTAGACAGGGTTTTACACCTTACTGCTAAATTAGTACTTCGTAAATGTGAAAAATTTTCGATAAAGGGATTACAACTTAATTTTCAAATCTATAACTTTCTACCTAATTTTATTCAACTCTTTAATTACTTTTTGTTTAACTTATAGTAAGACTATAAGACTAGTAACTTATAGTTTGACCATCAAGCCGTCTTTGCAGGACTTTGCCCCGTTATTTATGTTTATTAACATTTTTTTACCTTTACGTAACATGTAGGAGTTACTATAGATGCACTCATCAAAAACTATGCAACTGTCCAGCCAAGAAGCAAGTGCAACGACTAGACGACGACCCATACACCTTTGATATCCTCTACCGTGGAGAACACACTTGCCACATGTCCAACACCGCGCCGTCGGTCCCACCACCACCGTCGCCAGCCGTTCATCATGACATCTTTCTACCTCATCAGCCAATCACAACCGTTGGTTATGATTGGCTCTCAAGAGCTTCTTCTGAAGATGCATGCACCATATTTAGTAATCCCCTACAACAGCAATTATATAGTGTGAGCAGCAGTACTAGTAGTGTCCTAGGTATGCATATTGTTGATGCTGGTCCATCCTCCACCGTTAGATCTCATCAAGGAAGATCAGATCAAGTGGTTGATCTGTTAACTAATAATCACCCACTTGTTGATTGGAGTGAGATGTTCAATTCTGGGAGTAGTAGCACCAACAGCATGGAAATCATTTTCCCTCCAGCTAATGATAAAATGGGACAACAAGGATAGTAACCAACATTAATTTTTATACTTCATCTGATATTATAATTGTAATGTTTTGACTTTCACACTTGCCGACATATAGCTTTGACTTGATATTCAATTAGTTAATTAGAAAAAGTTGATATCTTAAGAATTAAGATGGAGTATTTATATATTGAAATTAATCTAAAAGGTAGAATCAAAGTTAGTTTATAAATACCGCAAAAGTTAAAAATTTTCAATTATAAAAGAACAGGGAAATAGGCTTTAATTGAATAACGTGAAGTATTGATGATTAGAACTAGGAAAATTGTGCTAGCAGTAACAACTTTTTGTATATTTTTTTTCTCTAAACTAGAGAAATTTTTTAATGTATTTATTTATAAATTTTAAGTGTTGTACCATACTTTATGAAAAGAAATGAAGGTTATTCTTTTATTGTTGCATTATAAAATTTATTGGAAAATATATTTCAATATCATGTAAGAGGAAAAGATTTTTAAGAAAACATATTCCCAACGTTTATATATACACCCTCTTAAAAGAATGAAATACTATCTTAAAACTACATTCTTGTGAAAAGAGGGAAAGCTAGTGATTCTATGAAACTAGAAATCTAATACACACAACTTATATTTACAACTAAATCATTGCAATTTTCAATGCAATTATATAGGACAAATTCACTACTACTATGAATAGGTTTCAGATTTGCTACCTATAGAATATAGATACATTTATGTATGACAACTTACCAAGTATCAAATACATGTCTCCCGTTATTAACAATATTGCTTATTTTTCTCATATCAAACAACATCATGTAAGCAATATGCGCGAACAGCACATGATAATGACATTACTTTCGATCCCAAAGATTAGAGATTCCTTATTTTTCCTGGCTTCTGTTCTCATCAGCTTATTTTCAGTTCAATTCAGTTTAGTTCAGTTCCTAAATGATAAGCATTACTATTAATTAGTTATAATTTAATTCAGTTTAGTTCAGTTCAGTTCAATTCAGTTTAAAAACAATAAATTCATTTCAGATAAGTTCAGAGTTCAGACGAATATACACAACTACACAAGTCTACATTCCACACTCTCAGCATACCTCGCTCAGGCCCGAGAGGAGATAGAAAAGACAGCAATAGCATCAATGCAATCCCCGGCTTTGCTAAGATATTACACTACTCGAACTGCTGTTGCAGCAGCAGCAGCAGCAGCACTACTAACGCCCTTTTCTTCATCTTCTTCTTCCCCAATTTATTCAAAATCCCTAATTTCTCCTTCTTCTTTGCACTTCTCCGCCATGAAAGCTTCAACCACCACCTCTCAAAAACCTTCTCCTTTCATCTCCAATCTCACTCTCTCTCTCTCCTCCGCCTCCGATTCTCTCAACTCAGTGGTGGAACCCACCTCTCACCTCGTCGTCGTCTCTTTCTACAAGTTCGCCGATTTTCCCGACCACGCCGATTTTCGCAACCCTATTAAGGAGCTTTGCCAGGATCTGGTAATTGTAATTCTACCTTTTTTTCTTTATTCCTTTAGTTATCAAATTAAGGGTACGTTTGATTCGATGGAAAACATTTTCCATGGAAAATATATTCCGGTGGAAAACGCAAATGAATATTAGTTTTTTCTTTGTTTGGTTTGATGGAAAACTATTAAACTAAGAAGATGTTGGGAATGAGAGAGTGGAGGAAAATGGTTTTTGTAGAGGGAAATTTTTATAAAGAGATGGAAAATGGTTTTTCATGGAAAATATATTCCGGTGGAAAATGCAAATGAATATTAGTATTAACTATTAAGCTAAGAAGGGGGTGATGGAGATGTTGGGGATGAGAGAGCGGAGGAAAATGGTTTTCCTTCGAATCTTGGAGGGAAATGTTTATAAAGGGATGGAAAACCCTTTTCTGTCTTAGTTTTCCTTTTTAAATCCCTTGTCTAACCAAACAACGGAAAAGCATTTTCCTCCAAAACAAACGAAGCTTAAGAGTTTCATTACAGTTCCCTTTTTGTTATGATTTCTAGGATATTCAGCATTTTAGGTTATTTTTTGTAGATATGGTGTAAATGTATACTTTACAATGTTTGTATTAGTGTATTGGATTGATGATTGGGTGTACTGATAGTGAATTAGTTTTATTACTCACTGTTAGCCTGTGGGATACATGGTTGTGTTTTCTTTGAAAGCTAAATTTTGTTTTGTTGTTGTTGCAATTGCTGGTAAAGTCTTTGACAGAGGTAACGAAGGAGAGAGGTAGTGGTGGTGTGAGTGACTCCAGAGGTAGTGGTGGTGTGAGTGAGTTGAGAGGTATGCGATTTGCTGAATCTGAAGCAATTAGTATGGAAAGGTAGAGCAAATTATTGGGTTTATTCAACGATGAGTTTGGGTATGCTTTAATCAGAGAATATCCTGGAGTGTGGTAGGGAAGAAAATTAAGGAGCTGGCGGTAAAAGGAGGGGTCAGATGTCGGAGTATATGACTGTTGTTTTGTGATATGATTAGTGATTGATGTGTTAGTGGTGCACATAAGGGAAAAAGGTACTACAATAGTTTGGCTTTTAAGGGCTTTAGATTGGGATACGCAGACATCAGATGTAATTGGACTAAGAAGATGTACAGCTGTAGCGAGATTGTTCTTTTCAACCCTTAAGTGGGAAAACTTTTAGAACTAGCAGGATGTAGCATAGGCAAAAGGTTGGTTTGGAATGAAATAATGCAGAAATTTTCTGCTCATATTAGGTTGGACTAGAGGATTTTGTGCAAGTGTATACATCTTAGATCTGGCCTTCTCACCTAGCATAATCACGTGCTGGTGCTGACATCTGGAGAACAATGGATATTTATGATTTGTTTGTATACTTTTGAAAATATGGTTTGAATGTATGTGGTGGAAACATCAACAAACCATAGTGTAACCAGAAACCGCTGAACCGTGATAGATTTTGACTGAAAATTAACTAGACTCGGTGATAACCCTTTCCCATAGTGGCACGAACTGATTTTGACATGAACAGATAGTGAATTTACTTGAATTGTACACTAGTCGCTAACCCGATGTAACTTGATAGTAATCCAAAAGGACCCAGGCTTTTAAAGTTGTTTTCTAAGTCTCTAGCAAATAGACCTTGGCACTAAAGATTGTTTGTTTGTGTACTTATACCTTCCCTGCATAGTCTATAGATTTATTTCGTTGGCTTAAGACACCTGGTATAAGAGTGAATTTGCCGCAAAAGAGAGTGAGAGCTTGATTCTTGAAATTGAATTCCTCTGACCCTTTTTCTTTGAAGTGGATTTTGAATGGCTCTTTGATTTGAGAATCCTTCAATTATCTTCCCCATCCACCTTAGTTTCTTCCTGCAACTTGCAAGGACACTGTCTCCTCTTCACTTAACTTCTCTAGTCATCATGAGTCATGACATGACGCAGTAGATTCCAATCCTTTCGAGACGAGTGAGTGTGATAATCAGTAACTAGTTTTCAACTAATGCTAAACTTAGGTTTTGGAAATAGCTTTGAGGCGAAGCTTTGGAATCAGATAAAATGCTCAAGTACAGGGAGTCAAGTTCTCATCGGTTAAGTGGTTGTGAAATTATTGATGATCCTTAATAAGAGTAATTAATGTAATTCATAATTCATGATTGCTGCCTTCCGTTTGTCTTTGTCTGAGTTCGTTCAACTCATTTGTGTTATGCGTACACTTTGTGGTCTATATAGCATCCAACACTGTGTTATAGTGTTGGACATTGGAGCAACCTTGATTTATTCCAAGCTATGATCCCCTAGAACAACTCTTGCATTTTTTTTTTCACCTATCAAAAAAGTTTGTAGAAAAAAAAGTTCAGATAAGGGCCAATAAATTCAAGCAAAATTTTTGGGATAGTCCAATAAATATCTTGTTCTCATTGTTATTAAGTTGCTTTATATGATCATTGGTGGTTTTTCCAGGTGCCTTTTTCCGTTGCTTTCAATTGATTTTAGTTTTGTCCTAGATTTACTGTATTTATGCCTTACCCGTCTGATATTGTTCAGCGTGTTTCAGGTGGTATCATTCTTGCACCAGAAGGAATTAATGGGAGCATATGTGGTCTTTGTGAATCAGTGGAACGCGTTCTTGAATTTATTCAATCTGATGATCGTCTTAAGGGCCTAAGGCAGATCGAGTCACCTGTGACTCCTGAAGATGAAGAAATACACCATGGACATACTAGCAAATCTCCTGTTGGCGCTGGAGAAGATGCACCCTTTCGATGGGATCATGTTCGGGTCAAGCTAAAGAAAGAGGTAAACTTCTGGATGCATATGCAGTGAATTGTTTCTAATGAGATTGTTGCTTATTATTACTATGCGCTACTATGCGTTATTATCTCAAATCTTGTGTTCACGTATTTGCAGATTGTCTCTCTTGGAATGCCTAGTGTTTCTCCCACGGAGAGAGTTGGAACTTACATAAGCCCTAAAGAGTGGAATGAATTGATCAGTGACCCAAATACGGTAAAAAATATATACCAGTAGTTTTTGTTTGACAAGTATGTAGATAATGTGCAACGGGTATTTCCTTCAGTTATGTAGATTTGAAGTCTTCTGTTTCAAACTATTCGTATTCTGTTGTCACTCCACCAAAGTAATTCTATATTAAAAATATGCATATCATCCTCTGCATCCACTTAAAATTGGTCAAATTTATGATCAGGATTTGCTGTAAGCGTCCTGATTTTGAACATCACATACGTGGTTAAGCTTATTGGAACTTTGCTTCTCAGCAGATATTCTAGTCTGTTTGCTTCAGTATCAAAATCAAGTGAAACTGATACCATAGTCAGAAAGTGGACATCATCCTCTGCATCTGCTTAGAAGTTGGTCAAATTATATGATAGAATTTTCTACAACTAATTTGATTTTCACCAGAGATTTTGAGACCGATTTTCTTCAGTGGTCAAGTGATAAAATCAGGTGATAACTAATTGCCAACGTTACCTGATTCGCTAATTCCCCACAAACTACAATATGGTATGTGCAAACCTTTCAGGGGAGTTTGGTTCATATAGTGGTATGGGTTTGGAATCAGAAATGAAACCAAGGTGGTATAGGTTTGGAACTTAATACCTAATACCATGTGCTTAGTTTTATTTGAGAATGGAATTTTTTCTTTTGTTTGATACCTAGAGGTATTGGTATGAGCCATACCCACCTCCCCCTTGGGTTTCTAAACCCCATATCTTATGGGTTTGAGGTATGGGTTTTAAATCTATCAATTTATTAAACAAACACTAGGTATGGGTTTTGCTCATTCTAAACCCATACCTCATACCAGAATCATATGAGCCAAACGCTCCCTCAGTGGTACATGGTGCAAATGGCACACTTCTGCAATGTGCAGTAGATTAATAGTTGCAATTTATGTCACACCTGTTTTAAGTACCTTTTAGTCGAACCGGCACTCTATCAGGTTCACTTACAGCTTAAAATCTGTAGGAGAAATGATTGGAGAAATGAGATATAAACTCATTGCATGAATTAGTCCAATACCATCTTAAAGTCTGTCGAAGTTCTCTTACCCCTTTTTGGTCTCTGTTGATGTTGAAGAAACCATCAACAACTTCCTTGTGGGTTAATGGTAACTGCTTTAGTTCAGTTTGATTTTATCGATTTTTGAAGTAATATTATAAATATGCATTATAAACTATCTTAGGTGGTCATCGACGTGCGGAACACCTATGAAACCAGGATAGGCAAATTTAAAGGAGCAGTTGATCCGTGCACAACTGCGTTTAGAGAATTTCCTTCTTGGATAGAAAATAATTTTCAACTGGCTGGTTCAGACAGCCTGCCATCCCAGGAGGTGCACGGAAACAGAAGTGAATGCCAAGAGAATATTGAAGGAGGTAAGACACCACCTCGGGTTGCCATGTATTGCACTGGTGGGATTCGGTGCGAGAAAGCTTCTAGCTATCTCTTAAGCAAAGGCTTCGAAGAGGTAAGGGCTCTTTTCTGCAACTTCATTTCTTAAATATTAGAGACCAAGTTCAGTACTTAAATGAACTCTTCCTGCTTGCATAAGCTTTGCTTTCACAGAAAAAAAATGAATCTTGTAGCGGTTGCATATTAAAGCTCTATTACAATGGCCATCCAAAATAAAGCTCCATTACTCTGTGTTCCGATGTCTTTTCATGATGTATGTATCATTCTCAAATATTAGGCCAAGGAAAAAAAATATTGATTGCTTCGCATTGGTGGTTTTGCCAAATAATACTTAAACAAGCTATCACTTCATAGCTGTTAATGTCAATTTCATTATTATTATTTTTGCTCCCTCAAGGTTTCTTTGACTTGGTCATACTGATGATTTGCCAGGTTTATCATTTGAGAGGAGGGATTCTTAAATATTTGGAGGAAGTTCCCGAATCAGAGAGTTTATGGGAGGGAGAATGTTTTGTCTTTGACAAGCGGGTCTCTGTGGATCACAGATTATCCCAGGGCACTTTTAAACTTTGTTATGGCTGCAAGCAACCGGTGAGTGATGCTGACATGGAGTCCCCTGAATACGAGTATGGGGTTTCTTGTCCGTACTGTTTCTCGACAAAATCGGAGGAAGAGAAAGAGAGAGCACGAGCTCGGCAAAGACAATTCGAGGTTTGGGGCGTCATTGGTGGTCCGGACAAGGGACGTCGACCAACACATAGTACAAATGATTCACAAAGAGGCAGTAGTTCTCAGCTGTCACAATCTGTTTAGGTTAGCTGGAAATGTGGAGTGAGGGAGACGTGGATTCTAGTCCCTTTTTCATCTTTCAATTTTGTATCATTAAGCAATTTAGCCTACTTGGAACAGTAAGCGATAATTTGTCTGATTATTGAACGAGACAAGTTAAACGAAGTGTAACAGTTAAGCTGAAAGTACAAATTTAGGGGGCGTTTGGTTTGGGGGAAACTAGAAAGGGAATAGAACCTCTTGATTCCCTTTTATGTTGTTTGTTTTGGGAGTTTATTTTCCCCCTTTTCCCCTCCTTACCCCCAAATCCCTCTAATTTGATTACCCACACCCCCCTAAGGTTTCACATTCCCTTTCTTTGACTCATGATTGACCACCTCCTTGACCATCCAACCACCACCACCAAACCATCACAACCTAACCCAATCACTACCACCACTAGACTCCTCCACCTGCTAAACCAACCACCACCCAACCGCCACCAGTATCGCTTCCTTGACCACCCAACCGCCGGCAACCATAACCCGACCACCGGAACCCTAACCCGACCATCGACACCCCTCCATCGTGATTCCCAGCACCACCCTAATTCACCCGCCGAAAATTACCCACCACCCCCGAAACCCATACCACCAACCACGAAATCGACCCAGATCTAAGGAAGGGAGCCCGAAAAAACCACCCATCACCACCAAAAGAACCACCAACCACGAAGAGGAGAAGAGTGGCAGCTCTAGACGAATCTGGGCAGGCACAATCTGGCTCATGTCGATGACTGCAAAGGTAGAGGGGAGGGGGACTACGACCAGGAAAGAGGGGAAGGGTGGCGACGGGGGAAGAGGAGAGGGGAACGACGACCGGAAAAGAGGGGAAGGGTGGGGGTGGTAAGGGTGGTTTGAATTGAAAAACAAAGTGTGATATACAGTGGTGGTTGAAGGAAAATTTGTGGTGGTTAAATGTTAGGGTTTCCCTTAGACATTTTGAAACAAACAACCAACTAAATCTAAGGATTTGGCTTTCCATTCACCTTATTTCCCTTTCTTAAACCCTTTCCCTTTAGTGAACCAAACGCCCCTTTAGACTCTTTATCCAAAGGGAAGGGTGTTTGACGGTTAGCATTCTTCGTTTTGGCCAAGTCCTTTTTTCCCCTTTTGTTGTCGTTAAGATTTACTACTACCTCCGTCCCAGAATAGTCTGAACACTTTCCTTTTATGTTTGTCCCAAATTAGTTTGAACACTTCTTTTTTTGGCATGGTCCCACCATTAATATATTATTTCTTCTACACATCTTTGGCCCACACTCTACCTTTTATCAATAAAAAGCTACCTAAGTTTCTCTCTCCTCTAATAAAAAATACCCCACCAACTCCTATCACATCTACTTTTTAAATAAAATAACATTTGATAACCACACTACAACTTATCACCTTAAACTACGTGTCCCAACAAGTGTTCAGATCTTTCTGGGACGGAGGGAGTATTTATTAAGAAAACACAGACACGAACAAATTGTTCCTACTCTTCCTAGCTGAGAGTCCTGAGGTAGCTTACTAGCTTAGGACGTTTTGTGTGTCCATTTTGGACTTTGAAAATAGGATGTTTGAATTATTCTGAAAATTACTGTGGAGACTAGTATTTTGGGCCAATAATATTATAATTATCATCATCATTTAGGTATTTTTTTTTTAAGATGAAAAATCCTACGACATTGACATCTATCGTATAACTAGCTTGGTATGCAGGTTAGAATCCTTGGAAGGGAGGAAATGGTAAGATAAACCTTGCCCCCAAGGAGCCTCCAATGTGGTTTGATCCTATTACTTAAACTCATGAGATCAAACCTTGCTTGACTTTGGGCCATCAGTATGAGACCCAAGAAAGTAGAAAGCGTATTGCGTGTAGAGCTGATCAAGACTAGCCCTGGCTCGAAAGTTAGCAGACTTGGGCACCAAATGTGGCCTGAAGTTGGGATTTGGTCTTGGACTTGGCGGCCGAGTTTATTTTGGGCTGGGATGGGCAATATTGCAGGCCCGTATTTTTGGCTCGGCTGGGCTCGACAATTAAATCATTTATGATTCTCCTCCTCATATGTACGCTACACTTGTAGTAGCGAGTAATAAATGAAATAATGAATATTGGTCCGGCCCGACCGGCCTATTTTTTCTTTCCTTTTCATTTGTTTCTTAATAATTTAAGTCAATAGTCCGATACTAATACAAATAAAAGCAACGGCAATTAATGAATTGTGGTAAATCATCATAATCTAGTCACTATTGCGGTTTAGCGTACGTATGAAGAGGGGAATCATAAAGGCTTTAATTGTAGGGTCGGGCCAGGTCAGGCCAAAATACGGCCTCCAATATGGCCTACAGTTCAGCTCGAAATGAAGTCGGGCCGCCAAGTCCAAGACAAAAATCCCAACTTCCGACCACATCTTGGTGCCCAAGCCCGCTGGTTTTTTGGGTTGGGTACGCTGGTCGGGATAGTCTTGATCAGCTCTACATACAATACGTTCTCTAAAAGAAATTAATTAAACTACTAATTATATGGCCATAAAAAAACTAAGTTTGAACCAAAAACATTATACGGATTACGGAGTACTTGAATAAAGACTACAAACGAAGAAGAATAGATCACTCTCTTCATTCTAAAAATCACACCCACCATTGAAGCATGAAAGTGAGAAAAAGAGAAGCAACAAAAGTTAGATACATTGTACTAGCTCTTAGAATCTGCATAAATTGCATGGGAAACTTTTTGTTTTTTAATAAGATTTTATGATATTTCTCCTAAAATCATGGTGTGAAATTTAGCTTGTGATTTAAAGTCTTTATAATCGTATATTTATAATATTTCAAAACTGGCCTATGACCTCGAGGTGGGCATGGGTCGGGCCGTGCCGAGCCCGCTCGAGGCCTGGCCCGGCCCGTTGTCCGCTACGTGGGTCGTGGGCCTACCACGGTCAAGAAATTTAATTTCAGGGCCGACCCGCGGGCCCAATGCCCCTTTTCTTTGTTTTTTAGTCTAAAACTGCCAAAAATTCAAAAAAAAAACATAAAACACGGGTCAGACCCGCATGATGCATCTTTCTTTTAGGGAGCTCATTTCTTTAGTTACTGCACAGTTAAGTGTGTTTGGCTGGGAGTAGTCCAGGGATGGGTGACCTCCTGGGAAGTTTCTCGGGGTGCGCATGAGTGAGGACAAAATGCGCCGGAAGAAGTTGTGTTGGTTATTGAGGACAGTTGTTGGCCCTGGATGCGCATTGGTGACGATAGACTCGACTCCGGATGGGTCGGGTATTACAAATGGTATCAGAGCAACCCTGCGACCGCGTGCTGATCGTATGGATAATTAATCCAAGGCTAGTCGCCTAGTGGGGGAGGATTATGGGGCTATATCACCGGCTGCGTGTCGAATATGTGATTAGTTTCCAGACTGGGGCGACCCACAGGTCATTGTGGCCGAATGTGTGGAGTCCTCAGGCGCAACGAGGGCGTTGTTGTTCTCAAGTGGGGGTGTATGTAATACCCCTCATGATTGCTTTAAAGGGATTTAGCAGGCTACTCATACTAACAAGATGCATCTTTCTTTTATGGAGCTCATTTCCTTAGTTACTCCACAGTTAAGCGTGCTTGACTGGGAGTAGTCCAGGGATGGGTGACCTCCTGGGAAGTTTCTCGGGGTGCGCATGAGTAAGGACAAAATGCGCCGGAAGAAGTTGTGTTGGTTATTGAGGACAGTTGTTGGCCTTGGATGCGCATTGGTGACGATGGACTCAGCTTCGGATGGGTCGGGTATTACAGCCTGCCTAAGGACCATAAATTAGCATGATCGGCCTTAACTTTGTTCATCATTTTAGTGTGACAAACTTTCATATTGGCTAAGATGGTTAGCGTGTGTTTGTTGGAACGTGAACTTTGCGGGAATGCGGAATCGAATCCTACACTTAACAAATTCTCTTTTTTCTTTTCAATGTTTTCCTTATTATTTCTTATTTTTTTTTAATTTTCTTTTTGCAATAACTTTAATTTTCTTTTTTTTTAAACTTATCTTTTCTCTTGGCATATTTTATTTTCACCTGATCTACACAACCTAAAGCCTAAATTAGGAATTTCTTGTTCTCAAATTTCTATGTTTACTGAACCTAATCTATACGATTGTTTTATATATTACATGTCCTAATATACCATAAAGATAAAATAAAAAATTTTGCTTCCAGAGTAATAATGGATACTTCTTATATTGTGTTTCAACCTTAAATTTATGTATACTATCTTAGAGTTACATATTATCTGTAATTAAAGTACATATTTCCTTAAATCTCTTGTGCGTTAGGGGCCCTTTTGTTTTGCCCCGGGCCCAATAATATCCAAGAACGGCCCTGCACTAGGCCACGCATTGGTCACCATCCACCGAGCTACCACTGCTTGTCTGCTTCAATGCGACCTACAATCTACATGCACCTTTTTTTCTTTCACTTTGGATTTTTTTTGTTGATGGGTTTTAGTTAATCTGCATGGAGGTAAGTTATACTACTGAAATATTGTCGATATATTTAAAAGATTTTAGGCGGGTATTGTTCAAAATTTTAATTTGTGGTACTCATGTATCCATTTGCTTAAAATTAACTATATCTAGTTTTGATTTTGAAGAAGTTCGTGTTTTTAATATCTTGTAGAGTTGTAGTAGTTCTTCAATTTAATTGGGATTTCTTTTTTAATGAAATTACCTTTTTTCATCTCTCTTTTCTTTTTCTTAATAGCTTTTTAGACTTTTTTCTGTTAACTTTTGTATTTTCCATTTTCAAAATTACAGGTTTTGCTTTATTAGCTAAAAGGTAATTTACTTTACTAAATTTTGAAAAAAAATAGGTAATCTTTTATTGATATGGTTAAAATTGTGATACTTTTCCTAAAAAAAAAATTATGATACTAATGTACCTTTGGATATGGCTAAAACTTTTATGAATATAGTCAAAATTGTAACTTTTTTATAGATATGGTTAAAATTCGATAAATCGAAATATTACTTTTAAAGTGAAACTTTTTATGAAGTACTTTTTTTAATTCATGCATTGCATATTATTTGATATTTTGTTGGTGGATGGTGGTGACCCACCAACCGTGAAATCCTGGATTCACTACAACTTGTATTACACGATTATGATTTATTGATAACAATTAGTATCATTGATATAATGGTTTTTAAAGTTTGTTATTAACTTGCTGGAAAAATTACATTTTGAACATGTTGCTTTATAACCGTGTAGCTAGGTTGCACGAATAATTTTAATATTCTCAATATGTTTGAGTTTTATTACTATTTAAGGTATACTTAATTAATTACATATAAAAGATTAATTTTCGTGATTGATGCAATCTTACGTAAAGTCATAGATATCATTTATAGATTTCAATAAAATGATTTAAGGGAAAATATCATAAGATATGCAATTCATTAATTATCCGGATTTTTCACGGGTACCCCCGTGGTTTGTCGAAATTCACCTGGTACCCTCGCGTTTTCAACAATTCACCCGGTGCCCCTAAGGTTTTGAAAAATACCGACGTGACCCTACCGTCAACTTTACGTTAACTTTGACCCTAAAAAAACTTAATTAACCTAACTTGGCGGCCCCCCTCCTCCACCCCCTCTCGCCCCACACCCACCCCCACCACCCTGGCCCCCACCCCCAACCCACCCCACCCCACCCCCACCCTCCCCCTCCCCTCCCCCTCCACTCACTCCACAGCCATCCCCCCCCCTCCACCGCCGCCGCCCCAAGCTCCACTCCCTCCCCGTCGATTTCCCCCTCCCCCTCCCCCTTCCCTGTTGATTTCCCCCTCCCCTCCCCTTTCCCCGTTGATTTCCCCCCCACCCCTTCGATTTCTCACTCTCTCGCCTCACTTGCTTTCATCGGATTTCCCAAACCCTAACTTTCGCCCCCCCCCTCTCTCATCGATCTTTTTCTTTGCCATCCTCGGTCGATTTCCCCCTCGTAGCCCGGAAATTCGAAACCGAGGGGGATGGGGTTCGGTTTTAGGCGAAAAACGAGAGGAGGGGGAGGGGTGGGGATTAGGGAATTCAAAGGGGAAGGGGCGTGGAGGGGGAAGGGTAGGCTGCCGGCGGAGGAGGGGGGAGGGGCTGGGAATTCGAAGGGCGGCGGTGGAGGGGAAGGGGTAGGCGTCGGCGGCGGAGGGGGAGGGGAGGGTGGGACTGGGGAATTCGAAGTGGAAGGGGCGGTGGAGGGGGAAGGGTGGCGCCCGGCGGAGGGAGGGGGGGGGTGGGGAAGGGGGGACAGGGGGTGGTGGGGTGGTGGGAAGGTGGGGCAGTGGGTGGTGGGGTGGTGGGAGGGTGGTGGGGTTAGGGATTAGGGAGAGAGATAGGTTAATTAGGGCTTAAAGTTATTAATTAGAGTTAATTATGATTAATTAGTATTAGTTAGGTTAGTTAGGGGGTTAATTTGGTTGATTTAGCCTTAATGACTAACGGAGTTGACGGCCAGTTAGTCATTGAGGGTATTCCCAGTATTTTCAAAACCTCGGGGGCACCGGTGAATTGTGTTGAAACGAGGCAGGGTGAATATTGCGAAACCTCGGGGTGCGCAGTGAAAAAACCGTTAATTATCTTATAGTTTATCGGCCTTTTGATACAATCATAAATTATATGTATGTATTCAATAATGCTTTGGAATATATATAAAAAATTTGTGCATTTTGCACGGATCTGAAAGCTAGTCATTAATTCTTTGTATAATTATCTTCCAATATCATAAAGTTGAACTATATGTTAATACTATTGAATCATCATCATTCCCATTATAATATTTTCATTCATTTACCATGATTATTGTGATTGAAATATGGAAATCATTGATTGTTACATACCTAAAGTAGTTTATGATTTTGATTCAAGAAAATCGTTGATTGATAAATACTTCCTACAAAAAAATTAGGAAGAATATGGCTTAATAACAATATAAAAACTTAAATAACACATGGAAATTTTCTATAAATTAAATTCCATCAATATTTTAATGAACTTCGATATTAAAAAAACTGATAATTTTATAAGTACAATAAACTACTTATTTACTGTAAATCAATTAAGAACTATAATGAAATTTGTGTAAATTGAGCTAAATCATTTATCAATATTTTCATATTTATTGAAGCAACTAAACAAATGATCAATAAAAAGCAATTGACATATATTTTATTCAACAAATGTAGCTATTACATATTATTAGCTACATCAATTATATAGAAGGAGACTTTTGTTAATAAATCTCTATTTTATGAATGTAATACAAATTATACACAATTAAACTAACACCACTTTGTTCCTCTCAATAGGCTCCATAATATTCCTTTGTAGAATGAAATATAAATTCAATAGAATATTGTTTCCATAGCCTATAAATCCTCACTCGATCCACATGACTTATAATATTTATTTCTCTGTTTGTCCGTAAAAGGTTGTCTTTTGAATTCATCTTGTGTGTCAAATTATTGCTAAAAGCGTGTGTGGATAGCCTTTGTAGGAGGATAGATGAAGGAAGAACGAAGTAAAAAAATAAGCATTTTAGAACTTTTTTTAATACATCTTACGTAGGTAAATTGATCTTTTTCAGAAAAATGTGAAGAGAAGAAAAAAAGTTATAGCACAAGATGGAAAGAAAGTAAAGTCAGCAAAAATCCTTCGAAATAATAAATGATTTGTTATATGTATGTATATATGTATATTTATATATATACATATATATGTATGTATATATGTATATTTATATATATACATATATATGTATGTATATGTAGCAAAAATCCTTCGAAATAACAAATGATTGGAATGTTGTATTTCCCAAAATTTGCTTTCCCAAAATGCAATGTAATTGGAGCATAAACTTCTGCCTAAGATTTTGGCTATAATTTGCTCTAATTAAAGCAATGGTCTTTTGTAACACCCCAAGGGTCTTCTAGTAGATATTGTCCTTTTTGGGCCCTAGCCCGCAATGATTTGCTTTGGTGTAGGACCTTAGTCCTATCCAAAAGGCCTCTACTAGGTTAAGGTGTCCACCTCTATATAAAGAAGGCTTCGTTCTCCTTAACTTCCGATATGGGATAGCCAAGATCTTAGGCACCTTCTCCCCTCCTTTGAAAAGCCTGCGTCCCAGTAGGCACTATAGAACACCGGAATAGGCCCTGGCTCTGATACCATCCCACATCGGAAGTTGAGGAGAATGAAGCCTTCTTTATATAGAGGTGGACACCTCACCCTAGTAGAGACATTTTGGGTAGGACTAAGGTCCTACTCCAAAGCAAATCCTTGCGGGTTAGGGCCCAAAGAGGACAATATCTACTAGTGGACCCCTGGGGTGTTACATCTTGTATCTCATAGAGCTCAAAATGATTAGGTGGCAAGATTGAAGGAACAACACACTTGTCATGTTTAATTATGAGAATGACACATTTCAGTATGTTCTTTTTGAAGGACACGTGGCACTTAAATTTTTGTTTTATATATTTATATAGGTATAGTTTCTCGAAGAAAATCATCAACATTTTTTAGTATAACCCACAACTTCCTCTTGTTTACTCTTTAATACTTGTAATTCATTCAATTCTTAATCAACTCATGAGTTTAAGGATGTAATTTGTTGTTCGTTTCTCTAATTATTAGTGCTCTTACTGTTGTTTTTTTTATTGTTTTATTCGATTTGCACATTGTTGTTGAAATTCTTGGTATTTTATACGGGTCTTTGTAAAACTGTAACTTTCAAAGTTACTTGTATTTGGTAAAATGATGAATGCTTCTTTTTTTTTCGAATTTTGATGTTCTTGCTTTTTTTATTGTTTTATTGTTGAAATTCATGTTGATTCCTTTATGGGTCTTTGTAAAATTGTATTTTTTTTTTTGAAAAGGGTAAATATGCATTAAATACAATAAAGATTGTAACTCTAAAAGTTACTTGTATTTGGTAAAATGATGAAATTTTATTTTCACTTGAATTATTGATGTTCTTGCAGTAATTTTTATTGTTTTATTTTCATATGCACATTATTGTTGTTGAAATTCATGTTATTGTCTTTATGAGTCTTTGAAGTCCTCACTTTTTTTAATGAGTTTTAGTAAGAAATCAGTGTATGTTTGAGAGATGATGAACTTACACTTTGAAACATAGTTGATAGGGAGAAAGTCAAATTGATTATGATTGCAGAGTCTAAGATTTCAATAGGAAATTCCAAAGATGTTCTCAAAAAAGACAATCCTCTACTTTTGGATTCTTATCAGTGGCATTTAGGGGAACATGAATAACGACATCGTGGAATCTTGTTAGCACTTTGGTTGGTTTGATTAGATGCTCATCTTGGACACCCAATTATGTGACGTCTCTCTCATTCACCCTTATTGTTGAGGAGTTCAACAATGATGGCGGGAAGGAGAATGAGACATCTCCCTCGTTCACCCTCATGGCTGAGAAGTTTAATGATAATGGGAAGGAGAATGATGTTTTATGTCTTGTGAACAATGTATGCTGTCAAAAGTAAAGACCACGGATCTTCTAACCTTGATTTTGATTTGGCTACCAATGAAATTTTGATGGAGGAAAAAGAAGGCATGAAGGTCAACTTGGCATTTATAATGGATGAGAACAAAAAGTTTGTTCAAATAAAGTTTGATCCTTATAGTGCATATATGAGATAAAGATACATACTAGAGGTGTTCAACATGGACCCGAAAATGGGTGGGTTTTGGGCTCGATTTTTCGGTCCGCGGTCGGGCCTTTCCCGATTTTTTGGGCAAAAATTCCGGGCCACGGGCAACTTAAATATGCAAAACGAGTCTAAATTTTGGTCCGGCCCGAAAATGAACCGAAAAGCCCGTTTGACCCGACCCGAATTTGCGGGTTATGGCGCGGGAATTTCTGTCTAATACAGACATAAATGATTAGGCAAGGTCAAATAATTAACATTTTTCTTCGATAATACTGACTAAAGTGATTGGAAAGCTACAAAGTTCAATCATCCTTCAACATTTGAGTCACTAGCAGAGACATTGACTGTGACACCAAAGGTCATGAACTGGGCAATTCATTTCTTGGATGAGTTAACTTGCAGCAAATCAACAAAGACAGTTGTAATCACTGGACCTTCTTCAAATGCGAAAGCCAATTTGATTCTTTGCCGATGCTTAACCACCTCAACTTTCCACCATATACCCCTGACTAATTTTTTGAAACGTCAGGGGTATATGGTGAATTTGGAAAGTTGAAAGGGTATACGGTGCAAAAAAAATTAGTCAGGGGTATATGGTGAAAAAACCGAATATAATATGATGTGTATGTTATTCAATTGTCATTAACTTTCAAGACATCCACCATAAATAAGTTGTTGTTTTTGGTGATAGGAACATCTTAGTAATTGAAGATAGTCCTACTTATTTTGAGGTAAGTGACAATGTCACTATGAGATTTACTTATATTACTGATTACTATATTTGCTCCCAAGAGCATTTATCTTAATATTTGTTGTTGCTATTGCTGGCTTGCTGCAGATCTCCCACTGTATGGAGGAAATTCAACTTCTGTTTTGGCGTGGAAAGGCTAGTTGTGTATAGTTCCAATAACTTAATACCAATCCCATGTCCAAGTTTTGCAGACAAGACATTTCACATGGATGAAGATGCATTGCTCAACAAAAATCTGAAGAAGAGGCTGAAGAAAAAGATGAATAGGCAAAGAACTACTCCTAATAAAGAATGAGTTGTTTATTACCTCATATGCTACAGAAGTACATAGTGTATAATCCGAAGAAAAGGCTATATTTTTTTCTCTCTCTTTGGCAACAATTATCCTTTCGTGTCTAGATAACAACATACCTTTTTGTTCACAAGCAACCCTAAATTCTAAAGGTCAGTAGGAGATTACTTGTTATGTGATTACTATTCTTTTAATACATAAAGGCTAATGATTTATTAGGTGTTATTTAAATCTTGTTTTTCTTTTGACAACTATATATAATGCATTACATTCTCCTTGCTTTCGTGGCCAATTGATGAGCTTAAGAAATAATCAATCAAGATCAAGATTGATGTTATTCTCTTAGTAACTAACTTTGTGATTAGATACAGAGAAAAAAATATAAGAAACCATAGCCACTAATATACAGTTATCTATATTATATAAGGCAACACATATGCTTTCACACACGCACACATTGCGTGTATATAAGACTAGTATAAGAAGGGCTTACTTGCTTGGCTGAGATTCTTGAATTTCAAAGAGGAAATCTTACCCATAATTTTTAATTTGTTTAAAAAATCTTGACTATCTAAATGCTAGAATGCATAGGAAAACAAAAATATGTGGTGCAAAATCTACAAGCAATCATATGCTTATAACTACTTTACTTTAGTTTAGGATCACTATTTCAATGCTTGTAGAAAAGGTTTGTTCTATGTTAATGTTAATTAGGGTTCATACAAATGTCATTAATCGAAAACTATTTCACATCAAACATATGAAGGAAATTTAGTGATTTCCAATCGCCAAACATGATATGGAGGAAATTCACACAATTGAGACTTATTTGATCCAAACACATATACAAAGTACTTCGTATGTCTATTATATATGGCAACAGCAACGAAGTGGACACGAAAATATAAAAAAAGGATAAAAAAAAAAAAAGATGTAACTATCCGATTAATTAAATAAAATAAAAAAGATAAAAAATGGCACAACAAAAAGAAAACAATGACTATTTACAACACAAAGTTACTTCCCTCCCAACTCCATGAAAAGTTACTTGTGTGAACCAAACAAGCCTTACACCAAGTTATAATATAAGTCTGGGATAAAATGGTTGCTTTAAATATATACTAAGATTAAATTATGTGCAAACACAAATTATAAGTTATAAATAATACTTTCTCTATTTGTTTTTAGTTGCAACACTATTTTAGGAAAATTTATTAGGAGTGATTTTATTAAATGCCCCCTCTTAATAATTAACCAAAACTGATTAAGGGCGTGTTCGGCAATAACTTTTGAGGTAGCTTTTAGTGTTTTGACCAAGTTAAAACTCTAATAATGGTGAAAAGTTGTGTTTGGTGAAGTAGTGTTTGGAGTAGCTTTTGGTGTTTGACTAGTGTTTTTTGGAAAAACTATAAATATTAGACTTTTGGTGTTAGAGGTAGGCTTTTCGAAAGAACTTTTTGAGGATTGAATATAGTTTATTTTTGTTATTTTTTTAAACTGATAGCTAGATTTACCGAACACTAATTATCAGAAAAATTATTTTTGCAGTTAAACTCTAACAGCTAATATCTGACAGCTGACAGCTGACAGCTAATACAACCGCTAACAGCTACCACCGCAGCTACTTTTGTCTAACACGCCCTAACTCATGTGGGTTTCATACTGCCTCATGAGTCATGACTATGAGATTCACTTAAAGGTACCATCTTTTTAAGTTTCTACTCCCACTTTATTCATTAATCTGGGTTTTTTTTTACTCATTTCTCAAATCGTGTAATGTCTTCATTATTTCACCAGTTCTTCTATCAACTAAAGATCCGCTTTTTTTGACATATTACTGTAGTGGGGTTTTGATTTTATTCCAAATTTGGCATCTTTTTATTTAATTTGGTTAAAAGGGGTGAAACGGAAGACTTTGATGAGAAAATCAGCTTAGCAAGATCGTCAATTGGAGGATCCGGAGATTCCCAGATGAATAATTCGGTTTATTCGGGTACCCAATTGAATTTTCAATGAGTGTTGGAGATTTTGAGAGAAACTGTGAAAATTTTGAGGTATAATTGTGGAGGATTTAGGGCTATTGCAGCATTGCTAATTTGTCCTGTATCTGCTATTCAGTTGTCAAATGTGTTAGTTGATCATACTATTGTGAGGAGATTAACTATAAGATTGTTATTGATTGCTAGAACTAATAGGGTTACCTCTTACTCCTGTTGTTAACAAGTCATGCCAAAAAATTTATGAGACGGCTGTTTCTACTGTTATGTGTTTTGTTATGTCACCTTGTCACTTTTGTCCAAAGCTGCTGTTGTGCACTCTGTTGATTGTACATATTTGAAAAACAATTCGAGGTCTCGAAGTTTTGTGTGATAGTTAGGAAGTTATGGAGGTGGGTTGTCGTGACGTACAAATGGGCTTGTATGGTGATTGTTCGGGTGGTTACCTTGTTCCTTGTTCTTCTTATTGCTATTTGCATTGTGTTCTTGATATTCGGGTTCACCCCGGATTTGGTTGTTTATCCAGGAGTAGTTGTCGGGCTTGTTTTTTCGGTAGTATTTGCAAATGCAATAATTGTTTGCAATGTAGCGGTTGTGATCTCGGTTTTGGAGGATGTTTCTGGCCCTCAGGCATTATTGAGGTCTAGTATTCTTATTAGGGGTCAGACTCAGATGGGTCTTCTTATGTATTTGGTGTCAACGATAGGAATGGCCTTTGTGCAAGGATTGTTTGAACATAGTGTGAAGACATTGAGCTATGGAGATGGGTCCTCTTGGGAAGGTCCTCTTTTGGTGATCATGTATTCCTTTGTGGTCCTTATCGACTATATGATGACTGCAGTGTTCTACTTTATCTGCCGGTCTTTTAGTATGGAAGCAGCAAAGGAGAAAGCTCAACCAATTTTGGAAATGGAAACTGCCGGTCTTTTACTAACATTATTTCATTGTTTATTCTTCCTGCATACGTATAGATTAGACTCGGCCATGGTGAAAAAATAAGCAAGCCTTGCCAGGATTTGGTAAATCTTTTAATTTCCATTCTCATTATGATTTGTATGATATTCAGCATTTTAGTTTTTTTTGTAGACATGATGTAAATGTATACTGTATTTGTATTACTGTATTGGATTGATGATTGGGTGAATTGATAGTGGTTTAGTTCTATTACTCATTATTAGCCTGTAAAAATCCGTGGTTGTGTTATAGAAGTATTATTATATTTAGGGTTTCTGATTCTTTGGAAGCTGAATTTGGTCTTGTTGTTGTTGCAATTGCTAGTAACGTCTTTGAAGGAGGTAATGAATGAGAGAAGTAGTGGTGGTGTGACCGTGTGAGTGAGACGAGGGGTATGCATTTTCTCAAATCGGTAGCAATTAGTGGAAAGTTAGAGCAAGTTATTGGGTTTTTTCCACCGTCAATTTGGGTAATGTTGTTAGACTGTAGTTGAGTTGCTAGGTAAAGTTTGCTTTGATTGGAGGATATCTTTTGAGTGGAAGGGGGGAAATTAGATGTACTTGGCGGTGGAAGGAGCGGTCATATGTTGTATATGATCTTTTATTTTTATATGATTAGTGATTGATGTGTGAGTATTGCACATTAAGGAAAAAGGGTATGTCTTTTAAGGGCTTTGTATTGGAATACGCAGACATTAGATGTATGTGGACAAAAAACTGTACAGTTGTAGCGAGATTGGTCTTTGAAACCCTTAAGTGGGCAAACATATAGAAATAGCAGGATATTGCACAGTCAAAAGTTTGGTTTTGAACGGAATAAATCCAGAACTTTCTCTCTCATGTTAGGATGGACAAGAGGATTTTGTGCTAGTGTGTACCTCTTAAATCTGGCCCTCTCACAATCTCACCTAGCATAAGCAACTAAGCAAGTGCTAGTGCTGACTGCTGACATTTGGAGAACAATGGATATTTATGTTTTGCTTGTATCCTTTTGAAAGTATGGTTTGAATGTATGTGGTGGAAAAGAACCGCGATAGTTTTTGATTGAAAGGTAAGTAGACTCGGTAATAACCCTTTCCCATAGTGGCACGGACTGATTCTGACCTGAGCAGATGGTGAATTTACTTGAATTGTACGCTTGTCGCTAACCCGATGTAACTTGATAATAATCCAAAATGACCCAGGCTTTTAAGGTTGTTTTCTAAGTCTTATTTCTGCTTTAGCATTCAACTTACTGTCTTTGGCCCTCTTGGGTGTCTTCAGTTTCAAGGAACTTACATACGGAAGTAAAGTAGGTTAACATGGACTGGGTTTTGAGCTATATTGGGATTTGGGAGTTTGAGGAAAGTTGACCTTTCAAATTCTTTGCATTTCCACTTTTTGTTTGGCTGCAAAAGAATTTTTGTTGGTTTGAAAATGTGAAATTATTTTTAATCATAATAACACAATTTTTTTTCCAGGTCTTCTTCTTGTGGAATCTCTAGCAAATATTATCTTTGCACTAAAGATTGTTTGTTTGTGTTATTCCTTCCCTGCATAGTCTATAGATTTGTTTCATTGGCTCAAGACACCTGATATTAGAGTGAATTTCCTGCAAAAGAGACTGAAAGCTTGATTCTTGAATCCCTCTGACCCTTTTTCTTTGAAGCGGATTTTGAATGGCTCTTTGATTTGAGAATCCTTCAATTATCTCCCCGTCCACCTTAGTTTCTTCCTGCAACTTGCAAGGAGTCTGTCTCCTCTTCACTTAACTTCTCTAGTCATCATGAGTCATGACGCTGTAGATTCCAATCCTTCGAGAGTCGAGACGAGTGAGTGTGATGATCAGTAACTAGTTTTCAACTAATGCTAAACTTAGGTATTGGAAATAGCTTTGAAGTGAAGCTTTGGGATCAGATAAGATGCTCAGGTACAGGGAGTCAAGCTCTCATCGGTTAAGTGGTTGTGAAATTTTGATGATCCTTAATAAGAGTGATTTATTTAATTCATAATACATGATTACTGCCTTCCATTTGACTTTGTCTGAGTTCGTTCAGCTCATCTGTGTTGTGTGTATACTTTGTGGTCTATATAGCATCCAACACTGTGTTATAGAGTTGGACATTGGAGCAGCCTTGATTTCTTCCACGATATCATCCCTTAGAAAATGCTTGTATTTTTTTTATTTTCACCTATCAAAAAAGTTTGTGGAAGAAAAAGTTCAGATAAGGGCCAATAAATTCAAGCAAAAGTTGTGGGATAGTCCAAAAAATATCATCTTGTTCTCATTGTTATTAAGTTACTCTATATGATCATTGGCGGGTGTCCAGGTGCCTTTTTCCGTTGCTTCGATTGATTTTAGTTTTGCCTAAGAACGTAAATTTACTCTATATAAGCCTTACCCGTGTGATATTGTTCAGCGTGTTTCAGGTGGTATCATTCTTGCACCAGAAGGAGTTAATGGGAGCATAAGTGGTCTTCGTGAATCAGTGGAACGCGTTCTTGAATTTATTCAATCTGATGATCGTCTTAAGGGCCTAAGGCAGATCAAGTCACCTGTGACTCCTGAAGATGAAGAAATACACCATGGACATACTAGCAAATCTCCTGTTGGCGCTGGAGAAGATGCACCCTTTCGATGGGATCATGTACGGGTCAAGCGAAAGAAAGAGGTAAACTTCTGGATCCATATGCAGTGGATTGTTTCTAATGAGATTGTTGCATATTATTACTATGAACTACTTTGCGTTATTATCTTAAATCTTTTGTTCACATATTTGCAGATTGTCTCTCTTGGAATGCCTAGTGTTTCTCCCATGGAGAGAGTTGGAACTTACATAAGCCCTAAAGAGTGGAATGAATTGATCAGTGACCCAAATACGGTAAGTAATATATACCAGTAGTTTTTGTTTGACAAGTATGTAGATAATGTGCATTGGGTGTTTCTTTCAGTTATGTGGATTTGAAGTTGTCCGTTTCGAAATATTTGTTTTCTCTAGTCACTCCACCAAAGTATTATATGCAAAAAATGCATATCATCCTCTGTATCCACTTAAAATTGGTCAAATTTATGATCAGGATTTGCTGTAAGCGTCCTGATTTGAACATCACATACTTGTTTAAGCTTATTGGAACTTTGCTTCTCAGCAGAAATTCTAGACTGGTTGCGTCAGTCTCAAAATCAAGTGAAACTGATACCACAGTCAGAAAGTGGACATCATCCTCTGCATCTGCTTAGAAGTTAGTCAAATTATATGATTGAATTTTCTACAACCAATTTGATTTTCACCAGAGATTTTGGGACCGATTTTCTTCAGTGGTCTATTGATAAAATCAGGTGAAAACTGATTGCTGATGTTACCTAATTCGCTAATCCCCCCATCCCCCCCAAAAAAACTACAATATGGTACTGCGTTTAGAGAATTTCCTTTTGGGATGAAAATACTTTTCAACTGGCTGGTTCAGACAGCCTGCCATCCGAGGAGGTGCACGAAAACAGAAGTGAATGCCAAGAGAATATTGAAGGAGGTGAGACAGCACCTCGTGTTGCCATGTATTGCACTGGTGGGATTCGGTGCGAGAAAGCTTCTAGCTATCTCTTAAGCCAAGGCTTCAAAGAGGTAATAACTCTTTTCTGCGACTTCATTCTCAATTTTAATGTCCTTGGACATATTAGAGACCAAGTTCAAAACTTAAATGAACTCTTCCTGCTTTCATAAGCTTTGCTTTTGCGGAGAAATATGAGTCTTGTAGCAGTTGCACCTTAAAGCTCTATTACAATGGCCATCCAAAAAATAGCTTCATTACTTTGTGTTATGATATCTTTTCATGATCTACGTATCATTCTCAAGAATTAAGCTAAGGAAAAAAAAATATTGATTGCTTCACATTGGTGGTTAGTGGTTTTGCCAAATAATACTTGAACAAGCTATCACTTCATAGCTGTTAATATCAATTTCATCAATATCATTTTTTGCTTCCTCAAGGTTTCTTTGACTTGGTCATACTGATGATTGGCCAGGTTTATCATTTGAGAGGAGGGATTCTTAAGTATTTGGAGTAAGTTCTCGACAAAATCGGAGGAAGAGAAAGAGAGAGCACGAGCTCGGCAAAGACAATTCGAGGTTTGGGGCTTCATTGGTGGTCCAGACAAGGGACGTCGACCAACACATAGTACAAATGATTCACAAAGAGGGAGTAGTTCTCAGTTGTCACAATCTGTTTACGTTAGCTGGAAATGTGGAGTGAGGGAGACGTAGAATCTAGTCCCTTTTTTCATCTTTCAATTTTGTATTATTAAGCAATTTAGCCTACTTGAAACAGTAAGCTATAGTTTCAGTTTGTCTAATTATTGAACGAGACAAGTTAAACGAAGTGTAAGAGTTAAGCTGAAAGTACAGTTTTAGACTTTTTATCCAAAGGAAGGGTGTTTGACGGTTAGCATTCTTTGTTTTGTCCAAAAGTTTTTTTTCTTTTTGTCGTTAAAATTTATTTATTTAGAAAAGACAAACACGAACTTCCACTCTTCCTTAGCTAAGAAGCCTTAGATAGCTTTTTTTTAAGAGGAATAGGGGAGGGGGTGGTTTCATCGATGATAAGACTTGTGACCCTTACAATCATTTCATAGAGTAAGAACTAGAAAAATAATACGAGTATTAAAAACCTTAGACATATTGGCGCATCAACCTAAACAACTGCGATATCTTGAGGTAGTTTAGAACGGTTTGTATTTGCATTTTGGACTTTGAAAATAGAATGCTACTATTTTGCAAAGTAATGTTAAGAGTAGTGTTTTGGGCCATCAATCATTTCTTTAAGATTTCCTCCGTTCCATAATAAGTGAAAACACTTACTTATTTTAGAACGTTTCAAAATAAGTGAAAGCATACCTTAAATGGAAAAAAAAAGTGATAAAATTACATAGTGCCATCACAAACTTGTGAGGTTTACTTTTCTCTCCCTCCTTTTGATAATGTGAAGGGTATTTTATGACTTTTGGCTTTTGAAAGTGATGTTTATTAAATCTTTGTCCCATCACTATGTTTCACTTATTATGGAACGGAGGAAGTATCTTTTCCCCCTTATTTAATTTAAAACTATCCATTATAATTATTATTTACCTTGTCTCTTTCCTCAATATAAACAACCCACCTTATACTCCTTCCTCATATTTTTGGCATGAAATAAATGAGTAATGTATTTTGAAACAGGAGTAGATATGATAAATAAGCGTCTGATATATTTTAAGTGGAAGATAATAGTGGAAAAAAAAACTTTAGTGGATATATAGATGAAAATGCATGGGGGATAAGCTTCCATTTCTTACCAAGTCTATCATTTGTACGGAGTTGCATGTGTCGGTTTAATTTTGCATAAACATGAGTGATAAAATCATTTCCACCGTTGATTATGTTGAATATTAAGGTTGATTAAATTGAGCTTAACATTGAAGCTACCAAAATAGAACAACAAGCTACATCCTACATGCTGTATAATGGATTAATGGACTAATATGAGTGCACCATAAGTTAGATATTTCCAGCTAATATAGCTACGTACTCTTCTCTCATCACCTCTCTTATGAAGTTTAAATTCCACAGGTCCACAATACACTTCATCAACTATATGCTTTATTGTTAACTTTTAGACTAGAGTAAAAGAATATATCATTAACATATTTAACCATGTAAGTAATTATAAATACACGAGCAGTTTCCCATATGATTAGAAGAGTAATTACGTAGGACTTCACTAATCACTCCTTTGTTGCTTGAAGAAAAAGAGAGAAAAATAATGGGTCATCATTGCTGCAGCAAACAAAAAGTTAAGAGAGGTTTATGGTCCCCTGAAGAAGATGAAAAACTTGTTAGTCACATTAACATTCATGGCCATAGCTCTTGGAGCTCTGTTCCCAAATTAGCAGGTACTATTACTATCTTTTGTGCCTAGTTTTGTTCCTCGTTTTCGGCTAATTGTCTAACAGTTTGGCAACTAATAGCCACAGGGGATGGCATTTCGAGGGAACTCCCCAATTCATAGCCGTATGGAATGACATATCGGTTTTGAACTGAGCAGCCCTCAATAGTGCTATGTTACTTTGGTCTAATTACAATATGATCATTAAGGGTACTTCGGACATTTTTCCCTGTGTTAGTTGCCTAACTAATTAGCAAATGGGCTCTTTCTTGTTTATTGTTGTTTCCCCGCCTGAAGTTAGTTTCTCAAAATCTCATATTACCATTCTAAATAACATCGTTCACATCTGACATTCGAATGACCATCTCGTGACACTTTTCACTATTTCTAAAGCCAGACGTTGACTACTAATTCATGCTAGATACTATCTATATTTGTTGAAACTATTTTCCACGTAGAGGCGGGTTCATAAATTTAAGAATGACCAACATTTTATTTTGCTTTTTATGAGACTTCCCCTTCCAACTCATTTCACTATTTGAAAGTTGTATTCACATGATTTTAACCCGTTATAATTAGGATATACTATTAACAGTTGAACTATACCAAAATTGTTTCCAATATTGAATCTAAGTAAAGGCATATATGTCCAAAATTTTGAACATTGCAGGGCTCAAAAGGTGTGGAAAGAGCTGCAGATTGAGGTGGATAAACTACTTGAGGCCAGATTTGAAGAGGGGCTCATTCACTGAAGAAGAAGAAAGAAGCATAATTGAAGTGCATAGAATTCTAGGCAATAGATGGGCTCAAATAGCCAAACATCTCCCAGGTAGAACAGACAATGAAGTGAAGAATTTTTGGAATTCTTGCATCAAGAAAAAACTCCTTGCTCAAGGCTTAGATCCAAACACTCATAATCTTCTCCCTTCTAACAAAAAGAAGTCCAAAACTAGTAATAAAGCTACAAAATTTCCCAATTATCATCATCCAATTTCATCAAATTCTACCACATTAGTTTTCTCTAATGATCATGATCAACCTCAAACTTGCTATTCTCCAAATGATAAAACAGAGTTGCAAAATACAATCAACTTTGATTGCAAGTCCAATGTGACACAAGTTTATGATAATGCACCAATTTCAGAGTTGTCCACACAATTCTTAGCATCAAGCAGTATGAACATATCTAATTCTTTCTCCAATGATGTTAATCTATGTGGGTATGTCGTCGATGAAGATTCGGTTTGGAGCACTACAACAACAAGCTTAGAGAACTTTGAACAACCAACAGAAATAACCCAAGTTATGGTGCAACAAGAGACATTATTTGGTGGTGACCAAGACTTGGATACTTCTTTGTTTAACATGCTAAGTCTCAATTATGGCTTTGAGGATGACTACCCTACTAACAGCGTACCGAGCTCCGGCTTGTATGATGACATGGGTTCCGGCATGGATCAAGTTCCATGGTGTAACAAATCTATTACTTCCCCATCTCTAAATATCATGCCATATTTGATTTAAAGTCACTTTGAATCCTAATAAAAATTATCATAGTAGTTCTACAGTTTTACATGTTTCCAATATTAACGTTGTTTTCTTTTTGAAATTCTTTATGCTTTATATTTTGGTAAAAGATGTAGTATTATGGGAAAGCTCAAACATAAGTTAAACATATATGCTAATTATAAAAAGTGGCCTATTATTTAAAGACGACTTAAATAAAATTGTAACCTAGAAGTATTATTTAGAGGCACTTTGCTGTAACAAGTTTCATCATTGTGGTATGTTTTAGAGTATGGGGAAAATATACCCCCTTTAGTTTATGAATATGCAATAGGGTGTTACTTTATAAAATTGTCATTTTCCCTTCCATGTTAAGCTTTGTATTGTTACCCGCAGCTTTGCTTGTTGTTGGATAAGGATTAGCAAGTCTGAGGGCGTATGCATGGCTTCTTGAGGAAGGGCTTGGCCTAGCTTAGCTTGTTCAAGAAATGTAATCTACTCTTGTGAAACATTGTATACTTCATTATTCTACTTTATTTAATCAGTTTGACAAGTTTTGCATATACTTTTTTCAAAATTTTAAGACTAATTGCTTTTGTTTAGAACTTTCCAATTTATTTTTTGTCTTTTATGTTTTTTTGTGTGGTGTGTAAATGAGCGACTAAGCGCAGTGATGTAGACGGGATTCGATCTTATGTCTCATGTATCACCCCTATAAAACTTTACCAACTAAGCTAGATGACATCCACATTTTTTGTCTTTTATATTAAGTTGATAAGTTCTACTTCTAACCCTTCTACTAATATACGAGGCTACTTTTTTTTTTAATTGTTGCTTGAAACTAATGAAGCAACAGTTCTGCCTTCATATCAACCGGAAAGAAACGTTATTCTAAAGATGATTTTGAACGATAATGTAGCAACTAGCAAATTGATGTCGATGTTAGCCCCGTCGGTTCTAAAAACAGATTCTTATTATTCAAAGCCATCTTTAAATAGGAATCTATTCTCTGAACAATTTGAATCTAAAAACTTTAGAAGAAAATGTATGCTCTTTAAAATTTTATACTACGTTTTATATGGTTAAATAGATTAGTTAAGAAAACTAAATGAATTCACAACCATGCACCGCTCCTTAATAATTTATTAATCATGATGTTCATAGTCATCATAGATACGCCGATCCAACTATAAGTTGATATTTGAATTTACTCGATTTGAAGAGAAAAATATGATAAGAATTCAAAACAAAAATGAAAAGAAAGTTCAATCCGAATTATATAGAAGATGGAGTATATGTCAGAAGCGATTATCTGACCCGAGTTCAATTACCAGCGCCAACTAATCAACTAGAAGATTAAAGTTCAATCAGTAATTGTGTTTGCAATATAAAAGTAAAAAAGATGTTTTTATTTGATCCTTCTCAAACTCTGATTATATGATCTCAAATGATAACATGTATAGCTCGAATCGGATTCAAGTCCGATTCAATATGAGGAAAAAATTACCGAAAAACGGAGGGACCATTTAACTGTGTACTTCTCTTAATAGCCGTATGAAGGACTTGGAGAATATGTAGGAGTCTTGTAAGTTGGCGTGTAAGCCGGGGAGTTGTACATGGGGGATGGGCTGTATACTGGAGATGGGGTGTCACTTGGCGCTTGTCTGATGAGGATGGGTTGTAATCGGGTGACTTATATACGGAGATGGGTGTATTTAGGTGACATGTATGCGGGAGATGGGCTTGAACCGGTGTCGTGTATACTGCAGATGGAGTGTATTCAGGTGACTTGTACACGGGGAATGGTGTGTAAACTGGTGACTTGTACACGGGGGATGGAGAGTATGTGGGTGACTTGTATACTGGAGATGGAGTATACACTGGTGACTTGTAGATGGGGGATGGGTTGTATACTGGTGTTGTGTATACTGCAGTTGGAGTGTATACGGGTGACTTGTAAATGGGGGATGGGCTATAAACTGGGTACTTGTATACTGGAGATGGGGTGTATACGGGCGACTTGTAAATGGGGGATGGGATATAAATTGGTGCCTTATATACTGGAGACGGGGTGTATACGGGTGACTTGTACACGGGCGATGGAATGTATACAGGTGCCTTATATGCTGGAGATGGCGTGTATTCTGGTGACTTGTATACTTGACATGGGGGGTATTCGGGTGACTTGTACACAGGGGATGGATTGTAAACTGGTGTCTTGTACACTGGAGCTGGTGTGTATATGGGTGACTTGTAGGCGGGGGATGGGCTATAAACTGGTGCCTTATATACTGGAGATGGGGTGTATACAGGTGACTTGTAGACGGGGGAGGGGCTGTAAGTTGGTGCCTTGTACACTGGAGATGGGGTGTATACTGGTGACTTGTACACTGGAGATGGACTGTAAACTGGTGCCTTGTACACTGGAGATGGGGTGTATACTGGTGACTTGTACACTGGAGATGGACTGTAAACTGGTGCCTTGTACGTTGGAGATGGGGTGTATACTGGTGCCTTGTACACTGGAGATGGGGTGTATACTGGTGACTTGTACACTGGAGGTGGACTGTAAACTGGTGCCTTGTACACTGGAGATGGGGTGCATACTGGTGCATTGTACACTGGAGATGGGGTGTAGACTGGTGACTTATACACTGGAGATGGACTGTAAATTGGTGCCTTGTATACTGGAGATGGGGAGTATACAGGTGACTTGTAGACGGAGGATGGGGCCGTAAAACCTGTCTCGTATACTTGAGTTGGGGTGTAAATTGGTGATTTATACACTAGGGATGGGCTATAAATTGGAGATGGGGTGTACTCTGGTGACTTGTACACGGGAGATGGGCTGTAAACTGGAGAAGGGGTGTATTCAAATGACTTGTAGATGGGGGATGGGCTGTAAACTGGTGTCTTATATGCTGGAGACGGGGTGTATACAGGTGATTTGTAGACAGGGGATGGGCTATAAACTGGTGTTTTGTACACCGGAGATGGGGTGTATACTGGTGTCTTGTACACCTGAGACGGGCTGTAAACTGGTGATGGGGTGTATTCGGGTGACTTGTAGACAAGTGATGGGCTATAAGCCGGTGATGGGGAGTATACTGGTGACTTGTACACAGGGGATGGTGAGTACTCTGGAGACTTGTATACCGGGGATGGCGAGTACTCTGGAGACTTGTATACCGAGGATGGCGAGTACTCTGGAGACTTGTATACTGGGGATGGTGAGTATTCTGGAGACTTGTATACTGGGGATGGTGTATAGACAGGTGATGGTGTGTAAATAGGAGTTGTATACGCTGGAGAATAAGATGGTTTCTTGTATTCTGTGGCAGGGCTATAGTAATCACTAGCAGATGAAACTGCCACCAAAGTCATGAGAAAGAAGGACATAAAAGAAGATCGACTGAGAGCCATTTTGGTGGAATGAAGATGAAAAAATGAGCTGTGGGATAGTTGGTTTGAAGATGGGCTTTATATAAGATTGGCCTTAGTGTCATTCCATGACACAAATTCACGAGACATAGTAGTGGAATGCAAGTCTTCAACACTTTATTTGGGTACCACCTTCTCAGTTCTTAGCACGATGTAGGCGATGAAAAATCAAACTGGCTTGATCAGGGCCGTCTCGAACTATATAGAGGCCCTGTACGAATTATCAAAATGAGGCCCTTTAGAAAAATATCAACGTTAATTTCTAGATAACTTATAAACATTCACACCATCAGGGAACTTTATTTTCACGAATTATGATGAGTGTTTCATTTAAAGTGAACTTATTTTACTTGTGGATCACGCAATAAGATATAGCGATTAGCGAATTGTTGTTTTATGTATTCTTTTGTAGACTCTAATTGGAGTTGCTTATAAAGATTTCACTCAAGAGTATAATCTTAAATTTTAAAAAAACTGACATTACTTTATGCGTTAAAAAGTAAAAGATTTAAAGTAAAACTACTAAAATTCTCCAAATTGAGTATCTTACTTTTTAAAGAAATTTTAGGAATAATACCGATAATAAATAGGTAAAAAAAAAAGGTCAAAGTAAAAAGTTAGTTAAATTATCTATACTAGAGAATATCAACATTATAAAATCCCTCAAACCCACAATACAAATTATAGTACAAATTATAATGTGAAATTCCAGAAACACTAGCAAATGACAAAAAACGATTTTTCACAAAAGAACGGCAAAAAGGAATGTAAAAGTATTTCATATATGAAGAATTCAATAATGTAATAGCTCATCCATTCATGATTCTTCATTACATATAATCAGATTATGAAAAGAGAATAGCCCAAATAATTACAGTATTTGAGTATCATTTTTTATGATTAAAAGATAAATGTAAGTGGAAACAAGTTGCAAATAAATAGGTAATAAAAGAGTTTTCCAATTTAAACCCATATTTTTCGGTGTTTCATTTGAGATTAATTGAAAATATGGATTGAAAAATTATGTTGAAGTGATAATTAGAGGCTTGAATTAAGAGTAATCAATATAAGGTGAATACGTTTCCCAAAAAAAATGAGAAGGTGAATGCTTTTGGGAATTAAGCCTTGAAGAAGATTAAAAGATACGCATGAGCATTGTGTTAACTGGAAAATAAATAAACCTTTTCTTTTTACTACTTAGACTTTCTTTATTTTTGGGCCCTCACAATTAAGGGGCCCTGTTCCATGGAACATGTTGAACATGCTAAAAGCCGGCCCTGGGCTTGATCATTTCATGTGAAAACATTATATTCGAATATGAGCTCTAGAAAGCTATGATCATAATGCGTTATTATAATAACTAGTTGCTCGGGATCATTTTATTTATTGATGTGTGAAATCAGATATTATATCATTACAAAATAATTTTAAAACATCACATTTTGTGATAGTTGCACTAATATAATAGATGAACTTGAACCAATTAGCCATCCTCCATTACTAAAAAAAATCGGATCCTAATTTTACGGCATAATCACCAAACTAAAACCTTTATTTATTTATTTATTTATTTACTGTTAAATCCAAACTAAAACCTTTCAACAACAAAGAAATGATGATAATAAGTCAATTTGATACACACTTGTAGAATTGTAGTTAAAAAGCACCTGTAGCTTAGATTGTGTCCATTTTTTGTTATTGATCTAGCAAATACAATTAAAATTTTAATTCAATATGATGATGAAAGCTAAACATACGATTGGTAGTCATTTGAAAAGAAAAGTATCATGTAATATATTAAAGGAGTCATCATTTTTCAAAAAAAAAAAAGGTTATGAATTTATTTTATTTGGTTTTTGTGTTTTAAGATATGAATATTGTCATTTTGGGATAATGGGATGTAATTTTGAGTTTTCTATTTGTTTAACAGTTACTGAATTCAATAATTGTGTGGTGTACGTATCTTGTCTTTGAATACCTTTTTTTCACAAAGACCATTATGAGATTGTAGATTAGTTGGTTAGTGTCTTTGTATTTCAAATGAGAAGTTATGCGTTCGAGTCTTTCCACACACATTTTTATTGTTTACTTTGTGTCATTTGTTTAGAGGGAGCTAGGAGGAGGGAGTACATGTAGCAGCATGACAATTTGAATATACGTGCAATTGAGTATTCGAGTTGATGTGAAATACAATATTTGTTTTTTATTTTTGTGTGTAAAGAGAGCCACAAGGGTGAAATACAATACTTGTGACGGTAAGAAATTGTTTAGGCAGTAAAGGTAAGTGTTGAGAGTCATTCGAATTCTTCAAGGTCGTTTTTCATGTCCATGGAATTAATATTCACACTCTCATCAATGACATCCGAATGATACTCAGTCAGCTGACTATTTGCTCCATAGATCATATTTTCCGTGAGGCCAACTGTGCAGCAGATTACCTATATATTAAAAAAGGTCACTCTATTTCTGCTGCCGTGGTGGACGTTGACACTGGAACCGATCCTACCTTTGATCATTTTGTTCTTCTTGATTTGTTAGGTAACTCCCTTGAGAGAAGGGTACCCTAACTTCATATATTTTACCCAAAAAAAAAAAAGTGTTGAGGGTCATAAGTTCTCTTTTCTATAAATTCATAATCACAATTCTACTCTTTTCAATCTTTTATTAGCATATCTTTTGTGTGGCTGATCAAAATGGTCAAAATTCTCCTTATTACCTTTATCATTTTGATCAACCCCCTCAATCCAGCTTGGTTTTCATTTTGTTCATATTCGCGTCACTCAAAGAAGTTCTTCTAGTCATATATTTCATTACTGTAATGTTCTCAAGGTGGATTGAGAACAGGTTCAACAGGCACAGTACATAACTCAGAAATGCTGTAATTTTCTTTTTAGTTTTTCTACTGTTGTTCCTACTACTTAATTATTTTAGCTTATGTCAAAAAAAAAACTATGTGACTGCGCGCATAAAAGACAAATTAACTATATTAAGATATAAGTAGACCCTTCAATTTATACTAGTAACGTAACACTTTACAATTACAAGTAATGTATTAATAAGTAACCTAAAAAATTATAAATAACCCCTAATATAGAGTATTAATCAGTAACCTCAAAACATAATAGGTAACCTTATATATGGATTGGTCGTACGCTTAGCTAATGGTATGGCCGGCGGCATATAAGACTTTGTGTTCTTTTATTGTTTTCTTTCATTAGGTTTTTGTACAATTGAACTTTTATGACGTAGATCTTCTATGTTATTGTTTTTGTATATTATCTTGTAAAGTATATCTTTTTGATAATTTTATTATAATATAATTAGCTATGAGACCTAATAATGATAATAATAATAACAATAACAATTATTATTATTATTATTATTATTATTATTATTATTATTATTATTATTATTATTATTATTATTATTATTATTATTATTATTATTATTATCGGTAGTAGTAATAGTATTTTCATCATTTTAGTCATATGATCATGTAAAGTTACAGTTTATTGATTTATTATTGTACATATAAGATCTAACTTTCTCTATTTTATATAAGTAGCTTTCTAATCCCGATTGTGAACAAGTTATTTTCTGTGCTAAACTTATATTTACAATACTATATATAGTCTTCAATTTCTATTTTCTTATTTTCTATATTACAATAATCTCCTATTTCTGCAGTACTTCTTTTTACTAATAATAGTAGTCTCATACTCTCATATATAAACTGCAATTATTTTCCGTTATAAAATTATCCTACTCTCGTAATATTTCTTTATTTTTGTATGATCATGTGCATAATGATATAACTATATTTTATATGGATCTTATTTCAAAGCTTATTATGAGCACATTCCAATTAATTATATGAATATTATAACTTTTTCAATTATGTTGAAAAAGTGAAACCCAATTTACATCGTACAATAATTTAAAGGTTTGATTCAAAATTCTACTGATCTTTATAGAAATATAATTTTTTAGTTTTTTTTAATGATCGTGACATTCCAAACCTAGGTGACGCCCTCTATACTCCCAAAAGTTCGTATTTTATATAAATACTTGTTTCATATCCGTGCAATGCACAGGATAAAACTTAAAATAATCAAGCATACTAAAAAGCCACAATATTAGTTGTATTTTAAAACAATATGAATCTTAATTACCCATATACCAAACTCTTCTCAAATAGTTCGTTGATCAAAATATATTTAACTCCCTCCGTTCTTCTAAGATCTCCCCATTTACAAATTTGACACTATTCATAAGTAAAGAGAATCTATAGTCATGTGAGGTCTTGTTTGAATAGTCTAAATCTATACATAAAGAATATGAAATTTATATAATTTTTTACTAATATGTAATTAAAGATATTAATCATATAAAACGTTCATTTGCAAACATGAAAAGTGGATATAGGAAGATCTTTGAGGAACGGAGGGAGTAAAATAATTATATTAGTTCAAATATTTTGACGGATTTAGAGAAATTGTAGACTTTATGTTACAAACTTTAATTTAATATACATTATGAATTTTGTTTTTATTGTTGGTTTTTGTTAGAAAAAGTTTGGCTTATGTTAGTCCGAACTTGAAGTTAGGTAACTTCTTTTGTTGTTGTCTCACATTGGTGGTGAATGAAGTTGTACCCCAATTTATATAGAGAAGTGTTCTATAATGTGTTAAACATGTTATGGAGGAGATAGTGGACAATCTCCCCCGCGCTCGCCGCCACCGTCGACCGTCGTCGCACGGCACGGCACGGCATGCGCGTGTGTGACTGCTATTTTTGAGGCCTACTTGGTTTAATATTTTGCCCGTTTAAATTCTCTTGGATGTAACACTTTTCTAACGTTCTTATTAATTGTCATTATTTACTGAGTAACTTCTTATGGTCGTTGGAGATTTTCTCATTAATCCATCGGCTATGTTTCTCCATTTTTGCTCCTATAAATAGCCCATCTTCTCTTCGAAAAATATACAACACAAATTCTTTCTCCCTCTCGCTCACCAAAATACTATTCCATTAAAAATTTGTTCTGGTTCGAATCGGTTCCCACTCTATCTACCGGAGTGCGCCGGGTCGTGGAGGAGACTTTAACCCTGGAGTCGGTGCCTGCTATCCTATCGCACCTGTTGTGGAGGTCTATCGACTTAGGGCAGTGACTGTATCACGGCGTCTCTATTTTCAGAATAGTTATTACGGTTTTTTTTTACTAGTTCCAACAGGTTTGTGCTTTGCAATTCTACTTCATATTAAATTACATCAAAGAACAAAAGTTTTCACCTTTGTTATTCTACACGTCATTTCTCCTTTTAGCAACTATTATATAAGATATGCAATGCTCCCCAACCCCTTTTATAAAGCTTATAAGATAGTGATCAAATTAAAAGAAGTCGCATTATTATTACTTTAGTAAATATTGAATTTATGTGTAACTTATACTTTATATTAGAGCACCCGTAATCACGATCTTTTAAAATGTTCATGGCCTCATTCTTTAAAAAAATTACTCTTAATCATGGTTGTGAATAAGATTGAGCCAACTTAGTCGTCATTTCGTAGCATTAGATGATAAAAAACATGACTAGGCGTGGGGTAGACCCACAGCGACTGACCATAAAAAATAATTTTTTTTTGGCTTTCCCAACATTCTAACGCAGTGTTTAATTTTTTTTCCAGCCAAAACACATTATTTTAGGCTCTGACGCTGACTTTTTAACTGACCCAATGATATTTTGCCACTTTACGAAATCTGGCAAGAGAGAGAAAATAATATTATTAAAAATGCAATATTATAAAAAATACAAAGCTAATAAAAATAAATAAATTACCAATGGCTCTATATTTCCGAGCTCTACGAATAGAGACCCATTTTGCAATATTTTGGACACATTTTTTTTCCTTCTATTTTACTAGTTTCCTCTAATTTTGCTTATTTTATACGAAATATCTCCATTTTCACATCTCAAAGCTAAAAAATCTCATTGTGCATTTAATCTAGTTAATTATTTTAATAATAATTAATACTCCCTTCATTTTTTATCTTTCTCACTTGGAATGACATTATTCATATTTAGAGAGAATCTTCTCAATTTTCCCCAATTTATAAGAAAAATATATAGTCATGTGGGGTCTTATTTGATTCGTCTCAACAATTAGTATTTTATTAATATTCAATCGTTATAATTTTTACTAATATATAATGAAAGATATTTATGTTGAAAAATATGAACTAGGAGACGCGCATAGGAAAGTGAGAATGACAATAAACAGAGGGAGTATAAATTATTAATGGATATTTGATATTATTGAGAAATAAATAATAAATATATTGTATAATAGTGATTAGGTGATGAGAGAGAAAACTTAGTTCGCTAGGATAAAAAAAAAGTAAGAGAGAGAGAGAAAAAAAAGGTAGTTGGGATGATTTTTTTTTCATGGTTAAGGATAATGGTTGGGAAAAGATCACGGGGTGATACTTATTAGAGAGATCGAAAGTAGAGCATCATTTATGGTGATCTTAAAATAAAGATCATCCACTTCCCTCTCTATAAAATTTCACCCCGCAATCTTTTTTCAATATGTTCCCTTAACAATGACTAAAACTAAAAAGATCATCATATATGGAGAAAAAAATTATTTTTAGAATCTAGTAAAATGGATGTGTAATTGTAGAGCTCTAAAAATAAAACCAATGGTATATTTTTTATATTTTTTGGAATTGTATTTTTCAAGACATAACTTTTGCAATATTTGCAACAAATAATATTTTTTCTCACATTAAAGCAATGACACTTGGCACAAAATCATTGGTACATAGCAAAAAAGTGTGAACTTTTCTTCCCAGAAGAAGGTGATGATACCGTGGCTTGGGTCTGCGAGATTGACGACCTTCGGGACGAGCAATCGTGAAGCCTGAAAATCTGAATGTATGAAAGTATGTAGATTGAATGTATTTGTGTTTGAAAGGTATGAATTTTCTAGGGAAGTTTTGTAGTTTGTAGAGAGGTTCGTAAAGTATTCGTCAAGTTCGAAGTGTGTTAATGTGAAAAATTCATCCTGAAATCTGTTCGGAAATCAGGTCTATTTATAGGGAAAACGGCACTGCGCCTCACGCACTGGCTGCGCCAGACACAGCTGACGTGGCAAGCGGATGACGCGACATGACCAGTAAAAAGCGTTCACGTGGTACGCGTTTTGAAAAAGATAAGAAAGAAACATGCGCTTCACGCA
Source organism: Beta corolliflora (assembly GCA_947648045.1). Taxonomy (NCBI): domain Eukaryota; kingdom Viridiplantae; phylum Streptophyta; class Magnoliopsida; order Caryophyllales; family Amaranthaceae; genus Beta; species Beta corolliflora. The sequence continues at coordinate 395,707 of CANSZD010002926.1, read as the reverse complement.
AAGCTGTGCGCCATGTGCACGGCACAGTGTGTGGCACAGTGCCACATGTCAGGAAAAGCTGCGCCTGACGCAGCAAGGTACGCCAGGCGCACCAGCCTGGCTTTTGACACGCCTTTGCCAGCCTTTTTTTTAAAACGCTTTTTAAAAATTTTCTTTTATCCTTTAATTCCGGAATCTGATTTTAGGGGATAAAATCTGATTTTAACTATAAAAATTATCTTTGAAAATATTTATTTATTAAAATAAAAAAACAATTAATAATTATTAAACAATTAATTGGGCTTTTCAAAGAATTGGGCTCCAAATATAATTAATTATCATGAATAATTAATTGGGCTTTAAAATAGGACTTTAACACTTTTCGAAATGGTTTTGAATGGCTTTTCAGACTGCTCTGCCCTTGGGTCGGACCAATTAAGACTACGGTATGTTTCATCATCGGATCCTTAAATGGGGAGACACGATTATGTGTCTACAGAAGCCCCCACTTTGACTGAGGTTTAGGAAACCGAAAGTCAAAGTATACGGTGTCGGGACGGAGAACGATTATAAACGCTCTGCAGTTTAGAACTGATCTATAACCGCCGGTCTCTGCAAAACAAAGTTAGCATGCAGGACAATAACTACAAGCAATCTGATTACCTACAGGGAAATATGTTAGCAGATAGATGCAAACAACTCACATAAGCACACAGTGATGCAATGATGCAAACTTAGACTCTCTAAGGATGCATGAGACGCAATGCAAAGATTAAGGTTATGCAAAGCTACGGGATGACACGTCATGCAAGGTCAGGGTTATGCAGGACTAGAATGTATGAAATGCGCAATGCAAGGTCAGGGTTTTGCAAGGCTAGAAGATGGATAGCATGATAGAATGATAGACTGATTAGAAATGCATAGAATGATTTTCGAAAATCGTTTATAGTAAATGATCGGGGTTCGTAAACGAGGTCCGCGGATTACAACTTTTTGAGAGTTTGATTTGAATTGGAGGAACCACCACACATTGGAAGCCCCCACATTGGGTGAGCTTGCCTTGAATTAGGCATTATGAGCCTTGTACTTGATCTGATATTGCAATGTAGTTGATCTGATATTGAAATGTAGTTGCTATGTCTTGAACATTGAAAGTTTTCACTGGGGATTGTACTGGGGATTCTTCTTTGAGAAATTGATATGGGCAAAGTCAAGTATCGCCAGAGACCATGGAATTGTCGGAGAGTCCTTCGGGGAAAAGAAGAGCTTGGATTGAAAAAATAAAAGGTTTGAATTTGTGACTTAAATAAATGTAGGTGGGAAAAGGCTTTAACGAGGCTAGGTGCAGACTCGAGTCCATGTCGGGATTTAGAAAGAGATTATGCTCCTAAATTCTAGAAAGTCAAATCATTAGACCATGACTAATTTTTTATTTTATTGAAGCGGTCGGACCTCGAGATGAGGATTCCTACGTATCCTTGCGGAATCAGACCATTCGTAGTTCTAGATCTGATTATTTTTTTTTATATTTTTTTTTTTGTGTCCTAACTTTTGCCTAGGCCGCCCTTTCGGGTTTTCAACCTAGCGGGCTTGGACATACCTTGGAGAAGGAGTTATGATTGATGAAAGGATTATGAATTGGGATTATATGGATTAAAGGTTTGATGAATCGAAGGGATTTGAATGAGGGGTAGAACTTGTGTGCAAGCCCCCTAACTTGACTTTTTTATTTGCCTTTTGGCTCTTTCTTTTTGAATCTTTTCTTTTTGTCCTATGCGTGTTTGCTTTTTTCATATCTTTGCACTTTGAATTTCTTTCACTATTTTTTTTTGCCTGGCATTGATTTTTTTTTTTTTGTAGTGAGGCTTGCACACAAGTTTGGTTTAGGGTACTAGAAGGCTTGAAGGATGTTTGTGGAGCTTTGATGTTGAAGGGATTGTTTGGTTTTTTATGGTTTAAGGATGATGGCTCATGGAAGGTGATGGAGGAAGAGGGAATAACTCCTGATCCAAAGTATGTCCATTTTTTTTCATTTTTCATTTTTTTTATTTTAAATCTTTTTTATTATTATTAGTCAAGTTCATTAGGTGATTTAAGTTTCATCATTGAATTAGAAGCATAAATAAAATGATGGAAGGCCAATGAAAATGAAATTCTTTTATTAATTAGAAATAACTAGAACAAGGCTTATTAGAAATAAAAACCTAAATGCCATAGACTCGACAAGAAAGGAAATGAAGGAGCTAGGGGAGGGACTCTCCGACTAAACCTAGAAAACTAGCGTTAAATGACTAAGCCTCATGCACTGTTGAGATTATTCCCAAGGGGTTGCTGTTGTTATTGACTTTTGCTGCCGGTGGGATCGGAAGTCTGCCACTTTCAACCATGTCTTGCAGAGTATACCTTAAGGCCCAACACGTAGATGTTGGGTGTCCATTCCCTCGGTGGTACTTACAATAGGCATTAGGGTTCCACTTCTTGTGCCTATTTTCAGGTGCAGGGTCTCGAGTGGGACCGATAGACTGTATTGCTCCTTTTGCATGAAGCCTAGTTAAGGCTTCTTCTAGAGTCATGCCCAATGGAGTGAATGTTCGTTGAGGCTTTTGATAACCTCCCTTTTCAGTAGTTAGGGCATTGACATTAGAGCTAGAAGGGTTGTTACTACTCTTCTTGAAAGAGTTGTTGTTGTTAGAACCCTTGTTCTTGTTGGCATGTACCTCTTCTTCAATCAGCAGGTCTACCTTATAGAGCTTCGTGAAAGACTCTATGGGTTGGAACTTGATATGATCCTAATACTTAGGCTGTAAGTTACGGATCACCAGTCGGACTTGATCCTCCTGAGATGGCCTATTAATCATTTGTGCAGCTTTATCCCTCCATCTGTTAAGGAAGGTGACGAAGTCTTCGTTGGAGTTTTGTTTAGTTAACTCCAACTCACGAAGGCCAATGGGAAGCTGAGTATTGTATGTGTATTGTTTGTTGAACTCTTCTCTGATGTAGTCCCAGTCGTTCAACTTGGTTTTGTTTAGTGATCTGAACCACTTGGATGGATGCGCATCCAAGGTTAAAGGAAAGACATAAGCAAACAGGTCCTTGCTCATGCCCTTGAGAGCCATAGAGATGGAGAAAGCTCTCAAGTGGTCATCTGGGTCTTTAACCCCCTTGAATTTTGGGAGGTCACCCAATGTTACCTTTTTAGGGAGCTTTTCCCTTAATTCAGGATCAATAATGTCATGGCCATGAGTCTGACTCTCGAGTGCAGGAATTGACTGGATCAATTGCTCGAGTTTTTCAAACCTTAAATCTGTGTTGGTTTTGAATGGTGGTGGAGTGTCGCCTTGATCGTCTTCTTCAGTGAGCTTCTCCCTTAGTGCCTTAATCTCTTTGTCTTGTTCCTCAAGACGAGAGTTCATCAGTGTGAGTTGAGCCATAATGGCACTAAGCTATTCATTAATGTCTCCCATTTCGGATGATTATTCAGAAGAGTCGGAGGATTCGTCTGAAAAAGTTAGGATGCGCTTGACGAGTCGGGGAGTAGGTCGACCTTGTTACCTCTCTGTTGGACGTTCCCATGCTATAATCTCATGACATGTCTTGAACAGAAATCGGATGGACCTCGTAAATTTTAAAAAATAACGTTTTTGAACTGTGAAATGGAGAGGAGAAATGAAAACGGGAAATTGGGGAATGGAAATGGAAAAGAGGATGGGAAATGATTAAAGATGGTTATGATGGTGACATGAGCCTAGCTATATGCAAATGCAGACATGGACTGGACTAGACTATTGAATGATTAGACTTAGGAGATGACTTTTATAGTCCGTGGACTTGACTTTTATAGTCCGTAGACTTGACTTTTATAGTCCGTAGACTGACTAAGGTTTACGTATGATGCAAACTAGACTTAGGAAAACTTTATAGTCCTAAGACTGAACTTATATAATGTAGACTAGATGTAGGGAAATTTTATAGTTCTAAGACTGAACTTATATAATGTAGACTAGATGTAGGGAAATTTTATAGTCATAAGACTGAGCCTTTATAGTCCATAGACTGACTTTATAGTCCTAAGACTGAGGTTTTATAGTCCGCAGACTGAGTTTATAGTCCAAAGACTGAGCTTTTATAGTCCGCAGACTGACTTTATAGTCCTAAGACTGAGTTTTTTTAGTCCACAGACTGACTTTATAGTCCGAAGACTGAGCTTTTATAGTCCGTAGACTGAGCTTTTATAGTCCGTAGACTAACTAGGGTTTGCATATAATACAAACTAGACCTAGGGAATGAATTGGGCCTAAATGGACCTATGAATTGGATTAGACTAGACTTAGACTTAAATTGGAAAGGATTAGGAATTGACTTGGACTAGACTTCACATAAAGATGTAGATGGGCCTAGATTTTGAAATAAACTAGACTTATATGGGCCTAAGATCGACTTAATGCTAGCGAATGTATGGATTAAAATGCACATGGGCCTAAATGAATGCAAAATGGACTCTAATGCATATGGGCCTAGAATGAATGCAAGTGAATTGGATTGAATTTGGTTGATTGAATTGAATGAAGGTGTTTGGACTGGGCTTAGAATTTTCGAAATTCATTTTTGAAAGGAACCCCTTGTTTTATCTTATGTTAAGAAAAGATGCTGGATTGATTTTGAAAATATATTTGTAAATGTCGTGCAATATTATGATTTGTAAATGTTTTTGAAAAAGAGTAGAATAGAAGAGAGTGTAGGATTGATTTTGAAAAAATGTAAGATTTTGAAATTTGATTGAATATGGTAAGGTAAGATTGATAGGGAAGATTAGTTGAACAGCAGGGAGAAAGTGGGAAGAGGTAGACATGCATGAAAACTCTAACTCTACAATGACCCTTTAGATGCATTTTTTTTAGGATAGACTTGACCTTACATGAAAAGACTGATTTTTTTAAATGTTGAATTAGGTGATAAGCATAAATGACCAAATTACGCGGATGCCGATAGACAAGCATAGGACTGAACGTAGGATCGACTATTACGACGAATAAATCGACGAAAAGCGCACGATTCACAGGCTGCGTGCCGCGCAGCATTGCTGCGCGCGGCGCACAACCGTGCGTCTAGCGCGGGAGTGGTGCGGCGCAACTTAATGCGCTTGGCGCACTACTCCCCGACACGTTTTTCGGGGATTTAGGGGAAGATTTGGCCGATTGATGATTTTTTTTTGTTTGTTAGACGTGATTTTAGGCACGACGCATAATAATGACAATTTGACAAAATAAGAGCAGGCAAGAATTGCAATCACAAGCAAATGTCATATAACATGGATGCTAAAGTTCCAACCTAAAGTCCAGTTCTATGTTTGACTATTGGTTAGGTTTAAGTTCAGTCTGAAAAGGGTCCATGACTAAGAGATTGATCCCACGCTTCGTACCCCTGCTTAAAGAGGTGGCCACGTGTAACACGCACTCCAGTCTCAAGTCAGGAACAAGAGAACAATGCCATGGTTGGGTAGGTTTGCTTATGACTAAGATCCAACACTATCGCTCAGGAAGCTTTTTGGAAGGACAAAGCGTGAACCCCCCGGGGGTGACCTCACACATACAACATGTGCTAATGAGGCAAGGTAGATTGTCCTTATGGTGGCTAAACAGTAGCCATGCATATGCAATCCTGTATATTATTCGAAGGCATAAAAATAAGAATGAATCGTATTTTTCAAGTTTCACCCACTCATTTAAAAAATTAATTTTTAAAATCCTCCCCAGTGGAGTCGCCAAATTGTAGGCGTGTTTTTATTTCGCCTACGCGGTGTGAGCGCGTATTAGATTTGACTACCCCACTGTAAAGGTTTTATTGAAAATTGTTTTGGATTGAAAGAAGTCGCCAACAATTCTTTTTAGGAAGAATCATAAACCTAATTGGATATGGGAAAAACATAGGGACAAATTATCCAATGTAGATTTCCCCGTCCTGACTCCGTAGATGGTCATAATGAACCAAAGATTGAGTTCGGGGGTGAGGGTACGAATATAGTCATAATGAACCACATTCGCCCAAAGCCGGCCTCTACTAAATATCGATTCATTGCAGAATTTATGCCAAAGAATAATCATATAACGTTTTAAACACCCTAAAAATATTTAGTCTAAGTAGGTTCAGGAAACACATAAAAAGACTAATTTTTAGTGACAAGTTATTATGCAATCAATTTACAGGGAACCTAGCAGGTTGTCCAAATTAATCTGATTAATGTTAGAACAATTCTTTAGGTCTTGATTAACAATAAATAACATGTGGGTGATAAAAGCATTGAAACAGGACAATCATATAATAGGCATAGAATGATCAGGCAGGCATATAATATACAAAGGCATGAACAATAATAAAATAAAGTATAGAAAAAGGGTTAGAATATACAGTATAGCGATTTTACATTAAAGATCTACATCAGGAAAGAAAACTGTTAGTAACTTCAATATAAAAATAATTTATTTAAGGACCCTCAGGATTATACCGTGGCTTGGGTCTGCGAGATTGACAACTTTCGGGACGAGCAATCGTGAAGCCTGAAAATCTGAATGTATGAAAGTATGTAGATTGAATGTATTTGTGTTTGAAAGGTATGAATTTTCTAGGGAAGTTTTGTAGTTTTTAGAGAGGTTCGTAAAGTATTCGTCGAGTTCGAAGTGTGTTAATGTGAAAAAGTCGTCCTGAAATATGTTCGGAAATCAGGCCTATTTATAGGAAAAACGGCACAGCGCCTCACGCACTGGCTGCGCCAGGCGCAGCTGACGTGGCAAGCAGATGACGCGGCATGACAAGTAAAAAGCGTATACGTGGTACGGGTTTTGAAAAAGATAAGAAAGAAACTTGCGCTTCACGCAGAGCTGTGCGCCAGGCGCGCGGCACAGTGTGTGGCACAATGCCACGTGTCAGGAAAAGCTGCGCCTGACGCAGCAAGGTGCGCCAGGCGCACCAGCCTGGCTTTTGACACACCTTTGCCAGCCTTTTTTTTTAAAACGCGTTTTAAAAGATTTTCTTTTATCCTTTAATTCCGGAATCTGATTTTACGGGATAAAATCTGATTTTAACTCTAAAAATTATCTTTGAAAATATTTATTTATTAAAATAAAAAAACAATTAATAATTATTGAACAATTAATTGGGCTTTTCAAAGAATTGGGCTCAAAATATAATTAATTATCATGAACAATTAATTGGGCTTTAAAATAGGACTTTAACACTTTTCGAAATGGTTTTGAATGGCTTTTCAGACTGCTCTGCCCTTGGGTCGGACCAATTAAGACCACAGTATGTTTCATCATCGGATCCTTAAATGGGGAGACACGATTATGTGTCTACAGAAGCCCCTACATTGACTGAGGTTCAGGAAACCGAAATTCAAAGTATACGGTGTCGGGACGGAGAACGATTCTAAACGCTCTGCAGTTTAGAACTGATCTATAACCGCCGGTCTCTGCAAAACAAAGTTAGCATGCGGGACAATAACTACAAGCAACTGACTACTGCGGGGAAAGATGTTAGCGAGATAGATGCAAACAACTCACATAAGCACACAAGGATGCAATGATGCAAACTTAGACTCTCTAAGGATGCATGAGACGCAATGCAAGGATTAAGGTTATGCAAAGCTAAGGGATGACACGTCATGCAAGGTCAGGGTTATACTGGACTAGAATGTATAAAATGCGCAATGCAAGGTTAGAGTTTTGCAAGGCTAGAAGATGGATATCATGATAGAATGATAGACTGATTAGAAATGCATAGAATGATTTTCGAAAATCGTTTATAGTTAATGATCGGGGTTCGTAAACGAGGTCCGCGGATTACATATTTTCGAGAGTTTGATTTGAATTGGAGGAACCACCACACATAGGAAGCCCCCACTTTGGGTGAGCTTGCCTTGATTTAGGCATTATGAGCCTTGTACTTGATCTGATATTGCAATGTAGTTGATCTGATATTGAAATGTAGTTGCTATGTCTTGAACATTGAAAGTTTTCACTGGGGATTGTATTGGGGATTCTTCTTTGAGAAATTGATATGGGCAAAGTCAAGTATCGCCTGAGACCATGGAATTGTCGGAGAGTCCTTCGGGGAAAAGAAGAGCTTGGATTGAAAAAATAAAAGGTTTGAATTTGTGACTTAAATAAATGTAGGTGGGAAAAGGCTTTAACGAGGCTAGGTGCAGACTCGAGTCCATGTCGGGATTTAGAAAGAGATTATGCTCCTAAATTCTAGAAAGTTAAATCATTAGACCATGACTAATTTTTTATTTTATTGAAGCGGTCGGACCTCGAGATGAGAATTCCTACATATCCTTGCGGAATCAGACCATTCGTAGTTCTAGATCTGATTTTTTTTTTATATATTTTTTTTGTGCCCTAACTTTTGCCTAGGCCACCGTTTCAGGTTTTCAACCTTGCGGGCTTGGACATACCTTGGAGAAGGAGTTAGGATTAATGAAAGGATTATGAATTTGGATTATATGGATTAAAGGTTTGATGAATCGAAGGGATTTGAATGAGGGGTAGAACTTGTGTGCAAGCCCCCTAACTTGACTTTTTTATTTGCATTTGGCTCTTTCTTTTTATATCTTTTCTTTTTGTCCTGTGCGTGTTTGCTTTTTTCATATCTTTGCACTTTGAATTTTTTCACTATTTTATTTTGCCTGGCATTGATTTTTTTTTGTAGTGAGGCTTGCACACAAGTTTGGTTTAGGGTACTGGAAGGCTTGAAGGATGTTAGTGGAGCTTTGATGTTGATGGGATTGTTTGGTTTTTGATGGTTTAAGGATGATGGCTCATGGAAGGTGATGGAGGAAGAGGGAATAACTTCTGATCCAAAGTATGTCCATTTTTTTTATTTTTCTCTTTTTTATTTTTATTTCAGATCTTTTTTATTATTATTAGTCAAGGTCATTTGGTGATTTAAATTTCATCATTGAATTAGAAGCATAAATAAAATGATGGAGGGCCAATGAAAATGAAATTCTTTTATTAATTAGAAATAGATAGAACAAGGCTTATTAGAAATAAAAACCTAAATGCCATAGACTCGACAAGAAAGGAAATGAAGGAGCTAGGGGAGGGACTCTCCGACTAAACCTAGAAAACTAGCGTTAAATGACTAAGCCTCCTGCACTGTTGAGATTATTCCCAAGGGGTTGTTGTTGTTATTGACTTTTGCTGCCGGCGGGATCGGAAGTCTGCCACTTTCAACCATGTCTTGCAGAGTATTCCTTAAGGCCCAACACGTAGATGTTGGGTGTCCATTCCCTCGGTGGTACTTACAATAGGCATTAGGGTTCCACTTCTTGTGCCTATTTTCAGGTGCAGGGTCTGGAGTGGGACCGATAGGCTGTATTGCTCCTTTTGCATGAAGCCTAGTGAAGGCTTCTTCTAGAGTCACGCCCAATGAAGTGAATGTTCGTTGAGGCTTTTGATAACCTCCCTTTTCAGTAGTTAGGGCATTGACATTAGAACTAGAAGGGTTGTTACTACTCTTCTTGAAAGAGTTGTTGTTGTTAGAACCCTTGTTCTTGTTGGCCTGTACCTCTTCTTCAATCAGCAGGCCTACCTTATAGAGCTTCGTGAAAGACTCTATGGGTTGGAACTTGATATGATCCTCATACTTAGGCTGCAAGTTACGGATCACCAGTCGGACTTGATCCTCCTGAGATGGCCTGTTAATCATTTGTGCAGCTTTATCCCTCCATCTGTTAAGGATGGTGACGAAGTCTTCGTTGGAGTTTTGTTTAGTTAACTCCAACTCACGAAGGCCAATGGGAAGCTGAGTATTGTATGTGTATTGTTTGTGGAACTCTTCTCTGATGTAGTCACAGTCCTTCAACTTGGTTTTATTTAGTGATCTGAACCACTTGGATGGATGCGCATCCAAGGTTAAAGGAAAGACATAAGCAAACAGGTCCTTGCTCATGCCCTTGAGAGCCATAGAGATGGAGAAAGCTCTCAAGTGGTCATCTGGGTATTCAACCCCCTTGAATTTTGGGAGGTCATCCAATGTTACCTTTTTAGGGAGCTTTGCCCTTAGTTCAGGATCAATAATGTCATGGCAACGAGCCTGACTCTCGAGTGCAGGAATTGACTAGATCAATTGCTCGAGATTTTCAAACCTTAAATCTGTGTTGGTTTTGAATGGTGGTGGAGTGTCGCCTTGCTCGTCTTCTTCGGTGAGCTTCTCCCTTAGTGCCTTAATCTCTTTGTCTTGTTCCTCAAGACGAGAGTTCATCAGTGTGAGTTGAGCCATATTGGCACTAAGCTGTTCATTAGTGTCTCCCATTTCGGATGATGATTCAGAAGAGTCGGAGGATTCGTCTGAAAAAGTTAGGATGCGCTTGACGAGTCGGGGAGTAGGTCGACCTTGTTGCCTCTCTGTTGGACGTTCCCATGTTATAATCTCACGACATGTCCTGAACAGATATCGGATGGACCTCGTAAATTTTAAGAAATAACGTTTTTGAACTGTGAAATGGAGAGGAGAAATGAAAACGGGAAATTGGAGAATGGAAATGGAAAAGAGGATGGGAAATGATTAGAGATGGTTATGATGGCGACATGAGCCTAGCTATATGCAAATGCAGACATGGACTGGACTAGACTATTGAATGATTAGACTTAGGAGATGACTTTTATAGTCCGTATACTTGACTTTTATAGTTCGTAGACTGACTAAGGTTTACGTATGATGCAAACTAGACTTAGGCAAAATTTATAGTCCTAAGACTGAACTTATATAATGTAGACTAGATATAGGGAAATTTTATAGTCCTAAGACTGAACTTATATAATGTAGACTAGATGTAGGGAAATTTTATAGTCATAAGACTGAGCCTTTATAGTCCGTAGACTGACTTTATAGTCCTAAGACTGAGGTTTTATAGTCCGCAGACTAACTTTATAGTCGTAAGATTGAGCTTTTATAGTCCGCAGACTGACATTATAGTCCTAAGACTGAGCTTTTATAGTCCGTAGACTGACTTTATAGTCCGAAGACTAAGCTTTTATAGTCCGTAGACTGATTTTATAGTCCAAAGACTAAGCTTTTATAATCCGTAGACTGAGCTTTTATAGTCCGTTGACTAACTAGGGTTTGCACATAATACAAACTAGACCTAGGGAATGAATTGGGCCTAAATGGACCTATGAATTGGATTGGACTAGACTTAGACTTAAATTGGAAAGGATTAGGAATGGACTTGGACTAGACTTCACATAAAGATGTAGATGGGCCTAGATTTTGAAATGAACTAGACTTATATGGGCCTAAGATCGACTTAATGCTAGCGAATGTATGGATTGAAATGCACCTGGGCCTAAATGAATGCAAAATGGACTCTAATGCTTATGGGCCTAGAATGAATGCAAGTGAATTGGATTGAATTTGGTTGATTGAATTGAATGAAGGTGTTTGGACTAGGCTTAGAATTTTCGAAATTCATTTTTGAAAGGAACCCCTTGTTTTATCTTTTGTTAAGAAAAGATGCTGGATTGATTTTGAAAATATTTTTGTAAATGTCGTGCAATATTATGATTTGTAAATGTTTTTTGAAAAAGAGTAGAATAGAAGAGAGTGTAGGATTGATTTTGAAAAAATGTAAGATTTTGAAATTTGATTGAATATGGTAAGGTAAGATTGATAGGGAAGATTAGTTGAACAGCAAGGAGAAAGTGGGAAGAGGTAGACATGCATGACAACTCTAACTCTTTAGGACAGACTTGACCTTGCATGAAAAGACTGATTTTTTTTATGTTGAATTAGGTGATAAGCATAAATGACCAAATTACGCGGATGCAGATAGACAAGCATAGGACTGAACGTAGGATCGACTATTACGGCGACTAAATCGACGAAAAGTACGCGATTCACAGACTGCGTGCCGCGCAGCATTGCTGCGCGCGACGCACAGTCGTGCGTCTGGCGCGGGAGTGGTGCGGCGCAACTTAATGCGCTTGGCGCACTACTCCCCGACACGTTTTTCGGGGATTTAGGGGACGATTTGGCCGATTGATGATTTTTTTTTTGTTTGTTAGACGTGATTTTAGGCACGACGCATAATAATGACAATTTGACAAAATAATAGCAGGCTAGAATTGCAATCACAGGCAAATGTCATATAACATGGATACAAAAGTTCCAACCTAAAGTCCAATTCTATGTTTGACTATTGGTTTGGTTTAAGCTCAGTCTGAAAAGGGTCCATGACTAAGAGATTGATCCAACGCTTCGTACCCCTGCTTAAAGAGGTGGCCACGTGTAAGACGTACTCCAGTCTCAAGTCAGGAACAAGAGAACAATGCCATGGTTGGGTAGGTTTGCTTATGACGAAGATCCAACACTATCGCTCAGGAAGCTTTTTGGAAGGACAAAGCGTGAACCCCCCGGGGGTGACCTCACACATTGAACATGTGCTAATGAGGTAAGGTAGATTGTCCTTATGGTGGCTAAACAGTAGCCATGCATATGCAAACCTGTATATTATTCGAAGGCATAAAAATAAGAATGAATCGTATTTTTCAAGTTTCACCCACTCATTTAAAAAACTAATTTTTAAAATCCTCTCAAGTGGAGTCGCCAAATTATATGCGTGTTTTTATTTCGCCTACGCGGTGTGAGCGCGTATTAGATTTGACTACCCCACTGTAAAGGTTTTATTGAAAATTGTTTTGGATTGAAAGAAGTCGCCAACAATTCTTTTTAGGAAGAATCATAAACCTAATTGGATATGGGAAAAACATAGGGACAAATTATCCAATGTAGATTTCCTCATCCTGACTCCATAGATGGTCATAATGAACCAAAGATTGAGTTCGGGGGTGAGGGTACGAATATAGTCATAATGAACCACATTCGCCCAAAGCCGGCCTCTACTAAATATCGATTCATTGCAGAATTTATGCCAAAGAATAATCATATAACGTTTTAAACACCCTAAAAATATTTAGTCTAAGTAGGTTCAGGAAACACATAAAAAGACTAATTTTTAGTGACAAGTTATTATGCAATCAATTTACAGGGAACCTAGCAGGTTGTCCAAATTAATCTGATTAATGTTAGAACAATTCTTTAGGTCTTGATTAACAATAAATAACATGTGAGTGATAAAAGCATTGAAACAAGACAATCATATAATAGACATAGAATGATCAGGCAGGCATATAATATACAAAGGCATGAACAATAATAAAATAAAATAAACGGTTTTTTCACCATATACCCCCGACAAATTTTTTTTTTGCACCGTATACCCTTTCAACTTTCCAAATTCACCATATAACCCTCACGTTTGAAAAAATACATCCACTTACCCTTAATGACTAACGGCGTTAAACTCCGTTAGTCATTAACCCTTAATCCCCCATCTAACCTCATTAACTAACCTATATCTACCCCTAATCCTAACCCTAACCCTAACCCTACCCTAATACCCCAACCCTAACACCCCCACCCCACCCCCACCACCCCCTTACCCCACCCCACCCCACCCCCCCACCGCACCACCACCCTTCCCCGGCCTCCCTCCCCGCCCCCAGCAGCACCCTCCCCTCCCCCGCAAAGACCCCCTCCACCCTCCCCTCGCCCCCCCCTCCCCATCCCTTTCCCCCCTTCCATGGCCGCCGCAACCCCCCTCCCCTGCCCCGCATCGCACCTGGCGCACCACCAGCCCCCTCCCTCCCCCTTCCCCCTTCCCCTTTCCCCCGCAACTCCGTAACCCCCTCCCCACCACCGATTCTTCGCTGCGCTCCACTTTCAATTTCGAAACCCGTATTTTTCAACACCCCCTCCCCACCACCGATTCTTCGCAGTGCTCCACTTTGAATTTTGAAACCCAGATTTTGAAACACCCCCTCCCCACTACCGATTCTTCACAAATAAACAAAACCCAGATTTTCGAAGCACAATCTCCTCCCCTTCGAATTTCGAATTTTGTTTAGGGTTCGGGGAAAGGGGACTGGGGTTCACCGAGAGGAAGGGGAGGGGGTTAGCGACTGTAGGCCGGGGAGGGGAGTGGGGTTCGCGGGGAGGGGGAGGGGAGCGGGGTTCGCGGGGAAGGGGAGCGGGGTTCGCGTCGGCATTGGGGAGAGGGAGGGGGTCACGGGGAAGGGGAGGGGGTCAGCGGAGGGAAGGGGGGGTGGTGGTGGTGAGGGGGGTGGTGGTGAGGGGGTGATGTGGCGTAGGGGTAAGGGTGGGGAGAGGGAGTGGTAAGGGTTAGGGTAAGATTTAGTGTATTAGATTAGGGTTAAGGTTAGGATTAGGTTTTGATTTAGGTTAGTTAATTAGGGTTAGGGGTAGGATTAGGGCCTAATAACTAACTGAAGTGTAACACCGTCGATCAAAAGGGCAAGTGGATGTATTTTTTCAAACGTGAGGGGTATATGGTGAATTTGGAAAGTTGAAAGGGTATACGGTGCAAAAAAAAAAATTTGTCGTGGGTATATGGTGAAAAAACCGTAAAATAAAAGAAAGTATAGAAAAAGGGTTAGAATATACAGTATAGCGATTTTACATTAAAGATCTACATCAGGAAAGAAAACTGTTTGTAACTTCAATATAAAAGTAATTTATTTAAGGACCCTCAAGATTATACCGTGGCTTGGGTCTGCGAGATTGACAACCTTCGGGACGAGCAATCGTGAAGCCTGAAAATCTGAATGTATGAAAGTATGTAGATTGAATGTATCTGTGTTTGAAAGGTATGAATTTTCTAGGGAAGTTTTGTAGTTTGTAGAGAGGTTCGTAAAGTATTCGTCGAGTTCGAAGTGTGTGTTAATGTGAAAAATTCGTCCTGAAATCTGTTCAGAAATCAGGCCTATTTATAGGGAAAACGGCACAGCGCCTCACGCGCGGGCTGCGCCAAGCGCAGCTGACGTGGCAAGCGGATGACGCGACATGACCAGTAAAAAGCGTACACGTGGTACACGTTTTGAAAAAAATAAGAAAGAAACATGCGCTTCACGCAGAGCTGTGCGCCAGGCGCACGACACAGTGTGTGGCACAATGCCACGTGTCAGGAAAAGCTGCGCCTGACGCAGCAAGGTGCGCCAGGCGCACCACCTTGCTTTTGACACGCCTTTGCCAGCCTTTTTTTTAAAACGCGTTTTAAAAATTTTCTTTTATCCTTTAATTCTGGAATCTGATTTTACGGGATAAAATCTGATTTTAACTATAAAAATAATCTTTGAAAATATTTATTTATTAAAATAAAAAACAACTAATAATTATTAAACAATTAATTGGGATTTTCAAAGAATTGGGCTTAAAATATAATTAATTATCATGAATCATTAATTGGGCTTTAAAATAGGACTTTTAACACTTTTCGAAATGGTTTTGAATGGCTTTTCAGACTGCTCTGCCCTTGGGTCGGACCAATTAAGACCACGGTATGTTTCATCATCGGATCCTTAAATGGGGAGACACGATTATGCGTTTACAGAAGCCCCCACTTTGACTGAGGTTCAGGAAACCGAAAGTCAAAGTATACGGTGTTGGGACGGAGAATGATTCTAAACGCTCTGCAGTTTAGAACTGATCTATAACCGCCGGTCTCTGCAAAACAAAGTTAGCATGCAGGACAATAACTACAAGCAATCTGATTACCTGCAGGGAAAGATGTTAGCAGATAGATGCAAACAACTCACATAAGCACACAGTGATGCAAACTTAGACTCTCTAAGGATGCATGAGACGCAATGCAAGGATTAAGGTTATGCAGAGCTAAGGGATGACACGTCATGCAAGGTCAAGGTTATGCAGGACTAGAATGTATGAAATGCGCAATGCAAGGTCAGGGTTTTGCAAGGCTAGAAGATGGATAGCATGATAGAATGATAGAATGATTAGAAATGCATAGAATGATTTTCGAAAATCGTTTATAGTAAATGATCGGAGTTCGTAAACGAGGTCCGCGGATTACAACTTTTCGAGAGTTTGATTTGAATTGGAGGAACCACCACACATAGGAAGCCCCCACTTTGGGTGAGCTTGCCTTGAATTAGGCATTATGAGCCTTGTACTTGATCTGATATTGCAATGTAGTTGATCTGATATTGAAATGTAGTTGCTATGTCTTGAACATTGAAAGTTTTCACTGGGGATTGTACTGGGGATTCTTCTTTGAGAAATTGATATGTGCAAAGTCAAGTATCGCCAGAGACCATGGAATTGTCGGAGAGTCCTTCGAGGAAAAGGAGAGCTAGGATTGAAAAAATAAAAGGTTTGAATTTGTGACTTAAATAAATGTAGGTGGGAAAAGGCTTTAACGAGGCTAGGTGCAGACTCGAGTCCATGTCGGGATTTAGAAAGAGATTATGCTCCTAAATTCTAGAAAGTCAAATCATTAGACCATGACTAATTTTTTATTTTATTGAAGCGGTCGGACCTCGAGATGAGGATTCCTACGTATCCTTGCGGAATCAGACCATTCGTAGTTCTAGATCTGATTATTTTATATATATATATTTTTTTGTGTGCCCTAACTTTTGCCTAGGCCGCCCTTTCGGATTTTCAACCTAGCGGGCTTGGACATACCTTGGAGAAGGAGTTAGGATTGATGAAAGGATTATTAATTTGGATTATATGGATTAAAGGTTTGATGAATCGAAGGGATTTGAATGAGAGGTAGAACTTGTGTGCAAGCCCCCTAACTTGACTTTTTTATTTGCCTTTGGCTCTTTCTTTTGAATCTTTTCTTTTTGTCCTGTGCGTGTTTGCTTTTTTCATATCTTTGCACTTTGAATTTTTTTCACTATTTTATTTTGCCTGGCATTGATTTTTTTTTTTTGTAGTGAGGCTTGCACACAAGTTTGGTTTAGGGTACTGGAAGGCTTGAAGGATGTTTGTGGAGCTTTGATGTTGAAGGGATTGTTTGGTTTATGATGGTTTAAGGATGATGGCTCATGGAAGGTGATGGAGGAAGAGGGAATAACTCCTGATCCAAAGTATGTCCATTTTTTTTTTTTTTTTTTTTTCAGATATTTTTTATTATTATTAGTCAAGTTCATTAGGTGATTTAAGTTTCATCATTGAATTAGAAGCATAAATAAAATGATAGAAGGCCAATGAAAATGAAAATGAAAATGAAATTCTTTTATTAATTAGAAATAAATAGAACAAGGCTTATTAGAAATAAAAACCTAAATGCCATAGACTCGACAAGAAAGGAAATGAAGGAGCTAGGGGAGGGACTCTCCGACTAAACCTAGAAAACTAGCGTTAAATGACTAAGCCTCCAGCACTATTGAGATTATTCCCAAGGGGTTACTGTTGTTATTGACTTTTGCTGCCGGCGGGATCGAAAGTCTGCCACTTTCAACCATGTCTTGCAGAGTATTCCTTAAGGCCGAACACGTAGATGTTGGGTGTCCATTCCCTCGGTGGTACTTACAATATGCATTAGGGTTCCACTTCTTGTGCCTATTTTCAAGTGCGGGATCCGGAGTGGGACCGATAAGTCGTATTGCTCCTTTTGCATGAAGCCTAGTGAAGGCTTCTTCTAGAGTCATGCCCAATGGAGTGAATGTTCGTTGAGGCTTTTGATAACCTCCCTTTTCGTAGTTAGGGCATTGACATTAGAGCTAGAAGGGTTGTTACTACTCTTCTTGAAAGAGTTGTTGTTGTTAGAACCCTTGTTCTTGTTGGCCCGTACCTCTTCTTCAATCGCCAGGCCTACCTTATAGAGCTTCGTGAAAGACTCTATGGGTTGGAACTTGATATGATCCTCATACTTAGGCTGCAAGTTACGGATCACCGATCGGACTTGATCCTCCCGAGATGGCCTCGTTAATCATTTGTGCGGCTTTATCCCTCCATCCGTTAAGGAAGGTGACGAAGTCTTCGTTGGAGTTTTGTTTAGTTAACTTCAACTCACGAAGGCCAATGGGAAGCCGAGTATTGTATGTGTATTGTTTGTGGAACTCTTCTCGGATGTAGTCCCGCTCGTTCAACTTGGTTTGTTTTAGTGATCCGAACCACATGGATGGATGCGCATCCAAGGTTAAAGGAAAGACATAAGCAAACAGGTCCTTGCTCATGCCCTTGAGAGCCATAGAGATGGAGAAAGCTCTCAAGTGGTCATCCGGGTCGTCAACCCCTTAAATTTTGGGAGGTCACCCAATGTTACCTTTTAGGGAGCTTTGCCCTTAGTTGAGGATCAATAATGTCATGGCAACGAGCCCGACTCTCAGTGCAGGAATGACTGGATCAATTGCTCGAGTTTTTCAAACCTTAAATCTGTGTTGGTTTTGAATGGTGGTGGAGTGTCGCCTTGCTCGTCTTCTTCGGTGAGCTTCCCCCTTAGTGCCTTAATCTCTTTGTCTTGTTCCTCAAGACGAGAGTTCATCGGTGTGAGTTGAGCCATAATGGCACTAAGTCGTTCATTAGTGTCTCCCATTTCGGATGATGATTCGGAAGAGCCTGAGGATTCGTCTACAAAAGTTAGGATGCGCTTGACGAATCGGGGAGTAGGTCGACCTTGTTGCCTCTCCGTTGGACGTTCCCATGTTATAATCTCACGACATGTCCCGAACGGATATCGGATGGACCTCGTAAATTTTAAGAAATAACGTTTTTGAACTGCGAAAATGGAGAGGAGAAATGAAAACGGGAAATTGGAGAATGGAAATGGAAAAGAGGATGGGAAATGATTAGAGATGGTTATGATGGCGACATGAGCCTAGCTATATGCAAATGCGTACATGGACTGGACTAGACTATTGAATGATTAGACTTAGGAGATGACTTTTATAGTCCGTATACTTGACTTTTATAGTCCGTAGACCGACTAAGGTTTCATGACTTATGAAACTATAGCCTAAGACTAGACTTAGGGAAACTTTATAGTCCTAAGACCGAACTTATATAATGTAGACTAGATGTAGGGAAATTTTATAGTCCTAAGACTGAACTTATATAATGTAGACTAGATGTAGGGAAATTTTATAGTCATAAGACTGAGCCTTTATAGTCCGTAGACTGACTTTATAGTCCTAAGACTGAGGTTTTATAGTCCGCAGACTAACTTTATAGTCGTAAGACTGAGCTTTTATAGTCCGCAGACTGACATTATAGTCCTAAGACTGAGCTTTTATAGTCCGTAGACTGACTTTATAATCCGAAGACTAAGCTTTTATAGTCCGTAGACTGATTTTATAGTCCAAAGACTAAGCTTTTATAATCCGTAGACTGAGCTTTTATAGTCCGTTGACTAACTAGGGTTTGCACATAATACAAACTAGACCTAGGGAATGAATTGGGCCTAAATGGACCTATGAATTGGATTGGACTAGACTTAGACTTAAATTGGAAAGGATTAGGAATGGACTTGGACTAGACTTCACATAAAGATGTAGATGGGCCTTGATTTTGAAATGAACTAGACTTATATGGGCCTAAGATCGACTCAATGCTAGCGAATGTATGGATTGAAATGCACATGGGCCTAAATGAATGCAAAATGGATTCTAATGCATATGGGTCTAGAATGAATGCAAGAGAATTGGATTGAATTTGGTTGATTGAATTGAATGAAGGTGTTTGGACTGGGCTTAGAATTTTCGAAATTCATTTTTGAGAGGAAACCATTGTTTTATCTTTTGTTAAGAAAAGATGCTGGATTGATTTTGAAAATATTTTTGTAAATGTCGTGCATAATTATGATTTGTAAATGTTTTAGAAAAAGAGTAGAATAGAAGAGAGTGTAGGATTGATTTTGAAAAAATGTAAGATTTTGAAATTTGATTGAATATGGTAAGGTAAGATTGATAGGGAAGATTAGTTGAACAGCAGGGAGAAAGTGGGAAGAGGTAGACATGCATGACAACTCTAACTCTACAATGACCCTTTAGATGCATTTTTTTTAGGACAGACTTGACCTTGCATGAAAAGACTGATTTTTTTTATCTTGAATTAGGTGATAAGCATAAATGACCAAATTACGCGGATGCAGATAGACAAGCATAGGACTGAACGTAGGATCGACTATTACGGCGACTAAATCGACGAAAGCGCGCGATGCACAGATTAGCGTGCCGCGCAAGCAGACTTGCCGCGCCCTAAACACGGCCGTCCCGGGCGCGGAGTGGTGCGCCAGCGCAACTTAATGCGCTTGGCGCACTACTCCCCGACACGTTTTTCAGGGATTTAGGGGACGATTTGGCCGATTGATGAATTTTTTTTTGACACACCTTTGCCAGCCTTTTTTTTAAAACGCGTTGTAATTGATTTTCTTTTATCATTTAATTCCGAAATCTGATTTTACGGGATAAAATCTGATTTTAACTATAAAAATTATCTTTGAAAATATTTATTTATTAAAATAAAAAAACAATTAATTGGGCTTTTCAATGAATTGGGCTCAAAATATAATTAATTATCATGAATAATTAATTGGGTTTTAAAATAGGACTTTAACACTTTTCAAAATGGTTTTGAATGGCTTTTCGAATCGCTTTCTGCCTTGGGTCGGACCAATTAAGACCACGGTATGTTTCATCATCGCATCCTTAAATGGGGAGACACGATTATGTGTCTACAGAAGGGGATGATCTATTATTTTAATCATGAATAATGGTGCTCTTGGAGCACCATTGCTGATTATAAAAAAAAATCATCCCACTCCCTCTCTAACTTTCTTTCTCTATAAAATATCACATCCACAATCTTTTTCTAACCGTTCTCCTTAGCTTTGTTTCTCTTACTTTTTGACCCTACCTAACTATTTTTTCTTTCTCATCACCCAATCACCATTACACAATATGTTTATTATTAATTTCTTGATAATATGAAATATTTATTAATAATTGTTATAAATTATTAAAAATAATTTAATTAAGTCAAATGCACGATGGGAATTTTTTTGATATTTTTAATGAATTTTTTTAGAATGTGAAAATAGAAGATATTTTATTCATATAAAATAAACAAAATAAGAGGAAATTAGTAAAATTGTAGGAAAAAAAAGTGTCTCAAATATTGCAAAATGGGCCTCTATTTGTAGCAGTTCGAAAAAATATCGAGCCAATGTTAATATTTTTTTTTGGCTATGTATTTTTTTAAAATATCACATTTTGAATATTTGCCAAAATATCATTTTCTCTCTCCAGCCAGATTCTGCCAAGTGGCATAATTTTATTGGGTTTTGCAAGAAGCCATCAAGTGAGCATTTGTACGCCAAAAAAATCCTTTGTGTGTCACGTGCCAAAAAGATGATTGGGGAAAGCCAAAAATATTTATTTTGTTTTGTGGGCCCACCTGGACGATCAACCATGTTTTCAATCGTCCTATGCCTCCAACCCATTACGATCATCTCGCGATATTCTCATCCATTATTAAGGGCTCAAAAAATTTAAGATTGACATCACAATCTTTCTTTTCAATCATTGTTAAGGATGCTCTATATAAGAATTACGTATTATAGAAAGTTACAATCCTAATTATATTCCAAAATAAAATGCATTCTAGCCATATCAAATTATTCACATATTTGATAATATATACTATTTTTTAGAGGAAGTATGATAATACATATTATTTAGTGAATATATTTAAAGGAATTTTAGAAAAACTGTTGATTTTTACAAATTTATGAAAATATTATAAATGAATCTTTTCTAAAAGTATTTTTCAACTTATTTTTAATGGTAAAAAAATATAATTTTCAAAGTATATATAAGTAGTTATTAATTTTCAAAGTATATATAAGTAGTTATAATGAATTTAGGGATATTATCTCAGGTAACCTCGACATATAGGCCTTTTTCCAATATAACCCGGACTTTGACGATGTCTCCGATAACCACAGAACTTGGTTTTTGTCATTAAATTGGACGGAATTAGAGACGAGCGTTAAGTACTCTCTAATTTTGTTTGACTTTTGCTAAATTCATCTCTTTCTCTCTCTTGTTCTTCATCTCTTCTCGAGCCCATCATTCTTGTGATACTTATATATAACACAAGAAATTAAATCATCAATACTTAATACCCAAATTCCAGAATTCATAATCTCAATAATAACCTCCAACATGAGAAGAATAGAAGGGAGAAGAAGAGAGGGTATAGTACCAATAAGGGCGACGCGGTGGCAGACCACCACCAGCCACGAGCACAGAAAACACGAAGGAAGATCGAGCAGAGCTCCGGCGATGGTAGCGACAACCGGTAGGCAGTGGCGGCGAGCAACGATCGCACCCAACACCACAACCACCACGAAGAGGAGAGAGAAGACACGAACAGGAAACGAAGCACGGCGGCAAAGAAGAGCCGCCGTGCGAGGGGCCGCGCGTGTGGCGAGACGTCGGGGGCTACCGACGCAAGGTCGCCGGCGAGAGGAGGAGGAAGATGACTGAGTGAGCGAGAGAGAAGGGTGAGAGTTTTGGGGCTTTGGGGTTTCTCACGGGAGGAGAGAAAGAAATGGGGTTGGGGTTTCTTTGGGTGTGAGAAAATAATATGGGTTGGATTTCCTTTTGGTAATTTTTTTTTTTCTAAGATTACCCATTGGAGGAAATACGGATTTTGTTATGATTTTGGGTAAATGGGTTTGGGGAAAATCTGGATTTTGTTATGAGTTTGGGAAAAATTGATGAAGAGATGAAGAACAAGAGGGAGAAGAGATGAAGAACAGGAGAGAGAAAGAGATGAATTTAGCAAAAGTCAAACCTAGTTAACGGCGTTACAAATTCCGTCCAGTTTAATGACAAAAACCAAGTTCAGGGTTATCGGGGACAGGGCTGCCAAAGTCAGGGTTATATTGGAAAAAGGCCTATAAGTCAGGGTTATCTGAGATAATATCCCATGAATTTATTATGCTTTAGTATATTACTGTAAAGCAAAGTCTATTTACAAAATTTTAAATACATTATAAATGGATCTTGTTTTAATTTAATTTTTCAACTTCTCTTCAATGGTTCAAAATTAATTATTTTGCAAAGTATATATTAAAAGTTATAATCAATTTAGTGTACTTAAATATTTCATTTGTAAACTAACTCTAAATCTTCTTATCTAAAACTCTATATATGTATTTTATTCTCTTTAGATTTCTATCTATTTTAAAAAAGTAATGACAAGGCACTTAATTAAGTAGCGCACAAATGAGTCTATTAATAAGGATGCCAAATGTGACAATCTCGTGTATTTGCTTTTGGATTTTACTTTATATATTAGTTACATTATATAATATATTTAAAATTTGATTATTGTACATGTTAGTGTATTCATTGTATGATCACTCTTTTTCTAACTATATGGTAGATAAGACCTTATAATTGAATTATTTCCTATTATGATAACTTGGACAACCAACTTAGGTTCTTGTAAATCATAATATATAGTATGATACGATCCAAGCGATCACCTGTAGATTTATGTGCTAAAATAACCCATATTGAGCATAATTATCCGCTTGGTTATATAATAAATTTTCTAGATTGACTATAATCATAATGTTGATGTCAACGTGAAGTGAGTGTATATCATCATCGCGAGAGAACCATATATAATCTGTTGGCCTAGGTCGCAACCACACTAGAATTTGATTCATTTTATTACCTCACTTGTATCGACTCATTAGGGAATTCTCATCAAGAGAAGGGCCTCCCTAAAGATTTTTTTTTTTCCTTACCATTTCAAAATAAAAAGGGATAAATATTTTCAATTGGACTACTCCATTTAATTTTGTCCTTTCGAATATTGTTACTCGAGATTTTGAAAGACGCCACCAAAGGCCTAAATGAAAAAGAGAGCTACGCCCGTTGGAGTTTATAGGAGTTTATTAGAAACTTTAAGTTTGCTTTAAAAGAATATGAAGAGTCTATTTTATCCTTTTGTCCCACATTGAAAGAATAGAAGGGAAGAGTAAGGTTTATAACCATTACTCTTCCTCTACCCTTTGAGTTGAGTAGCAATGAGGCTTTTTAGTGGGTAAGTGGTGATGTGTAGTTACCACACGCACGCCGCCCGCCCGGCTCCGGGCCGAGGTCGAAGGTCATGGGCCTGGGCCTTGGGGCTTAACTTAACTATATTTTTGGGTCGGAAATATGTTGGCGCATTTAATGGCCGTTTTTACTCGATCTTAAGTTACCGTTTTTCCCCTTAATCTCTCTCTTTAATGCGTTTTCTCCCAAAACTCTCTCCCTTATTTCGCCATTTCCTTCCCCATGATGTGACCGTTTTTCCACGATCTCGGCCACGTTCTGATCTCGTTGGTTTTCTTCTCCCTATATATACTAGTGTTCGGAGATTCTCAAAGATATAAAAACACGAAACACAATTACATCTTCTCCTTCTTTATTTCTCTTCGATTATTCAGGGCAATACTCAAGATCATTCTCAATCCGTTTTCCGTCAACACCGGAAACGCAAAAACCGTGTATCCTCGGAGGTTGATTGATGTGAGTCCGTGTGTTGTTGAGGGGCAAATTCAACTTTAGGGCAAGTGATCTTCTCACGCCACGGTGGTCGCATAAGTGTATCAATTTAGTTTCCAGTTTTAGTTCCTACATTCTAAAGTTGAATTTGTTTAATCTATTTTACTGAACTATGGATGGTGAAATTCCTAATGATCTTGTGCGTATTCTTAATGGTGTCCCTATTACCAATCCCTTTGTTCCCGATATGTCTAAGTTAGATCCGTTTGATGGGAAAAATTATAAAATGTGGTCCGACAAGATGGAATTTTTTTTGGGTCAAATTGGGGTAGATTATTGTTTGTCTTGATGATCTTTGCTCCCGAAAATTACGTTAGGGATTTTGTGAAAGATAATAAAACTTGTCGGTGGATGTTACTGCATTATATGACTTCTACCCTTTACATGATTTATAGTAAGTCGAAAAATGCTAAGGATATTTGGGATGCTTTGAATGCTAAGTATGATACTGATGATTTTGGGACTAAGAAATATGCATGTAGTCGTTGGTTGAAGTTTACTATGTATCGATGATAAACCTGTACTAGATCAAGTTCATGAGTATGAACATTTGTGTGCTGATATTGTGGCCGAGGGTATGGCCATTCCCGATATGTTCCAAGCCAATTTGTTTACATGAGAAATTACCACCTTCACGGGAAAATTTTGTTCATTCCTTGAAACATAGGCACGAAAAGACTTTACCCTTCAGGAATTAGTTTCCCACATTAAGATTGAAGAGCAAAACCGTATCCAAATCAAAGGGAAATCGCTTGATCATTCTTCCTCTTACGCTAATCTTGTGGAAAATAAAGTCTTCTGGAGTAAAGGACCAAAAGGTAAGGGTCCAAATCGGTTTCATGGTACAAGGCGGAATCTATAACAAAGATTTAAGGGAAATTGCTTCGTTTGTGGTAAGTTTGGGGCATTCCGCCGAGGATTGTCAGCAAAGAAAGGAAGCTCCAAACAAAGCCAAAGTCAACAAAGCTCAAGCCAACCTTCTTTGAAGATGACATCATTCGTCTTTGTGGTGTCCGAGGTCAATCGGGTAAGCAATGTTCTTTGAATGGATCGTTGATCTTGGTGCAACCCGTCACATCTGCGCCAACAAGGAGATGTTCCAGGACTACAACAAAGTTTCAGAAGGAGAATGCGTCTTCATGGGCAACTCAAGCACTGTGAGTGTTCTAGGCAAAGGAAAGGTTTTCCTGAAATTAACTTCCGGGAAAACCATTGCTTTGCAGAATGTTTTGCATGTTCCCGACATCCGCAGAAACCTCATTTCTGGTTCTCTTTTAAACAAAGCTGGGATTAAGTTAGCTTTTGAATCTGATAAACTTGTATTAACCAGAAATGGTGTTTTTGTGGGTAAAGGCTTTTGTAATCTTGGACTTTTTGTTTTGGATATTGTTATTGATAATAAGAACTCTAATGCTTCCGTTTATATTCTTTGAATCTGTTTCTTTATGGCATTCTAGACTAGGTCATGTGAATGTTGCATCTATTAAAAGGCTAAAACAACTCAGTCTTATTCCCGACTTTAGCAATACATCTTTTGAGAAATGTAAAAGTATGTGTAGAAGCTAAGCACCCTAAGAAAGCATTCAACAAAAATGTATCCCGTTCCTCTTCTTTATTAGAGTTAGTCCATAGTGACTTAGGTGACTTTAAGAATTCCATGAGTAGGGGAGGAAAGAAGTATTATATTACATTTGTTGATGACTTCTCACGTTATACTAAGGTATATTTATTGAGTTCTAAGGATGAAGTTTGAAGAAAAATTTCTAATTTATAAAGCCAAGTTGAGAACCAATTGGACCTTAAGATTAAGAGGGTGAGATCGGATAGGGGTGGAGAATATGATGGACTTTCCCTTAAGAAATTTTGTGAGTCTAATGGAATTATTCATGAGGTTACATCTCCTTATACACTGAACAAAATGGAATAGTCGAGCGGAAAAATAGGACTCTTAAGGATATGATGAATGCAATGCTTATTAGTCTCGGGTATGCCTACTAACATGTGGGGTGAGGCTATTCTTATCCGCTTGCTATATTCTTAACCGAGTTCCCCATAAGAAGTTAGATAAGACTCCCTATGAGTTGTGGAAAGGCTTCAAGCCTAATTTGGGTTACCTCAAAGTGTTGGGGTGTTTGGGTAAGATTGGACTTCTCGACTTTCAAAGGAGTAAAATTGGACCTAAGACTGTAGATGGTATTTTTATTGAGTTATGCTTCTAACAAGCTGCTTATAGGCTCATTCTTAAGGATGCCTCTTGGTTTTGGTCCAATTAGAGAGTCAAGAGATGTTGAATTCTTTGAACATGTTTTTCCTATGAAAGTTAGTGTACCATCATGCTTGCTTGCGCATCTTCATCTACTTATGCATCATGACATTGCATCATCTAGTGAGTCTTTAGAACCTAGAAGGAGTAAGAGAGGCTAGAATTGAGTCTAGTTTCGGACCCGATTTTATTACTACCTTTCTAGGTGAAAAAGAGTGTTTAGATGAGCAAGATGTCAATGTGTTTGTATTGGAAGAGAACCCGAGAACCTATGTTGAGGCCATGAGATCCGTAGACTCAAGTTTTTGGTTAGAGGCTATTAACAGGTGAAATCGAGTCTATTATGAGTAATAATACTTGGATTTTGTCGAACCTTCCTAGAGGTTGTAAGGCCCTAAGTAGTAGATGGATCTTTACAAAGAAATGTAAGCTCCGATGGGTCTTTAGACAAGTATAAGGCTAGACTTGTAGTTGGAGGGCATCGCCAAAAACACGATTTAGACTTTTTTGATACTTATTCTCCTGTGACTAAGGTAGCCACCATTAGAACATTAATTGCACTTGCATCTATTCATGATTTGTTTGTGCATCAAATGGATGTGAAAACTGCATTTTTGAATGGTGAGTTAAATGAGGAGATCTACATGAAGCAACCCGGAAGGATGTGAGGTTCCTGGTCAAGAGGACAAGGTATGCAAGCTTATTAGATCTTTGTATGGTTTAAAACAAGCACCAAAACAATGGTATGATAAATTTCATCAAACTATTACTTCAAATGGTTTTTTTGGTAAATGATTCCGATGCTTGTGTTTATTCCAAATTTGATGAGCTTGGTTGCGTTTTCATATGTCTATATGTGGATGATATGTTAATCTTTGGGACCAATATAGACGTAGTAAATGCAACTAAGAGTTTCCTCAATTCTTGTTTTGAGATGAAGGATTTAGGAGAGGCTGATGTTATTCTTGGAATAAAGATTACTAGAACGTCATATGGGATATCTTTAAATCAATCTCATTATGTTGAGAAAATATTAAAGAAGTTTGATCAATTTGATTGTATTCCCGTGAAAACACCATATGATTCTAGTATTCATTTGAAAAAGAATAAGGGTGATAGTATATCCCAAGAACAATATGCAAAAATAATTGGTAGTGTAATGTTCTTGATGAATTATACTAGACTCGATATAGCTTATGTTGTTAGTAGATTGAGCAGGTATACTCACAAACCTAATCGAGAGCATTGGGTTGCCTTGATTAGATTGTTGAAGTATCTAAAAGGCACTATCAATTGGGGTCTACATTATCAAAGGACACCTTGTGTTCTTGAAGGATTTTGTGATGCCAATTGGGTGTCGGATAATGATGAAATTCAATCTACTAGTGGTTATGTGTTTACTCTCTTGGTGGAGCTATATCATGGAAATCATCAAAGCAAACATGTATTGCCAAATCTACCATGGAATCTGAATTTATTGCTTTAGAATTGGCGGGACAAGAAGCCGAATGGATAAGGAGTTTGCTAGCCGATATTCCATTGTGGGGAAGCCGGCTCCATCGCTTTCTATGCGGTGTGATTCGCAAGCAAAGCAATTGGGGTAGCGAATAATCAAGCCTATAATGGAAAGAGAAGGCATATTCGCTTAGGGCATGCCATAGTTAGAAATTTAGTTAAAAATAATGTGTTGTCACTCGAGTATGTAAAGTCGAGAGGAATATTGCCGATCCTCTCACCAAAGGCCTTTGTAGAAAAATAGTGCCGGAGTTAGCACAAAAGCCTATTATGGAGTGAATTGTGATGGATACCCTTCTTAGGAATTCCTAAGTTCAAAGGGTCAAACGAAATCACAAAAAGAACTCAAGTTGTTGATACTACTACCATTCCTAGTAATAAAAGTGATGTAGTATTTTTGTTTTATTATCTTGTTATATGTGTGAGGTTGAGCTTATAGCTCTTAATAAGTTCATAGCCTTACTTAAGGTGGTTTGTGACAAGTACAAACTTGATGAACTTACCTATGTGAATGTGGGGTTACGCCCAATTCCCTATGAGAGTCAAAAGGCTTAGGCTCTTAGAGCATTCATGAGAATCCGGGTAAATTGTGGGGCATTGATATTACAATTGCGAGAATGTTTCTTGATTTGAAAAAGGTTGAGTGCGCATCTATGGTTTGCTAACCTCGTGAAAAGTTCAAAGAGAAATCTACCTATTATGACAAAGAAGACATATTTGTATGCACCGAGTGTCAATTCAAGTCCATAAGACATTGATACTTCAAAACCTAGTATCTATTGCCCAGATCATCTTTTTCGCCCCAGTTTCTTTCTCGTTTTCTTCTTTTGAATCATGTGGGGGATTGTTGGAGTTTTTATTAGAAACTTTAAGTTTGCTTCAAAAGAATATGAAGAGTCATTTTTTCCTTTTTGTCCCACATTGAAAGAATATAAGGGAAGAGTAAGGTTTATAACCATTACTCTTCCTCTACCCTTTGAGTTGAGTAGCAATGAGGCTTTTAGTGGGTAAGTGGTGATGTGTGATTGCCACACGCACGCGCCGCCGCCGCCGGACCGGGTCGGGGCTTGGGGCTTGGGCTTGGGCTTGGGCTTGGGCTTGGGCTTGGGCTTGGGGAATAAACTTAACTTAACTATAGTTTTGGGTCGAAATATGTTGGCATTTTATGACCGTTTTTATCCGCTCTTAAGTTACCGTTTTTCCCTTAATCTCTCTTTTTAATGCCGTTTTCTCCCCTAAACTCTCTCCTTATTTTCCGCCATTTCCTTCCCATGATGTGACCGTTTTTCCACGATCTCACCTTACGTTCGATTTCGTTGGTTTTCCTCTCCCTATATATATCGGTGTTCGGAGATTCTCAAAGATATAAAAACACAAACACAATTACATCTTCTCTCTTTATTTCTCCTCGATTACTCCAGGCAATACTTAAGATCATTCTCAATCTGTTTTTCCTCGTCAACACCGGAAACGCAGACCGTGTATCCCTGGAGGTTGATTGCCGTGAGTCCGTGTGTTGTTACGGGGCAAATTCAACTTTAGGGCGTTGATCTTCTCACGCCACGGTGGTCGATTAAGTGTATCAATTTAGTTTCCGCTTTGAGTTCCTACAATGAACGACTAAATATCGGCGTCATATCTTTTGGAAGACAAACGGCATGATATCTTATTAGACAAAGGGGAAAACTTTATCTACCTAGTGGGTAATTTACCCACTGAGAGATAGACATTAATAATTAGTGGAGTTTAACTCAAGTAGAATTAATTATTTTTTAATTGTTCATTTCTAATGGGTAAAACTAAGGAGGTAGATGTATCAATCTCCATTAGACAATGCTTATACACTTTGGCAACTACCATGGAAACATGGGGATAACCTGGATAAGTACACTACCGCCGATTAGAGATGTCAATTATCCATGGGTGAGTGGATTATTCACCCACCCGTCCCGAATAAATGGGTGATCACCCGCGTGAAGCGGGTGATGGATGGATCGGTGGTGGGTCGGGTCGGATATGAATGCTATTTTTTGGATCCATCACCCGCTCCATCCATATATATATATATATATATATATATATATATATATATATATAATATAAAAAATTATTTTTATAAATTTTTTACCGCCACATGTCATTTAAGGTAATTAAAAAATACTTAATTTTTTTTAAGGGATGAAAAAAATACTTATAATTACTTTTCGATGTGTAATAAGATTAATATTTTGTCACTTTATTGTTAATCTATGATACTATGATTAATTTTTCATATATTAATTTCTTTAAAATTGTTAAGTCTAAAAAATAATTTTTGTTCCTAGTATCACCCATTTCCCACCCGCTCCACCCACCCCATCCGCGGATGATTGGTGGAGCGGATATGGGTGAAATTTTTGGCAGGTGATGGATGGTGTGGATGGAGTTTTGGATCGCGGGTGATGGGGCGGATGGAGCTCCATCCGACTCATCTCCGATCCATCGCTATCCCTACTCGCTCATGTGGAGGAATTCATGGTGTCATTTCTTCTCTACGGTATTTTTTTTTTTTTTTTAAAAAAAGAAAGCTACTGTAAAATTTTCAGGAAACATGGTGCTCTTCTAGTCTCTATGCCAATGTGTGTCACACACTGGCGCCATGCCGCCATCCCATGAGGTCACACGGCGCACGAGTGCTACATCATTGAACGTGCTCCGATGAATGCTCTGGCCGGCGAACCATTGCTTCCATCATGTGGGTGTATAACCAACAAATCTTTTGACAAAACTCACAAATATTATCCATCAAAAGCCAAAGAAAAACATTCTACTAGTCTCATCTTTAATTTCTTGTTTGGACATATTCACAAACATTTAGGAGGCAATATTCTCATTACATTCTCTCCAATAATAACATAGCCCTAAGTTAAACAAGCAGACATGCAAATATCAGATATCAGATAATTTCTTCCTCTTCTGAATATTCTTCTTAGATCTAGGCTTAGTCAAATGAACTGGATCAAACACCTCTCTCACCTTCTTCTTCCTCCCACGCTTCTTCTTAACACACATTTCCTGCAACTCAACATTTCCTTCATTTTCGTCAACATTTCGGTCAAATGAGAGAGACTGAACAGATTCAACTGGAAAATCACGCCATTGAAGTGTATCAAGGTCATCATTAACTTGATCGACAGTAAGTGGACGATTATAAATCGATAGATTTTCATTCAATGTCGAACGATGAGGATTCATCAAATCATCTATCTCACTCAATGCTTCCAGTATATTCCTCTACAAAATCAAATAATAATACATAATAATACGCAATCATTATTGATTACTTCAAATTTACAAATTCCGTGATTTAGAAGATTGAAGAGAGAGAAAGTAAGAATACCTTGCGAAAGTTTTCACGACGAAACTTGAAAAATCCGTGCATATGAATGATCTAAATGGAGATATCATGTCAGATTATTATAGTCAAGTAGTAATTATAGATGATTTTGAAGGAAATTGTGGAGAGAAGAGAGAGAAAACCTGATTGAGTTTGTCAATGGATAAATCAGTGGTTTTAGGATCTTCAACATAGAGATCGTAGTCTTCGAGTTGGAGTACTTTTTTGGAGTTGAAGTTTGTTCCCATTTTCTCTGTGTTTCCTAAGCTTTCCATTTTCTTTTCCTTCGTTTCTTTGGGGTGTACTGTAACAAGACTGGCATATAAATAGGGAGAAACTAGTAAATTACACTTAAAAAGCTTTTTTACACCCCAACAAAACCCCAAAGAAAAAAGGATTTTTTAACTCGAATAATACAAATTTTGCCCGTTCTGCCATGATAATACAAACTTCGATTATTTTTTAATAATACAAACTTTTAGGTCAAAATTCCTCCAAGAGGGCCAAGTTGACTCAGAATCTTGTAAAAACAGGTAAACTTTTTAAAAAAACCCAAAATTTTCTCTCTCCTCTCCCCCCCCAACCAACTGAAACCCCCACCCCTTACCCCAACAACCACCACTTTGCCACTGCCACCACCACCCAAAGTAACCCCACCACTACTCCACAACCTAAAACCACCCTGCCACCACCTAAAATAGCCCCACCCCGCCCAAAAGCACCAACCAAAACAACCCCACCCCACCCGAAACCACACAAAACCCAACTCCTTCACCCGAAAACAACCACTCCACACCCTCTCTCTCCCTCAATCCGTCGGTCGTTCGCTACTCCGATGTCCTCTCTTCCCGCTCTCGCGCCGATTTCGACGTTTCGCGGTGGGGGGTGGAGTGGTTTCGGGGGGGGAGGGATGGGAGTGGTTTCGGGGGTTTCGTAGGGATGGGGGAGGGCCGGGGGGGTGGGCGAGGGATGGGGGGAGGAGGAAGATAGAGAAACGGTTCGGGGAGGGTGCGAGTTGTTTCGAGGTGGGGGAGGGGTGGGGGGAGGGGCCAGGGTGGTCGTCGGAGGGGTGCGTGTGGTTTCGGGGTGGGGGAAGGGGCCAAAAATGGGGGTTGGTTGTTGGAGGGGTGCGAAGTTGTTTCGGGGTGGGGGAGGGGCCAGGGGTGGCCGTCGGAGGAGTGCAATGTGGTTGGTCGTCACTTATTATGATTACTTAAGATTTTCTCAATGGCGGCCCTCTACTTTTTAAATTTCTCAATGGCGGCCCTCTATTTTTTAATTATCAAAAATAAACTTCAACTTTTAATCACTTCTTAAAAGTGACATTATGAGTGTTTTTTTGTTAAGTCAGCCTATTTTCCGTCAAAATAAAGTAATTATACTAACAATGGTAATTTATCATAGTTAACCTAAACTAATACCCATTTATTGCCTTACCAACCAACTAGTTATTGCCCATTCAAAACAAACTCTTCGACTTCTTTTTTCCCATTTTTCCATCAAAAATGTTCTTCTCATACTCTGCCTCTTCTCTTATGTGGAATAAGTAAAATCCATAATTCATAATCGCTAAACGTGTAATTTTAGGGATTTAAGGGCGTGGAATTATTTCTGGGCAAAATCTGATGCGTTTTGAAGAATTAGGTAAGTGAAGTTGAACCATATTAGTACTAGCTTCTGTGTAACCCCCACCAATAAAAAATGTCCAAGCATCTCTATGGTTTACTGTGAAACGCATGGAGCATTCATATATAAGGAAGTCAGCTTGATTTTAGAGGGAAAGATAAATCAGTCAAACCATGGTTATATATTATTAACCCAAATAAATCAAACTTAATGTTTACTTAACAGAAAAACACTCATAATATCACTTTTAAGAAGTGATTAAAAGCTAAAATTCATTTTTGATAATTAAAAAAATAGAGGACCGTCATTGAGAAGTGTAAAAAGTAGAGGGCCACCATTGAATAAATCTCTAATTACTTTTGTTTTTACCAAGGAAAAAAAACTAGGCCAACCCCCTACCGCGGAGGCCAAACAACTTATTATGGTTATAAACATGCAAAATTTGATCTTCTAATTCTTAGAGGTTATTGAGGTGGTAATCAACTCGGTCATATTTGTTTTAGTATCTATAATAAACGGGTTGTAAATTCATTAACTTGAACCTGACTTACGTATTAGATTGGTTGGAAAATTTAATTCCATCCCACAAAAAACTTGAATGGACCGGTTTTCCAAGGAATTTATCGGTGCATCTGAAATCATATGATATAGTCGGTTTTCGTTTGATGTAGTCGGTTTTTGTATGATATAATCACCTTTTATATATTAAGTTTTTGTATAATATATCATTTTTATGAAATAATCGGTTTTCGTATTATATAGTCGGGTTTTTTTCTTCTAATATATGCAGTTTGTGTGATTAAATCTTTTTGGGTGCATAAGGCACGGAAATTATTATGAACCCTGCCCACCCAATACGTTTTGTCCATCCCATTCTTTAATATTTCCATTGAATTCTTTTTCCCGCAACATAACTTCTTAGGAAGCAATTCAATGAGAAGATTAAAGAATATAAACCAAGAAATTAATCAAAGTAATTTAGGGTATGTTCTCCCAAAACATTTTTTCGCCCTATTCGGCTTCAATTCCTAAATTATTATCATTACTATTAATTAGTTATGATTTAATTTAGTTCGGTCGATTCAGCCAATTCGGTTCGGTTGTTTTATGCGAAAAGAACAAACCCTAAACCTTAATGTCCTAACTCATTCCTCTTATTGTTAATTTTTCGAAATCCAATGGGTTTCAAAAATTAAACCCAAACCTTGAAAATATGACCAACGGTTTGTGTCTTTGTAATTGTGATAGAAGTTTTCCATCAAAACGAATATGAATGTTTTTTTTAAAAAAAGGTTTACGACGTCGTTTATGGTACACAAATGACCTAGCTAGTGTCCCCAAGCACATAGTTTTCCCGCGCAAATCAAACACTTCCGGTTGCCGAAATCCCACTCTTTCTCTCTCTTCCTGCGAAGAAGAACAATTACCTAATCCTCTCAATTCCACATCTTCAATGAATTTGTTCAGTAAATCCGCCATTATCAATGGCATAGAAAAAGCTTCCTCAATGGATGTAGACGATCCACAGCTTCAATTTCAAGCAATTACAGAAAACGAACACGAAGATCAACAGCAGCAAGAAGATGATACCGATCAATTTATCAAATTCATTGATTACGCAAGGTCAATTCTCTCTCCTTCACTCAACGATGAAGATGAAGAAGGCGAAGCAACTTCCGATTCAGAGGAGAGAGAAAGAGAAGGTCCTGGATGGAGTTGGATAGCTTCTCGTGTACTCAAAACTTGTATTTCTTACTCCAGTGGTGTTACCTCCGCAATTCTCTTATCTGAACTCTCTCAGGTAA
The DNA here is from genome assembly GCA_947648045.1 of Beta corolliflora. NCBI lineage: Eukaryota > Viridiplantae > Streptophyta > Magnoliopsida > Caryophyllales > Amaranthaceae > Beta > Beta corolliflora. Next base: position 360,691 of record CANSZD010002926.1, on the reverse strand, counting down.
ACACCTCTTTTGTCATTTTCTTGTAGTTTAGATTGTGAGAATCATACGCTTTTATGAAAGCATGTGCTAATGGCTCAATTCCGTAGTCAATCCTATCTCCGTTAAGAGCAGTTGAAAATTGAATTCAATTTCCAGATTAGATTGGAGAATCGTAAGCTTTCCACATTAGATTGGAGAATCGTACGCTTTTATGAAAGCATGTGCTAATGGCTTAAATCCGTAGTCAATCTTATCTCCGATAAGAGTAGTTGAAAATTGAATTTGATTTCGACATTGTTTTCGTATTCGTAATAGTTCGAAAAGAAGTCGTGGCTCCAAGTTGTTCTTGACAAGAATATGGTTGTTTTTATGTAGTGAGTAGTGAGTAGTGAGTAGTGAGTGTAGCTGGATATGTTTGAATTTCATCATATGTGAAAATTTTATTCTTTCAAGGCTAATGATGGATTTTTGCACAAAATCAAATTAATGTCCAGCTTTGTTGAAGTTATATTTCTAGTTTTTAGGATAGATTTTATGTTGCATCTAATGCTAATATTCTCCGAAATTATTGTGTGGAATGACAAGAATTTTTTTACTACAACATCAAATTTTTAGTGGTAGATAGTAAATAGTGGAGTCATGATTCTAGGTGACACCTTACAAAAAAAAAGGAACTTTTATTGACAAATTTTAATGCTTAAAATATCTAAGGTGGTTAAATGCAAGAAGTTTTTGATTAATTATAGTTGTGTATTTGATTGATTGGAGTTGGCAGGCGTGGAGTGAACAGAGGAAAACTAGTGCGCCTAGGAAAAGGCCAGATTGCATTAACCAACTGAAGAAGAAGCACAAGAGAGCTAAGCTGCCGAGTACAGTCACAATCGACACGATTTATGAGAAGAACTTTTTGTCTCTAAATAGTGTTCTAGAAGCTGTGGTTGTTGATACCTTTGTTCTTCCAGGTTGGTAGTTATTGTGATTTGTGGTTATTTATGTGTCTGATGATAAGCTAATAAGCGAAAAACTGAAAACTACACACACTCATCTTTCTGCAACTTTGAAGGGATTGAGAATTTGGGTTAGCATTCCCTCTTCCTTCCCTTAATATAAGTCCGAGGGAAGTGGACCTTTTTATTTCCTTTTCTCACTCACTTTCATGTTGTCTTATCCTAATATGCATTATATAGTTTTTGGTTGTGTGAAACAGTAGTTCAGCACTACATATATATTTGATAATTATGTCTTAAATCTGAATACCTGTTTTCAGGCACTAACATCAACATGATTACCCTGGGTGATTTTTGGAGCTCAAATACCATTGATCTTTATCTCCATAGAAGGTATGTCTTTATATCATGCTCACTATAAATATTTTCCTCTTGCAATGTTCTTTAAGTCAATTGCCTTGTGTTACATATATCTTTGAGAAGCGGACTCTCATCTTTGCTTATGGTTCATCGTACCTGAAACTTTTTCTTCCTTTTACCAAGGGGGTGGCTTTGCCAGCTTGCTAACTCAGGTCATGTTCCTTTTTCATGAAGACTCTTATATTTGTTAGCCCTCAACTCTACTTGAACTTGTATTAGCATTAAAATGATTTTATTTCATTGTCTCTGGATTGAACTTATCTTTCAGCTCTGAATTGAACTTCTATGTCTGAACCTGAACTTACTGACCATGAATTGGACTTATCCGAATCTCTTTGCCTTGAACTGAAGCTATCTAAATTTTTGACCTTAGATTGAACTTATTAGACTTATACCTCATTAGTAATGGTGAAAATAATAGGGCTTTTGGTACCATGAAACATGCTGCGTATGCTGGCAGTGTTTAATTGGAGGTGTAAAGGAATACGCTCTTGCTACATCTTTATGATTACCACATGTATAAAGTCTTGGCTTCTTTCTGACATCACAAATCAATCTCGTCACAGTGTTTGTCGAATATCCTTTACTTAAATGTATAGAATATGACATAAGATACTGAAACTTGCTTAAACGTATATGTGCAATGAGTTAAAATTCTGCTCTACAACATATTGCAGATATTATGATCTGGTATCTCCTGATAATGGGATATTAAGGAAAGGGAGGGAAGTCTTTCTCACAGGCTGCTATCTTCGAAGTGCTAATGAAGGGTCTGTCAATCCTCGACTTTTGCCAACAGATTATTTGGTCATATTGTTGGATGAGGTAATTGATTGAGCTTTCTATTATTGTTTAACTCCCTTGTAATGTTGATATGTTAAAGCTGGCATGCCATACTTGCTACAAGACTAGATACTTGCTTTTATGAAACAAGAAACCATTTTTGACATGATAATGTTATAGGTCCATTAAGAAGTCATAGATTGTTTTGATAAGAGATTTTGTAAGTTCGATACTATTCTGTTTTTAAGTTATGCATCCTACAACTATAGACAAGCAAATTAATGACCACTAGAAGAGGAAAATTACGGTTTGGTGTCGATTTTTTATCAGACGTATAAGGCTCATTTAAGAATAAGAAAGTATGATTGTATGTAAACACTATCTCCATTTGATCTGAAGCCATTCATACCTCATCAGTCATTAATGTACCTTCTTTGCACATCTCTCCTCCCGAGAGTCTCCTAGCCAATGCATAATTTCATGTAAGTTTTTTCCTTCTTCTTCTGTATCGGATTTAAAGTAATCACTGCCAAAACGAAATTGTTCATGTTGAATATACGAGTCTGTTAACAAAGGAAAAGAGTTTGTCAAGAACAGTTGTAAGTATTTGTGGGAAAGATTTTGTCAAGAAGAGTTGTAAATATTTGTGTAACTGTTTCCATCTTCAAGTGCATTTTCATTGTTATATTCCTGGATCCAGCTTATGCAGACCAAGCATCAGTATCTTTTATGGGAAGATGTATGCCTATCATGTATACGTGAAATAATGTAATGTGGCACTTTGGCGCTGGGGGGAAAATGGAGGTAATGTGCGAGGTTTGATATACAAAAAAATATGTAACTGGTCTTGGCTAATTGGCTTTTGGAGAAAGTGTAGGCTTTGCAGACAGTTGCTACCGCGGTTTCTTGGCTAAATATGCCGCATGAGCTATTTGTTCATTGGTTTTGAATAAGAAATTAAATAAGTAGAGTCCTGTTCGGTTATTTGTTAATTTGATTCTTGACTCTTTGGTGTTAGTTCTTGCTGTATGGCGAGCCACTTCTGATCATGGATATTGTTAAAGAACATGAATTTGCTAAACATTGCATAATTGTAGGAGCAAGATGATGATGCCATGCTATTAGGAGCTCAATTTTGCACAGACTCCTTTTCCTCTGTTTCTCTGGATGTTGCAAATGAAGGGATATCCTTGTCGTTATACGCCAGGTAAAGGAACATTCTTGGCTTTTGTAATTGTTAATTTTGTCACTGCATGTGCTTTCCAAAGAAAAAGTTCCCTGGTTCAGAAAGATTTCTTATTGAACAAGCATGCACCAAACCCCAAACGTGAGTAATTTAGGCAAATAGAGTTTTAGCAACTTACAGTTTCTGCTCCCATACCCCAAGTCCCCAACACTTCTTGTCTCATGATTGTAAATTTTGTCACTGCATGTGCTTTCCAAAGAAAAAATTCCCTGGTTCAGAAAGATTTCTTATTGAACAAGACAAACTCCAAATGTGAGTCATTTATGCAAATAGAGTTTTAGAAACTTACAGTTTGTGGGCGCGAAACCCAAGTAACACTTCGTGTCTCATTGTCTATACTTGTTGTACCTATGTTGAAATATTTTCTTATAATGGGGATGTCATCATTTCTTCTCCTGACGTCATTTGGCAAAATGTGGCTTTGGTTGGCATTAAGTTCTTTACTAAGATTATCATTCTGTATCTAGGATTGAATCCATAGGACCTCTTGAAATTCTGGAGAAGTTTGGTGGTACACAGAGGAAGCAGATTAGGTTAGTTGATAATGATAGCTCCAAGATGAATCTCCTCTTATGGGGTGAGCAAGTTGTGCTGGCTAATGTCTTTAGGTAAAACTCTGTTGTTTCTGCTGCTTTCTTTGTGGCATATTTCTGGTTTATCATAACAGTAGCACAGTATTTGCTCAGCGTTGGAAGTATGCTTGCGATAGATCAACCATTCATTGCAAGTTCTTCAGATAGTGATGTTGAAACAAACGAAAGCGTTTGTCTCGAATATGGCAGTGCGACTCAGTTATATTTAGTTCCATTTGTTCACCAAGGGGAACAGGTACGTCCTTTCTTCTTTTTAAAGCATAATTACGTTGCACCAGTCCAGACACAAGCAGTTATATATCTCTGGACTCAGGTATGTGTAGGATTGACGCCAAATCGATTACGAGGATCCAAGCTTGGAACAGCTTCTTGTCCTACTCAAGCTCCTAAAGCCTCTCAAATGACCCTACCGTGTGATTCTCAAGGCTCTGTTGATTTTAGTAATTATCCTTTCCAGGTGAGCTGTCTCTAGATTTTGTAGGTAGTTTTTGAAGTTATGGGTATAATATGTGCCATGATGCTGCTGCTTGCCCTGCACTTATGTGACTCACAGTTAAGTAAAACTAATTTTTTTTGAGGACAACGTCATGTTTTATATTGTTCATGCACTTATGAATATTTAAAATACATATAGTAAGACTATTAATATGTGTACCCTTGGTGCTCAGTCCACCTAGCCATGATACACTCAACCACAAATTGGTAGGCCCTTTCGCATAGATAGGAATCAATATACATGTCTCTTCCTTCAATGAGAGCGTATCACAGATCACAAGCATAAATTTTCCTTATTCTCATACATCATTATAATTGCCTCTATTGTGTAATCTGCTGTAGATGATATATTATTTCAACGCAGTTTTCCTCTCTTAGTCTTCACCAATGTCTTACTTGTTCAGTCCTGCAGTCTTTTATAAGTGATCTGCATGAGAAGATGACTGGCATTAGCATCTACGGTGTTGTTATGGACATGTCCAGAGAAGCAAATACTACGAAATTTATCTTTAGCATGAGACTTCAAGATCCAACTGGAACTATCTGCGTAAAGCTGCATTTTTCTGAATCTTGGTATTGTTCAGCCTATTTGAGTTATTTAATGTCAGAACTTTTTGTTCAGTTGAGAATCAACTTTTTTTGTTGGTTATATTATCTTAATCACGTTCTTCAGGTCTTTGGGGAGATTAAGCCTTGGTCACACTGTGTACATATCTGGTTTGGCATGCACCAAGATGAAGCATAAACGGTGATTAGTCCATTTTTTCTTCCCTCTAGTTCTTTATACACGTGTAGTTTAAACATATCCTTTGACTATTAGCTTTTCTGATTGGTACTTGTAATCTGGTTTGAAACTGTATTCTTCTTCTTTACCTCAAATTGTAATATTCCTAGTCAATTTTTTGCAGATTAGAAGCACAATGGTTTGAGAATGATCCTGGAACTTCCTTTGTCAACCTAAGTTGCTTGCCTGCAATCCTGAACTCGTCTTGTCTTCACAAGCCATCCTACCTCGTTGATATGTCAAGAGAGAACACTGGTACACATGTATGGCTTCCTCCAAGTTGCCATTCTTTATGTCGCCTGGCTAGTTAGGTGCTTTTTAAACATTTTCTACTGGATTATCATTCATCAATTTGATAAACTTACTCATACGTAAATGGTAAATAGCAGAGAATGTATCTATATTTCTTATCTTTCTCTCTGTGATACTGCAGTATTGTTTTTGTTTAAAACCGAGCTTTGGACTAACTTTTGGTGATGACTGGGTTATAGTTTAATAACTTCTTTCCCTGTATCTTCTTTGGCCATCAAATTTATGAAGATTTGCAGAGTGTGGCTGGACCAAATTGAACACTGTCATGTTAACACAAGATTAGCACATGTTGCTTGTGGTCATTTTGTCAAGACAACTGCATCTGGTTCCGTGGAATGTGAGTTTTGCTGCTGCAGCTGTGAGATGATAACTAGGCGTGCTTTCCATCTAAAAATAACTGTGGCAGATGAGAGTGGCAAAGTTTTTGCATGGTGTACTGGTCAAACTGCCTCTGAAATACTGCAAATATCTCCAGATGAATTCTATGAATTGCCTGAGGTATTCTTCTGCTTCACAAAATTTCTTCACCTCATAAAAGAATTAATGAAAAAGGAAACTTTGCTTAATATATTCTTTTGCCCAAATTATTATTGGCAAAATTGTGCTCCACAATCTAAACTATGGCAGATTATTGGAAATTTTTTGTTCCACAAACCTTCGCCTAAATTATTGGCAAAATTTGCTGAACATTATTTTGGCTGTATGTTAGGGAAAATGCAAATCATCTGACTGTTGCTTCCTTTGGCATTCTAAAATCAGGAGGATCAAGTTATTTACCCGTGTTCTCTTGAGAATGAAAGATACATGGTAGCAATTGTACACTGTGGCCAGCAGGAAACCCTTTTCAAGGAACGTGTGACAGCGGAAAATGACATGATCCCATGGGAGATCACCCGTGCCCTTAAATTATGAAGGTTAACTTCTGATCGTATATTGATCTTCAAAATTTAGAAGTGCTGTCAGACATTTTTGTAAACATTCAGCAAATGCACAAATAGCATGTTTTTGTACCCAGAATTATGTAAATTTTAAGGGAAAACTCACGCATGTTATGACAAAAGTGAATGGCGGCAATGCTCTTATGTTTGAAATAGAAAAGACGCCATTTTCATATAGTGAAGTTTACTGATTGTTATTAATGTTACTCCTTGTAGAAAGTTTATATGTAATGATGTAGACGACACTTAACGCAATCATGGTTTTGGGTAAATATTAAATTAAATAAAACAAAGCAAGTCTAATTCATTTGAAGTTTCAATTCTATACACTTGTTTTCATATATATAAATTGAAAACTTGACTAAAACAGGTACAAGTCATATATAAATTCATCGTTGAGTTGTCTAATGATGACGAGATATAAAGAAATAAAGTACTATAACCAAAACCCCAATGAGCACAGAAACTAAAACTGAAACTCCCAAAGTAACTCTTGAAACTGTACATTGAATTTCCCGAAGCTTTCCCTGCATTTTGTAATACAAAACCTCCCACCTTGTTCTTCCAGTTGCCATAAGCTGCTCCCACATCCCCTCATAATAAAATTTATCCAAGTCTATATTGCGGCACAAATTTCTGAACAAATCAACTAAATCTCCCTTTTCTCCAACATAGCTTATGAAAATTTCTCGTCGAAAAAATAGTTTTACATCATCTTGGGAATGAATTAGGCCTTGCATTAAGTAGACGTACGAAGTAATATGCTTCATTTTTTCCAGCATGGCAATGTTCCATTGCTATGAAGTTTCTAAATAAAGCTTCCATATAATTATGGATCTTCAAACTTGGGATTATAAGTACTCCTTTTTTAAATTTTACATCCAAAATGCTCTCTGCTTCTGCTGCTTTTACCTATTTCAACTTAGGCATAGATATGTATATTAGTACTCGGCCAGTCATATTTTATAATGAAAAATTGAACAGGAAAAGTAAAATATGAAGATATTGTGCAACAATCTTCTAATTGTATATGGTTTAATTAGTTTTAACATTTTTGTCCAAGTCTCTAAGACAGATGGAAAAACTATGGAAAATCAAGGAGATATGAGAATAAAAACCAATTAATCATGGGCATAAATATGTACTTTTTTCAATACCTTACAAAACCAAAATAATAAAACATAATGTGAAGCAATAGGGCCTTTGCCATTACTGAATTCATGGTTTTCAGATTTCCAAAGAGTTGTGATACCAGTTGTATCATGATTTTGAATCACTCATACAGTCATACTTGTAAATAAGTAATAAATTGCAATAGTTATGCTAATTTTGAAAAGACAAAAAAGTTATCTATTTGTTCTTCTAAAAACTCGTACTTTGAACAATAATTATTATTAACTTTGAACAAAACTATAGAAAATTAGTTTTCTCAAAAAAAAAAAAAACTCCAGAAAGATAACATTGTCACATCTTGTATTGGATTAACAACTCAAAACTTACCTTGATTCCTACTTTTCGAAGTTTTGATGCGCTATGCAGATGTTTCCCAGAGTCATTGCCTCTACCCATGGGAACTTTAGAAAACGATGGGAGGTGAGCTTTCCAAATTAAATCAAGCAAATGGCTACTACCTTCAAAGCTGTATTTTTCTAGTAATAATTGTACATTTGTAGGAATCAATGGTTTAAAAAACCTTAAACTAAGCTCAGAAAGTGATCTATCACATTCTCTAGGAAGTGGAACAACACTAAAAATCCTTTGAAGGACAAAAAATGGGATTTGGTTCTCCAACAAACTCAAGTCATTTCTCAAAATGTGAAACTTTTCAGGTGATCTAAACAAACCATCATCCCTCCTTCTTAAGCCTCTAATAGTATACCTTAAGAAGAGCTCAATGATGAAACAAGCATCAAGAAGAATCATTCTTACAAACTCATCGCTTTCGAAAGAAAGGTTTCCTTGGTAACATGCTCTAATTTTGGGCTCCAATTCCTTTAAAACCTTAACACATGAATCTAAGATGGAGTCTAAGGTGAATTTTCTACTTAGGAGAGCATTTAGATAATCCCACTTGTGATTTTCCATGTGTAGTAAGTGGATTTTTCCATGATGGAAGGGTCCGATTGAGATTATCTTAGGATAATAAAGTGCATGTTCGCCTTGACTCGAAAAATTGTTTGGGACATGAAAGATGCAACATGGAAAGGAAATGGCCTCTAATATCTCTCTAATGGAGGAAGTGAGGTCTTCGGCTGGTTCAAATGGTGTGATTTCAAGCGCGATTTGATCTCCACTTTCTTGCTTCTCGGTATGATCTGCTTCCATTGTCTGTATGTATCATTCATGTAAATACATAACAAGAATCAGATAATACAGTAGTATAAACAAGATATTCCAAATTTCAAAACATTAATGTGCAAAAATAGCAGCATATCAGGACCCAAAAACACCCCATATTATTCCCAAAAATACCCAAAAAGTCCACTGGATATGCATTTCTAACAAACATGTATATATTAGGCAGCCTTCACAAGCAGGCATTATTTATAGCACAAATGGTAAGGAAATCAAACATACTAACCTGGATATGTTGATCACCTAACAAACATGTACAAATTTAGTATGATGGAAGAGCATATATATGTTAGCAAGTGGAATCTTAAGGTAACTTCTTTTGGTGGAAAAAGGAAGAATATTTATGACACTGAAAGTATACAGTAAAATAAATTGTAGGACATACGTAGCTAGTAGCTACTAGCTATCATGTATGAAGGGCAATGAGATACATGCGATAACTTGAAACGCAAACTAGGAACTAGTACCATTTCACTAAAAACTGCACACAGTTTGGAAGATTCGTATATAGATTTAAGATTTTCACCTTCGCCTTTACTCGACCGAATTTCTTACTTGAATCACAATCTAAGAACTAGTGCCATTACACCAAAATTTGGACAGTATTTTCAGGTGTATGTAGTTTAAATGTAGACACAGCACCTGCACTTTTTACCATATCCTTTTGAAGCTCTCCCAGGCGAACAATTTATCATTATATTGTATTGTATTGTTATATTACCCAGGTGAATTTTCATCATCAGGAAAACATAAATTTCATACATCTACCACCTTCCATGAGATTTAGCAAGGGCCACCGAATTCATAACCTTGTAAACAAAATAAAATTGGTTTATACCTCATCTATTCTCGAATGAGTGACACACTTCCACAAAATATCACAATAAGTGACATCGAACTTGAAATGACAATAATTATTCTTTTTTATTACAAATATGCCACTATAAAAGCAATAGGGGCATTACCATTTTTTTGGTTCACTTTTTTGATTAACTTACTCTTTTGGTTCCTTGGTTTTTTTCCACTTTCTCTATGTTTCACTTATTTAGAAACGGAGGAAGTATTTCACAAAATCCTTTTTGAGAACGACTCGATTATTGTGGAAGGCCATACCATCAAGATAATATTGGGCTCTTGATGAAATGTATATATATATATATATATATATATATATATATATATATATATATATATATATATATATATATATATATATATATATATATATATTTGCCGACGAAAAGATCGCTTGGATTTAATAAAGGGTCGCTTGGATTTATCCATAGTTTGTTTAGTTTATCCCTTATATCGAAAATCCGATTTCTTAATTCTAATTTTTTTTAGGTCTAGTCGAAATAGGATTTTATTTGTTTATATATATTTATTTATATATTATATATATATAATAATATGAATTTAATATAGAAATTCATTTTCTATTAAAAAAAATAGTAAATAATATATAATGAAAATTGTTTTGTCCCCTTATGGCAATGTTCATCTTTTACCAAAAACAATTCATTTATGGATATTATCCGGAAGGCCGTACAGATTACGAAATGACAAGTAGGAACACGATAACATATAAACAACCCAAAATATGCAAAGGAGCTCAACACCAACAATGAAGATCATATAGTATATACTTATGTAAAAAGTAGTAATTAGAGACCTTGAATATGTGAGGCCTTTTGCAGTCACCGACGTTGCATACGTCCAACCGCCAAAGCAGTTCTCAAATATATTAAAAAACGTTCTTAAGCAAAACATGCTATGTATAAGATTCGACCATGTGACCTCAAGTTCATACCGTAAAGCTTAACCAATAAACTATGCAACATTAGATGTTCTTTCTCTTAATACTGAAAATATTGATAACCCGAGGCACCGCCCGAGCATAATAACTAGTTTTCATTGTATAGCTCGTATGTGAAGTATAATCCATTGTAGGGGCAATTTGTTCCACAGTCTAATCAATCGTTTTTGCAAAATGATTCAATGCTTGCCAGCAAGGCAGCATCGAAACACAATTTAACTTAAGAAAACATTAACGTTTTTCTTTTTCATTAATTTTTCAAAATAATTTATATATCTTCAGACAGAATATTTCCGAATCAATTCCAATCATCTACGAAGTCTAACATCATCATCTGACTGTTGCTCCTTTGACGTTTTGATACCAGGCCGGAATATGCTCACTCGAGAATGGAAAATAAATGACAAACTGTAGCCAAACACTAGCAGGAAATCATCTTCAAGGATCACATAACTGCAGAAAATGATCATCCCCCGGGACATCACCTGCGCTGCCGAGCCCTTATATTGTGAATTTTTGTGACTGAGTACTGACCAGGAATTTCAATGAAGCTTAGATCCATCATTCCATTTCACAAATGTCTGCATTTCCAGGTTTTGACAGCATATTGCAATATTTCCAACAGGGTAAGCCAATACTATTTCTGTAAGATCACTGCATCTGAATTCCAAACCTAAATATAGGTGCCATCTGCACATAAGCAGCACCTAGAATTCCAAAATTAGTAGAAAGACTTGTACCAATGAGCCTCTCTCTTTACATAATTGCTTCATCAAACTTCAGATACTTGCTTCCCCTTTAGACCTAAAAGTCCATGAGACAAGTGACTCGCCTAATTATTTCTTCTATTGGTACCAGCACTAGGTGAGTTATGCTCAGTTAGAACCTTAATGACATTAACTAAAGCTCGCAAGCGGTCCCATATGTTCAAACCATAGAGTGCTTCAACGAGAGATTGCTGAAATTCAAAGGCATGATCTGCAACAGGATACTGCAATTGGCAAGGAAACAATTTAGTTAAAGAATTACGAAGGCACCTATTGCGAACGAAGTGTAAGAAGTTTATAATATACCTGAATGGGTTTTGGTATTTTAGTTTTGATGTATGGCCACCATCTATCTTCAACCACTGATTTTATGACACAGCAGGCCCTAAGCCCCTCAATACCAGCAAATCTTCCAAAGCCACTGTCCTTTACCCCTCCAAAAGGTAGGGACTGCAAAGGATTTTAAAGGCATGTCAACCAAATTGGAAACAAATTTAGAGAAACAAAGACACATGTAACTATGTAAGGTACCAACTATTAACAACCCGCCGAGTAGGCTGTAATAAATGGTGGTGATAGTAATAACTAATCCCTCCATTTTATTTTTTAGTTGTTTCACTTGACTTTGTGCACTATTCACATCCTAGTTTGACCATACTTTATTATGTGAATTTTTCTCAATGTACATTTTCAAAACCTGAACTTTTAATAACTTTTACTAATAAAAGATTACACATATTGATGGTCAAAGTTGTATGTTGGTAAACATGACAAGTCAATATGGAACAGCTAGGAAAAACACAAAAAGTAGTATGTATTTTGTAAGGAAAGTCTCATGCCAATGTTCATAATGCAACTCCATCCCCAAGTGTCCTTCAAGGATGTGTTTTTCTCTATTTCCCTTTTCACGCTTTACTACCTCTAGAGGTAGTATTAAGTGGTAATACAAATTCATGAAGAAAACACATACTTACAGATGAAGAAACATTTTGGAAAAATTGTCATGGAACTAATAATAATTACATATATTACCACTACCGCAAACCAGACTGGCCTCATAAGTACTACCTCCGTCCCTAAATAGAGTGCCCATTTCTTTTGGACACAAGTATTAAGAAGAAATCATGTGTAGGACCTTAGTTGTATTAAATCATAATTAAATATAGAAGTTGGTACACTTTTAATGAATTGTTTATTAAGGAGAGAGAATGTGGGCCATATGGAAAAGTGGGTGATATTATAAAAGTTGAAAGCAAAATAATATTTTAATTGGTGGACTCATACCAAATAAGGAAATAGGAAATCTATTTGGGACAAACATAAATGGAAAAATGGGCACTCTATTTAGGGACGGAGGGAGTAATGAATAATAAGAGTATAATATGTATAGTGAGAGGCCCCAGCTACATGTATAATTAGTACGACAGTTGGTGGAAACAAAACTAAATAACAGCTATTATGCCAGGATCCGAAATTAGATACTGAACTTTGATTATTACGAAAGTAATGGTACCTGACACATATACGAAGATGCAAAGTCATTAACCGCAGCAACTCCACAATGTAGTTGTGATGTAATCCTCTTGGCTCGACTCTGACTCCCAGAAAATACTGCGCAACCAAGCCCATATCTAGAGTCATTTGCCAGCCTGATGGCTTCCTCATCAGAACTAAATTTCATAATGGGCATGATTGGTCCAAAAGCCTGGAAAACAGTAAATACTATACAATGAGCTGAGTTATCAAGTGACGAATGAGAATGTGGTAAACTAGCAGAATTAAGATAAAGTTCGTTCAAGAACTCTCGCCACTATCAGTACAACTATCAACATCTACACTTGCGTGCTCAAACCTCACAAGTAAAGCACATGCTTTATCAAAGCTTATGTTCATGATGAAGTTTACTAATTTCAAATATCACCCGATCCTGATCTTGGTATTATATATACACGAATTACCTCTTCTTGCATAATTTGCATGGAGTGGTTCACGTTAACTATGACAGTTGGTGGAAAAAACTGATCAACAGCGTCAGTACCCAAATTCCCGAATCGTCCACGACCAGCAATTTCTGCTCCTTTATCCAAGGCATCAGTTACAAGGCTTTGAAGCTTTTCTGCATGGTCTTGCATACAAATGGCTCCCATATCATATTTCCCTGCAAGAGGTGGGCCCTGCAGAGAGCCAAATTAAACTTCAACCATGAGAACATCTACCAAAGTTGTAAAGCATTAAATCAAACGAGAAGAGTTGTCATTTTAGAGCTACCATTTACAAAAGGCTAATGGAAAGCTTTTTTTTTTTTCTGAAAGTTAATCAGGTCTTTCAGTCAGGGTAATTGAAAATATCACGATGAACATCAGTTAGTCAATTACTTGTTACAACTACACAAACTAAAATCATTTTAGAGTTTAACTGCAAACCCACCGCTGTAACAGATTTGACAATCTTCACCACCTGAGCGACAAAAGCATTGTAAATATCACGATGAACATAAAATCTCTCCGCCCCTGCACAATTCTGTCCACTTGATTGAAGAGAAGCCCTAACAGCAACCTGGGCGACCTATATCATGAATGTATACTTCTAGTCAATGAGCAAACCAATCATGTTGGAGTTCAAAGCAGACCAATTTGAAAATAACATAGCTCATAAGATACAAAATAAAGCTTCCTTACATGTTCCACATCTACATCTTCACACACAATAAATGCATCTTTCCCACCAAGCTCAAGTGTCACTGGTATAAGTGTCTCAGAAGCCTTTTTCATAATCTGGTTATGGGGGAAAACACATCAGCAAAGCATTACTTGGATACCATGAATTTCTTTCTCCACTCATAGAGTGAAAAAGGAAGATAGGCTCGAGCGCAGACTACAGAATAACAGATCCCCATAAGGTCTTATCTACAACTTCAAAAATGCTTTAGCCAAAAAAATGATAGCCAGGCGAGCATACCCAGGTAAATGAAGAATATAAGATAAAAACTTTATGGAAACTTTTAAGTTTTGGAATTTAGATTCTTATTTCATGATCACACTAGTAAATACCTGTCTTAAAGTTAAACGCATAAAAAACAATAAAACAGTTTTAGAAAGCAATTATCCAACATAAAGAGAAGAAAAAGAAGAAGGTAGAGAGAAAACTCATCCTAGAAGCATCTAGATGTAAATAACATACCATCTTACCCACACCAGGTGAGCCCACAAAAATGATCTTGTCTACTGAAGATACCAATGCTTCCCCCTGTTTCAGCAAACCTGCCAAGAGAAACACAATTAGAGATCTTAGACGGTAAAAGACAAGCTAATTGAACAATAAGAAAAAATCAAGCAGAAAAAGAGAAAGAAATAATGCATACCCTGTAATAACATCAACTAGATTTTCAGGAGCTCCCACTGCAGCCAAGGCTGTTTGTATTATCCGATAGTAGAAACAACCAGACCAACTAGCATGCTCCGAAACCTAAATCAAAGAGAAAATTGCTGTGAAAAACATTAAAAAAGTCTGCATAAAGAGTGCCTCTCTACTTGACATAATTCAATTTCCAAAAATCCAATTTTATGGTGCAAGAATAATAGTGTTTGTGAACAGTATGCACATTAGCATTTGATAGCATGAAAAGTAGATTAGCCGGATCAGAAAGCATTGGGACCCAAGAACCAACCTATCACAGCAAATCGAACTTCAAAGTTTGAAATGAGAAGTCAAAAGCCAAGGACATGTCGAATTGTAGAGAAAATTATTTATGTGTTTCTCTTTGTCCATTGTCTTAATACCTCAGCTTCAATTCTTTGGTTATAAGCAAATTTAAGAATATATGAGCTCTGATCTCTAGTTTTAGGATCGAAAAAGGCAGGCCCTGTTAGAGACCAGTGGGATAATGCCCATAGGAGGGAAATGAGCAGGTCTCAAATGCCCAACTCGAGCACAAACCAACGACAGCATTTGAACCAAGGGGCTAGGGGCATGCTGATGCACCAAAACTGCAGGTTCTCTAGGCAAGTTTCCTATTTTTGAACAAGATCTGATGCAGTTGTCTACAATTAACAAATGTGTATTTATTCATCAGCTCTGAGTTGATAACGAATAGGTCTATAAAACACCACCCCACCCACTCACCCCAAGTCTACAAGAAAGCGAAGTTATTTGTAATTTCAAGATTTTTTTAATGTGGTATAATACCTGTATTTAGTTACAGTTTGGGTCAACTCAGAACATAAAAAATCACAGCTCAGCAACGCGGGTGCTGGTGGTTCAATACAATGGGACTATGGGAGCACTCAGGAAGTTTCACAAAGTTAATTTTGTTTGAGGGTAACCATTTTTATCTTTCTTTCTTCCATTGATTGTGGGGAGGTGGGTGAGGGAAGGAGATTTGGGCAATACCCTTTCACAGATGAGTTTTGTTCTCAGTATACAGGCTGATGCCCTTCTATTGACAACAAAATACTACAGAATGGGATATTTTTATTATCAGATTGCTTATATCAGTCACGCAAGGGTACAATGCACTTCCTGATATGGCAACAAGTCCATACATGAGAAGGGAAGATAGACCTTATTTCAAGGGAATTTCAAGTACATCCAATTTCATAAAAGGTCCACTACATGACTTGTTAGCTTCCAATTTATCTTCCATCTCAAGAAATTGCCACTTCCAACCTATACCTATAACTATAAGGCTTCACTTCCGGTTAGTCATATGAAACAAAGACCACAAATACTTTTGTTCACACCCAAAACCAGGCCGAGTGCCCTAATTGAAGCTCGGGAAAGTATCAAAGGAGCGAGTACATCTGAGAGCATAGGAGGTATGACCGTATGAGTAATAAATGCACCAATCCCGTAGGTCAAAACTCAAAAGTTATAATATAGCATCCTGCAAGTAAAGTTACTTACCTTGATAACGATACCATTTCCTGAAAAGACTGCAGCTAGCATTGGATTAAAGATATTATGAAAGGGATAATTCCAAGAGACGATAGCACCAATGACTCCTAGAGGATAAAATTCTACTTTGGATCTCTTGTGAAGCATTGACCTTCCAGAACTCCTGAAATCCAAGATTATAAAGGACAGTCTCAGCATAATGAGCTCTGAAACTGTAAGTTTAAACACTTGCTAATAGTTGATATGACAGGCATCAGCTAGTGGGTTCAGATTGGTTTTGTTTGGCTTCTACTTTTCCCCAAGCACCAGCACATCTTTGATGGGCAAAATTAAATTGCAACAAAAGTGAGAAGCATGTCATGCAGTCATGGCGATAATAACAACAACCAGTACTCATGCCGTCCAAACTTGGGTTAAAAAAATCTCCACCTCCACCAAAAAGAAAAAAAACCTTATCATCCATCCATAAAAAGATTATGTTTGCCTGACAATAGAGTGTTGAAGAAATTCACAGAATTTTTTTGCAGCTAGCATAAAGTAAGGAATAAAAACCATCATGACTGAAAAATACCTGTATTCTGGCTTCAACCACTTTTCCCCTTCTGATATAAGCCAAGTTAATTTCTCACATGTTGTCATTATCTCACCCAAGGATGCATCAATCATTGTCTTTCCAGTATCACGAGAAGAGATCCTGCAGCCAACTTACAATAACAAATTTAAGTACACCCTAACAATTACCAAATTAAACCTCCTTCCTCAGAGATCAATCTGGATCATAAATAAAATATTCACAAAGATAATTTTCAGGTGTGGCACGGGAACCTATATGTAGACTCTCTATCACATTTTTTCTTCTCACTGTAAGTTCAAATACACAAACTAGACTACACGAAACCATTAAATCTTAAATACCATAACAAAGCTCAAAACTTACAGACAATCAGAAAATGTAAAGGCGCCTTACCATGAAATTTAATAGAAAATCCACAAAAATTCCTTGATGTTCAAGAACTTGAAAATCACATTCCGAATTGAAGAGAACACAATTGACAGGATACATAGTATTATGTAAATAAATGCCCCTTCTAGCTATACAAGACAAAGACCACATCTTTTCTAATCAGATCCTTAAACAAAGCTATATAAAATACAAGATATCACAAGTGGACAACTTGATCTTTGGATGTTATCTAACAATGAAATGTGTAGTGTAGAATCTCAGGAAAAGGAAACAAGGGAGAAACTCTTTTCCCCTTGTTAGAGTTGTTACGCTGGCTTGAAACTTAACAGACTCACAATCAACTGAAAGAAAATAAGTAGCACTTTGGATTATAATGCAGGCAACATCACTCAAGATATCTCATATTCAAGTTGTAATCCAAACATATGAATAAATACATCCAAAATTATAAACATGATATGTGATTCTGAAGCTAAAAGGTTATACAGACATGAGAACAGCTTAAGAAATGGTCATACTCTACAGAACAAAAATAGTTTTCTATACGAACAAAATCATAGACTTAAACTCAAGTAAAATTAAGAAAATAGGATATGACGAAGAAGATCGTACTCGCATATAAGATCCTGATGCTCAATAATATACTTTAGAAGTATACGCAAAAACTGTCGTCTTTGCTTGAAGCTACTTTTGGCCCAAATCTTCTGTGCTTTCCTTGCTTGTGCAACACGTTCTCGAACCTGATGACATCAATAGAATTTTTATGTAATCAATAATCAGTAACTAGCACTTGAAAATAATAATCTACTCTATCAAAATAGATCCTACCCTCTTCAAAGACATCTCAAGATAACATTCATTAAACATATCCCAACATAATCATATCAGTCTCTCACTTATCAACAAGCATGTTGCCTGGAGCCCATGGATTTACAGTTAACAATTGGTTGGCTTGAATTAAATATCAAGAAGATTGCATAATCACTACAAGGAACTCATTCTAGATAGAATTTGAGGACCAGCTAGATTATCACAGCACTAACACTGACCTCATCAGGCTTCAATGCCGGAAAGAATCCCAAGTATTTCATTGTCGCTGGTTCATAGCATTGCACTTTGTCCTTCTGTCTTCCCCTTGTTGGTATCTGCTCAGATATTAAGACTAATCATAATTGAGAAATCGCAACACTTACTACAAATCTACAATGCTACCCTAATCTAGCTCCAGAAGAAAATATACTAATCATAAACGTGCGATCCATAAAGTATCAGTGTCAAACAGTTCACAGCCTAAGTAAGTTTTGCATGCTTATACTTCTGCTATCGAGTGCAACGGCGTAAGCACAAATCATAAATTAGGTTATCGGACGCCAAAGCCAAATTCGAGATTCGATTCATATATAACATAGTTTTGCTTGTTCCATATTCTTCACTTCAAATCCACAATCATTTTGTTTCCATCAAAAGTCAACCGAACAAAATGATACCACGCCAAATGCTTCCACAACTTACTCAAAACCAAAAAAAAAAGCAGCAATTCATCCACATTTCCAAAATACAGTCCACATTTCACCAATTCAACTCCAAAATTGATCAACAACTAGCTAAATTAGGAATAATTGCAAAAATCAAAGCGATTCAATTCAAAACTCACGTAAATAAAACTGTTCTCCTTAGTCTGACTTCCATCATCAACAACTGCAATTACATCAACAACAAAAATCGAATCAAAATCATGAACTTTAAAATACGAAATCAAATAAATTGAGGAGAGAGAGAGAAAGAGCACCGTCGGAGACATCGACGTCGATAGAAGGAACATTGGGAGGGATGAGCATTAATAAGAATTTGCAAATGGCGTAAGCTAATCCAAGCACCAACAATGGCCACCAAAACGCCATTGTTGCGATGATGATCTTCTTATACTACTGCTGCGACTAATTCAAAGGAATTGGTAATTTCAATTTTGAAAACCTAAAAAAAGAAGAAGAGAAAAAGAAAGTTGCAATGTTTTTGATCCAAATAGATGCCTTTGTTGTTTCAACGATACTAGTGGAACTACTAGGTGACAAACATGTTTTGGAGCGAGAAACTATGTAATATGTTGGCAACAGGCGCACTCTCAAGACTCAACACTCAACACTCAACACTCAGACCACTTCCCTAGCTCTTTTCCGGCATCTATTTATTGTTCCTTCAGTTTCGTATACAGTAGGATTTTTCACTTGCATTTTCGGTTATGTTACTTGTACTCTTCACTTTACCTCTTGTGATGCATGATCGATCATGGATACTCACATGGATGGAATACTTGACACTTTATTTTAATGGGTTAATTGGTAGGCCACGATAACGGCAGAACAGTGCGAAAGCAAAGACAACCTTTAACGGGTGCGATGCAGAAGACCAACTTAAACACGAGGTGCATAGAATAAGCTAAATGACGCCCTTGAGATCGGAGATTCCACCTGAGTAGGGAATCTTGAATATTTTGGAATTTTCTTTTAATTCCCTCCCCTTTTATTATTATAGTCACGTGCCTCCCCATTTTAATTTTTTTTCCCTCTTTTATTCTATTTGAACTGCCATTAACCCTTTCTAATAAAAATCCCCAATTCTCAATTAACATAAACCCTAAGTTTGCAATTCTACCATCAACCTTCATCATGGTTCGAAGGCTTGGGAAAGTTTACTGCCACCATGGGTTGCCAGCCATGGCGCAAATTGTGAGCAAGAGAAATAGGAACCATGGCAGACGATTTTATGGGTGTTCAAAGTGGAAGGTTAGGTTGAATTGCATTGCAATATGTATTAACCCTTTTTATGTAACTTGATTGATTTTCTTTTCATTTGTAATAGGATGATGATTGTGAATTCTTTGAGTGGATTGACAAGGAAGCATATGGGCAACGTGCTAGTGAGGTTATCCTAGCTCTTGTATCCACTAATGATGCCCTAGAATCTGAAAGCAAGAGATTGAAGAACGGAATTGAAGCAAAAGGCGTCTTTGAAAGGAAAATTCAAGGGTTGAAAATTGAAGTCGGAGGATTGAAGGGCCGAAAACAAATTCTTGAAACAACAACAAACCACTTGTATTGCGGTACTCTTGATTTCATGGATGTTTGTGTACTTGTATTTTAGTAAGTAGGTAGTTTAGGTATCCTACAATGACTTTGTATTCTTCACTGTTTGTTATTCAATGAAATTTGACTTTTGAGTATATTGATTGGCTTTTGAGTATATTGATTGAACAAGTTGCATTAATATATTAGATTAAACAGATGCTTTGTGATACAAAAACATTTCCTCCACCAAAATTCAAAATAAAACCCTAGCTTAATGGTTGTTCATTGGACCAGCTGCTGTAGATTGCTGAGTTCCACAAATGTCACTTGTGGCGACACGAAAACGAGGAGAAAATGTATAAGTTAGGAACCATTTCAAAGATTAGAATTGAAGGGAAGATAAGTGAAGAGCTAACACTTACCCCGAATCATTGAGGATGGTATTGGTGCCTTTTCCGGGCCTACCTCCGCCTCTCTTTGGTGCAACCGGTTGGGGTGGTGCAACTACCTTAGGGAGGAGCTCTTGCTTTTTTTTGCCTTTTGTTGGAGATGTTCTTTGACTTCCCTAGAGGTTGATGCGAGTGGCGGGGCCTTTGTTTTTGGTTGTAGGGCGGCCTCTTTTATTGTGGTTTTTGCCTTTGCCTGAAGCTACATGTCATTTGCATGCCATGTTTGCTTAATTTTCCAGCCTTGTCCTCCCTCTCATGTGGGGCTTTCTTCCTCATTTTCCTAGGTCTACCGACTCCAACCTTGATGTTAGGAGGTAGCGGTGGGAATTCAACATTATCCCGATTGCCTCTCTCCTCTTATTGGGCTTGATTGACCCTTACCGTAGCGACTAAGTAAACACCCCTTTTCAACTTTTCATCCACCAACTCTTCACATGGCATTCTAAGCCAATTGCTACAAGCAATAACATGAGAGCAAGGTATTCTGTTAAGTCCCATCTCCCTGCATGTACAACTCTTGTTTTCAAGGTTGACAATTAGAACCTCCATACCACATAACACTTCAAACTCCATTTTATCAGATGCAAGAACATGACATGTCTTAG
Organism: Beta corolliflora; assembly: GCA_947648045.1. Lineage (NCBI taxonomy): Eukaryota > Viridiplantae > Streptophyta > Magnoliopsida > Caryophyllales > Amaranthaceae > Beta > Beta corolliflora. The sequence continues at coordinate 339,280 of CANSZD010002926.1, read as the reverse complement.
CATAATCTTTGTTTGTTTCTAGCTTCTTTCTTATTCTAGGACAAATATCATCCTTTGCTCTCTCCATCAATGTTCTCTTCATGAACAATCTCTCCATAACTACCCTCCTAATATCTTCTAACATCCCCAAAATAGGCTTTGACCTAGATTCCAAAATCCAGCCATTAAATGTTTTCAAAGAAGATTATTCACCACAAGATTGCACTTTGTATGAATCCTAAAACCAAACCTACAAAAAGTTTGTGGTTTCAAAGCCTTGAAATCCTCTACTGCTGCTGTTGATAGCACATCCATTTCCTGCAGGGCTAGATCAAAATCTGCCTTGTTATATGCATACACAGCCTGCCAAAATTTCTCTTTCAAACCATCTCCCCTATGCTTTTTGTGCCATGGAGGCCAGATGTGTCTAGCACAGTTCCTATGTTCCACATCAGGGAATATAGTTTTCACAGCATGCATTATTGACTGTAAATAACATTAGAAGCAATGTTAGTATATAAATTAAAGGCATGAAAGGCAGTTGTTAAAAGAAGAAAAAATGTGGCATGAAAGGCAAAAGTTTTGTGACCTTATGTTGATCTGATATGATTGTGCAATCTTCACCCCCAAAACCAGGTAGATCATTCTTCAAGTTCTCCAAAAACCACTCCCAGGACTCATTGTTCTCAGCCTCAACAACAGCCCAACAGATGGGGAACATTTGATTGTTCCCATCTCTACTAATTGCACATAATAGCTGCCCACCTAAAAAGGTTTTCAAAAAGCAGCCATCTATACAAACAACCTTCCTACAACCAGTCATGAAACACGTTGTTAACCACCGGGAAACTAATGTACAACCTCTTAAACGATGTTCAACATTTTCGGCATCATCTTCAATTGCATCCGTTTGCAAATCGAAATCTGCATTCCCCATCCACCCTCTTCAATTCATGTAAGTATGCAGCAATCTTTGAATAGTGATCCTTCAAATTTCCATGTAAAAGCCTATGTGCATGCTTTTTAACTCTATAACAGTTCCACTTGCTAAGCTTCACCCCAAACCTATTGAACACTTCTTTCTCCAAAGACTTCCTAGGCCAGTTGGGTTCCTCCCTAAATTTGTCCAAAAATTCTCTTGCCAACCATCTACCTTTTGCTTGCAAGTTTTCATAATCAGCCCTGTCACAAGTGTGTTCTGGGTGAACTGACTTCACCATGAAAGATTTCTTCTGCCCATCCCAGGAAGCATAGACCTTCCACTCACAACCTTTCTTGCATTTTGCTTCCATTTTATTTTTGTTTTCACTTCTAATCCACCTAAGACTATAGCCAGCATACACAGCATACTTGTTTACCATCTCTTTGAAAATTTCAGGTGATGGAAACTTCATGCCAACCCTCCATACAAACCTCCTATAATAAGCAGAACCATCACTTCCACTTGGCATGTCATACTTCTCACATTCACTATCTGAATTAGGCAACATATCTTCTTCCTCATACTCACTTTCCCACCCACAACCCAACGGAATGCTCATGTCCTCTATTTTTTTTAGAAGGCCCTCCAAAGATCAAACTTCACCCTTTTCTTACTTTTTTTTACCTTCCTCCTAGCATCAACAAGCTCTTCATCACTAGAACTTCTTGTGGGTTCTGATTCTCCCCCACCCCCATAGTCCTCATCTTCACTGTCATCAAAATCTGTTGAACTACATGACTGTTCAATATCATCCTCTTGTGGGTCAGTTGTTTAGAAATGGGTGGCTTGGGTGGGATTTTATTAGGTGTGGCCTGCAAATTTTGGTGCACAGTTGAGGTGGTATCATTAGTAGCTTGTGAGAGGTTGTCATCAAAATGTGTATTGGGCTGGACCTCATTTATTGGGTCATTAGTGGGCTGGGGTTCCTCTGTATTGGGTTGGGCCTCATTTATTGGGTCATTTGTGGGCTGGGGTTCCTCTGTATTGGGTTGGGGATCATTTATTGGGTCATTTGTGGGGTTGGGACCAGTACTTCCACATTCCAATTGTGGAATAATTTCAGGTACATCAATGCCATGGACCACAAAGACTTCAACAATCCCATTTCTCATCCCAATTTGACACATATCCAATACCTCAACATCCTTGTATACCCTAACCAAACCAGGTTTTTAAGTCTAGCCCGAGCAACATGTAATAAAATGTTGAGTTTGAGTTGTATTTAACCCCTTCATCCTTCAACATATCAATAAACTCAAAGTAACTCATGTAATCTGGATCAACATTATCCCAATAATGTACATCCCCTCCTACATATTCCCATTTATCAGTCAAAACCCCTCCATGGTTCAATTTGATACTGAAGAGGGCTGCCATCACCTACTTTGGAAAAAACACATTCATAGCAAAATCAACATTCATTGCAAGTACAAAATAGCAAAATCAAACACATTCATCACACACATTCACTGATAGCAATGATATCACATTTATTTCCAGCAATCAAACAAAAATCTTTAATTTCATCTAACTAAACCCTAATTCTCGCATCGCATATTCAAATAGAATAAAAGAGGGAAAAAAATTTAAAATGGGGAGGCACGTGACTATAATAATAAAAGGGGAGGGAATTAAAAGAAAATTCCAAAATATTGAAGATTCCCTAGCTCCGGTGGAATCTCCGATCTCAGGCGTCATTTATGCTATTCTGTGCACCTCGTGTTTAAGTTGGTGCTACGCATTGCACCCGTTAAAGGTTGTGCTGTTTCTTGCACCAGAGCCCAAGGTTGTGCTGTTCTAGCCAATTAACCCTATTTTAATCCAAACTCGTGAAAAAGTTTATCAAAATAGCTCAGTTGAACACTTAGACATAAAGGTGGGAATGGGCCAGGCTAGCACGCGGCTTCTAGCCCGTTGTCCGCTAAGTGGGTCGTGGGCCTATTGCGTTTATGATTTTTTCCCCAAACCCGGCCCGGCACGAGCATGCCTCAATGGCCCGCGTTCTGGACCGTGGGCCTAACATCGATTCTCTTTATTTTTAGTCTAAAACCGCCAGAATAAAAAAAAAACCTAAGGCACGGACTAGGCCCGCAGGAGGCACGAGCCCGGCCCGCCAGGTCGTGCCATGGGCAGAATTCCCATATTTCAAGCCGGGCCCGGAACGGCACGCTACTGATGGGCCCGTGCCTGACCTGGGCCGCTATTCTTCAAAGCCCGCGGGCCAGACCCGTGAACAGGCCTTGCCCGACCCATGCGCAGGTCTACTAGTTGGACACAAGTAAACGAGTCCGAGTAACATAGATTTTCCCAGTCTCGAAAACACATATTTGTACATTTATATATTTAGAATGAACAAGATATTATATTTCGAAAAATTTATGTTGGTGAAATTTTATGATCAAAAGTTAGAAGATTTAACTCTGAGAAAAGTAAATTGAAAGTTTATTATGAGATAAGAGAAGTATTTCTTTCTTCTAATTTTATTTTATGGAACACTTTGACTTCCATGTATATCAACGTAATATTTTCATCATTAATTTCTCAAATTATCTAATAGTAAAAAATCATAAAATATGAGATATTATAACATTTTTAAATGTTAGTCAAATTTTTTTTTGCCCAGGATTGATATATAAATAAAATGTAACTCTTCCTTTTTTTAATTAATTCTTCTAGTTGTTTTCATCATATCTAATGAACATATTAGATCATTAATATCTTTAGCAATTCGACTTGTGTGGACCTGGTTCACAGTAAAATTAGTGTGCACCCGGCTCACGCACGTGAATCGGGACACACACTACTATAATACACAGAAACCCACTATATCACAAATAGATACACTATATAAGAGAGAAATACACTAATCACAAACAAATACACTATAACACATAGAAATACTCACAAATAAACACTATAGCTCTTGCAAAAAAACACTATAGCTTAGAGAGACACACTATACCACATACAAACACACTCTATCGAAACTGACAATATTATCCTAATCTTCTATAACAGATTCAATTGTATAATCAACTATAATACACAAACACACTATATCACAAACAAATACACTATATCAGAAAGAAATACACTATATCACAAACAAACACACTATAGCACAAAGAAACACTATAAAAAATAAACATATTATAGTACAGAGAAACACACTATACCACACACAAACACACTATATCGAAACTGACAATATCATCCTAATCTTCTATAACAGGTTCAATTGTACAATCAACTATATCACAAAAACTGAAAAACAGAGTAAGAACTTGAAGAGAGAGAAAATAAAGCAGTTATGAGAGAGAAACTGAAAAGGCAAGGAGGAGAGAGAAAGATAAAATAGTAGAAGTTGTAATCATTACAAGTTACAACCTACATAACATTTAGTGTGCACCGGATTCATACGAGTTTTTTTTATGTTTTTAGTTATAAATCTAGGATGTATGAAAAAAAGATATTATGACAATATTATTGAGACAACCCTTGTCACACATCCAATGAATACTACACCACGATCATAGACAAGTCTGGATGCATGAAGGACTGTTCGTGGGTTGGGTTGGTGCGGTTTGTGATGTAACCCAAACCAAACCGCAAATATACTATTTGACATTTTTCCAACCCAAACCGCACCACGCAAAACGGTTTGGTGCGGTTTAACCATTTTTTCATCGCGATATGAGTTTTGTAATCTATAAATTAAGATTTTTTTTCATCCGTGATAGGAGCTGAAGATATGTGAAAGACCTAAAAGAAGTAAATAAACTCTACCCTGATCTAATCTTATGCCTTTTATCTAGTGTATTTTTAAAATTATCAAAATACATAAACTTTTTTTTTTAAATTGTCTAAATAGTTTTATGCTGTATACGGTGCGGTTTGGTTTTACAAAGATTCAAACCCAACCCAAACTGCAAACCGTGGTTTGCTTGAAATCACAAACCAACCCACAATTTTGAAACTGCAAACCAATCCAAACCGCAAAACAACGGGTTGAGTTGTGGTTTGGTGCTTCCAGACCACACTCTGTACAACCCTATCAACATGGCAATTAAATGCAATAATCTAGAACATCTAAAGCCCGTGCACGAGCAAGCTTATAAAAAAATACTAAATTAAGCTATTGGGAGGAATTGTCGGTTTATCTCTTTGATGTACAAACTTTGTATATTAAGGGGCATTATAGTAAAATAAGATATCATTAATATTAAGTCGTAGGGGTCAAATATACAGTTGTGACTTACTTTTTTTTTTTTTTAAAATCACAACTTAATAGAACCTATACGACTTAATATTGATAATTATTTACAATAATGCCACTGAATGTACATCATGACTGGATATTGAACCCCAACAATGTACAAAGTATCAAGGAGATTAGTTGGCAATTTCCCCTTATTGGAGTACTATTCACATAATGAATAAGTTATAGGAAAAATTGACATGAATAATCCCAACTTTCACCAGTCTTATCAAAATAATCACAACTGTGGATTATTCCAGAATAATCCTAACTTTTGAAGGGATTTTCCTAAAATAAACCAAACTATTACCTTTCTTGCCTATACTAATCCGTTTAAGGTCTATAATATATAGAAAATTAATAGTTCAGATTATTTTGAGAAGGTACCCCCTAAAGTTAGGATTATTCTAAAATAACCCAAAGTTGAAATTATCTTTAAAAGACTGGTGAAAGTTGGGATTATTCATGTCAATATTTCCTAAGTTATAAACCAACCAAATTCTCAAAGTATTTGGGCCCTAATTTTTTTTTGAGGGGTAACACCTAGGATATCAATTTCGTAAGCCTTTTTTTGTCAGAAACTACCTTATAAATGTCCAATTTTAGAAATAACTACATTATATATTTTTTTTTCAAAACAACTACCTTATAAATTTTAAAAGTTTGAGTAGCACTACCAACTAATAGGAAACGTTAGTCAGTTCCGTCAACTTTTTCATTTCCCTCCAAAACGCTTGTGAAATGTCACTTATACCCCCCATTTAATCTGAATTACCCACCTCTCCACCTTCCTCTATCATATTCCATTACTTCACTCTCTCTCCTCAAAATTACCATTTGCACGAAGATTCCCTGGTCCAAACTCCGAATCTTCATCACTTTTCACTCCGAATTTCTTACATCACTGAGTGCAGTAAGTTGTCACTGTCATTGACCCAGAAGAATGAGCAAAGATGTGGTAGAAAAGGGTACGAAGGGAAGAGGAAAAACTCTTTTTCAACTCAATAAAGAGGGAAAACTACAACAATGGTATTTCATTTATTCCTTGAATTGGTTTCTGGAGCTTTGTATGATGTGGCATTGTTTATTGCTTTGGAACCCTAATTTTAATTGAACTAATTGAAAACCCTAAATGTTTAATTTCTTAAATTGAATTGAACAATTAATTAAATAATTACCCACTAATACAAATGATTAAATTATTCCCTTAGTGTAATCAATTAAGTAATTTGTGGCCCATGTGTTGTTAATTTAAAAAAAAAGCATGAACCTTTGTTTCTCCTTTTCTGCTTTTCGTTGGTTTTGGTAATATTATACAAGTTGGTGAATATGTGTTAGTTGTTGTGTATGCCCTAATTGCAGGGAGGATATTGATGCTATTAACTTAAATATATGGGTTGGGGGAGAGTTTGAAACAGAGAAGGGAAGAACCTAGTATAAGGGGGGTGGAATGTATATGGAAACAAATTTCTGGAAAAAGGATGTAAGTGTTGTAGGTATTAGAATAGAGATTATTGCTGCCTACAATATTGTAATGAGGAGTGTGCCAAAAAAAATTTAGTATTTGGTTTAGGCCTCATGGGAGGAATTTGACAAATGGGAAGGTGAAAATAGAAGATGAAGATGATGTAATGCAGATGGTTTCTGGGAGGGATTTAAACAACAGGGTTATCTTATGGGTATTGGAAGAGCCAATGCTTGAGTCAATTAGCCCAATTAGGACCAAAAATGTGTTGTATGTGAGCCCAAAAAAGGAATCCAAAACCAAACCAAACTACCCTCTACTGCCCATCAAGAAAGAGCCTGAAACATCTGTAGGAAACCCGGTCCGGAAGAGCAATAGGCTTGAGAAGCATGATCCAGAGATTGTGTTGATGAATAAGGATGATTGGGAAATTCCCACTGGTAACCCTGTACTATGGAACATTTGCAATGGTGAACCGTTTTTTTTTCAGTTTTAAAAATAACCCTATACTTAGTAATATTATACAAAAGTGACCTTAATGATGGTAACACCGTTAATTCAACCGTTAGTTTTATTGGTTTACCTAACCCGAGTTAACCCCAACCCCCAACTACCACCCGACCCACTAACATCCCACCCAACCACCACGGTTTTACCAATAAAACTAACGGTTGAATTAACGGTTTTACCATCATTAAGGTCACTTTTGTATAATATTACTAAGTATAGGGTTATTTTTGAAACCGAAAAAAAAAATGGTTTACCATTGCAAATGTTCCATAGTACGGGTTTACCAAGGGGAATTTTCCAAAAACATTTTCATCCCCCCCTCGAGTTGAAGCTAGAAAAAAAGGAACCAAAAAAAACCAAAACAGTGAGTAGTCCCACTAAGAAACAAAAAAGTGAGGCTCGGAAATTGAACCCTAAGCCAACATCATCCCCAATAAAGACAACAACTACAACCAGCACATCTGCAAAGACAAAGGAATATGGAGAGGGTGCTTGGACAGGTAATGATGCTCTTTTAATCAATTACATATGTTTATCTTCCCTCAATGACATTTGTTTTTTCAGGAAATCAATGAGACCCACCAAGGAAGCACCTCAACAACAAGGCCTTCAAGCTCAAACATCACATCTGATGGTCCTTCATGCATCCAGAATTTCATGCCTACACCAGGCCTTTCTCAGCATCATCCCACTCGACAGAGCCAATCAAGCAGACCAACAAGTATAGCAGCTCCTAAACCAGCATTCAGGCCAAAAATACAAGTCCAATCTAAGGAGAAGAAAGCTCCTGTGTGGAAGCCATAAGAACTGAAGACTTGTAGTTTAGGGATTAAGTAGATGTATTTTGGCTAGATTTTTTTTTATCCACATTTCAATTTATATACAATATTTTGATACATTTGTGGTATTAGTTATGAATTATGTTATGTAACATTGGTAACTTTTGTGGTAATGCAATGCAAGGCAAGATTTTGTTTAACCAAATCAAATTTCATTTCATAGTTGAGTTCAGTACAGTAATCAACTTGTCACACACAATAAGTTATACAAAATCAGTGACAAGGAACCACATTGCAATTAGCTAAACTAAGCACCTAGGCTAGAACCTTAACAAGGAGACAAAAGATGATCCCAATTGCAAAAAAAAAACAAGGCTTCAAAACCCACATTCCATTTAGTCTTCTTCTTCTTCAAATGCTTCACATCAGAGGACAAAGCCTTATATTTCTTGTTTGATTTGCCATGCTCAGCATCAACTTTGGCCTTTTCTTCTTGGACTTGGCATAGTTCATGCCTGAGCAATGCTACTTCTTGCTTCAACATTCTTCTTTCCAGCACCAACTCATTGGTGACAACCCTTTGCCACTCCAATATGCCATCATCCATCCACCTAAATAGGTTGCATCCACGCCAACCAGTTGTAGGGTTGTAGAATTTGCAAGCCACAAAGCGTCTCCTAGGGTTAGCAGTTGTCCAAGACACTCCAATGTGAGGTTTGATGCCACAATCACATTTGGTTGGAACCTCACAAGCTGATTGGTAGCTTGAATTTGACATGAACAAACCCAAAATCAAACCAAAATTAGGAACTTTGAACAATCACAAAACCCTAAAATTCATGAGTAATTCAAGAATATGAAGAAAACCCTAAAAATTCATGAGTAATTGAAGAATATGAAGAAAACCCTAAAACTGATTGACTAATTGCGAGAAAAACCCTGAAATTGAGTAATTGAAGCTTCAATCCCATAATACATACCTTCAATAGCAATAGGGGGTCGAATTTCGCCTGAAAAATGCACGCTGACCTTCAATTGGGTGAGATTTAGGTGAGAATTGGGTGAGATTTCGCCTGCTCTGCTCCAAGAACGTATGCTCAAAGAGGCACGACAAATGGGTTTAAAAATGGCAGATCATTTAACGGAAACAGACTAACGTTTTCCGTTAGTTGGTAGTGCTACTCAAACTTTTAAAATTTATAAGGTAGTTGTTTTGAAAAAAAATTATATAAGGTAGTTGTTTCCAAAAGTGGACATTTATAAGGTAATTTATGACAAAAAAGGCATTTCGTAATGAATGAAGTGAGATAACTAATTGTATTAAAACATTTTTAAATCAAAAGAAAAAGAGGGAAAAGACAGAATAAAAGAGTGAAAAAGAATTGATTCGGACGCGAAGCTGTCGGAGAAGGCAAGACGAGGTCTTTTGTTCTGTCAGCTTGTCCACTTTTTTCTCACGTAAAACTCTACGGACGACAAAAACACTACTTATTTTTTCATTCCATGCACTTAAGTTGTGATCATTATCATTATCTTCATCGCATAGAGAGAGGAAATCAAAAGAAACTATGGCAGAAGGAGGGAAGAGAGTGGGAGTAGCAATGGACTTTTCAGAAGGCAGCAAGAAAGCTTTGAGGTGGGCATTGGACAACTTGCTTCGTAGCGGCGATCATCTCATCCTCATCGTCGTTCGCCCTGAAAACAGTTACGAGTCCGGCGAAATGCAGCTCTGGGAAACCACCGGTTCTCGTACGTACATACTCTTGATCACTCCGATCCCCCTTCATTAATCTTTTCGTCGTATATCACTAGATTCTAACAGTTGTGAACAAATCATGCTCATAATGATGATGATTGGCTATCTGGTTGATAGGTATTGGTTACGCCAGGTAGGATATACAATGGTTGCATGCAATGTGTTATGGATGATAAGTTGGAGATGGAGCACGTACAATAATATATTAGTGGGTGGAGATTAAATTCTAAATAATTTAGTGGGAGCAAATGGTCAAGTTTTTGAAAAAGAAAATACTACAAATCTAAATAAATATTCAGAAAATCGAAATTCAAGTAGGGTCAAATTATCTCATACATAACAATATAGCTCCACGTTGGATTAGTTCTTGGGTTGTGACTTGTGCATGAAAGATTGCAACAAGCTCTTATCATATGAATGTTGTGTAAATCTGAACAGCTTTGATCCCTTATGACGACTTCTCAAACCCTACAATCATGAAGAAATATAAGACAGCACCTGATGCAGATACACTTGATGTGGTGAAAAATGCGGCTCAGGAGAAACAGGTTTTTTCTTACATTTTATCCTTAAGTTATCATATACTCCACCCACAACAGTTTGTTCCCTTGATACTCCATCATTTATGAGATTGAGCTCTTCAATGAACAGATTATCCCACTCTTGAAGATCTTCTGGGGAGATCCTCGCGAGAAGCTATGTGAATCAATTGATAACATCCCCTTGACCTCTCTTGTCATCGGAAACAGAGGACTCGGTCCACTTAAAAGGTTGGTTTTGGTTTATAATTTCTACTTTGTGTCTGAAGAAATTGATCGCGATCATTTAACGAAATTGAGTTTACATGAAAAAAGATACATGGACTGCCCAAATCCCCATTGTCTTAAGACAGGTTTTTAAAATATGGCAGAAAAGAAACAGTGTCATCTATTAAACAAGGAAGACAAAGAAGCAGGCTTTCTTACTTTTCTTCTTGTTTTCTTTGTGCAGGGTTTTCTTAGGTAGTGTAAGCAACCATGTGGTGAACAATGCATCATGCCCTGTAACTGTCGTGCACTAAGTGGTTTCCTTTCCGACTGAACCTGATCTGCTGTTTGGTTTGGTGGTGAGACGTGAACATCCGCTGGCTATTCCGAGTAGTCTAGCAGAGTTTTATGTAATAAGTTCTGTTGTTTGTAGAAATGTGTGACAGTAGAAACTTTAATCTGGAATAGGCATGCTTTATGATCAACTACTACTATTCTAATGTAACTAATGTTTCGGTTTACCCATGGAAAGGGGAACTTCTTTTACCTCCACTTGTGACAATGATATGTCTTTGTTTAAATCTTAATGTTCAAATAAAACTCACTTGATCTTGCTACAGATTCCACTCATTCCAGTTAAGCTTCTATGTCTTAACTGCACGCTCCCTCCTTTTCCCTTTTCTTTCATCTCATCAATCTTTCTGACCATCTTTTCCAACACTTACTTTAATCTTTCTTTTGTTCCTCTCCCTACCAACCTCAATTTTTTTTTACTTTACAATTAACAATTATTCTTAATCTTCATGTTAATTTTAAGCGTGAAGTTCATTTAGAGACAGAGGGATACATACACCCTATGAAGCAGGGAATTAAACATCTGGGGCCTGAAGTTTCCTCATTTTCGAAACCTTACTGAACCTGAAACCCCAATTGTTTCCATGCTCATGAAGCCCAAAAATGACTCGAATGTGACGCTTCCACGTTTCCAAAAAGTTCCCGTTTCTGGGAACCCAACCATGTTTTCTGCTACAGCATATGCCCAAAGTTACATTGGAGCATACATGCTTAACTCATCGTTGTCCCCATAGTTTTGCTAATTCAGGCCAAATAACATGTTCGTTCCATGTATATAAAAATACTTATAGAAAATGTAAAGTGCACCAATCAAATTATATAGGACATCTTTCTTTAGAAAAAGATGAGCTTGCATACATTATTCTGCAACTTGAAAGCAACTCCTCTCAAAAATTATATGCAGCAAGTAGCCACAAAACTTTCAGATGGAACTATCGAAGGGATCAATCATGGTAAACTAGCTACAAGAAAGAATGAATATAGTTCAAACATTACCATTCTAGCTATTAAGACTACACCGGTGCAAAATCAGCATGGCTCAGGAGTGAAGATCCCAAATTCCCAATGTGGTTTTCAGCCAGAGTTGCCCTGGCCTTTGTTTTGATATACACCCTCCAAATATTCCTTTGCTCTATGGACCTTTGATTGGAGGTAAAAGCTCCCTTGCTTAGCATTCCTCTCAAACAAAACATCGTATTTCTGCACAAATCAAAATATTGATGACAAGGAGATGTTCAGATTATCAACATATATTTCTAACTTGAATATCATAATTCTGATTTTCAGCAGATAAATTGTTTTAAAAGACAAAAGACACTGACATTTGAAATTTCTTCCCAAGCAGCATTCTCGGGAACTCCAAGAATCTGTCTTGCTTCTTGCTCGGTTATAGCTTGACTTGCTCTACGAACTGTGTTCTGCATTGCTTCTTGTGCAGCACCAGTTTTAGAGGCATCTGCAGTAAACAGTTTCGATAATTTTGTAAACCATGATAACTGGAAATGTCTGACAACATATATCTTTACATGTCCATATTTCTTCACATATATCCTAACTAGCCTTATATGCACGCTATGCGTGCGAAATTGTATAAATAGTCTAATTAATTGTGTAAATAACATTAATTTGAAACAATATGTATGAAAAAATTATCATAGAGTGTTGAAGAAAAACATTCTAAGAGTGCAACAATGTAACAAAGAAACTACACATAATTTATTGAATTTTCTTTTTTAAATAGTATTTTTTGCAATTTAGATATTCATTTAATTTCTTTGTTATTACATGGTTGCAATATGAAGATGTTTAGCAGAATCACAAAACTTTGTGAATTGATGTTTATAGTCTTGTGTACACGCGATGCATACAAAGTTCCGCTAAAGAAAAATCTGACCTCGTCTATATTCATTATTGACCAAACATGAAACATACATCTAAATAGTGCAACAATGTAATACCAAAGAAAATAAACATATAAAAGTGTTTGCTTCATTTGTTTATATTGCTCACATTGTGCTTTTCTTAAACTTATATGGTTGGTAACTTTACTTTAAAATTCATTTTTAACAATGATAAGCGTTGTTGCTATTATTTGTTGATACTAAAATAATATCATTGAAGTTTATGACAAATTTATAAGTGGATACTAAGGCAAAGAAAATAAATTCAAAGTTCAATGAATGCTTTTAAAAATAATAAAAGGGTAAAATGAATAACTTTGCTTTATGTTACTTAAATTATCAGATGAAATTCAAAACAAAATTTGCTATTGGTTATTCATTTCTTAAGGTAAGTTTTATTTTTTATGCAATTCAAGGTATTCATGCAATTTATGAAGGTGAGATAAGGGGATAACGGGGTAAGCCTCCCCAATATCTCTCTAAAACTATTACACTCCTCTGCCTCTCTCTCCTCCCATTCACCACCATAACAACCACCTTCCACCACTGCCTAAACATGACGTCAGCCCACTCCTCCGCCTTTCGACCACCACAACCACCAATTTTAGCCACCACTCTCTGTTCTCTTCCACCCCCACAATTCTCCCCCCACCACAAAAATCCATTTCCATCTCTCAAAAACTCCAAACCTTAAAAACTCAAGCACAGGTGGCAAGGCACTTTCATATGAATAGTTGTATGTGAGTGATTCACAACACTGATGTGTTAAATCACCCTAGTCTTTTATAAATTCACCTTTCTTTACTCCAAATATTTTTTTTCATATTTTCTTTTGGTAGTAAGGGTCTTGAAAATCTGAGGGTGGGGTTGAATATGAGAAAGGTTTGAGTCTTGGAGTTGAAATTATCAGTTTATTGTTTGATTTTGTGTATGTTAATTGAATTTTTTGCGTTTCGCGAGTTAAATTTTTCTTCACTCACTATTTTTTTTTTTTTGCTTGAACTCTCCTTCTCTTCGATTCTTCTAGCATCGTTCAATTTATCAATTTGGGTTTTACTTTTTTTTCAATTTTTTTTGAACAGATAGTAGCCGTATATTTTGAATAGAACATGGTTTTAGCATAAACTTTGTTGTATTGTACTCGTTTTTCAATTCTTCTAGCATTGTTTAAATATAGTGATTAACAGCATAACTATACATGGATTGTAGCATAACATTTCAAAGTAAGAAATACCTTTTGAGTGTTTTGCTAGTTGAATGTTGGTTTCCTTTTTGCTTCTCTTGACTTGTGGATGTTGGTGCGATTACAACGTATTTGTGAAGTACCGTGAATAAAATTCATACTGGAAATTAATGTTGTATGAGGATTATGAACAAATCACTATTCTCTACAGTTTGTTAGTGCATTAAAAAAAAAAATGGGAAAGGGTGAACGCAGTGAACTATAAATGCTTGGCGGTTTATTTTGACGCAAATTACTTTGTTTCCCCCTTTTTTTACTTATTTAACTTTTGTTTTTAAAATTTATTGAGTGGTTAATTCTGTAATTATTGTTTATAGTTGGGGGTAATTTGGGTAACTCAAGTGGACACCAAAGTCCTCAAGAGTTACCTTATATAATAGAGATATAGAATAGTGGAGTAGTCAAACAACAAACTATGTACCAGGTACGCACTTACACTCATAACCACGTTGATGCTACTTTTAAGAAAGTAAGTTCTAATAACCCGAGATACTATGCAAGTATGCATATGAATTTTGTGACGGTAACCATAAAATAACATACAGAAACTGTGTAGTTTCTCCATCATTGTGTGCAACTTAGAAAGACAGATTTCTATATCAGTAAGTTATACCCATAGAAGAGTGTTGGCAACTTTCAATTCTCCTCTATCCATGCATTATCTAGGTACTGCATCTGGACATTCCAACAGGGCATTACTATGCACTGGCATGTCACAAGTCCAAATCAGCAGTGTCCAATCAAAGCACAATATAGCGAAGAACCATCCCTGCAGAGTTGCCAAGACTTCATGATGCAGCTAGTGAGACACTAATAGAAAAGGTAAGGTCAACTTATTGACTCAATTTCTCTACCAAACTTGTGAAGCGCACTGGGCAGTAGAGGAGGAAACAAGACGATTAGGCTCTAAAACTTATTCGTCAGAGTCTAGAGTCCTGACAAAGTAGTGCACTGCAGGAATCTATAAAGTTCTCATCAATTTACTGTTTACAGAAGATACCATTTCCTCATCCCTGAGAAACCATGTTAAGGACTGCCATTATCAATTAACATACCTCTCTTCCTCGGATTCCTGCCCTATCTCACCCCAACAAATAACAACCAAATGTAGGTACCTTTCCAACATTACAAGATGTATCATCTGAAGGATAGAAATAAGTCATACAGACCAGTACACATGAAAGATTAAGGATTCTAAGATAAACAAAAGCTAAGGCCCCTTGACCAGTAAGGAAGTCCATAAACCTTTAAATACAACAAAAGCAAAGTAAAGTAGTCCCAACTTACCATTCAAACAGATTACTCACTCGTGATCGATTGAAAGTTATTGGTGTCTGTGTTGACGATAATTGCTTATATTATCCTGAGCTACCACTCATTTTTTGAGTGTATTTATAGTAGAAAAATCCTTGATGCTGTGAATGATGGCTAGCACTCTGAATTCCATTTAACGAGATTATAGTGTTGGTCTGCGAAGAACAGGAAGCCTCAGTTTTATCAGAAGATACTATCTTGCTGTGATGGGAATTACAGCTTACTTTGGGTGGAGATGTAGAAACAAGGCTACGATGGCAACTAATCTTCAAGGAATAAGGAGAGAGAGCACATGATAAGAAATTGTATAACAGAAGGTACTATGTAACCAAACTCTTATATCAGAGTGATTATATGGGAACATAGACGCCATAGGCCATACATATCTATTCCATTAACTAATTAAGCTTTCAATTCATTGAGAAGGGAGGAGCTGGAGGATCCTACCGCATTCTACATCGTACATTCTTCATTCTTCCATTCTCTTCCCAATCGGAAAAAAAAAACCCAAGTAAAAAGAAGGTTCATCACAATGCAAAAAATTCCAATACCATTCTACATCATACACCTCCTGAGAATAACCTAAACCCCCATCTTCATAAAAGAAAACGAACCGGGACATACTAACAAACGGAATACGGAAATTTCCAAACATCAAAGTGATACTGAGACATATGTTTTGTGTATTCAACATTCTCCTCTCATCAAAACAAGATTCTCCTTCTTAATTCCCTCCCTTCTATCAATTATACCCCTAAAAGTGGATGTCAACTAGCTTAGTTAGTTAAAGTCTTGGGAGGTGGCGCCCAAGAACTGGGATCAAATCCCGTCTACATCACTTACCCTTGTGGCTCTCCCTATACCAAAACAAAACTATACCCCTAAAAAAAAGCCGCAAATACTCCATTTAAAGCTCCATTTAGGAACTCACTTACAAATCTACCATCCCATCTGAACCAACCCATATAATATGAAACAAATTTACCCAAAATCATAAAGAATTGGACAACAATGGGGAAATTTTCATTAAGCAATAATAATCAATTGGGTCAAATCATATTGTTTGTAAAAATCAGAAGATTTTAAAAAAAAAAATTTGTAATGAAAGAAGAAAACTTACTGACAATAGCTTGACGATAAGCTTGACTAACTGCACGAATTAACACCCCAGAACCCACAACAAGCAATTGGGCGATTATTCTTGCTGCCTGTCATCATATTAATCCAAACAAATTACCCACAAAATAACAAAAGATAACCAAAAAAAAGAGAATTTCCTGCGGACAAAAGGATTTAATTGGGACTGAAAAAGATACCATTTTTGGCTTTGATTTATCTCTCTCTTTCGATCAGTGAGCAAATTTAATAGTAGAATAAAAGGCGAGCTGAAGAACAGAAAGGAGAGAAAATTTCAAAGATTGTTGAAAGTTAGAAGAAGATGGATTATAAATTTAGGTTTTCTTTACACTTTTCTATTACTTTGATGTTCTTCTCTTCGTTTTGTTAATTTTCTGGTGCGAAACTTGGCGAAAGGGAAGAGAATAGACAATAGAGAGGTCCGGCGGGCGAGAATGGAAAAGAGTTGATTTTCTTGGGCAGTTATTAAATCATATTATACTAGATTTTGAAGCCCGTCTATTGCACGGTTATTTTTTTTATGACTTCACAAAAATAAATTAGATACTTATTGAGAGACATTTGATCATGATTGTATTAATTATAGTAATATAATTATATTGTTAATTAATTATTATTGTTTTGATGCAAATCTCAAGCTCACTTCAATTATGATAAAATTGTGTATATGTAGCAAAAGTTACCTACCCAATTGTATTTTTGTTTTTTAGATAATTTTGGCATTATCATGTAGTTTCTCTTATTTTATTAAAGAAAAAATTAACGAGGGGAGTTCAATTATGGGCGTTAAGCCAATTTCGTCATAAAGATTATTTCGATTAGTCAAAGCTTTTTGGGGTATGTTTTCTGAAAATAGTCTCGGTTATTTGGTGGCCCATTTCTGGGTTAATCTTTGTTTTTACTTTTTTTTTTTTTTTACTGATTTACTCCCTTCTCCCTCCCCTTTCTCTCTCCTTACTACCTTCTCCCAGTTGCAGGCTCCATCCTTCCTCCCCTGCCACCCCCTCCTCCTCGCCCTTCCCCTTCCCCTACCACCTCTCCATTTTCAGTATTTTCCTCCCTCAAAATCTCGCCGGAAAGCACCGGCAAAGGAAGCCCCAAAGTTCCACTTCCACTCTCTCTCCTCCTGCTTTATTTCGATACCTAAACACCAACACCACCGGTGCAAAACAGGCTGCCCCTTCGAACCACCGCAAGCACCACCCTTCACTGCCGCCGTAAATCCACGACCACTTGGCGCATCACTTTGCGTGCCACTCTCTCGCGTCCCAGCCGCGGCCCCACTCACACACACACACTCTCTCTCTACTCTTTATCTCCCTCGGCTGCATCTTCTCTCACCTCGACCCGGTTCTGCTGCGACCCGGACCACCGCCCCCTGTGTCCCCAGATAGAACAAGAATTTTTTTATTTAAATTTGATAACTATTGAATAAAAAAGCTTCAAAATAGAACAAGAAAATTGAAGAAGAATTACTCGTGTACCAACATTGAGACACCATTGATGCGAATGAAAGAAGAAGGGAAAGGGAGGAGGGTGGATAAGAGAGAAAGAAAGTGTTGGGGAGGGGGTGTCGTAGGGGTGGCGAGGTTTGGGTGGGGGTGGGGGTGGTGGTGGTGGGGGTGGGAGTTTTGAGGGTGGGGGGATGGGAGGGGGTGGATGCCTAGTATAGGAGAGAGAAAATTAAATTTGGGGGAAAAAATTAAAATTAAATTTGTTTTTCACCTTGTTGTAGCGGGTCATTAACTCTTGGGACCAAATTTGGCAAAAATGATACATAGTTGGGATTTTCTCATAAATAATCTTTAGTTGGGGTGAAAATGGCGGAACGCCCATAGTTGGGATTGTTCCAGTCAATTTTTCCTTTATTAAATTTATACTCTTCTTATATGATCCAATGCATAGGTTAAAAATAAAATATTACTCTAAATTTTTTATTTTTATAGTTGTAATTAAGTTTCGATGATGTAAAAGTTCGATTTTTCGGAATTACGTAGCAAAAATTATACAAATTTTTATTGTATAATATTTTTAGGTTGTTTAGTCAAAATCAAACTTTAACTTTTCACTATACAAAACTATAGATATGTATTTTTTTATCTTTATATAACTCAATTTTTTAAAGTATGATTTTTGAAAGACATAATTGTTATTATCACATATAATACGCTATTTTTATAGTTACTTTTATATGTATTTAGAATAAAAAGTAAATAATACATTATTGTTCATCTAAATGAATATATTTTCATAAGTTGTAAAACTATATTCTATATGGATATTATTTCGAAGAATATTTCGAGCACTCTTTGATGGTAAAAAGTTATAATATTACGAATTATGTAGTAAAAGTTATATTCAATTACATAGTATAATAATTTAGGTTGTTTATTCAAAATCATACTCTAATCTTCACTTATACAAAATACCTTATATGTATGTATATCTATGTTGAATGCTTTTTTTTAAAAAAAATTAACAACACATGACATGCTCGGGTGGAGCTCTCTATAATATTCTAAGGTTTGCTTTTTTAAAATCAAACACTAATTTTTCATCATCAAAAACTCTAATATATGTAATTTTATCACTATAAATTTTAATTTTTGGCGTAACAAAAAAGTTTCCTTAATAAATTTTGTTGCAATACTAAAATTGTTTTGGTTCAGTTGATCAGTAAGGCTGAGGTTTTGAAAGATAATATGTTTAATCCTATGAATTGGACCTATCATCAAATGCTATAATCACATATAGTACACTGTAAAAAGAATAACATATAGTAGCTATTATATTTATCTAAAAGAAAGACTAATAAATAATGCGTTACTATTCATCTAATTAAATATATTTTCATTAGTTGTAAAACTATATTGTAAATCGATCTTATTTTGAAGCATATTTCAAGTGCTCTCCAATGGTACAAAAAATATAATGTTTTGAATTATGTAGCAAAAGTTATATTCAATTTACATAATATAATAATTTTGGTTGTTTATTCAAAACCAAATTCTAATTTCCCCTATCCAAAAGCTCCTTTTATGTATTGATATCTATGTAGAACTCTATTTTTTAAAAGATTTAAATTTAAAATTAATGACATGACAATCCTACATGGCACACTCTATTTCATAAGTTGTAGAACTATATTGTAAATGGATCTTATTTTGAAGCATATTTCGAGCACTCTCCAATGATTCAAGAATTATAATATTCGAATTACGTAGCAAAAGTTATACATAATTTAAATAATATAATAATTTAGGTTGTTCATTCAAAACCAAACTCTAATTTTCGCTTATCCAAAGCTCCTTATGTGTATTTAAATCTATGTAGAACTCTATTTTTGTAAAAGATAAATATAAAAATTGATGACATGACAATCCTACATGGTGCACTCTATGCTCTCAAAATCTTGAGGAGCTCCCTATCTTTCCCGAAAAGTCCCTCCTTTATTTATATACTAGTACTAGTATTGGGATCCGGGTAAATACCAGGGCTTTTTCGTGAAGAAGAGGTAGAGTTTTTAAATATTTACACCCCTATTTTTGGCAGTTATTTTTGTCGATATAGAACAACTAAAAGTTATAATATGATTTTGTCATTATCTTTGACGTTGGTTTCTAATTTATATGTCATGAAGAAACTCACTATATCATTCGAAACATCCTATATCATGCATAAACTACATCATTTACGAACAATCCACTATATCATTTCGACACTCACTATATCATGCGAGATTCTCACTATATGATTCGGACATTCACTCTATCATGCGAAATTATATGTTACTTTAATATAAAATTTTAAATATATTATAAATGGATCTTATTATAAAATACTTTTTAAACACTTTCCAATGGTATAAAAATTATAATTTTACGAACTATATATTAAAAGTTGTAATCAATTTACTATATTTAAGTTTTTCATTGTGAACCCAACTCTTTTATTCTTATCCTAAATTCTATTTGTATTTTAATCAATTTAGAACTCTATATATATTTAAAAAATAATGTGACATGGCACTTAATGAGCTCGACAAATGGCGTCCAATGAGGACGCCAAATGTCGCGACCAACCCTAATTCTAATTGAATCCCTAATTCCAAATTGCAGTAGGTTACTTTTATACTTTAACCCTAATTCTAATTGAATCGCTAATTCCAATTGCGGTAGGTCACTTTAATACGTTAGTATAGTCAATATTTCCTTTTATATGTTACTTTAATATAAAATTTTAAATATAGTATAAATGGATCTTATTTTAAAGTACTTTTTAAACACTTTCCAATGGTACAAAAATTATAATTTTACGAACTATATATTAAAAGTTATAATCAATTTAGTATATTTAAGTTTTTCATTGTGAACGCAACTCTATTTATTTTTATCCTAAATTCTACTTGTATTGTAATCAATTTAGAACTCTATTTATATTCAAAAAAATATGACATGACAATTAATGAGCGCGACAAATGGCGTCCAATGAGAACGTCAAATGGCACGACCTCGTGAGTTGGGCTTTTGTCTTCTGCTTTATATAAATGACGACCACATTCTAATTGAATATCTTATAACAATCCTAATTCTAATTGAATCGCTAATTCCAATTGCAGTAGGTTAATTGAATCGCTAATTCCAATTGCAGTAGGTTACTTTAATACGTTAGTATATAGTCAATGTTTCTTTTTATAGGTTACTTTAATATAAAATTTTAAATATAGTTTAAATGGATCTTATTTTAAAGTACTTTTTTAAACACTTTCTAATGGTACAAAAATTATAATTTTACGAACTATATATTAAAAGTTATAATTTGTTTACTATATTTTACTTTTTCATTGTGAACCCAACTCTATTTATTCTTATCCTAAACTATATTTGTATTTTAATCAATTAAGAACTCTATGTATATTTTGAAAAAATATGACATGGCACTTAATGAGGGCGACAAATGGCGTCCACCAATGAGGACGCCAAATGTCGCGGCCTCGTGATGCGGGTTTTGCCAAATGTCGCGGCCTCGTGATATGGCTTTTGCCAAATGTCGCGGCCTCACGATCTGGCTTTTGTACTGCTACTTTATATATTAGTTATATGATATTGATTGATTTTGTTGGGAATTAGGCCCCTCCTTTTGGGATTTGGGGCCGAGATTGAGCCTGGGAGAAGCGGAACTGCGAGAATAGCGAACGGCGAAACGAAATGAGCCGAAAATAAGTCCAAACGAACACGGCTTAGTTGTATTTAGAGCATGTACAATGGGGTTGGTCCTACTTGGTCTAGGAAAAGTAAGACTATCTTTTACTTGGTTTTACTATTGGGGCGACTAGCTCTTGCGATGGGTTGGTATTGTCGCCGGATCAAGCTCGGGCCTTGGATGGCGTGCATAGCGGCGAATGACGTGATGCCATGTGTACAAGATTGCTTTATTGTTGTTGTTTTTCTTGTTTTGTACAAGATTGGTTTTTTTGTTTTGAAGTAAATAAAAAAATTAGCTTATAATTTTAAAAAAAATTACGATGCTTGACTACAATTTTTTTTTATCTATAAATTGAGCCCAAATTTGATATATTTTACCATATTTTGTCACTACCTACTTTTCTTTCTAATCACTTTCTCCTACCTAAAATTATTAAAATGTATATAAAATAATTAATATATCACTAACTAAAACATGAATACGAATTATGTACTCTATATAAGAATAAAAACATTTTGGATAGGAAAGAGAGTATATGATGGGGTATAGCAAAAGTAAGAGAGAGAAATAGAAAAGCTAAGTAAGACTAGCCTACCCATTGTGAGAAAAAAAGATGAGTTTGTGGAGAGTTAGTGGGATGTGAGGTGTAAGAGAGGAAAGGAGAGAGAATCGCAAAAATACAAAGACCAAAAAAATTTCACCCACCCATGCGTTGTCTTCTTAAGTTTTTTTTTTTTTTTTTAAGGTAAGATGAATGGGGCTCAGCTTGAGGGGGATAAGGGAAAATCGCCAAATGAGTCGATGAGGTTTGATCCACTAAACCTCGGGGGATATGAGATGGGAATCGATCTATACTCTTTCCATGCCTCAACCTCACACGCTATTAAGTAGTAGATGCTTGACATGCATCAATATATTTTGTGTCTTTGCTCACAAGAAATTGCTAAAAAGCATTTATCTTCTTTATAAACTATACACTTTGAATTTTTTAAAAATTGGATAGGAATACTTTGTATTTGAAGCTATTTTCGAAATGACCCTCACCTTCTTACACCCCTATTTCGAGATAACCCCAACTTGTAAGACGTAATTAAACTTAACGATGTTGGAGATATATATAATGATAAATAGTCTTATATAACTACTTACGACAATCCCCATTTCTTTCGAAATTTTCGTTTGTATAACCTAATATCATAAATATAATTTTTTTATAGAAAAAGTTAAGTAAGAAAAAACTATGATGTGTTAGAGTTGTTCAAACTTCAAATGATAACGTGGGTGGCAGTCGAGGATCTTAATTGGGGTTATTACGATCATCTGTTACTTTTACATATAAAAAGTACTAGATAAAACTAACACAAAAACATTGATCTGTCAATAAATTTTCATTTTTATTTATAGTGGATGGCTCGAAGTTGAAGTCGTCGAAGACTAGCTTTTAGTTTTCCGTGACAATTAGCGGGTTGTGACCTTTCACTTGGTTGTATATGGCGACAATATATATGCGCACATGGTTAATAGCTTCTTCTTCCCTCCCTTCTCACCATTATATTATCCCCTCGCAATCCCTTCAACTCACCCTCATTTTCCTTTTATTAAGATGATTTGACTTTTATTACTCCCCTAATCCATTACCCCAATCTAAGCAAACCCTATAAAGATTGAGGATTAGGATATGAGTCTAAAAACATTAGACCTGGACCCTAACCGGACCAATAAGGTGTCCCATTAGACCCATACCCCTTCAAAACACAATAGTTACAATCATTTAAGTATATTTGAAGATGTATATACCATTTTTCCCTTTACTATATGAGGAATACAAACAAAAGTAATACATTAGCATGACAATCGACATCTTCTAGTTGGTCCGACCCCCGAGGGGAGCCCCTAAGGCCTAAATTATTAGCAACAACATAACAGCAAATTATTAAATTCGTTAACTCGAAAGAAACATCCTCGAGTTGAAAGAGCACGAAGCTATGAACCAAACAGGCAGCTCACAAGACAACAACCTTAGCTTCAGCATGAGTCTTCACCAACAACGTTACATGAAACCACTATAAGTAAATCAGGCCTTGTGAACTCCTGGTTCTTTGACAATGGTCACTGGGATATGAGCATTACTCATCACATAATTCGCCACACTCCCCATTATAATCCTGCATAATTTAGCCAAATTTACAAATTCAATATGTTAATTAAGGAATAATTCCTTTAACTAAACAAAAGGCTGTAATTAAATACATGGACTGATGAATGAATAGCAAAGAACCTTCGTATGTGAGAAAAAAATTGCAAGGTGAATTGGTGATCTATTTTTTGCACGAAGTTTTTCAATTTATTGGATCGTCTAGTTTTTCAAACAGATAAAAAGACTCAACGAAATAGATTGATACCCATATTTCTTCCCATTGGTACTATAAACTGCAAAAATGATACTACATGAATACCAAGCTAAGTGGAAAGATTTTGGATAATAATTGAAAGAATTTTTTTTATGTTTTATTGGTATCGGTTTTTTTTTTTTTTTGAAAGATTTTATTGGTATCGGTTGAAAAGGGGGTTTTGGGTAGTACATAACATCTTAAAAGCTCTTTCTTGAAATGTTTTTGGGCACCAATTCAAGGAGTTTCGGGTACCACAAGGGCTATGTTATATACCAAGATGGACTCAAACAGTTGGATGCCAACACTTTGTCCGATGTACAACCTACCCCAATTCTCCCACCTCCTTAAAAATGTTTGATAATATGAACAAGACTGCCATAGGGGATGCGATAGTTCTCAAGTCTCAACTGAGCTACCCGCAACCTTACCTCTAAACTACAAATAATTTGAGCACATTGACACACCAAGACCCACACCCAACCTAGACCCATAGTGTTCAAATATTGAACCCGCCTCAAAATTTTACCAACTAAACAGAACTACTCCCCAATCCCATGTGTGATTTGTCTTCCAATACTATTCAAGCAATTGGCCAATCTTTGTAAAATAATTTTCTACCAAAAAGAATCTTAGCACTAAAAAATTGATTTCTTTGGTCACTTGAAACCCAAAATTGATCTGATCTCTTAGTAACCACAAATTCCAGAATTCACAATATAATAATACTCCACAATATCACTCTCCAAGTAGAATCTATGGTACAATATATTATAATTTCCCAAATTTTGTAAGATGCAAAAAAACATGCACCCAAATCATCTCCTCCAATACAAATCATCCAACTAATAATTTCATAAATGAAGTGATGAGATTATAAAAAAAAATAAACATACCTTTTAAGACCAGTGAGTCCTCTGCTACCCATGACCAAAGTATCCAATTTCAGATCTTCAATTGCTTCCATCAGCTTCTCTCTTGCATCTCCCCAGTATACTTTTGCTACTATAGTAATCTTCATTAATCCCCAAAAACAAAAACAAAAACAAAAAAAACCTCAATTTCCACAAATTAAATCATATCACCAAAAGTAGTAAGTAATCCAAAGATTTTTTTATAACCTCTTTTTGACGAGAAGCAGTATCACACATATCAAGAACTTCAATATCAGTCTGAACACCGTACTTCTTCAAAATATCAGGATCTCTGAACTCCACCAATGGAATAAGTGCTGCAAACAATCAAATCACAATAACAACATCAAATCAACAGATCCAATATATAAGATGAGACTGATCTCGAGGTGTGATTATATGAATAGTATAAGTAGAGTGACATAAGAATCAAGGTTGGCGTAGTTGGTAGTTGGTTGGAGACATTTCTTCCACCTGTATGACAGGGGTCGATTCTTGCCTCTTACAAAGTGGGATCGCCAATTTCCCCCTACTTGTGCAACGGATATTTATCTTAACTTAAAAGAAAAAGAAGTAGCTGAGAGACATACGAGAACCAGATTTAGCCCAAAGAAGGTGGCGAGATTCATCATGAGAATGGGGTTGAACATGGATGATGCATAAGGTATCGCCTTTATCAGCTAAGTTATCAATAGCCCATTGAAGAGCACATTTGCTGCTTTTTGAGAAATCAACGGCTACTCCGAATACTTTAGCTCCTGGCATCTCTGTTTGTTTTTAATTTGCTTGATTTTTGATTTTTGATTTTTGATATTTGATTTTCTCTCTCCAATTCCTTTTCTTTCTGAATGAATGTGAATGAATGGATATTTGAGATTTGAGGGTTTATAAGTGAAGAAGATGGGATTTGTTACTTCTTTCTCTGTTCTAGATGCTTTGCTTTAGCTTAGTTTGGACACGTTTTGACCTTTTTTGCGTGTAAGCAAAAGATAAATGAAACAAAGCGCTTTTGATATTTTTTTTTCTTTCAGAGGTAAGTTGAAGTCTGTCGTCGCAACTTGCAGGGGAATTACTAATTAGAGATGCCTAAAGCAACGGGTGAGATTATTACTTGTTGCTCACTTTTGATATATGTAGTCTTAAAGGTTGTATATATGTATATAATATACTTCATCTATTATAAAATAAGTTAAACACTTCTCTTAAAATGTTGTCACATAAAGTAAAGAACTATTTCACTTATTTTAAGAACAGAGGAATTATTTATTAAAAAAGGTATTAATATTGAAATTTTATAAGAAAATCATGCCTTAATCAGTTTTTAAAAAAAACTTGAGTAGAGTTGGTTTACAATAACTTATCGTGCATAGGGTATCGTAAGATATAGTCAATTTTTATTTGATACAATCAGTTTCTATTTGATATGGTTAGTCTTTGTAAAATATAGTCATTTTTTGTATAGTCAGTTTTTATATGATAAAGTAAGTTTTCGTATGATATAGTCGTTTTTTTTATATAGTCACTTTTAATGTGATGTAGTTGTTCAAAATAAATTATTATGAACCTAATTCAAGACTTTCTTATGATTAATATTTAATTATTATGGAGTAATATTTTTTATTTATAGCTTTTTACATGGGAAACTCAAGATAAGAAAATGATTCAGAGAGGAAAATAAAGCAAAACATGGGGCGTGGAATATGGGGATTCGTTCTTCTTCGGATGAGTTGCTCAATTGTTTGCGGGTCAGTTCACGTGATGACTGTTTACTGTGCACGACATGTCCACTTGGAATTCGATAGCTTATGATTTCTGGGTTGAATAGTAGTATCATATGCTACCTCTGTTTCTTTTTTATTGTTACATTTTGACATTTTATACTATTCACAAATTGCACTTTGACTCTCGTTTGTGATTAATACGTGAATAAAAACATAGTCATGTGGGGTCATGTTAAATTCGTCTTAGTATGTATTTTATTAATATGTACTTTTTATAAATTTAACAAATACAAAACTAGAGATATATATCCTTAGAGTTTTGCATTGGCATGCGTGAAAAGTGTAAGAGTTACAATTAAAAAGAAACGGAGGGAGTATACTTTTTCTGTTTTAAAATACTTGACACATTAATATCTCTAATTCCCTATAAATAAAAATTATAAAAAGTTGATATCTTAAAAGTATAAGTCGAGACGAATCTAACAAGATCCCACATGATTATATTTTTCCTTACCGAAAAAGTAAAAAGCACGGTCAAATAAGAGTATATGAATAGTGCAAAGTGAAACCGCGTCAAGTAGGGTTGTGCAAAGACCAGAGTCGGACCGGAATCCGGACCGGACCGGAATTTGGACCGGTCCGGACCGAAGAATCCAGTTCGGTCCTCGGTCCACATAAATTCCCGATTCCGGGTTTCCGATCCGGTCCGGTCCAAACCTGAAAGATTCCTGTCCGGATTGGTGGACAGGAATTTCTGATTTTTTAGTAAAAAAAAAAGTTTATATGTTAAAAAAGTTTAAAAAGTAGAAGGTTAGAAAGTTTAAAACCTACTAATTATTACCTTTAGGAATATTGTTATTAAGATTATAAAATTTTAATGTATCTAATTTATAAATATGTTTAAATCAAATAAAAAAGATTTTTTTTAAAAAAAATATAGATTCTGGTCCAACAGGTCCAAAATCGGACCGGACCGGACCGGAATTTTTCCGGTCTGATCCCGGTCCAAAAAATCTCCAGATTATGGTCCACTGGTCCAGCCAATTCCGGTCCGGTCCTGGACCGATGAACACCCCTAGCGTCAAGTATTTTGAAACGGATGAAGCATTTTCGAGTAGTTCTTTTTTTATCAAATATTTTTCCAATGTATTAAAATTTACCTTTTCTTTTTTTCTTACTATTGAAAATCTTTTTGTGAGAGAAAATTAAATAAAGTAGGAAGAACCTTTTGAAATGTAGGAGACTTTCCCAAAAAAAGGGTTTTTTTTGGAAGTCGTTGTAACGCCCCGATCCTCTAAATCAGATAATAAGTACCTTAATACAATATTCTCATAATTTGACTCAAATTTCGGCAAAGTTTCTTCTGTAATTCGGATAACCCAAAAATAGAAAATAATTTAAACCTGCCAACAAAACCTAATAAAATAAAAGATTCTCAATCTAAAGGCCCCAAATCATCGACGCTTTCGAGGAACAACCTCAAGAGAGAATCAGGGAATCCAAAATAACATAAACCCATTATACCTGCTCAATATTACAACCCGTCTAAGAAATCTTAAGTCAAACTTATACAAGAATAACAAACCTATATATATGAACTCAAATAAAATTTACATTTGAAATTCCTTGACACAAAGTTCCTCCTCGAATTGACGTCCTCAACTCAAATATCCCAAAGCCTAGAATTAAACATGTTCTAGTGTCAACTGCTCGCCATTGTACAAAGTACATGGGTCATCACATGTTCAAACCCAAAGGGAAAGAACAACAAACACAAACAAATACACACACGTCAGCAGAAGCTAAGTGCCAACACTCCATATCAAACAATAAGAATAATCAACGAATTCAACATATTTAGGTATGAACATTAATTCATTAACTTTATACACATGAGTAACTCACCTTTCAATAATCAAATATATAACAAAGAATAAGTCTAAATTATTACTAAATCCATGTATCAATTTTCTATTTTACCAACTTTCTAAATCAAGAGATAAGTTCTTTTATTTCATAATTATTTAACAACTAGCCTTATCGCATTGGTAAACCCGGGAGACCCTGCCAGTTTACCAATTTCGATACACCAACTCCAACATCAATTCATAAACCTGAGTAGATCCGGGAGACCCTGCCAATCTACTATATAAATGATAGACCCGGGAGACCCTGCCAGTCATATCAAATGTAAACCCGGGAGACCCTGCCGGTTTACTAATTCAATGGCCATAAAATAACCTCTAGTGTGCACACCCCCAACTCTAGCTTTTCTATGGTGACCCGGGATCCCCTGCCAGTCACACTAAAGTTGGGGACGGTTCGAAATCTTGCCACATACGGCGAATATCAATGAATAAAAACTTGGTGGATCCGAGAGCCCCTGCCAATCCACCAATTAACAATGATAGGCCCGGGAGTCCCTGCCAGCCATATCATAGTATATTCCCAATCCGGTGAAGATAAAAGAAATAAACCACCAATTCTTCGACAGCTACTCCATATAATCCTTCACTTTATGTTATTAATATTTCTTTAAGATTTTAATAATAAGGTCACAATCATTTTTTTTCCACAACGATCCAAAAATCACAATCTTTCTAAACATCAATCAAATCAAGCAATATTCTCAAAATTCCAGAATTACACAAGCTAATCGATCTATTCAATAACACTATAGTTTATATATATACCATGTATTTCAATCCAAACTAATGATATACATTTCCAAATCCCACTGCAATACTAGGTGTTTTAACCTAACTCAATTTTATAAAAATCCATATCCATTTCAAGTGAAAAGTACTAACAATTCAATCCATAAACTTTTATGTTTACTTCACGAAGTCAAGAGACCAATATGCTTCCTAAAATTTATCACCATTAAACATAACACAACTCAAATGATTCCCGTAGTGTCTCTCTATAAGCACTCTAATAGACTGCTAACTCACAACACATAGATGATTTACTTTCCCATCAAACTACTAATTATTACATTTTGGATTTTATCGAGGTTCACTATACCATAAGTCAATTATTCGAAACTGGTTATATATATATAACTACAAGTTCCATATCTTGAAACATTTTTCTTAAATAACGATCCGATTAAGGGCCTACTACTTCAATATTCCTATAAGAAAACTATTATTTTATACTCCCTCCGGTCTTTATTAGTTTACCCGTATTCCTTTTTGGGATGTCCCTTATTAGTTTACCCATTTCTTTTGTTTCTATTTTTGGAATGGGACCACTAACTTTTCATCCCACATACATTCAACTTTATTATAAAATAATAGTTTCTCTTCTTTCTATGTCCCACAACATTATTTCTCCTAAAACTCTGTGCAAAAGAAACGGCTAAACTAATAAAGACCGGAGGGAGTAAATTACTACTAATGTACTAACAATATAACTAAGATACCTTGTCTCAAAATGTCGGTTGAGATTCTGAAAATTCAATTCTATATGATAACTATTTGATACTTGAGACAACTTTTCTCCCATTATTTTCTTCTAATAAATCTGAAATTTTAGAGCTAAACTATAATCACCCAATTCATCTACTTCTAGCCATATTTTTCTCAAAACTAACTACTCAATTTTAGTTTAATCATAGTCAGAACATAGTACTCACACATGCATTCACTTCTGAATTACTCATCAGTAAAATCAACAATAACAAATCATAAATCAAAGCTCATCTATTTTAAATCAAAATCACAATCTCACCAAACAATAAATAACAAATTAGAGTACTTATATCTAACCATAATCAACAAGGTTCAAGAGATAAAACAAAAAGAAGAAAAGATGAGTGTGGCACCTCACGACAACAATGATGCATAGGAAAAGGACCAGCAACCGCGTCAGTGGTGATTGCACCACCACCCAGCACAAGCGCCGGAAACGGCAACACAGACCACCAGCCAGAGGTGAAACGTGCAACCGCACCACCAAATCGCAAGACTGACAGCGAGAACAAGACGAATAAAGGTGTTGTGTTTTGAACTTTAAATATTTTGATGATGATAAACACATCTACGCTTTATCTTTAACACGTGAATATTTGTAACAATGATCGCCTATCAAGATTGGATGATGTGAAGACAAGGAAGCTTAGGTCTAGTTATATTAATTCATGTCTATGCAATGTAATTAACATATTAGAATTTTGTGCTAAAATTAGAAAGGGAGAGTTTTGATAAAATAAGATTTTCGAAAAACAGTTTTAATAAGAAAAATAATTTTATTTTCGAAAATCAAGTTTAAGAGGAAAAAGATGTTTATTTTCGAAATACAGTATTAAAGAGAAAAAGAGTTTTCATTTTCGAAAATCAGTTTTTGATAAAAGATAAAAGTTTTTTAATTTTCGAAAAACATCATAAAAAAACGGTTTTAAAGATTTTTTAATAAAAAAGGAGAAAAACTGATTTTTAAGTTGTGATAAAGTTTGTTTGATAAAAATTGATTTAAGATATGATTTAGAGTTGATATAAGATATGGAGAAATCCTTATCCTATAAGAAAAGAAGGAAATTAGTTTTTATAAAAGATAAAATTGGTTTTTGAATAGGAAAAGAATTTTATCCCTTTATTTTAGGAATAAAAATTGTTCAAAAAGATAATACATCTTGGAGAAGGATTTTTATTCAGCTGATTGAATTATATAAGGGATAGAAATCATTGGAGCAAACCACGTTTTCAGATTTATGAGATTAAGATTTTGAGAGCTGAAAACGATCTCCCAGAGCACAATGTACGACACAGAGTTCTAGTAAGTTAAGGTTTCTAAACATCGCTTGTAACGATCCTCTATTTGCTTGAATAAGAAGCACGCTTTTGAGGAATCATTCTTTCTGTAATCTTTCATATTATAGAGAGTAGCAACACTTATGGTTAAGTGTTGGGGAGCACTACTAGAGTTAGTAGTGGGGGAATCGAATTGTATCAAGGGTTTGGTATTTTACGATTCAAATAATAAAAGAGTAGTTTGTGTGGACGTAGATCTCAGAGGTGAGATTGAACCACGTTAAATTTCTGTGTCTTATTATTTGATTTCATTGTTTTATTGTTTGATACAATTTTGTTCGAGCAAAAACATTAATCGGAGAATTTACGAGTGAATAACACAGTGCACGACACTGTGCCATAAGAGTGTTTTTGCGAAAATCGATTAGTTTTAGCCACTCAATTCAAACCCCCCCTTCTTGAGTGTCACCTTGTGTTCCAACAAGTGGTATCAGAGCATGCTATTCTCGAAAGGCTCATCCCTAGAGAATAGAAGTCATGAACATGCAAGATGACTCTCGAGATAGACACACCAAGTGTCCGATTTTCAACGGAAAAGACTACGGATGGTGGAAGGCTAGGATGAGGATCTACATCCAAGGATTGGACTATGAATGCTGGAAAATCATAAGAAAAGGAACAATCCTTATCCAAGCCAAAAATGCTGAAGGAAAGATGGTCGACAAGGATGAAGACGACTACAATTCAGTTGACTATGCAAAAGCCGAAAAGAACTTCAAAGCTATGAGTATTCTCCAATATGGAATTGGACCTGATGAATAGTACTCAAGGATCTCGGCATGCTCTACAGTAAAGGAGATATGGGATACTTTAGAATTGGCCCACGAAGGTACGAATGAGGTAAAACAATCTCGAATTGATTTACTTGTGCAACAATATGAATTGTTTACTATGAATAAGGAAGAATCAATTAAAGAGATGTTCACAGATTTACACTAATCACTAATGAATTGCGTTCTCTAGGTAAAATCTATCCTTCTGAAGATTTAGTGAGAAAGGTGTTAAGAAGTTTAACAAATCGTTGGCTCCCTAAAATAACTACTATTCAAGAAGCTAAAGATTTGACAAAACTCTCACTAGAACAACTTATTTGATCATTAATGACTCATGAACTTGTTTTAGATTCTAAAACTAATGAACCAAAAAATAAAGGTCTAGCTTTGAGAACTGAATTGGAAAGTGAAGATAGTGATAGCGATGATGATGTTGATCTTCTTACTAGGAGATTTAAATTTTTTCTAAAAAAGAACAAAAATAACAATCCTAGAAAAGGTGGAAATTTCAAAGGTAAGAGTACTACCTCGAACTCTAAGAAAAGTGCTACTAACTCCGGTTGTTTCAAGTGTGGAGATTTCAATCACATGATTAAGGAATGTCCCTTATGGGATGATGAGAAGCCCAAAGAAAGAAGGGAGCAATCCAAGAAAGAATTCAAAAAGGCTATGACCGTTTGGGGAGATTCGGATTCTGATGAAGAACAGTCAGAAGCACAGTGCCATGAAGAAAAATTATGTCTGAATGCTGTACATACATCACAGAGAAGGGCACAGTGCCAGGACGACTCTCACTTGTGTCTAATGGCGAAAAGTTCGAACTCCCAAGATGAAACTGAAGACAGTGAGGTAAGTCTTCTTTCTCTAAAACCTTCAATACATCTTCTTTCAAAAAACCAACTTGTTACTTTGCTTGGAAATATCATTGATGATTGTCAAGAAATGAATGATGATTTTTCAATCATGAAAAAGGAAGTAAAAAATTTAACTAAGCAAAAGATTGGGTTGGAATTGGAATATAAGGATTTATTAAAGGATTGTAAAGAACTGATGAAGAAGACTGATGAACTTGAAAAAACCGTTGAAGAGAAAAATGTTGAGTTAAATGCTTTAAGGTACGAAAAGTCTCTCGCAAAAGAAGTTGTTAATAACACTGTGCCATACACTGTGCTAGAGGCTAAAAATTCGGATCTTGAAAATCAAATTGAATCGTTAAAACATGAGTTAACTGAGTTGAAAGAATCAAGACAAAGATCTAGAATTGTTCCACTTATGCTACCTCATGATGCTAAGTTAAGTGATGAACTTGATAAAGTTAAAAGAGATTTGGAAATTTCGAGAAAAAGAAATAGCGATCTAAACACTTCTGTTGAATTCTTAGAATCACAATTGACTATTGCTCGAAAAATGTATGAAAAATGGTTAGATGGTCAAAAAGCCTTAGACTATATCTCCAGTACAACTAGCAATCGAAACAGAATTGGTTTAGGATATACAGACCAGAGGCACAGTGTAAGGCACAGTGCCAAAAATTTTGAAAGAGACTTTCGTAAAAGAAAATATGTCGATCTACCTGAATATTTGATTTGCAACTTCTGTGGAAAGAATGGACATCTTATGGATAATTGTAATGTCAAGAAAAAGAGTGTTGCGAAAAATGTAAAGTATGTAACTCAAATATGGGTTAGAAAAGACTTGTTAGAAGCTCAACGAAAGAAAAAGGGACCCAAACATATTTGGGTTCCTAAAACTAACAAGTGATCTTTTTGCAGGCAAACGTGAGAGGAAGCAACCTATGGTATCTCGCCAGTGGCTGCTCAAGATACATGACTGGTGATAAAACTCAATTCCTCTCACTAGTAGCCCACCATGGAGGGTGTGTTACATTTGGTGACAACAAAAAGGGAGAAATATTTGGTATTGACAAACGTCGGCAAATCCCTAACACACTCCATAGAGAATGTGATGTTGGTAAGTGGTTTGAAATTTTTTTGTTAAGCATATCCCAATTGTGTGATCAAGGTAATTTTGTTGAATTTCATGCATGAATATTTTACATGATAATTTGTGGCTTTGGGATTAATTTCTAAAAATTAGTTGAGTATTATGCTTGTTGTCCTCCTTTAAATATGTTAATTAGAGTGTTGATGCATGTCTTTGTGAAACACTGTGAGAAAAAGTCTACTTGATATAAAAAGGACTCGTAATGGTCTAATGATGCTGTCCTAATGTCATGATCCTAAGTTGCCGAACTAATGAGCTATATGATCCTAAGTTGCCGAGTTATTGAGCTATGAAATGCTAATTCTTTCTCCTATGGCAAGCTGATCTTTATCTCGATATTCTGATTTTCTATTTATGAGTTTGAAATTTGTGCCTCATTATTTCTTTCTTTCATATGTCTCACCTTATCGTCATTTCCCTATTATTATCCTTCTTTTCCTCACCCATTGATCCAAAGTTAACCAAGTGCTTTTAATCTTGATTAATGATAATTTATGGGGCAATAACATCTTGATAAGATGATGGAAGAAAAACATGAAAAGGTTGGAATGAAACACAAATACGTGAAAGAATGAAAAGTACTGATTCACACTGTGCAAGGCACAGTGCCAGGAGATGCATCAAAAAGAAAATGAGGTCCGAATTAACTTATTATCTTTGATCTCTTATTGATTGACTCTAATAATATTGTATGGTCTGCTTCTCCTTCATAAAAAAAAAGGAAAAGAAAAGAAAAGAAAATGAGAGTAAGACACTTATTTTAGATAAGTCCTAGAGTTCAATTCAAATGTGAAGAAAATTATCAAAGTTTTGAAGATCATCATTTTAGATTCCAGTATATCCGAAGATTAGTTATATTTGGAAGGGAATAGATTGTTCATTGGCACAGAAACACACAGTGCCACAGTGAAGAAAGTCCTATGATGTTCATTTGCGGAAGTTGAAAATCTTAAAAGAAAGGTTTAAGCACTTGTTGAGCCAATTGCCATTTCAAATCTTCAAGCTTGCATTACCTTTCTTTATCTTACTTTCTTAGCTATCAACATGATCCTTCATGATTATTTCTTACTTCATAATTTCGGATTGTGAGTTGGATTATTTTGCTTAATGACTTCAGATTGTGAGTTGGATTATGACATAGCACCAGCATCCTTAGTATCTTTTGCTTGAGCTACTTGCATTATTTTGATGACTATATCTCTGTTTTGTGTAGCTTGACATGTTATTGCTCTTTTTTTTGATAATGTCAAAAGGGGGAAGATGGGTATAATACTTAAACTAATGAATGATATTACTAATGAATGAAATTTGGTATGTTGGCTATTGGATTATGGTGATTGATGTTGTGAATGGTGTTATGTTGATGCATTATTTGAGGGGGAAGTATTATGTGTTTGTCATCATCAAAAAGGGGGAATTTGTTGTGTTTTGAACTTTAAATATTTTGATGATGATAAACACCCTATGCTATGCTATAACATGAATATTTGTAACAGTGATCAAGCTATCAAGATTGGATGATGTGAAGACAAGGAAGCTTAGGTCTAGTTATATTAATTCATGTGTATGCAATGTAATTAACATATTATAATTTTGTGCTAAAATTAGAAAGGGAGAGTTTTGATAAAACAAGATTTTCGAAACACAGTTTTAATAAGAAAAATAATTTTATTTTCGAAAATCAAGTTTAAGAGGAAAAAGATGTTTATTTTCGAAATACAGTATTAAAGAGAAAAAGAGTTTTCATTTTCGAAAATTAGTTTTTGATAAAAGATAAAAGTTTTTTTATTTTCGAAAAACATCATAAAAAACGGTTTTAAAGATTTTTTAATAAAAAAGGAGAAAAACTGATTTTTAAGTTGTGATAAAGTTTGTTTGATAAAAACTGATTTAAGATATGATTTAGAGTTGATATAAGATATGGAGAAATCCTTATCCTATAAGAAAAGAAGGAAATTAGTTTTTATAAAAGATAAAATTGGTTTTTGAATAGGAAAAGAATTTTATCCCTTTATTTTAGGAATAAAAATTGTTCAAAAAGATAATACATCTTGGAGAAGGATTTTTATTCAGCTGATTGAATTATATAAGGGATAGAAATCATTGGAGCAAACCACGTTTTCAGATTTATGAGATTAAGATTTTGAGAGCTGAAAACGATCTCCCAGAGCACAGTGTACGACACAGAGTTCTAGTAAGTTACGGTCTCTAAACATCGCTTGTAACGATCCTCTATTTGCTTGAATAAGAAGCACGCTTTTGAGGAATTATTCTTTCTGTAATCTTTCATATTATAGAGAGTAGCAACACTTATGGTTAAGTGTTGGGGAGCACTAATACTAGAGTTAGTAGTGGGAGAATCGAATTGTATCAAGGGTTTGGCATTTTACGATTCAAATAATAAAAGAGTAGTTTGTGTGGACGTAGATCTCAGAGGTGAGATTGAACCACGTTAAATTTCTATGTCTTATTATTTGATTTCATTGTTTTATTGTTTGATACAATTTTGTTCGAGCAAAAACATTAATCGGAACACAGTTCACAACACTGTGCCATAAGAGTGTTTTTGCGAAAATCGATTAGTTTTAGCCACTCAATTCAAACCCCCCCTTCTTGAGTGTCACCTTGTGTTCCAACAAAAGGAGACTAGAAGATTAGGGCATCAGCGCCAGTAGCTTGCGGCGGCGAGACGACGAAGCTCCGGCGAGCTAAGGGGAAGCGCCGACGAAGGAAGCTGGCCTCAGGCGATAGCACGACAGGAGATGAGAGGATGAGAAAGAAAGCAAGGGTTTTGGGGGAAAAATGAAAACACGGGAGAGAGGAGGAGATTAAGTACTAAGTAGTGTGTTGGGCTCCTTTTCCTTATATAAAGATATAACTTAGTCTCATGATACATAAAACTACATTACAACTAATAAACAATGCTAATATCATCAAATAATAGCACATTTTAAATCTAGTATAGTTATGGTGAAAGGTAATATCAAAAGTACTTGTTCAATTAAATTTGCCAAAGTTTGATTAGAAATATAAAATTGATAATATCAACGACTCTAAATCATATTTTAGATTACTAAATAGTATTAAATATTTTGGGGTGTTACAGTCGTATCATTGAGATTTGTACTAATTATACTTCCTCCGATCTGAATTACTTGCAACACATTGATAAAAAATATGAGAGCTTTTTGATCAAAGTGTTGCAAGTAATATAGAACGGAGGAAATATATCTCAGTGATTAATTTGTTAGTTTCTCATAAATTCGTATTAAGATTATTCTTGATTTTTCCGAATCCATATGCTGGAATTTGGGTGTGGGTTGGAGGCTTGAATCTCCCTAAAGTCCCAAACTATCTAACTCGTTCATCATGTTATTTAAGGGTTGTCCAATAATTAGTCTCCAAGATCTAACTCGTTCATCATGTTATTTAAGGGTTGTCCAATAATTAGTCTCCAAGATCTAACTCGTTCATCATGTTATTTTACAATTGTATTTTCAATAGGGCTTAAACTAAACTAAATTTTAATAATTAAGATTGAAATCTACTTATTAAAACTTGTTATTGCTGATCTGTACCTATTAAAACTAAACTAAATTTATTTTTCCTTGAGCTTGTCTTTTTAAGGTGAGGTGAATTGAATTGAGCCTTAATTCCATATCTTTAAGGCCCTCCATGTCAAATGTTGAATTTTAAGTCAATTTACTCAATTCTACTTTTTTTTCCCAAACTTATATTGTTCTTAACTCTTTTTTTTCAGCAATGCATGTGGTTGTAATAAACGGTTTTTTTAAAGCAATAACTAGTATTTTGGCCCGGGCGATGCCCTAGGTCAGTTTAAAATTATCAAATATATTATTATTCATAACTTTCATAATTGATTTTATTAGCTTTTTGTAATATTTAGTCTAGTGCGAAATTGAAAAATAGAAATTATGGCATGGTAAGTTGTTTTGAAAAAAAAAACTTCTAAGGTATTGGGGATAAAAAATAACAATTTCAATGAATGTTATCACCTTAATAAAAGTGTTAGAAATCAGAAAACTTGTATATGTCTTTATAGTTACATATAATTATAAGACTTTATTATGTTTTACTTTGAAACATTAAACATTGAAATTGTAGTGGATTGGTGGTTAAACTCTCGCATTTCATTTCAAAGGTCATGTGTTCGAAACCTAGTAGCTACACAATGTTAATATTTTTGTATTAGAAGTTTGAGAAGAGTGTCACGTGGCACATACATTGGAGAGTGCCATGTGGCACCGTTCCTTTGATTGGAACACCTTTTAATATATTTGTATAGATAACAGCAACTACTAATTTTTTTTAATAAAACAACAATAACGCACGTGGTTATAATAAACTACTCATGGGAAAACCTATCTAATAGAACTATTTAATATTTATTTAGCTGATGCAGTTAGTGTTTTTAGGCTGATTTGTAGCCCATTCGTTTTGAACTCTTTGATGTTTGGAGGATCCTTCCTAAAAGGTTTGTCCACCTGCCTCTCTGAGTTTTTGGCATTGCGTTGAATTTAAAATGTACTAGTATTGATTAGTTACTAAAAAGTTTAAATTAAATATTCGATAAAATGTACTAGTAGTTATTAGTTACCAAAAATAAAATAAAAACTATGCAATAAAATGTACTAGTAGTGGTTATTTCTTGTTATTTATTTTAATGGGTGGTAGTGACTAGTGGTTAATAATTTTTTTTTTTTTTTGGGTGTAAATGAGTGACTAATCGCATCATTATGTAGACGGGATTCGATCCATGTTGTGGATTACATCTTTATAAAACTTTATCAACTAAATTAAATGACATCCAAATAGTAGTAGTTACTATAGTTGACATGAAATTTTTTTCCGCAAATTTGCAGTACTTTGAGAGTTTTGATGTGGTTTATCCTACTTCATCTACACTAATAGAGATCACTTGTGTTTTCCTCTCATCTATTATTCTTAAAATTTTCGATAGAGATATGCTGAAGATTATTCAAAAAAGACGGAGTTATAGACTATCCCCAATCCCCATTATTGTACACATCTAAAGAATATACATACATAATAGTTTCCCAAATATATTTAACATTGCATATCATGCTTCTCCATTTGCACATTAAAATTATTTCCCAAGTACTTTAAATCTGTTCCAACCATGTTTATTGGACTCTTTATTCTCAAATACTTACGCAAAAATATGATCCAATCCACCTTTATTACTTTATTCTCAAGTTGATGTGTGGGCAATTATGGAAAATTACAAAAAAATCTATTAACGAGCGGGGAAGCGAACTTGTTTTAGTAGTAATTGTTGGAGTTTGGAGTTCAAACTCTTAAGTTTTACTTCAAAAGAATATGAGATAATAGAGTAGTTAGTTAGTGCATTTGTATCTCAAATGAGAAGTCATGGGTCATGGGCCTTGGGCCTTGGGACTTGGGGAATAAACTTAACTTAACTATCTTTTTTGGTCAATAATGTATCAGCATTTAATGACCGTTTTTGGTAACTGGTTAAGTTACTGTTTTCCCTAATTTCTCTCCTAATTTGCTGCCATTAACTTTCCCATTTATGTACCGTTTTCTCTCCACGTTTTTAGCCTTGATATGATCTCGTTTGATTCTTGATTTTTCCTATAAATACCAGTGTTCTGATATTCCTTGGGAGGGAGAGAAACACACGAAAAACACATCTTCTCTTCTCCCTCATTTTTCCTCTTTTCTGGGCAATATTCAGGAGCGTTCTCAATCTATTTTTCTGTCAACACCGGAAAGGTAGAAGCCGTGTATCCCTGGAGGTTGATTGCTATGAGTCCGTGTGTTGTTGCGGGGCAAATTCAACTTTAGGGCAGTGATTATTTCACGCCACGACTATCAGATAAGTTTATATTACTTTGTTACCAGTTTTCGTTCTTACATTCTAAAGTTGAATTTAATGTAACTGAGTATAAGTATTCTTTGCTGATCTTTCCTTAGATCTATAAGCATTTTTTAATTATTGTTTATATGAGTATTCGGATGTGTTCTTGGGTATTGTATTTTTTGTGTTGATTATATGTGTTTGCGGATATACTGTTGATTTCTTCAAATTACGGAATTATCAATTATATATTTTGGGGTACAAGATATCTAACAACGTGTATTTGTCGAAGATGAAGAACCCTAACTATTAAAATTATCGGAATCCTTTTCGATGAAGTTTGATCTTATAGTGGACTTTATATCTTGGAAGTGTTGCAATTCGGATATATTTAATGTCTCTTAATTTCATTGGACCTTGATTATGAGATTTATCATTATCAATAATTATGGAATAGAATGCATAGTGGAGTATCGGTCAAATCTTGGTTGTATCAAAGAATCTTGATTTTGGAGCCAGGAGGTACTTAGATTAATTGTCTTAATATTAAATATTAAGAAGAACTTGGTGATGCGGATTGTCACTAGTGGTTTTAACGCCGAACAGCCCCGGTCCGAACAATACGGAGGCCCTGTGCTGACACTAGGGGAAAAAAAGGAAGGTTATTTGGAAGGGCCGTTTTTGAAAAAACGCAGCCCTTCGTATATGAAGGGCTGCGGTTTTCAAGGAAACCGCAGCCCTTTTAGTGAAGGGCTGCGGTTACCTAGAAAACGCAGCCCTTCAAACTGTATTTAGGGCTGCGGTTTTAAGGCTAACCGCAAACCTATTAATGTAGGGCTGCGGTTAGCCCAGAAACTGCAGCTCTTCATACACGAAGGGCTGCGTTTTCTGGGTTAACCGCAGCCCTTCAGATCCCGCCCAAGCTAGCTAATTAAGCCTTTAGTTTTGCGCGCAACACACAGTACACACTCACTCGCAAATTTCCCTCGCTCCCTTATTGGAAAAATTTTCACTCGCACACTCACCCCTCTCCCTCACACTCACTCGCACAGCCCTAACGCCCATCACCGGAGCACCGACACATCGCCGGAGAGTCGTCCCATCGCCGGAGCACCGTCATTGACGCACTAACACCGGAAACGTTGCCTGAGCAACGCACCATCGCCTGAACTCCTTCTTCTTTTCTTCTCTCAGCGCACCTTGACGCCACCACCACCACCACTACTGCATTGTCGGTAATTCCCCTCTCACTCTCTCTCCTCTTTTTCATTTCTCTAATTAATTTGTTTTATTTAATTTCTCTTCTATATTGTGTTGTAAAATGTGATTGTAGGGGGTGGGGGTGTTTGAGGCGAGGGGATGGGGGAGAGGCCGGGGAGGCCGGACATGGGGTGGGGGAGGGCGGGGGATCTTTGGACGGGGGGGGGGAGGGGGGGGAGGGTGGATAGGGGGGGGGTTGCTTCGGGTGGTGGTGGAGGGCGGCGGAGGGTGGGGAGGGGCTGTGGATCTTTGGGCGGGGGGGGTGGGTGGGGCGCGGGGAGGTGGGAGAGGGTGGGGGAGGGTTGGGGAGGCCGGACGGGGGGTGGGGAGGGGCGGCAATGGGTGCGGGAGGGCTGGGGATGTTTGGGCGGGGGTGGGGAGAGGGCTTAGGTATAATGTAACTATTGTGTAGATTTTTAGGCTTCCATCTTTGTTGGTTGAATTTCGGAAACGAAAATTAAAGGTCATTTTACGCCTACATGGCAATGAGGGAGTGCGAGTGGGGGCGATGAGTGGCGGTGGTGGTGGGGCCGTTTGTAAATGTGGAGAGTCGGGTCACATGGCAATCGAAAGCCCATCCGGTGCTCTCCACATTTATAACGGTTTCAACTCCGCCGCTACCGGTGATGGGCATTCCATTGCCATGTGACTCGATTCTCGGGTCATTTTAGGCCTATTTTCGCCTTTCGTGTCCAATTGTACTCCGGTGATGGGAATTTCGGAGGGTTTGTGTAGTGTATGTATATTTCTTGATATGAGATTGTATGAAAACGCAATGTAATTTAGCTATGAAATCTACAAGTTGTTTGAATCGTCATCATATGGTTAGATACCCGTTCAAGACTTACTCATTTGAATAGTCCCCGGTTTGGGACTGTTCTTGGACGTTTGATCTCACTTAGGTGGTGAATGTGTGTCTTCTTTTCAATTCTGAGGAAATTCTTGGCTTATCGTTTCTCTACATTGTTCTCTGGGTACATATGTAGATAAGCAATTATCTACATTGTGTACTTGGAGAACTGTAGGGAAATGCTGTTGGATTTTCCTTAGAATTGAAAAGTTGGCATATATTCACTAGTGAGATTAGACGTCCAAGGATGGGTTAGGTTGGAGTGATAAGGACCTTCGGTTGCATGCATATACAATTGAACATGTCACTATCTTAGCTTGCTCTATACATGTGTGATTTGAATATGTGAGTGTATGTACTTAAATAATGATTGATGCATTATAATGAATGGTTGTGTTTAATTATTAGAGGTCTTCTTGAATGAGATGGATCGTACTTGGATGTATGGTAGTCGTGAATCGATTGAGTTTGTGAAAGGGGGTCTCGGAATTTGCACAACCGCATTACAATATCAAACATCCTCTGGAGCAGTCGACTTTTATTGTCCTTGTTTCGATTGTAGAAATGTGAGCAAGGTTAGTAGTATACATGTGGTTAGGGAGCATGTCTTTCGCCGTGGGTTTAGGCCTCAATACCACGTATGGATTTGGCATGGTGAGCAGGGGAAGTATATAGGAAGCTCTAGAGTAATGAACGATGTATGTGAAGAAAAGAAGGATTTAGAGAATTGGGATGATAAGTTCGGGGATGAGAATTGGGATGATGAGTTTGCAGATGATGATAGAGATCGGGTAGACGAGATGATACACGAGGTTGAAGATCAGTCGTGTAAACGACCTCGTATTTTTGAGTCAGGTTAGGTTGAGGATTATTGACGTTTAATAAACGGGTCGGTTAGGGTTGATAGGGTTCAACCCGTTTACCGATGAATACGACACAAAATTAACACGATCCGATCTATTTACCGGCTCTAGCCATGGGCATATATACCTTACACATTGTGCCTTTTGATCTCATCTTGCACATATTTTAGAACATAGGAAGTATATATATAGTAGAATTTATGTCACGTACAATGCATGAACTGAATATTAGAAGGTTTCCAATATTTTGTCTAGAGGTAATCAAATGGTGGGTCAGGTCGAGTTCGGGATGGGTCATGTCCAAAAAAATTTACCCATTAGTCGGGCCGGGTCAAAAATTTGTGCCCAAAGCCCGCTTTTCGGGCCAAAATCGGGCCGACCAAAATTAGGACTAAAAGTCGTTTTTAGATCTGCCCAAGCTTGCGCATTTTTCGGACCGGGCCGGGTTGGGCTCACTTTGATTAGGTATAATTTTGTCATTTGCTTTTATCTAGAACAATGTGACAAAAACAAAATACCATGGAGAGGAGGTCACGTGGTGAGAGTTTAAATAAACACAACACTTTTTAAACATAAAAACTAGTTATTAGGCATGGGCTATACCTGCGGGTTATTAATATTTTCATGTCAAAAGAAGTAGCATCTAATGTTGCATAGTTCATTGGTTAGAACTTTACTATATTAACTTGAGGTCACGTGATCGAATCTTGTACGGAGCATGTTCCTAATTAAATTTTTTAATGTATGTTGATGACATGAAATTAAACAACTAAATGGATAGTCAGCGTGACGTGTGGACTTGCTTAAACAGCTTTTAGATATATTTGTATAGATAATATAGAAAAGTATAGATGTTAAAGGTTTATTACGCAAATATACTATTACACATGGCTGGCATTTAATTAAACAGCATCATAAGAGGATGAGCTATATCCCCTCTCGTTTAATTCAATACACTATATACTTAGCTCGTGAAGAGCTTCATATAACCCCTCTTATTTTATTCCACACGTTACATAATTAGCTCGGGTAGGGCATACATGCAAATCATATATGACACAACTACGCATTATTCAGTTATTGGCAACTAATTTACGGTTGAGATTCTTGCGAGGCAGGATGCTAGCTAAACCCCTCCAAGAATCCTTGATTTTCCCTGACCACATTAGCTTATCATTTGTCGCGCCTGGAGTAAACTTGAGGCGTCCATACGAATCACCTTTGAATAAATATGCTTCATTTGGTACATGTAACGCAAAAGCAGCATCAAATCCATTCTCAAACATGGTGCCTCTCAAACAAGGCCAATTTTGACGTATGGAAGTGATCGTAATCAGGTGACCATTAGCACTATAGTTG
This sequence comes from Beta corolliflora, assembly GCA_947648045.1. Taxonomy (NCBI): domain Eukaryota; kingdom Viridiplantae; phylum Streptophyta; class Magnoliopsida; order Caryophyllales; family Amaranthaceae; genus Beta; species Beta corolliflora. The sequence continues at coordinate 294,840 of CANSZD010002926.1, read as the reverse complement.
ATACGAGCATACTGATTCCCCTTAAAGAGGTAAGCTTCGAAAGGGCGCGACGACTCGAATGCAGCGTCGACCCCATTTTCAAAGACTGTTCCCCTTAAGAAAGTGAACATATCGGCGATTGGCTTAGGCCCGGCGATGATCTTGTCGTTCGGAGAGTCCGGAGCGTAGAACCATTTTGCGCAAATGTTGCCGGAGAATATGTATGCATTGCCTTGATCTTGAGATGCGAATGCACAGTCTATCCCTTGATTTGCAAAGATAGTGTCCTTGAGCGATGAAAATACATCGCCTAGGCGAGCTGGTCCGTACAATATCTTGTCATCTTTCTGACCCGGTGCATAATCATCGAGGACGTATTCATTCTTCATGAATATATAAGCTTGATTTGGGTGAACTGATTTGAATGCAGCAGTCACATAGATATCAGTCGACATTTTTCTTTTCTTAATTACTTGATAATCACCTAAAATAAGAAGACATGTCGAGTAATTAGAATGATAGATAAGTTGATTAAGGTAGGAGCAAATAGTGATAAAAAATTATAAATTTTACCATAAACCCCGTGTACCTTGAGCATGATACACTCAAGACTATATTTTGGCTTATTTTATTTCTAAATGAGCAAAATATACTCAAAAGGCAGAGCTACAAATGTGCAAAATATACTTAAAAAAGAAGATCTACAAACGAGCAAATAGTTTTGGGTATATCATTATACATACACACTGCGCAGTTATGATAAATATACTCAAAAAATTTGTATCAAAATCAGGAATAATTAGTCTCATTTAACTTGTATCTTAATATTCTTCACCCACGCGTTTGGCGTCATTAAATTGTAGAATATGAAAAATAAGTAGATAGAGAGGAGAACAAAAAGGTTTTCCGTTTTTATGATGCATAAAAGGCGTAAAATAGTACTATTTGAATTGTTGTAGTTAAGTACTTGAAAAAACAAGTGTGAATGGCTGCTGGGACATGGACAAAAGATCATAGTGTAAATTAAATAAAGCTAAGTGACATGCATCGTGTTTAATTACATCTAAACCGTTAATTTCCGAATACACAAGATCAAGATTTATTATGAACTCATTACGAAGTACATATTTGTAAGTGTAACCTAAAATTCAAGGTGTATATCTAACGAAAGATATGGAAAATTGCAATTTCTGTTCATACTTAGCTTCTTTGCGCATCAGAATGCTAAATTAGTAAATTCAGGAAATTAACACAATATACATAAGATCAAAGTTATGATATTATACAATTAGGTAAAAGCCAAAAATGAAGAAGTTTAAGAAATAATAGTGACCATCATACATTATTGTTCTGTGTTCAGCAGCAACTATATAAATACTTCTCGACTCTCTTTTTTTATTGTAACCAAGTAGGTTGGAATACAATTTATGAAAGAGGAGAGAGAATGTATAAGGAAGGTGAAAGTAAGTTGGTACAAATATAGGATTATAGGTTATTTTCCCACAAAAAGGTTTATATACATGGCGTGTTCAAGTATAATAACATTTCTATTCAAAGGAAAGGCTACTACATACAAATATGTAATGAAGGAATCACTCCAAGCTTAGCTTGCTCGTTATATTGATTAAAGTTAAATATCCAATTCAAAGTTTGCTCATTGAGTACCACAGCCGTCTGGGACAATTTTGGTGCCCTGTGCCAGACATTAAACATAGGCCCTATGAGGTTATAGGAAGGATCTACAATTCCAAAATTTTAAAATTAAATTTTTGATTAAAAATGGTTGAAAAAATTATCAAATTTCTTATATACTTCAATGTTATTTTCATTTTCAATAAGGATGCACCTTAGATATAACAAAATAGTAAATATATACCAAACATAAAACTATAAGCTATGATATATGAAAAAAGTAAATAGATTACGGGTAAATTTTGGAATAACAAATGTAAAAACTTTTTTTCATCCAATAAACTCATAGTAATAAAATATATAGGTGGAGCCCCTTAAAATTAGGGGCCCTGAGCGGTCACTTATTTTGCTCATGTGTCTGAGACCCCTCTGTTGAGTACAACAGCTAGTAAAATCGAGTCCTTTCAACCATTTTGATGCTCAAGCAGAATAAATGGAATTCAAGTACGTAGTTCAAGGGAACACGTAGCACTTCATCAAATTTACACTTTTGCATAGAATAAGTAATAAGGAAGATTGCTACATTCACCCAATGAGTAATCTATATTATACTACCTCCGTTTCTTTTTAATCTACACACTTTCTTTTTTGGTCTGTTTCTTATTAATCTACACACTGTTGCTTTTTCTATTTTTGGTAACATGTCACATCTACTTTCTCCTCTTTTTCCACCCATGTCATCCACTTTTTAATATTTTACTCTCTCACTTTTTAGTTTATCTCTCTCACTTTTCAGTTTCTCTCTTTACCTTTTTAGTTTATCTCTCTTGCACTTTCTCCTTGGTTCTCCCCCAAAGTAAAGTGTATAGATTAATTTGAAACGGACGTATTATTCAAAATGATACTCCCTCTGTCCCATAATATAGTGCTCACTTCTCATTTTTAACGGGAATTAAGGAAAATGGAATGTGTGGTAGGATTTCCAAAAAAAAATATTCAATGAAGTGCTTTTTTGATACTTTTGTATTGAAACTAGTTCTTTATTTTCTTTTTCCTTTAAACAAAATCAAAAGGCAATAAATGTTCCTTGGAAGGGTGTAAAGCAATAAATAGGGTCACATGTTTTGAGAGAAAAGTAGGGGTATTTTGGAAAATTTGTGTAGAAATTAAGGATAATTTAGTCTAAACAAATTGATAAAAAAGAAAATAAGCATAACATTTTGGGACACCAAAAAAGGAATGTGAGCACTATATTATGGGACGAAGGGAGTAATACTAGAATTATAATTTTGGAAGTTACTAGGGAATTGCATTAATAACTTTAATTTTCTTTATATAATAAATAATTATTGTTCATTAATTGAGTCCTCGATAACCTACAAGCTAGGCATGATTTTAATCTACACGTATTATCTTAATAGTTAATAATACTTCCTATGTTATCAATACTAGTGATTTTGACGTCATGCACATAAAAAAAACTCTTGCTAGTGAAAGAAAAATTGTAAAAAATATTATAGAAGTGGTGGGTGTTACTAAATCACTAAGGCTCCGTTTGGTAAGGCCTAAAACATTATCCTGGAAAACTATTTTCCTATATTTTCAATTTTTACATTGTTGGTTTGCAAAAGAGTGTTAAAATCATTTTCCCTTCAAAATGGAGAAACAATTATTTTCCTTTCTTTTCCTTATCTCTCTTGTATACTCCTCTCATTACTTTCCCTTTCATTTTCCTTTCGTTTCATCATTTTTCTTACATGGAACCAAACAACGGAAAACTAATTTTGCAATGGTGTTTTCCATTGTAAATTGTTTTCCATGAAAATCAATTTACACTGAAAATGTTTTACACCCAATTAACCAAACGGAGCCTAAATGAAATGGCTAGACAAAAAAATGCACACGTACTTAGGAAATTCAATAGGAGTACTTCTATAAAGAGAGAAAGGGAGGGGAAGGAGGTTTTTTTACCAGAATACTCGTGCTTGCTTCAAACTCTTTATATCAGATTTGAGGAATAATGGCTATGAAATGGGAGCATAATTTAATCGCTTTGCATTTTATAGATAGTACAAGGGGTATTAGCGTCATTTCATATTCAAGTCTGTGAATAATATCAACCTCCGGGGGATCGTGGAACGTTACATCGGCGTAGTATCTACGCACGCAATGATCAAAAGCTCGATATCTTTAAAAATTTTAGTTTATTAAAATTTTGTTATGATTTTTGTTTAGTTTTTTACCACTTTTTTTTTTCTCGATTTATGTCTCACCACCTTTTGTTTATATCTTTCAATTTTACCACCTTAAGGCCCCATTCTTTTGGATTGGATTGAACTGGGAGAAATTAAACCGCAGAGATAAACTAAACTAAACTGAACTGAACTGGGAGAAATTGAACTGCAGAGAGAAACTGAACTGAATGAACTGAAAATAAGTCCAAAAGAACAGGACCTAAGTAACCTGATCGATTCGCTAAAAAACACCACCTTGACTTAGTCTCAGGTTTAGTTTCCGGCAAAGTAGGGGTCACATAACAAAATTTTCATTTCCTCCCCTTTTCAACCCTTTTTCTCCCCGATCGATTACTTTCTATGAATCATAACTTTATCTCTTCTTCCACTGAATTTACCTCAAAATTAAAAATTCTTTCATCCAAAACTAAATTAATTTTTAGGGTTTTGATTTCTCGGCCATAATCGAACCTAAACATAATAACATTATGGAATGCTGAAAGTGCTTAACTTAATTATGGATTGTGAGCAAAAGTTTTTAGGTTAGGGTTCATGGTTTAATATGATGGTTCTTTTTTAACAAGTTCAATTTACTAGAATTAGGGATAAATTACAACAATTACTATATATGTTCCTTAACTTATTAATTTGTTTGGAAAATATTGAGGTGGGCTAAGAAGTTTAGACACTAACTTAATTTGAGTTATGAAGACAAAATTTTCAATTTTCAAAAATCTGAATCAAGGTGAGCTGAAGTTTTTGGATATAAAGAAAGTTTTGGAACAGGTTTGTGATCCCTAAACACAGATTTTTTGGTTGGATTGTCATGAAGAATAGGTTACAGACAACAGAAAGGCTGTATAAATATGGAATTAGTGAGAATGATTTGTGTCAGATTTGTGGTTTGGCAACAGAATCACAAGCACATCTTCTGTTTGAGTGTTGTTACAGTCAACTCATAGGTGAGCAGATTTTGCAATGGATGGAAATAAGGGTGAGATTTTCAAGTTTAGAGCAGTACATCCAATGGCTTGCAAGAAGTAGAAACTAAAAAATGCAGAAGCAGGTTATAGCTATGACTTTACATGCTTTGATTTATAATATTTGGTGGGTGTGAAATGATGCTTATTGGCATAGGAAAGTTGTCAAGGTAAGCACAATTGTAAATAGAATACAGTATAGTGTAATTGAAAGAAGTTACAGTATACTTCCAAAGAAAACTAGTAGGAGAGATAGAGAGTGGTTGAGACAACTGTCAATGGAGGTGTAATGTGGCTTTTGCTGTTTTTTGGTTCAGCCTGTTGACTGGTAGGTTGTAAAAAGTTTTTTGGTTCAATATTATTCTAACTTACTGAGCAAAAAAAAAAGGTGGAAAGGGAAGGTGGGAACAAAAAGTCTGACAAGTTGACCCTACTTGGATAAAAAATTTACCTCATAACGAGTTAAGGTGGTAATTTTTAGCAAGTTACAATTTTTTCAAGCTGTCTCCTCTCCTCTCTACTTCTCCAATTCTTTTTATAGGGTTTTAATTTTCTTAGCCTCTTAGGCCGGAAATAGTATGATTTCTTCGAAAATCAGACTATTTCCGACCATTTTCCTTTGTTTAGGGTTATTTTCTAGTCTATTCTGCTTTCTTTTGTTTTGTTTTCTCCATCAGTGAGAGTTTCATCTTCCAAACCTAGCGAGCTTCCATCCTAAAATAAATTGACAATAGCTGGAATAGCCTATTATCATTATAATCGTCTCCTAATCGTTCCACTTAATTCTCGATGTGGATCAATTCTCTCTCTCTCTCTCTCTCTCGTGTGTCTCTCTGTGTGTGTGTGTGTGTGTGTGTGTGTGTGTGTGTGTGTGTGTGTGTGTGTGTGTGTGTGTGTGTGTGTCTACTTCCTCCGTTCCTATATAGGTGTTACATTTACTCTTTTATATATTTAGATGCGCATAAGTAAAAATTATAAAAGATTGATAATTTCAAAGTATACATTAAGATGAAACTAACAAGATTTCACTTAGTTTGACTATATTTTTCTTTATATATGTGATAGCGAGAATGGAGGAAGTAAAATTTAGTGTTTGAAGCTAATCTATCATTTAGTTTGCTAGGGGGTAAAATATTTTTGCCTTTGTCAATGCATAAATCATTAAATCCTAATGATATTAAGAATATGTTTAAGAAAGATAAAGAACCATATTCATAAAATAAGAACGTACATTTCATAGCATATATAAATATGTCCGCGTTACAAAGTTGGCAAGAGCACTTTATTGTGTATTACTAGTAGCTTAATTAGCTTATTATTAGCGCCAATAGCTGGCTAATTAGAGAACATTACATGTAGGATTGCACCATAGTATAGAGCCGCTGCTTTGCCTCCCAAAACTGTGTCCTCAAAATGACTTATATACATAGATGCATCAAGTTTAACTTGGATTACATCCCAGTCAATTGGTCCAGTTGGCCCAGCTTCCACGTAAACCTGTAGAGTTTTTTTAAAAAAAAATGAGCATATGTAATAATTTTACTTTCTTTCTCAAAGGCTAGCTAACCATTATCTTTTTGGTTGGTTTAGACTAGCAGAGCTGTGCATGGGCATGTGACATGCTTTTATATAACATGCATGTTTTCCAAACAAAAAAAACTCATATTCAATTAAGCTTGCTAACAAAGAATAAATTAAAGGATATTTATAGATATCAATTAGCTTAGTTGGTTAAAGTCTTGGGAGGTGGTACTTAAGACTTGAGATCAAATCTCGTCTATATCATTTGCCCTAAGAATATTTGCCAAAAAAAATATCAGTCATTTGGGAGATTGATATTTTTTTTGGCAAATATTCTTAGGGTTTTTCGATCATCAGTTATCTCTAGTTCTCTACTGTCAATGTAACTTTTTGTTTTGTTGCTTGTTTAACGAAAATTTGGGGTTTTTTTGTAAAGTTTTAAATTTTCGTGGAAAAAAAATAGAGGGAAAGAGATATAATTCTTGCGTGAATTTTAATCTACAGATAACAAGAGATCCGTTGCCATAACTAATGTCTAGTGCATCGACCCTTATCATAACATTGTTATAATTTCATCTAACGACCATCACCGAATCGTTGCTATAGCTCTACCTACTGCAACGATCCTTGTAAAGTCGTTGCAATAGCTCAATCCATGAACCTATAATAACGTGGACCGTTGCAATAGTTGTTCCTACTGCAACGGTATAAAAAACAACCGTTGCATTAGCTAATCTTAGCTATTGCCTTTGGTTAAAAATGTAGTAGTGACAACAGGTTTTAAAAGTACCTTCTTGTTTGGATTGTCAAAAGCCACAAGCCATTTTCGTGCAGTGGAGTCCGCGCCGTCCGCATAAACTACTGCCCCCTTGGAGCCTTGTGGAAGAGGCCCTCGGTGCTGGAAGTAGGCGGGATCGTGGTGATTTGGAATAATCTGGGGGTAGGCCATCACTGGATTTCCTGACCAATTATGTTGGTCAATTATCTGCAATGT